>OZ021690.1:35135264-35755363 GCA_963978525.1 Ornithomya fringillina | reverse complement strand
AAACCAAGTTCAAATTGGGAACTTCCAAGTTCAAATTGAGAAAACCAAATTGAAATTGAGAAATTTAGGTTTTACCCAAATTGAAATTGGGAAAGTGAAGTTTGAAATTGAGAAAACCAAATTGAAATTGAGAAAATCAAAATTGAAATTGAGAAAACGAAACCAAATTGTAATTGAAAAAAATAAAATTGAAATTGGGAATTCAAAAATTAAAATTTTAAAATTTATCTCAATTGAAATTGGGAAAATAAAAATTGATATTGAGAAAATCAAAATTGAAATTGGGAACTTCCAAATTGAAATTGAGAAAATAAAAATTGAAATTGGTAATTTAACATTTGAAATTGGGAAAATACAAATTGAAATTGAGAGAATGCACTTTAAAATTTAAATTGTAAGTTAAGAAAATTAATATTGAAAATTGGGTTTTTAGTAAATAAGATAAACCAATTTTTATGCTTCAAACTTAAATAAACCCAATTTTCAATATTAATTTTCTTAACTTACAATTTAAATTTTAAAGTGCATTCTCTCAATTTCAATTTGTATTTTCCCAATTTCAAATGTTAAATTACCAATTTCAATTTTTATTTTCTCAATTTCAATTTGGAAGTTCCCAATTTCAATTTTGATTTTCTCAATATCAATTTTTATTTTCCCAATTTCAATTGAGATAAATTTTAAAATTTTAATTTTTGAATTCCCAATTTCAATTTTATTTTTTTCAATTACAATTTGGTTTCGTTTTCTCAATTTCAATTTTGATTTTCTCAATTTCAATTTGGTTTTCTCAATTTCAAACTTCACTTTCCCAATTTCAATTTGGGTAAAACCTAAATTTCTCAATTTCAATTTGGTTTTCTCAATTTGAACTTGGAAGTTCCCAATTTGAACTTGGTTTTCTCAATTTCAATTTGGTTTTCTCAATTTGAACTTGGAAGTTCCTAATTTCAATTTTGTTTTCTCAATTTCAATTTGGTTTTCTCAATTTGAATTTGGGAGTTCCCAATTTCAATTTGGTTTTCTCAATTTGAACTTGGAAGTTCCTAATTTCAATTTGGAAGTTCCCAATTTCAATTTGGTTTTCTCAATTTCAATTTGGTTTTCTCAATTTGAATTTGGGAGTTCCCAATTTCAATTTGGTTCTCTCAATTTGAACTTGGAAGTTCCTAATTTCAATTTGGAAGTTCCCAATTTCAATTTGGTTTTCTCAATTTCAATTTGGTTTTCTCAATTTGAATTTGGTTTTATCAATTTGAACTTGGTTTTCTCAATTTGAACTTGGTTTTATCAATTTGAACTTGGAAGTTCTCAATTTCAATTTGTAAGTTCCCAATTTCAATTTGGTTTTCTCAATTTGAATTTGTTTTTTTCAATTTCAATTTGGTAGTTCTCAATTTCAATTTGGTTTTCTCAATTTGAATTTGGAAGTTCTTAATTTGAATTTTGTTTTCTCAATTTCAATTTGGTTTTCTCAATTTGAATTTGGTTTTATCAATTTGAACTTGGTTTTCTCAATTTGAACTTGGTTTTCTCAATTTCAATTTAGTTTTCTCAATTTGAGTTTGGTTTTCTCAATTTAAAACTTCAGTTTCCCAATTTCAACTTGCAAGTTCTCAATTATAATTTGGAAGTTCTCAATTTAAACTTAAAATGGTGTAGAGAGAAAAGAAGACGACGCCATTAAGTACTCATTTTTATTTTCTAAATTTTCTTCTTTTAATTATTTTTAATTGTTTTTATTAAATAAATAAAATAAAAACACCATATTATTTTACAATTTGTAAATAGTAGGTAAGTAGTCATATGCAAAAATAGAATTAGTATATAAGCAGAAGAATTGTAAATAAATTATCAATTAATAAAGAAATCTTAAACAAGACATACATTGGTTGATCAGTATAAAGTATATAAATAAATACTTACCCGGACATAACAGTGAATGCTACTGGTTTTTGCTCTAATGGAGCAAATGTAAATATTTATAAACATAAACAATTAAAAGGATACTCACCCACTCACACTAGTGGAACTTCCTTCTTTAAGTAAATGTGCGTATTAAAGGTAAACTAATAAACTACACCAATAATATTAAATTAAACATTTACACAATATAAAGTCCGTATGAAATATTCATTTTGAAGACACACAGAGATAAAACTTTTTACTTATCAAAGAAAAAAATTAAATTGAATAATATATCAAGTGGTGTAGGGTATTTGATGATCGGGCTTGACCGACTATAATATTTTCACTTCTTTGAGAAACGTGTTATTTTTACATAAAGTTATTTATTCTACGACACCGCATTATCTATATAAAAAAATTACATTTGCTAGATCAATACGAACAAATAATCTAATTGTACCCAATCATAAATATTTAGTTTCTTCTAGGCAGTTTTTTATCAACTCTGTAAAATTGTGCAATGCTTTGCGCGATAACATCAAGACCATAACTAACTGTAATAGGTTTAAAAAAAGAGGTTTTATCTTTATTTAATTCATTTAACGACTAGCTAATATTATAGCCAATTCATATATAACCATTTATAAATACTATGATAATTAAACATAAAAGAAAAGTAATTTTTAAAGCTAATAAAGCATAATTAGTTAAAATAACACATATTAAATTGAAGCATAATATAATATAATATGATAAATTAAATTGTATCGTAAATTAAATTCAGGAAATGTAGTGCAGCATCACAGCAACAACAACAACAACAACACAGGACCAGATGAACTAAAACTAAAAACATAAAATTTGTTGCGGGACTAATCAAAAAAGAACAAGATAGAAAAGTTCGGTTAAGACCGAAGCTTAAATACCCTCCCCCTTTTGTAGTCCTTTAAAAAATAACTTCCTATTGCCATATTTATGTATATGACTATTTCATGTACTCACGCAAATAGTGTTTTTTTTAATTGTAGGCGTTTTCAATCACGCCCATTTTTGGCGTGAACAACGGTACCACTTATATTTATACAAAATTTCAACTTGATAGGCGTAGTATTGTGCGATATATAATTTTTTAAAGATACAATTTTTTCGAGGTATATTAAGATTTTCGTTTATTGTGGGCGTGTCTCTTAACCGATTTTGCCCAATTTCAATACGGAACAGCGAAATTGAACTAAGAATACGTATGCAAAATTTCAATTTGATATCTCAAAAATTACGACCGTGAGAGTGCCAACAACAGACGGACACACGGACACACGGACGGACATGTCTCAAACGATTTCTCTTTTCATGCTGATTAAGAATATATATGGTTTGTGGGGTCTCCGACGCTTCCTTCGATGTGTTGTAAACGGATGATCAAAATGAATATACCCTCTTCCCTAAGGTGGAGGGTATAACAATGATCTAATAAAGAGTGTTTGATGGGGAGGGCGGATTATCTCGAGGTTCGCGCAGGTATGTAAAGTGCACTCATGGTTATCGTTTAGGGGGATCAAAAGAACAATATGACATGAAGTGGTCCCGTGGTAGGGAGGGTACAAAGAATCGGTGTAGCCAGACGATATCTTTGGCAGTGGCCATCAATTACACAACTATAACAAATATGGCGCCCAAACAAAAATAAAAATTAATTTCCTTTTTATAATAACACCGATATGAATGAAAATCCGTCCGTGAAAGAAAATATCAGGCAATTGCGACTCATCGATATAAGCTAGGGGATATCGGCTGCCAACAATAGTTGGGTTAAGTCCGTTGTATGTCCTGCTTTATGTAAAAAAAATAAACGCAAATGTCCTCCGTATTTTCAATTTTTGTTAGTTTTGTTTTTGTTTTTTTTTTTTATTGTAATGTACAAATTGAACAGGCAGCTTAGAGGTTCAATTGAATCAAACTAGTTGTGTCTGGTTCACCTGGTTTACTACACGCAGCTCATGCCTTATGATAAAGGATCCATGATTGTGCGGATAGTGGTAAACCTACGTCACGGATAGGTTCACAGGAATCGCTCCTGACTAAGTATAAGCAACTAATAACCAATGAGTGGCATCACAATTTTGTATTTGCATGATTTTGATTTACCGACGTTTTAGTATGCGCTTGCATGGATACTCAAGAGAACCCATCCCCCCATTGAAAATTGAATTGAAATTGTTAGTAAAGAAAGCGTACTATTGCTCAATTATAGTTGATTTGTGATTTTAAATTTGATAATGGCATTTGTAAACGTGAAGATTCACAAAGCCATTTTAATTATCGTCATTTAAGACAACAACATCGTTATTTATTGAATATTTCTTTTGGTTACAACGTAAAAAAAAAAAGAACAAGATAAAAAAGTTCGGTTAAGACCGAAGCTTAAATACCCTCCACCTTTTGTAATTCTCTAAAAAATAAGCTCCTATTGCCATATTTATATATATCATGTACTTAGGCAAATAGTGTTTTTTTTAAATTATAGGCGTTTGTGTTATTCAATCACGCCCATTTTTAGCACAGTGTTGGATAACGGTACCCTTTATATATATACCAAATTTCAACTTGATAGGCATAGTATTGTGCGATATATAATTTTTTAAAGATACAATTTTTTCGAGGTATGATGAGGTTTTCGTTTATTGTGGGCGTGTCTCTAAACCGATTTTGCCCAATTTCAATACGGAACAACGAAATTGAACTAAGAATACGTATGCAAAATTTCAATTTGATATCTCAAAAATTACGACCGTGAGAGTACCAACAACAGACGGACACACGGACACACGGACGGACATGTCTCAAACGATTTCTCTTTTCATGCTGATTAAGAATATATATGGTTTGTGGGGTCTCCGACGCTTCCTTCGATGTGTTGTAAACGGATGATCAAAATGAATATACCCTCTTCCCTAAGGTGGAGGGTATAACAATGATCTAATAAAGAGTGTTTGATGGGGAGGGCGGATTATCTCGAGGTTCGCGCAGGTATGTAAAGTGCACTCATGGTTATCGTTTAGGGGGATCAAAAGAACAATATGACATGAAGTGGTCCCGTGGTAGGGAGGGTACAAAGAATCGGTGTAGCCAGACGATATCTTTGGCAGTGGCCATCAATTACACAACTATAACAAATATGGCGCCCAAACAAAAATAAAAATTAATTTCCTTTTTATAATAACACCGATATGAATGAAAATCCGTCCGTGAAAGAAAATATCAGGCAATTGCGACTCATCGATATAAGCTAGGGGATATCGGCTGCCAACAATAGTTGGGTTAAGTCCGTTGTATGTCCTGCTTTATGTAAAAAAAATAAACGCAAATGTCCTCCGTATTTTCAATTTTTGTTAGTTTTGTTTTTGTTTTTTTTTTATTGTAATGTACAAATTGAACAGGCAGCTTAGAGGTTCAATTGAATCAAACTAGTTGTGTCTGGTTCACCTGGTTTACTACACGCAGCTCATGCCTTATGATAAAGGATCCATGATTGTGCGGATAGTGGTAAACCTACGTCACGGATAGGTTCACAGGAATCGCTCCTGACTAAGTATGAGCAACTAATAACCAATGAGTGGCATCACAATTTTGTATTTGCATGATTTTGATTTACCGACGTTTTAGTATGCGCTTGCATGGATACTCAAGAGAACCCATCCCCCCATTGAAAATTGAATTGAAATTGTTAGTAAAGAAAGCGTACTATTGCTCAATTATAGTTGATTTGTGATTTTAAATTTGATAATGGCATTTGTAAACGTGAAGATTCACAAAGCCATTTTAATTATCGTCATTTAAGACAACAACATCGTTATTTATTGAATATTTCTTTTGGTTACAACGTAAAAAAAAAAAGAACAAGATAAAAGAGTTCGGTTAAGACCGAAGCTTAAATACCCTCCACCTTTTGTAATTCTCTAAAAAATAAGCTCCTATTGCCATATTTATGTATTTCATGTACTTAGGCAAATAGTGTTTTTTTTAAATTATAGGCGTTTGTGTTATTCAATCACGCCCATTTTTAGCACAGTGTTGGATAACGGTACCCTTTATATATATACCAAATTTCAACTTGATAGGCATAGTATTGTGCGATATATAATTTTTTAAAGATACAATTTTTTCGAGGTATGATGAGGTTTTCGTTTATTGTGGGCGTGTCTCTTAGCCGATTTTGCCTAATTTTAATACGGAACAGCGAAATTGTACTAAGAATACGTATGCAAAGTTTCAATTTTATATCTCAAAAATTACGGCCGTGAGAGTGCCAACAACAGACGGACACACGGACACACGGACGGACATGTCTCAAACGATTTCTCTTTTCATGCTGATTAAGAATATATATGGTTTGTGGGGTCTCCGACGCTTCCTTCGATGTGTTGTAAACGGATGATCAAAATGAATATACCCTCTTCCCTAAGGTGGAGGGTATAACAATGATCTAATAAAGAGTGTTTGATGGGGAGGGCGGATTATCTCGAGGTTCGCGCAGGTATGTAAAGTGCACTCATGGTTATCGTTTAGGGGGATCAAAAGAACAATATGACATGAAGTGGTCCCGTGGTAGGGAGGGTACAAAGAATCGGTGTAGCCAGACGATATCTTTGGCAGTGGCCATCAATTACACAACTATAACAAATATGGCGCCCAAACAAAAATAAAAATTAATTTTCTTTTTATAATAACACCGTCATGAATGAAAATCCGTCCGTGAAAGAAAATATCAGGCAATTGCGACTCATCGATATAAGCTAGGGGATATCGGCTGCCAACAATAGTTGGGTTAAGTCCGTTGTATGTCCTGCTTTATGTAAAAAAAATAAACGCAAATGTCCTCCGTATTTTCAATTTTTGTTAGTTTTGTTTTTGTTTTTTTTTTTATTGTAATGTACAAATTGAACAGGCAGCTTAGAGGTTCAATTGAATCAAACTAGTTGTGTCTTATGATAAAGGATCCATGATTGTGCGGATAGTGGTAAACCTACGTCACGGATAGGTTCACAGGAATCGCTCCTGACTAAGTATGAGCAACTAATAACCAATGAGTGGCATCACAATTTTGTATTTGCATGATTTTGATTTACCGACGTTTTAGTATGCGCTTGCATGGATACTCAAGAGAACCCATCCCCCCATTGAAAATTGAATTGAAATTGTTAGTAAAGAAAGCGTACTATTGCTCAATTATAGTTGATTTGTGATTTTAAATTTGATAATGGCATTTGTAAACGTGAAGATTCACAAAGCCATTTTAATTATCGTCATTTAAGACAACAACATCGTTATTTATTGAATATTTCTTTTGGTTACAACGTAAAAAAAAAAAAGAACAAGATAAAAAAGTTCGGTTAAGACCGAAGCTTAAATACCCTCCACCTTTTGTAATTCTCTAAAAAATAAGCTCCTATTGCCATATTTATGTATTTCATGTACTTAGGCAAATAGTGTTTTTTTTAAATTATAGGCGTTTGTGTTATTCAATCACGCCCATTTTTAGCACAGTGTTGGATAACGGTACCCTTTATATATATACCAAATTTCAACTTGATAGGCATAGTATTGTGCGATATATAATTTTTTAAAGATACAATTTTTTCGAGGTATATTAAGATTTTCGTTTATTGTGGGCGTGTCTCTTAGCCGATTTTGCCTAATTTTAATACGGAACAGCGAAATTGTACTAAGAATACGTATGCAAAGTTTCAATTTGATATCTCAAAAATTACGGCCGTGAGAGTGCCAACAACAGACGGACACACGGACACACGGACGGACATGTCTCAAACGATTTCTCTTTTCATGCTGATTAAGAATATATATGGTTTGTGGGGTCTCCGACGCTTCCTTCGATGTGTTGTAAACGGATGATCAAAATGAATATACCCTCTTCCCTAAGGTGGAGGGTATAAAAAGACCCCTTAAGCATAACACGCTTGTTCTATATGTTACATGTTATCATTTTATATGTAACTATATGATTATACATTTATATAATTAACGTGGACATAATAATTTTGATCTGATAGTTTTGAATCTCTAATAATTATAATAACAATACAGTAATTTTGACCGCATTTTCATTAAGACTTATCTGTATAGCCGCATAGAAACTCTCACATTTATATACGCTCGAATAAACCAGGTCCACCATCTGAAAAATCGTCAGCAAGAATGGCGCACAGGACTGAGGATCCGTATACACGACTTCTCTGAAACGATACTGGTCAGACAGGTGCCGCAATCAGACACTACCGCGAGTGTACAGCAGCAGGCCGAACAACCGCAGCAAACGGGTACCGTACATCTAATGTCAACAGAAGAAAGAGTAGCACGTTTGGAGCAAAATATCACGGTGGAAATAAATGATTTGAGAAAAACGCTAAACGACATGTTAATAGATATGCAGCGAACGCATTTAAGAGCGAGTCAAATACCTACTATTAACAATCCTACGGTAGAGCACCTAAATAACCGTCAGCAGAACGAATTATTTTTGCAAACATTAACTTCACAAAATAGCGATCAAACGTCAGCGATGCAAGACTCTGTGAAAATAAGGATTGATAAATGGGGTTTAGTGTTCGACGGAAACACCCATCAGATGTCTATTGAAGATTTTATATCCCGCCTAGAAAATCTGCGTGAGCAATACGGTATACCATGGGGTGAAGTATTGAGAGATTTCCACATGCTAGTAACTGGCGTAGCTCGTGACTGGTATTGGTTGTACATACGTACAAACCGAGTATCGCATTGGAGTATACTGAAAACAGCCCTATTAACGCAGTATAGATCCACACATTCTAACTTCGAAATCATGCGTGACCTAGTAGATCGACGACAACGGCAAAATGAGTCAGTTGATGCATTTTTTCAAGCGATGCAGAAGTTTAGAGTGAGTGCTATGCAGGTAATACCAGAAGCAGACATGATTAGAATATTAAAGCGCAACGTCAATGAATTCATAGGAAGAATAAGTTGAAGACCGAGTGTAAGGCGGTGGAAAAGACTTCCCCTCCGCTCGAGCGGTACCATCGACGCGCAGCTTCAAAAATATTATCGAGATCCAACTTCCAGCGGATGACATTGTTGATTACCACCGAGTCGAGAGTCTATCCAAGACAGAAGCAAGCAAAGTTATTGGTGACAAGAACCACCGGACACCACTTACCTGTTGGAATTGTAAACAGCCTGGTCGTACTTTTATGGAATGCCCGTCCACAAAACGGTCACTATTTTGTTATCGTTGTGGTTACGCCAACGTTATAACGCCGCGATGTCCGAAATGTTCGTCGGAAAACTCACGGAGGAGCGCTGTGATCCAGGGGACGCAACGTTCGGCAAAAATCCCCGTAGTCCACAAAGACAAGACAAATTAAATAAAATAATAACAGCCAGTAGTCAGAAATCTGCGAAGAAACGCCACGACGTTCCGATACATGAGCGTCGACGAAATTACAAAATAGTAAGAAAGCGCATGATGGGTGGTAGTGACAAAGAAATCTCCTCAAGCGCACGTAAAGTACGCGAAAAATTTAAATTCAAGAAACGTGACCATAGGATAATGGTCGAAGCAATTAGACGAGCCGGCCGTACTTCAAGTGATCCGAGGATATATTTAGATATTGACCTGCAAGGTGAGATAATAAGTGCACTGCTGGATAGTGGCCCTTCTGTTAGCATACTGGGTAATGGATGTAGGGAGTTAATTAATAAACTAAATGTAAAAATTAAATATATGACGTCGTGCGTACGTACCGCCAGCGGACAACAACACCGCATTTTAGGCAAAACAAAGATAATAGTTCAATATAATAACAAAGTTAAATATAACAACATCACATTTTATTTGTGCCCGGATCTAGAACAAAATGCTTATCTGGGTATAGACTTCTGGCGATCTTTTGACCTAGCACCTAAACTATGTAGTGTTAATGAGTGTGCAGAAGTAAATACGTACAATATGGAGACACCTTTAGCTAATAAATATATTATGAAACCCCATAACTTGTCCGCAGAACAGCAAAGGGCATTGCAAAAGGTGGTAGAATCATTCCCAACGTTTGAAAGGGATGGTTTAGGCTGCACAAAACTTGAAAAACACAGAATTGATTTGATAGATGGAGCTCTACCTGTTAAAGAAAAAAATTATCCGCTTTCACCAGCAGTACAACAAATTGTATACGCGGAAGTAGATAACATGCTAGCGCTTGGTGTGATAGGGGAAAGCCACAGCCCTTGGAATAACCGCACTACAGTAGCCAGGAAACTGAATAAAAACCGATTTTGTTTAGATGCACGCAAATTAAATAGAGTAACAGTAAAAGATGCTTATCCATTACAGAATATAGGCGGCATCCTTAGCAGAATTGACGAAACCTATTTTTTAAGCAACGTGGATCTAAAATATGCATTCTGGCAAATTGAATTGGAAGAGGAATCCAAAGCTTGTACAGCTTTTACCGTGCCTGGCCGCCCGCTTTATCAATTTAAGGTTATGCCATTCGGACTGTGCAATGCAGCTCAGCGCCTATGTCGTCTTATGTAATACCGCAACGGCTAAAAACGAATGTGTTCATATATTTAGATGACTTACTAGTAATATCAAACAATTTTAATAAACACCTTGAAATGGCAGAAGTAGCAAAATGCCTGAAAGAAGCAAGTCTTACAATTGGCCTTCAGAAATCCCAGTTTTGCTTTCAAGAATTGAAATATCTTGGATACATTGTCGGAGGAGGTACACTCAGAACTGATCCGGATAAAATAGAAGCGATAAGAAAAATAAGGTTGCCCCGAAACGCACGGGAGGTACGTAGTTTCCTTGGAACGGTCGGATGGTATAGGAGATTCGTAAGAGACTTCTCCATCATCGTAGCACCATTGACCGACACCTTAAAAAAACAAAAAAAGTTCAACATGACTAAGGAGGCAATAGAGGCGTTCGAAAATTTAAAATTGGCCTTAACGTCAGCCCCAGTGCTCCGGCATGCCGACTTTAAAAGACCGTTTATCATCCAGTGTGACGCATCAAGTTACGGAATTGGCGCAGTGCTATTGCAGAAGTACGATAGTGACGTAGAGCATCCGATAGCATTCTTTTCGGCGAGGTTAAATGCTGCTCAGAGAAACTATAAAGTGACAGAGAAAGAATGTTTAGCGGCTGTAACAGCAATAAAAAAGTTCCGCCCATACATTGAGATGATGCCATTCACGGTAGTCACCGATCATGCCAGTCTGAAATGGTTGATGACGCTGAAAGATTTAAGCGGCAGATTAGCTAGATGGTCGCTACAGTTGCAGGCGTTTGACTTCATCATCGAGCATCGAAAAGGGTCCGATAATGTTGTTGCGGATACTTTATCACGTATGGTAGACGAGATAACTACAACAGATCCAGTAGATATATTAGGATTTGAAACAACAGAGTTTGAAAGTGAGGAGTATTTGCAACTTATAAAAGAAATTGAAAGAAAAAAAGACAATTTGCCTGATTTGTGCGTAAGAGATGGCGTAGTATATAAACGCATAATACAAAATTATGACGGCGCATTCGCGGAAAACGAATGGAAGTTATGAATTCCGGACAACTTGACCAACACGCTTATAGAAAACGCACATTTGCCAGAAATAGCAGCGCATGGCTACATAACAAAAACATTAGAACGACTGATGCGAAATTATTATTGGCCTGGAATGGTTAAACAAGTACGTAGCTATATAAAAAATTGCCAAACCTGCAAGGAATCAAAAAAAAACCAACCAGAACCTACGGCCGACAATAGGTGACGAAGTAATTACGGAACGTCCTTTTCAAAAATTATATATAGACTTTCTGGGCAAATATCCACGATCGAAAAGAGGCAACGCATACATCCTGATAGTAGTGGATAATTTCAGCAAATTTATTTTTCTAAAAGCCATGAAAAAGGCCACATCCAACAATGTAATACAGTTTCTCAAACACCATATATTCCATACCTTCGGAGTACCTGAAATAGTACATACAGATAGTGGCAAACAATTTATATCAAGTAACTTTGCACAATTTTTGGAAGCCTACCTCAAAACTGCTGTGTATGCACCTCAATCTAATGCTGCTGAACGTGTTAATCAATCCGTGCTCACCGCGATAAGGACGTATCTCGAAGATGATCAACGTGACTGGGATATGTAAAATTTTAACTCATAATAGATACACTATAGTAATGATAATAGTAATATGAAAAAAATTAATAATTAATAAAAATGTAAAAGCTAAATAACGATAAAATATATATGTGTACATGTACAACAACCAATGATGCACACTGTACATATGTGTGCATGCACAGTCTAGCAACAATTAGTTAAGTGTGGCTAAAAATTTATTTTTAAAAGACTACTGAATCATGTAATGATACTTGACTGTAGAAATCATTAAAATTTTTGCAGGCCATACAAAACGGCCTAAAGAGCTCGTAATTGGTACGGCATTGAAGAAGTGTAAGTGGCGCGTAATGCCTAGAAAAGCGGGCAGGAGCATGGAAACATAACTCACCAAGTAAAAAACAGGAGTTAATATCACCTTTCATTAGTTTAAAAACAAATATCATACCTAACATTTTCCTTCTATTAGCAAGTGAAGGAAAATTTTTTAGTTTTAACCTATTTTCGTATGATGGTAGGGGAATGGATGTGTCCCAGCCCAACCCACGTAAGGCAAAGAGTAAAAATTGTTTTTGTATGGATTCAAGTGCATTAATATTATTTGAATAGTTAGGTGCCCACACAATTGAGGCATATTTTAGTGTAGGCCTAACTAAAGTTGTGAACAGCCTTTTTGTTAAATAAGGATCATTAAACTCTTTTGACCATTTTGATGAAACCTAAAGAGCATCGCGCCCTATTCATTATCGAATTTATATGTCGATTAAAGTTCATTTTTTGATCAAATAAAACACCCAGATCCACATACGAATCAGCAATTTCCACACCTTGGCCATAAACGGAGTACGTATAATTAATAGGAGTAGTCCTACAAAACGGCATTATTTTACATTTAGAATAATTAAGTGACATCAAATTAATTTGACACCACTCAACTAACACAAGTAAATCACGACAGAGCGTGTGCTTATCATCCTCATTAGCTAAGAACAACTTGACATCATCAGCGAACATTAGAATATTACTATCATGAATAACGTCCGGTAGATCATTTATAAAAAGGACAAAAAATAACGGACCTAAGTGACTCCCTTGCGGAACACCGGAAGGGACAGACATTAGACGAGACAGAGACGATTTATATACAACCCTTTGAGAGCGATTAGACAAATATGAAGAAAACCATTTAAGCATAATTGGGGGAAATCCTATTTTAGAAAGCTTAAGAATAAGAAGTTTGCGGTTTACTTTATCAAACGCCTTGCTGAAATCGGTAAAAATAACGTCCATCTGAGCACTTTCAGAAAATGATTTTACAATATTATACGAAAATTCCAATAGGTTAGTAACGGTAGATTTGCCGATACAAAAGCCATGTTGATATAGCGAAATTATAGTGTTAATTGATCGAATTAATCTATTTTTAACTAAGCATTCAAAAAGTTTCGGAATGTAACTGAGTTTAGCAGTACCTCTATAATTAGTAATGCATTGCTTGTTATCACTTTTTGAAGCGGTATTAGAAAACTCGATTTCCAAATTTGCGGAAATGTACCAGTAGATAAAGACAAATTAAAGATTTTTAATAATGTCAGCACAATTTATCAATACACATGATGAAATTCCATTCGGGCCAGGACTGTATGAGTACTTCAGCCTTTTCAGACCGTCCAGTACCTCATCCTCAGATAGTGTGTTATTAGATGTCATATGACTTTATATCATAAGTGTTCACGTTTCAACTAGACGTATTCGATGATGTGCCATCTCGCACAAACGCTTTATTTATTGCCTCCGCTATTCTTTCTGTTTCTTGTTCTTACATTTAGCTTTCTTAAATACATGCAATTTTGTATAAGTTTACTCTTTTTGTAACGGTGACCAAGTGAGATCATAAGTTTTTCCTTTTGTAATATCAGTAAAAAGCGCAACAATCAAAATCACAAAAAACACATAGTATAATACATACTTTTTATTAGCAATAAAATATTTTAGTGAATATTTAAAAGTAAACGACATTGGTTTACTATTACAACTATTAGTGAAAATCTTGAAACATTTAATTTAATTTCGCCGCAAAATATTTATACCGTGTAACCCTAACCATTTTGATCCATCGAGCCGGATCCACGCATTTGAATACCCACGTTCAAATACAAGCATTATCACCCGAATACCCAAATTCGGAAACACATTACAATCATCTGTACGCACAATTGGATACCTACATTCGGACAAACATTTGAACACCAACATTTGGATCACTACATTACCCGCATCACATACGGTATTTTATATGGAGAGCGAGTAAGTTTTCAGTGTTCATTTATTATATGTCTATAACGAAAGATTACCGAAATTCTCTTTATATAACAGTAAATCTTTGGTGTATATCAAATTCTTACATGTGCAGTAAGATAAAATTTTGCGTCTTTAATACTAACGTTTCATCAAATTCCAACATACACATTAAGTATTTATCTTTGCCTCAAGTACCAACGGTACATCTATCACTCATATACTCAAGGTCAATTTTTTTGGTTTCTCTAAGTACTAATATTTTATTATATACGCATCGAGATCAAGTCTGCGATAATTGTATATTAAATCCAGTTATACGCATTGAGATCAATTCTGCGTCGCTCAAGTGGTAATTGTACATTAAATTTAATTATACGCATCGTGATCAAGTCTGCGTTTCTCAAGTGTTAACTGTAAGATTAACGCTCATACGCGCATCAAGGTCAGTTTTTTTTTTGTTTGTTTTGTTTCTCTTAAACAATAATAACTGAAAGCTGAATTCCATACATTCATATTGACTAACATTGTCAGCGCAAAGAATACTGTTATATATATAACATTTCTAATTCATTTTAACAATACAGTGGGCACATCTTTGTTGAATTTATATAAAATTAAAAAAAAAGAAAAAAAATGGCAACTGGTGAACAAACTCCTCCGTCTGAATGGTCTAGTATTCAATCTCAATTTTTACACGATACAGATCAATTATTGCTTACATGTACTAGATTGCGAAATTTTCAACTTGATGACTATTCAGAGACAATGTTAGAAACGGGGATTGCCAGCGTAAATGATGATTTTACTTCACTTAAGTCCAAGTTTCGATGTTTAATGATAAGTTCTCATACTAGCAATACATTTAGAGAATCCGCGTCCGAGAAATACCACGCATGTATGGATGCTGTTGTAGAAACAAAGGCAAAATTTTTAGAGAAACTAAAAGAAAAACAAGATAGAAAAGTTCGGTTAAGACCGAAGCTTAAATACCCTCCACCTTTTGTAGTCCTTTAAAAAATAACTTCCTATTGCCATATTTATGTATATGACTATTTCATGTACTCACGCAAATAGTGTTTTTTTTTAATTGTAGGCGTTTTCAATCGCGCCCATTTTTGGCGTGAACAACGGTACCACTTATATTTATACAAAATTTTAACTTGGTAGGCATAGTATTGTGCGATATATAATTTTTTAGAGATACAATTTTTTTCGAGGTATGTTGAGATTTTCGTTTATTGTGGGCGTGTCTCTTAACCGATTTTGCCCAATTTCAATACGGAACAGCGAAATTAAACTAAGAATAAGTGTGCCAAGTTTTAATTTGATATCTCAAAAATTACGACCGTGAGAGTGCCAACAACAGACGGACACACGGACACAAGGATGGACATGTCTCAAACGATTTCTCTTTTCATGCTGATTAAGAATATATATGGTTTGTGGGGTCTCCGAGGCTTCCTTCGATGTGTTGTAAACGGATGATCAAAGAGAATATACCCTTTTCCCTAAGGTGGAGGGTATAAAAAAACAGCTGAGCGGTGAATAAAAAGGCGGCAATGCCGGCGTATGCCACAACTTGGAAAAAGAGAGAAATCTAGAGAGCGAGAGAGTAGTGATGGAAGGGATCGGACAGACAAATATTGTTGCTAGGCAAACATTTAAAGCTAAATATATATGTATATTAACAAATCAGAGAAAAATAAGTCTAAGTCTAGTTGCAACGGTCGGAGTTGTGGAAGGATATCGTTGAAAAAAGAATATGAAGGTAGCTTAGAAGGAAGGGAATTCAGAGTTTTTTCGAGCTCTAGCTCTTTTGTTCAGCTCTAGAAGAGATAAGTTAAGCAGGAGTAATTTATAAAGGTGAAAGTATTTTGTGAAAAAATACCTATGTACGCAAAAAAGCGCCAATTAAGGAGAAAATTTGTCTTTAACATAATGGGCAAAAAGGATTTTTACCAATGATAATATATATATAAAATCGAGCGTGTATGTGAAATAAATCTGCGTCTCAAACAGCCAACGATTTGAAGTAGAGCCATAAGAACACGAGTTCAGTACTTGCAATTGCCAACAGTAACAAGACGGTGCAAAGTGATCCACTCTCGGACGGTTGCAACTGGACATCAAAAGCCGCAGATAAGTCAATGTTTATTATTAGTATTTTTCTTTTTTGTATGTCACTGTGAGCGCTCCGCGCTATCAAATTTGTAATTTTATGTGTATGAAAATTTATTTGGGGGCCCTCTTGAAAACTTAAAACGTAACATTAAGTTCTTATATACCGTTGTCATTTAAATAGAATAAAAAGTGTAACAATGATCTAATAAAGAGTGTTTGATGGGGAGGGCGGATTATCTCGAGGTTCGCGCAGGTATGTAAAGTGCACTCATGGTTATCGTTTAGGGGGATCAAAAGAACAATATGACATGAAGTGGTCCCGTGGTAGGGAGGGTACAAAGAATCGGTGTAGCCAGACGATATCTTTGGCAGTGGCCATCAATTACACAACTATAACAAATATGGCGCCCAAACAAAAATAAAAATTAATTTTCTTTTTATAATAACACCGTCATGAATGAAAATCCGTCCGTGAAAGAAAATATCAGGCAATTGCGACTCATCGATATAAGCTAGGGGATATCGGCTGCCAACAATAGTTGGGTTAAGTCCGTTGTATGTCCTGCTTTATGTAAAAAAAATAAACGCAAATGTCCTCCGTATTTTCAATTTTTGTTAGTTTTGTTTTTGTTTTTTTTTTATTGTAATGTACAAATTGAACAGGCAGCTTAGAGGTTCAATTGAATCAAACTAGTTGTGTCTGGTTCACCTGGTTTACTACACGCAGCTCATGCCTTATGATAAAGGATCCATGATTGTGCGGATAGTGGTAAACCTACGTCACGGATAGGTTCACAGGAATCGCTCCTGACTAAGTATGAGCAACTAATAACCAATGAGTGGCATCACAATTTTGTATTTGCATGATTTTGATTTACCGACGTTTTAGTATGCGCTTGCATGGATACTCAAGAGAACCCATCCCCCCATTGAAAATTGAATTGAAATTGTTAGTAAAGAAAGCGTACTATTGCTCAATTATAGTTGATTTGTGATTTTAAATTTGATAATGGCATTTGTAAACGTGAAGATTCACAAAGCCATTTTAATTATCGTCATTTAAGACAACAACATCGTTATTTATTGAATATTTCTTTTGGTTACAACGTAAAAAAAAAAAGAACAAGATAAAAAAGTTCGGTTAAGACCGAAGCTTAAATACCCTCCACCTTTTGTAATTCTCTAAAAAATAAGCTCCTATTGCCATATTTATGTATTTCATGTACTTAGGCAAATAGTGTTTTTTTTAAATTATAGGCGTTTGTGTTATTCAATCACGCCCATTTTTAGCACAGTGTTGGATAACGGTACCCTTTATATATATACCAAATTTCAACTTGATAGGCATAGTATTGTGCGATATATAATTTTTTAAAGATACAATTTTTTCGAGGTATGATGAGATTTTCGTTTATTGTGGGCGTGTCTCTAAACCGATTTTGCCTAATTTTAATACGGAACAGCGAAATTGTACTAAGAATACGTATGCAAAGTTTCAATTTGATATCTCAAAAATTACGACCGTGAGAGTGCCAACAACAGACGGACACACGGACACACGGACACACGGACGGACATGTCTCAAACGATTTCTCTTTTCATGCTGATTAAGAATATATATGGTTTGTGGGGTCTCCGACGCTTCCTTCGATGTGTTGTAAACGGATGATCAAAATGAATATACCCTCTTCCCTAAGGTGGAGGGTATAATAATCTCAAGATCTTAATGACAATATTTTTAGTCCCAATCTAACAAGGCACGAAATTCCAAAGTGGTCACAAATGGACGGTTTTCTATTTGGACTCGTTGAAGCCGTCGAACGAATTATTAGTGTCAGAAATACTAAGGCACATTTTCAATATACATATAAAAATGAATACAGTCCACCTCCATCTAATACAATTAAAGAGATAACTTGTAAGGCGCAAAGTCACTACGTTTCGTTTTGCGCCACACATTCTGTTCCAACATACATGTATCACCAAACACGCCAATTATTTCCTCCATTAATGCAATTAAAAGGAAAAAAACTATTGTCGAATTCATACTCTGTAAATTGGAAGCGTAGTTGTAATACCGTTGATCATTGATATCTAGTAAGCATATATAAACTCTTGCATTGTTGTTATTATATATGAACTCTTGCTTTATTATTTCTATTTTTAAAAGCATAATATTTTTTGATCATTGTTATTTAGTAAGCATATATAAATTCCTGCGTTATTGTTGCTAGTTCTATACCGTTGATCTTTTATAAATATTAGTTAAATTGAATATAATTGTGAGCCCTGCCACACTATAAAAGGCGAAGCAAATTTCATGAAATGAGGCAGTGTGGCTGGAGCCGTCAAGCTAGTAAGGTGAGCACAAGAATTTTATTTAAAAAAATAAAGCAAACGTAATGAATTAACCTATTGTTTTCTTGCGAGCATAGCATTAACCAGATTCCCGCGCCTAGATATCCTACAGTATTTATATATTGTATGCGCCTAGGCCGCGCCATCGTCGTTACGTCGCAGTTTCTCTGTTATCGCGCCTAGATATCCTACAATATCTATATTGTATGCGCCTAGGTCGCGACATCGTCGCTTCGCTTGTCTCTTAGTCCCCGCGCCTAGATATCCTACAATATTTACATATTGTATGCGCCTAGGCCGCGCCAACGTCGCTACATCGCTGCAGTTTCTCTGTTATTGCGCCTAGATATCCTACAATATCTATATATTGTATGCGCCTAGGTCGCGACATCGTCGCTTCGTTCGTCTCTCAGTCCCCGCGCCTAGATATCCTACAATATTTACATATTGTATGCGCCTAGGCCGCGCCAACGTCGCTACATCGCCGCAGTTTCTCTGTTATCGCGCCTAGATATCATACAGTATCTATATATTGTATGCGCCTAGGCCGCGCCATCGTCGTCACGTCGCAGTTTCTCTGTTATCGCGCCTAGATATTCTACAATATCTATATATTGTATGCGGCTAGGCCGCGCCATCGTCGTCACGTCGCAGTTTTTCTGTTATCGCGCCTAGAAATCCTACAATATCTATATATTGTATGCGCCTAGGCCGCGTCATCATCATTACGTCACAGTTTCTCTGTTTCCGCGCCTAGAAATCCTACAAAATTGATATATTGTATGCGCCTAGGCCGCGCCATCGTTATTACAACATCGCAGTCTCTCTGTTCCCCGCGCCTAGATATCCTGCAATATTTATATTGCAAGCGCCTAGGTCGCGCCGCCGTCGTGGTCACAATAACCACTGCCGTGTCCTGCAGCGCTCACCGCTCCGCATCTTGCACTGCTCATCGATTTGCAACGCTCATCGCTCTGTATCATACACCGCTTTGCAGCCCTCGCCGCTTGTATCCTGTACCGCTTGCCGTTTGAACCCAGTAACGCTCTCGTGTCCTGCAGCGCTCACCGCTCTGTATCTTACCGCTCATCGATCAGCACCGCACGTCGCTCTTGTACCGCTCACCTCTCTGTACCGCACAAAACCCGCTCACACACCGATTTGCAGTAACGCCGTGCCCCGCACCACAAGCCGTTACCGCGCTAAAAAACGTCGAATAAAGAAGGCGAGTCTAAGGAATTAGAGACAAGTAACAGCCCGTCTTACAAATTTCTTTGTAAGGAACTTTGGACTCGCTGAGTCACACCCCAGCTACCTTCAAAACTTCTTTACAAACTTATTCCGAATCCCTTACTAAAAAATTGCCAAATACGTCTAAATCATATTTTGTTAATCAGAATAACCCCATACAATGTACAATGTGCAAACGAAGCCACCACACGCTTCTACATCTCAACGCACAAAAGAAAACACACAAAAACTGAGGACCTTGTTCTGCCCTCACATGTACGAAATCAAAATGATCCCTCTCTTATTAATAATTCTGACAATGATGAGGCAGCCACTTCTAGCTCACATGAAAACCGACAAGCGGTTCAGTCACATAGTGCCAATCAAATCATGTTGCCCACAGCCCTTATACAAATAGAGCACTGTGGGGAACGTTTCACCCTACGCGCTTTAATATATCAAGGTTCTCAACAAACATTTATTACAAAAGGAATCCAAAAACGATCAAATTTACCTTGTCGCAGATCAATACATAAAGTAGTAGGAATAGGCGACACTGCTCAATCTTCAAATGAAGAATGCTTATTTACACTGGTTACTAAACAGTCATCTTTCCGTCTAGAGATTTCAGCTATAATTTTAAACAGGTTTACGCAACGGTTACCTACCATTACTATTCCTCATTCATGTTTAACTAAACTCTCCCAGACGTAATTAACAGACCCTAATTGGCATCAAACATCTCAAGTCGATATATTAGTGGGTAGCGATGTTATACCTTATTTATTGCTAGACGGTATTAAAAAAAATATTTGCGGCTCTCTCATGGCCCAAAACACCATTTATGGTTGGATTTTAAGTGGACCCATAACGAATTATGGATCAAATTCTCTCGAAGTCACAGTGGTAGAAAATGAAAATCAAATTTTAAACAATCAACTCAAAAGGTTCTGGGAACAAGAAGAAATTCCTGAGCCATGCGGAGCATCACCGGATGATGCATTTTGTGAAAAACTATATAACGAGACCACGTCTCGCATGCTCGATGGCCGATACGTAGTAAAATTACCCTTCAGAAAAGAGTTTCCGAGTAGTGTAGGATCATCTCGCCTTAATGCACTACGTCAGTATACTCATTTAGAACGATCTCTCTGTTCTAAACCTGAACTACGTTACGAATATACATCAGTACTAAATGAGTACATATCTCTTAATCATATGGAAAAAACCTCAAACGATGAGGTTAGTGATAACGAAACATATCGATCCTTCTATCTACCACACCTGCGGTCATAAAACCCGAAAGTAAATCTACTAAAGTACGAGTAGTATTCAATGCATCCAAACCAACCACATCTGGTTATTCCCTAAACGATATATTATACAAAGGTCCGGTTCTACAACCCGACATGCCTACTATATTACTCAATTGGCGAAAATTCCCATACGTATTCAATGGCGATATACAAAAAATGTATCGACAGAGTCTTGTTGCAGAGGAAGATAGACCCTTTGAAAAAATTGTGTTCCTCAATCCAACCCATAATACTATTCAAGATTACCAATTGAAAACGGTAACATTCGGTATGAACTGCGCTCCATACTTGGCCATTCGCACATTACGACAATTAGCCGAAGATTCCAAAACTTCATATCCCATTGCATCACACATATTAAGAAATGAGACATACGTAGACGACATATCCGAGAAGCTGTTGATGCATTGCGTGAAACTAAACAAACCCTATATTCTGCTGGTTTCCCTCTAAAAAACGTGACAGCAAACCATAACGAGCTGTTATCTTACATATCGCCCGATGCTTTATATGACACTGTCTTTTTGCAGTTTTTCGATACCAGCACCACAAAAAAAATTGGGTATGCAATGGAACGGCCCTAACTGATTGACTTTTACCCAAGACCAGTGGCCCAAGCAGGAGCGGACTCATATCCCAACGCTCCTTGAAATTAAGCCCACAATTACTTTAAACACGTATGAAATAAACGGAAATTTAATAATCAATCGCTTTTCCTCATACACACGATTCCTACGTTCAAGTTCATCAGCAATATTCAAAATCAAATTAAACAAAATAATGGGCAAACCCTTGCTCACTCTCGCAAAAACTCTCATACCAATGCACTACAATCTCGCCATTAACATATAACGAAATTTCATTTGCAAAGTATCGCCTTATTCAACTTAGTCAACAACTTTACTATGAAAATGAATACAATCTACTTAAAACTGAGAATTCTCTACCTATCAATTCCACTCTTTTAAATTTAAATTTAAATCCCTTTATTGATGAAAAAGGAGTTTTACGAGTCAATGGAGGACTCATCGAATCGATAATGTCATACTTAGAAAAGTATCCTATCATTCTGCCAGCTCTATTGCATTCTCTACGGGGTGCTCCAACAATGGCTATCCCTGAGCCAATTAAACAAAATTTATCTGTTTTGAATCGGTGGGGAAAGTTGCAGTCAATCCATCACCAATTTGCAAACCAATGGAAAACTGATTATATATTAAATTCGCATAAATGTACTAAGTGGAAAACAATCACGCCAAATATAAAGGAAAATCCTTCTGACGAATGGAAATTAAGTCGTATAGTAAACCTTTTAACAAATGAATATGGTCATGTAAGAACCGTAAAATTACGTATTCAAACTAGCGTTATTATTCGCTCTATTGCAAAAAAAGCCCTCTATCAAATCATAAACAATACAACAATATGCGATTATCTCTATTATTCTTTTCCAAATATGAATCAAGTGCTATCACGAATTCCTCTTCTACCATGTCCGCTATCATAAGTACAATTTTCCATTTTCTCATGTTGATCCCTTTTCTTTTATCCAGATTTGAAAACGGCCAGCACATGGAAGTGCACCAGTGTAAAGTTTGCGATCGATATCACGAACTGCGGTTTTATGTAATGTTCCTGAATATGGATCTCCAAACTCGGCTTGAGATGGTACGCCAGCATCGTTACTGCTCCAATTGTCTAGCACGGACTCATCGCACACATGCTTGCAGTTCACATAATCGGTGTTCCATATGTTCGGGTTTCCACAGCACGCTGCTGCACCCAGGCATTCATAGGTAGCAATCAACAAAAGGTGACCCGAGGGAAGTCCGCCGAAACCGACAAGAATCGCGGCGAACAATCAACAGCATCAACGGAGACCCAATCATAACAGTCAAGGCAAGGCGAGAACGTTACCGCCCAGTAAATAATTCGGCTTTTGTGCGAGGGAGGGCGGATGTTCACGTTTGAACTAGACGTATTCGATGATGTGCCATCTCGCACAAACGCTTTATTTGTTGCCTCCGTTATTCTTTCTGTTTCTTGTTCTTACAATTAGCTTTCTTAAATACATACAATTTTTCATAAGTTTACTCTTTTTGTAACCGTGACCAAGTGAGCAACATAAGTTTTTCCTTCTGTAATATCAGTAGAAAGCGCAACAATAAAAATCACAAAAAACACATAGTATAATACATACTTTTTATTAGCAATAAAATACTTTAGTGAATATTTAAAAGTAAAGGACGTTGGTTTACTATTACAACTATTAGTAAAAATCTTGAAACATTTAATTTAATTTCACCGCAAAATATTTATACTGTATAATAAGGGTAATCAGGATTGTTATAAACTTGATACGAATAAGAATCCATTGAAAAAAGACGTAAACAAATTGGCTATTTCCGAAGGATCAGATGAATCTTTGTTTCCAAACCGCATGTGGTTAGGAAGCATATTGGACCTATGTTTAGCATTTACAAATTTATAGAAATTCTTAGGATCCCTGTGCATATTTACACGGATTTTACAAAGGTAATCATTATAACATTTTTTACTTAATAAAAGAAATTCACTTTTTATTAAAGAATATTGTGAAAAATTCAATGCTGACCCAGTTTTTTTATACTTGTTGAATAGTCTACTTCTCTTATTGCTCTTTTAAGCTCATCAGAAAACCAAATAGGACAAGCATTAATTTGATTAGCAAATAAGAAGGGAACAAACTGCGAAATTGCATCATTTACCACATTATAAAAATGCACAAGTAGCTTGTCTATATTTGAAGATGTATTTGTAGATAATTTATTGTCTAAACAGAGCCTCATTAATGCATAATTAGTTTTTGAAAACACATACTGCTTAATTTTGTTGTTGTTACGTGGTACATGAACATAATCGAATTCCAAAGATATACAAAGTGTTGGATCCTCAGCATCCTCAGGGAAAACGAATGGAAAGGTACGAGTGATTGAAACATCGGAATTATTAGCAAAAATAAAATCGAGCATCTTATTTCGAAAATTTTTTATCGTATTAATCTGTAATAAACTTAGATTAAAAATACCATCAAAAAATACATCAAAATTTGAAATACTGTAAGATGGAATCAAACGACCCAAATCTTCGTCAAGAATCCAACATATCTGAGATAAGTTAAAATCGCCTATTTTCTTTTAACAAATTACATACCAGTCGTAAAAATAACAAATGCCTTAAATATATAGAGACATCCGATGAAGGAGGGATATAAGAACAAGTAAGAAAGATATATTTATCACAAACTTTAGTACGAACACATCCAAACTCAATATCTAAAGGCTCATCAAAGATTACTAAATCGGATGGGAAAAGATTATGAATAGCCAACAATACACCACCGCCTTTTTTATTAAGTCTATCAGTCCTATAAACCACAAAATCAGAACAAAAAATTTCAGCATTATGTACATCTGGTTTTAACCAAGTTCCTGTGAAAGCAAAAATATTAAATTCAGCACCCGTATTATCAGTAAACAACTTTTGTAATTTTGTGTTAAGACCTCTAACATTCTGATAAAGAATACGTAATGAACAATGATCGTTAATTAGTTTTTTGAAACAGTATTACTAGAAGATGGTATTATAGCTGCACTTTGGCTACGGGGGTTCCTACGAGGAATGAATTCCTTAATAAAAGACACTTTAGGCCAAAAACTTTCAGAGATTAAGTTATCATAGTATAATTGCGGAACTGTTATTTTAAAAGAAGCAACTTCTCTTTGTTGCGAAAACTTAAATTTGGTAATATTTATAGCCTGTATACCTAGGATAGGAATTTTAGAATGTCTGAAATTCAAAATATCATCAACAGGAGTATTAGCTGTAATGCGACTGAGAAAAATGGACTTACGTGGTGGAACAACATGAAGCTGAACCAGATCCACAGAAGCTTCAGTGTTAGCATTACTATTAGGAATCATACCTTCATTTACATTACCGCCATTATTAGTATAGGAAAAGTTAGATGTAGTTGCAATACCATCGATTGCACAATTATTTACATTCATCATTAAGTGAATTATTATCGTTAACAACTTCCATAGATTGGACTAAATCACAAGAGTTGACTACAGAAGTATCAAAGAAAGGTACAAACATTTTCGGTTGACGCTTTATCCTCAGCCGGTTGGTCAATAACAATAGTAGGAATATGCGGTTCCTTCACACCCTCATCCACCGAATTTAAAGACGATAAAGACAGTGCGTTAGAAGCTAGATTAATTAAATTAGACGGAGTAGTATCGATAACTTGGCCAGATTGCACAGAATTCTGAAACGGAAAATCAATGTATTTAAAGTTCTCAAAAAGGTCTTGATACATATCAAACTTGGCTGTAACTTTTTCCAGATCATTACATAGCTCTCTAAAACCCATCTGTATTTGTTTAAACAACTTGGGAAAATCAATGTCTTTTTGACGACAGGTAGGACACGACCAACGCAAATCTTTAGAGCGATCATGTAGTGGCGACCAGTGAATCCCGCGCATTTAGGGTACGCAGCAGCAGAGCTAACAAAATAAAAGTTGTTCAGGTCCTCGCTTTACATCTTGGGTAACAACAATTCATTATTAAACCAAGTAATAAGCTAACAGATGTACTATATGTGGTAAAATATATATAAAAATTTTTTGCTATGAAACACTATAGAAATAGAATAACACAGCAAGAGAATAGAAAATTTTCCATAAAAAAAACAACTAAAGATCAAAGTTTATTTAATCGATGCAAAATTCTACATCAATTACGCAGCCCGATAATACAAAACTTATACTATCATAGCACAATAAAAAATAAATTAAACTTTGTCGCGAAAATATGTAATTTAATAGCAAAGCAGGAGCACTCAAAATAGAAAACACTTTATAACAAGGTTACCAGACTCTTTATATTAATTCGTGATAGTGATAATGAATTGAATTGTAATTAGGATATATAAATTAAAATTCTTTATTTTTAATTATATTTTTAAAAAATATTTTTTTATTTATTATAATACTTATTTTACGACTTAACACTAAAGAATGATCGTACCATTCTTTTTGCTTCTATTTATAACAACGTCTAAAGCTCAGTCAAAGTGCCGAGCTTGCATTTTGGACACCTGCAACCTGCGTGGGAAACACATGAAATAGCAGTTTGCACGGTCATTTGATATCGGACACCTAAACTTTACTTCAAGCGCTGTTTAAACTATCTCACGACCAGCGCTAATAAAACCGTTTCATAACTCCTCCCCCTCCAGGTGCGATCGTCCTCGATCGTATTTAAAAATATGGAATATTATTCAAATTGAGACCGGAAAAGGATGGCTGAATATTTGGGTTAGGTAATGTAGGAAATGGTTCCCCACGATTTTCAACAACTAATTTTCTGGGTCTTAGCTTGACCAAAATGAACGCAAAAGTCACGATCGCAATGAATCCTCCCACAGACATTCCGATTATATGGGTTTCTCTTTGTAAAGAGTTCAAGTACTTAGTGTTATTAATGTCAAGTTCGTTCAAAGACTCCAGTGAAAGCACTTCAGAAACAGACAACTCTTTAGGTGTAGGTTGAAGAGCGGCCGGCATTGCCTCTAGAGGCAAAGATTCTAGATTTTCGTATCTGTCATTATTTAGATAAATGGTCATATTATGGAAACGGATAAGGTAGGTTCCATGAACAAGATTATTGTCGGACGGAGTTCTGATAGTACCATTGAAGTTATTTAGAAAGATCATACCTGGGTGGATCAATTCCACACCCGTACTGCTCTGATCGCTGTTATAATTACATGAGGAATTTAATCCTTTTAGTATTTTTAAAATACAAGTATCATTTCTTAAATCTATTAGATTATCTCTATTACAAATTTTTATTTCGTTTAGTTCAATACATTTCTTTTTTAAACCAAATATTTCTTTTTCATTTTTTATAATATAATCAAAATCTACTTTAATTAATTTTCCATTTTTGTTTACAGGTTTCAAAAGAAAGGAATAGTAGGTTTCTATTGTAGTTAATGGTATTGTGATAACGTACAGAATTATTTCATTTTTACTTAAAACACTAACACTACTATATCTTAATGCATCCTCTACGGAATTGAACGGTAAACGCTCGGATTCTAGTCTATTTACGGCCAATCTTATTTCTTTTTGATCAAGAAGCATTGAATTCAAAATATTATGACCTGCCCACTGCAACGCATATTTGATGTTTAGTAATTCTTCTTTAATTATGCGAATTCTATCTCGCTGCAGTAGAGCGAACCCATCGATCTCCTTATCCCCGTGCTTTATTATATGTATTATTTCGTTTGTTATGTGTGTTAAATTTTGTAGTCTTGTAGTAAATGCTTCGTTAATCATGACTTGCATATTTTTATTATCGTTTAAATCCCGCAAATTGTTTTGTATCATTTTTAGATCGTCATGGTCCGAAGAACCGGCAAAATATTTCCAAGCAGTTCCTAAAATGTCTATTGATCTTTTATTTCTATTTTTATTAGGATTAATCTCGTTTAATATTCTAATGGTTTGATCTATGTCGTACTTTATTATGGGATACCAAATGTGACCTCTGGGTAACATTTTCTCAGTGTACATTGTGATGTTTTTTAGTGCTTATTCATATTTCAGCATATTTATCATATGGACAAATTTAAAAGTTCCTTCCTTGATCTTTGCCAAACCATCGTTAATAGTTACCAAGTGTGAGGCACTATAGTCCACGATCTGTATGTCGAGACGACTTGGGACAAACAAAGCGAACAGGACAAACAATAACCTACGGAATGAGAAATCATTAGTTTCTTATCAGACTCTTATGGACCAATCTGCCAGTTGCAGTGGTTACAGTGCTATTCCGGTTTTCTTTCACAATTTCTTTTCTATACTGAGCTGTTAATTTTGAACCTAAACGTTTATTAATACGGACATAAATTACTTCTTCTGGAGCATAGGTTTTCATTGGCTTCTTATCTTTGTTATGATAGGCCAAATCCATATCCTGTTTCCTCCTCAGTCTCTCAATATTTACCCTACGTTCATTCACCAATCCCTCAGGATCAGTTGAGACGGACAAACCAAAAAACCATCTCGACTGGTTTTTTCTTAATAGTAGAATGAATAGTATGGTTGTATTCATTCACGGCTCTTATGAGCAAGTCGTGGAAGGAAGAATGACTTTTTTCAGTCACAAAACACCTCATCAATTCGGTCAATGTTGAGTAAAATCTCTCAACCTGGCCATTTGAATTACTCGAATAAGGTGGCACATTATAAACCTGAATTCCAAATTGATTTTCCAGCATAAACAAAATAGCTGAAGATTTTAGGGACTTCTCATTATCCATGACAATAACCTTAGGAACACCGAATGCTATGATAATCTCCCTCAAAGGTTCTTTAATATGCTCTACAGCTCTTGATCGAACAAGCCTAACCTGAACATACTTAGAAAACTTGTCAATTGCGGTTAGAACCAAATTGCGCTCTGTAATGTATAGATCAATGTGAACAATCTGCCCAGGATACTCTGGAATAGGTGTTGGGTTTATTTCGGTTCTATTGGGATGTCTATCATATTTATTCTCCAAACAAGTCCTACACTGTCCTATGACCTGCTTGATTTTTGATTTCATTAAGGGAAAATAAAATTTTTGCAAAATTTGTTCCATGTTCTCTTGTATTCCCCTATGGGCACGATTATGTTCCCTTGTGATTATTTCTACCCTTTCTGTTTCAGACGGAACATCTTTGACTATGGTTTGAGTAAATCTTATTTTATAACTCTGAAAATGTATCGGATAAATCTGTTGAACTTTTCCCATGATTGTTTCGGTGGTGTGCAATCCATTCACAAGGTTTGGGTCTAGTACTTTTTTCAAGATAGAAGGTAGATTTGTCTCGTCAAAAAAAGGTCGTTGCACTATGTGCCTATGGTAAGTAGGAAATGGTAATTCGAATCTATCTTCTGAGTTTTCCCCCAAACGCAACTGTATCTGATTCTTAAAAACATTCAGAGGACATTTAACTGTTGGAATTAAGTTGTGACCCGAGCTACTGTCGCTATGGATTGTGGGTGTTAGTGAATTAATTTGATTCCTAGACAGTGCATCTGCCACTACATTACATTTCCCTGGTTTGTAAATCAGTTGATAGTCATATTCTTCTAGCATAGATATCCATCTCTTCATTTTGGTATTGGTGTTCTTATTGCTTAGGGCATAAGTTAAAGGCTGATGATCAGTAAAAATCTTAATTCTTGCCCTGCCGTACAAATAATTTCTAAAGGAATTCAAAGCCCAAATAATTGCCAGAAGTTCTTTTTCGTTTGTTGCAAAATTTTCTTCCGATTTTGAAAGGGTACGAGATATAAAAGAAATTGGCCTGCCTTCCTGCTCCAATACAGCCCCAATTGCAAAATCCGATGCCGTTATTAAGTGGAAGTCTTTAGAATAGTCGGGATATGTCAAAAGAATGTCCTGAGATGCTAAGGTAGTTTTGAGCTCATTAAAGGCATCCAGTTCCCGTTTGCCTAGCTCAATGGCCTTCAATGCAGAAATTTTAGAGGACGAATGTTCATCACCCCCTCTCAAAAGATTCGTAAGGGGTTTTGCTAGTTTGGCATAATCCCGAACGAATCGCCTGTAGTAACCTGTAAGTCCCAGAAAAGATCTTAATTCCTTCAGCGTTCTTGGTACCATAGCTTCTATTTTCTTTGGATTGGTTTTTAAGCCATCCTGTGACACTATAAAGCCTAAAAATTCTATTTCTGTCTTTAGAAACTCAGTTTTATCGAGTTGGACTTTCATGTTTGCTAATTGCAGTGTATTAAAAACTGCATTTATGTTTTCTAAGTGTGTTTCTTCGTCCTTCCCGAAAATTATTATGTCGTCAACATAGACATAACACCTTTTCCCTATATGGTCGCGAAGTATGTCGTCTACGGCTCTTTGAAATATAGCCGGAGCATTTTTCAACCCAAACGGCTGTCTCGTAAACTCGTATTTGCCGTTGTTCACAGAGAACGCTGTTTTCTAGATATCATCCTCTCGTAATGGTATTTGATGGAAACCACTTTTAAGGTCAACTACAGTAAAATATTTATTATTTCCTAAATTGGCCAAAACCTCTCCTATTTCCGGAATTGGGTACTTGTCTGCGATGGTGATCGAATTCAGTTTCCTGTAATCCACAACGACCCTAAATTTCTTTATCCCTGATGCGTCCTCTTTCTTTGGAACAACCCAAATGGGTGAGTTATAAGGCGACTTTGATGGTCTTATTATGCCATCCTCTAATAATTTCCCAATTTGTTGGTCTACTTCGTCCTTAAGGGACATTGGGTAAGGATAACTTCTAGAATAAACAGGTTCGTCAGTCGTTGTACGTATTTCCCCTTTAATCCCAGTTGTATAAGTCAATTTTTCGTTGGGCTCAGAAAAAAGATACGGATGTTTCTGCGCGATCTCATAGATTATTTTTCTTTGGTCATCAGTCAAATGGTCTGCTCGGATATTAATAGCGTTCACTCATTGTACCTGCCAATGTTTGATTTTAATTCTTTTTCCTTTTTCTATAGTCATGTAGTCATTGTTAGTATGGATAACAGCATTCATGTCCCTAAGAGTGTCCATCCCCAAGATAGCATCAAAAGATTTGAGCGTTGGCAACAAGAAAAATTTAGCCTCTTTATCCCTAATATTAAACAAATTAGCTTTTTTATGGTGTGTGATTTTCACTACACCTCCTATAGAATTTGCAAAAAATGCCTGTTCATTGGGAATAGGTCGATCTACCAAATTTGGTTTAATATAATTTTTATTGGATCCTGTGTCTATCAATATGCGTAAAATTTTCCCACTCCCCGTCTTAGCTTCAAAATAAGGTAGCGAGGAGTTCTTTAGCCTAAAAAATGAATATCTGATAAATCTTGTTCTTCTGTAGGTTCGTTTTCGTCTCCTAAGTCCAGAGATTGCACGTATTCACGCACTCTCTCCTCATAGTCCTCGTATCTTTCCCCAATTGTGTCCTGGTAGGTCTGCATAGGGCATTCATCGTCCTGTTGTTCCCTTTTACCTGGGTCGTCCGAAGTGATGTGAAAGTTCCTCTGCTGTTTGTTAGGTATGTACGTCGGTTGCGTCAATGGTCTTTTCATTGCGAATTGTCTGTCCAAGTTATTAGCGTAATCTACTTGTCGTGTCTGTATGCTTGGATCAATGTCCATTGGTTTCGGTGGTCGAGGTGGTGCTTGGTATGGAGGTCTCTGCTGATGGAAAACTCCCTGCGAATTCATTGGTCTTTGTTGATGGAAAATTCCTTGCGAATTCATTGGTCCTTGTTGGTAGTTCTGTCTCTGTGAATAAATAGGTCTTTGTTGATACAATGGTCTCTGTGGCTGTGGTACAAAAGCTAATTGTGGATAAAATGGCATTTGATTAGTCCGTTTTGGCGGAGCTGGTTTATTTAAAAAATTATTAAAAGGTACTTCATGTGTGACATGTCCATGAGCCTTATTAGCATACAAAGTCCTATAATTCTGATTTTCTAATTTCAGGCACAAATGCAAAGCCTGCGGCAAATCAGCCGGCTCTCGCATAGCCAACAATCTCGGTAAATCTCCTCTGAGACCCCTAATGAAAGTATCCAATGCTTTGTCCCTATATGTTTGTATCAAAAGTGTAGACGATTCCCTATTTAATTCAATGCTGCCTATTTTATTCAATATTAAGGACAAATGTTTATAAACTTTCTGGTAAAATTCCTGAACAGTTCCCTGTATTAATGTGGACATTTGATATTCTAATGTTGGAATATCACGTTTATCTCCATAATGGAGTGTTAGACAGCGACAGATCGCTCGCCAGTCTAACGGGGTGTTATAAGGTTCCAGGGCGCTATCAGCATTGCCCACTATCTTATTCCTGACCACGCTAAGTATACCGTAATACTTAGCCGTACCAACTAAAGGTTGGTAAATTTCCAAGACGCGTTCCACACTTTTTTTCCAAGAGCTAAACTCCCCGGGATTCCCTGAGAATTCTCTAAGACACCTTACCACGTCTGGGATCTTGTCTAAGTCCTCTAACCTATTTCTGTGTTCAGGTCTTATATCTTGATCGGCCATTGCTCCAAAGTCAGTCACGGGATTCATTATACCCCTAATCATCTGTCTTCCCTGCTCACTCAAAATTCTAGTGACAATATCTACCACCATAGGTTCCAACTGAGCATTTATGGGTGCTGCAGCAGAAACTGATGCAGATGCTGAAGTAGAAGGAGCAGAAGCACCGTTCAATACGGGCGCTCTTAAAATATTTTGTGGGTTTGACATTTTTCTATGCTTCAATGCTTCTTTCAAAAATAAAAAAATTATTGTTCAAATCTTCAAAGAAGTTAAATCAATTTAAAAGTTAATTTTCGTTGAAATTACTTTGCGATTGGATAGGATTAACCTAAATTTTTTTGTAATTAGTTTTTGAGAATATTTTAATCACTTATTTTCTAATTTTTTCTAAAAGTTTCTTCTATCCCTTCTGTATTATTTTCTCTTTAATAACTTCTGTAGGAAAGATATTATATTCAATCTTGATTCTTAAATGCCCTTTTTTTATAATAATCTTTAATAATAATAGGAAAAAATTTATAACATTTCTTCTTTTTTTTTTTTATTTAAATAGATAATTTTCCTTTTTCAAGAATTTTCATAACATTATTTTTTATTTAAATAGATATTTTTCGTTTTTTAAGAATTATTTCTTTATTTAAATAGATACTTTTTCTTTTTCAAGTATTTTTTATAACATTATTTCTTTATTTAAATAGATACTTTTTTCTTCTTTTTTTTCAAAAATTTTCATAATATTTTTTCTTTTAAATTCAGATAAATACTTTTTCTTTTTTCAAAAAAAATTTTAATAACATATTTTGATAATTTAAATAGATACCTTCTCTTTTTATAATATAATTTTAAATGTTCACTTTTCTTCTTTCATAATAATATAAATTTTCCTAAATTTTTTTGATTATTTCTACTCACATGGTGACACCTTTCGGCAGCAACAGCAGTTGTTGTAGTTTCATAATTATTGTCAGTTAACGCTGCAAAAGATTGTTGAACCGCAAACGACTATGAGCCAACAAGATATTGATTTTCCTTAGATTTCAATGATTTTGGTACACGTTTCACAGCATTCAACAACAGTTTAGGTGACAAATTTCAAGTTCACTTAAGATAAAACTGCCTTTTTCCTTTTTTTTTATCCTTTTTTAACTTTAATATAACTTGTTTCAGTTGTAATTTTCTTTATGTTGTCCTTCTTTAATTTAGTTTAATTTATTTTAGTTTTAATTTTAATATAATTTGATTCAATTCAATTTCTTTACGTTGTCTTTCTTTAATTTAAGTTAATTTAATTTAATGTTTCGTTCCATTTTATTTTCTTTATTTTTAATTATAAGTAACATTGTCCTTTTTTTTAAATTTAATTTTAATATTGTTTAATTTAGTTTAATTTTGTTTTGTTTAATTCATATTTTTAAATTATTATTGCCAGCCGCCCCACGTTGGGCGCCAATTAAAATTCTTTATTTTTAATTATATTTTTAAAAAATATTTTTTTATTTATTATAATACTTATTTTACGACTTAACACTAAAGAATGATCGTACCATTCTTTTTGCTTCTATTTATAACAACGTCTAAAGCTCAGTCAAAGTGCCAAGCTTGCATTTTGGACACCTGCAACCTGCGTGGGAAACACATGAAATAGCAGTTTGCACGGTCATTTGATATCGGACACCTAAACTTTACCTCAAGCGTTGTTTAAACTATCCCACGACCAGCGCTAATAAAACATTTTCATAACTTATATTATTAAGTTTAACTATATAATTGTGTAATTAGTATTTATATTATATGATGTACTAGGATAATTAGTTTCCCCCTCCCTGTACGAGATTTTAATCTTATTGGTGTATCTTTATTTTTTTTTTATCGTATTAAGTTGATATGGCCGAGTGACTAAGACTCATATAGCCAGAGTAAGTCGCACTGACAAAGACGCCAACAGCCTTCACTGCCAGGATCACATCAGATTTAGATGAAGTAGATTATAATTAAAACACGAGCACAAAATCGTGCAAAAGAGAGAGTCCCGTTATTTTATATAAAATGAGTGCGCGCAGTCCCCAGTCATAGGTCCGTCGAGTTCAGAAGTCAAGCGCGCACTGTGGTGTATCTTTAAATAAAATTACTAAATTTCATAGAAGGTATTGGCGATACAAAACAGAATAAGTTAGCAACAATCAACATGGTCATTATAGCAAATAAGGATAAAAAGTGTTTTAAATGCGGGGATGCTTCACATTTAGCAAAGAATTGTATTAGTAACGATTTTAAATATTTTAAATGCCAACAGCCAGGTCACCACGCGTTTGAATGTAAAGGCAAAAATATAAAAATTAAACAAGAGCGCGTTAATACTTTTTCTCCTGTTAGAGTTGATTCTGATAAGAAATTTGTGAATTTAAAATTAGGTGAAATTCAGTTCTCTGCGTTTATAGACAGCGGATGTAATATGAGCTTGTTGAGTCATTCGATTTTCTATAAAATTAAAAACAATTATACAATGATTAATGATATTGGTTTAAATATAACATTTTTTGTTATGGACGCAAAAATATTGATATTCGGCCATATTAGGGTGTGATCTGTTGAAAAAGGTAGACTTTATTATTCAAGAAGATGGCCTAATATTGAAGTATGGTTGAAGATTCGGTACAGGAAAATGATCACGATGAGCATATCTTAGGCAAGGAATATGGTAACATATTGTAATGCAATTACTTTATTTTAATTTAAGATAATTGTCATGTATCGCGCAACGCGCAACTTCTCGTATCCCGCATACGCAGGTATAGTGACAAATTATCTTTAGAGACAAGAACTCTTTTTGATTTTGAATTAATGTCTGTTTTTATTTTGGAAAATACAAATCTTATATACAAAATTTCTTACAACTAAACTAGGTTACTATGATATATGATACACTATTACAAATATTATTAGAGTTAAGGTTATTGAAATAGGAGTATTAATGACTTTGATTATTTGAGTGTGTTTATGTTACAATTTTTATTTAAGTTAAGGTCGGTAATGAATGAAGAATAATGTGTGATATAATATATGTGAAATTGAACTCTATTAAATTTGTGTCAAGTTTGTATAGTAAAGTATGTTACTGTTTATGTTTAAGTTAAGGTCAATACTAAAGAATGTGCACTTTTTGTATGCACACTACACCCTTATCCTATAGAGAAAAAAAAAAAATTTTTGTATGAAGAAAAAAAATTTTTTTTTGTAAAATAAGTATAATAGGTAAAATTTGTTTACAAAATAAATTAAAAGTAATGTTTATACTATAATAATCAACATAATATCTAGTATTAATTTAATTAAAGTATTTAATTAGTTATTCTAAGAAATCTTATTTCTTGAACTTATATATATATTTCATGTCTTATAAGGTTTGAGGATGTTATTGTGAAATGTTTTTAAAGTGTTGTTTATTTTGATGGTGGAATTCACACCATTTCTAGCAATTATTTTGTATGGACCGACATAGGGTTTTTCATTTTTTCGTCTAGTCATGTTTCTTAATAATACATAGTCTCCTACTTTCAAGTTTAAAGGTTTGCTTTCTTTAGCGTTATTTTTTAATGTTCTTTTACTTTTTTCATTTTCTAAGAATTCTTTTGCTTTCTGTGTAGAAAATTTTATTCTGGCTTTCAATTCATTGTAATAATTTCCTAAATCTTTATTTGTGTCATTCATATCAATATTATCATTTGGCAGATAGGCTATTCTTCCAAATACTAGTTCATAAGGTGTGTATCCTGTTATTATGTGTGGGGTGGTGTTATATGCAAAACAGTAATATGGTACCCATTTATCCCAATTATCATTTTCTGCGAATGACAACATGTATTCATTCATGACACGATGATTTCTTTCAACAGAGCCTAAACTTTGATGATGGTAAGGGGTTGAAAATATTTGTTGAACTTTGAGTAGTTCACATACGTTTCTCAGTAGTTCATTTGTAAATTCAGTTCCTCTGTCTGATTTTAGTATCTTGAAATGACCATATTTTAGTATGCCTTGTTCAACAATTGTTTTAGCTATTGTTTTAGCATCCTTACTCTGTATCGGACATGCTATTATATATTTTGTTAGTTCACATTGCATGGTTAGTATATACCTAAATCCATTGGCTATTCTTAATGGTCCTACTGTGTCAATTTCTACAACTTCAAAGCTTGTAGTGGGTGTGCTTGTTATAATGTGAGGTTCTTTTACATGTTTTATTTGTTTATTTATCATGCATTCTTTACAATTATTCACGAAATTCTTAATCATTTTATTCATATTTTTCCATAGATACCTTTGTTTAAGTTTTAGGAGCGTTTTTCTAACTCCTAAATGTCCGCCGTGTGGACTATTATGATATTCATTTATTAGTTTAAATTGTATTAATTTATCATTAATCGTTTGAGGGTCTTTATACAATATAATAATCAATTTATGGGCATCATTATTTATCTTATTTAATTTTTCATTAACTTTTCTTTTAAAATCATTTTCATCTATGATTTTAAATATATCATCATCTTTATTTAACGCTATAGCAATTATATTCTCTTTAATCAATCTTGATGTCAGTTTATCCACAATCGAATCTAAATTCGGTGGATTTTGACTGCATCGCAATAGTATATCTTTTTCATTTATATCTATACTAACTTTCTTCTTTGTTTTGTTTTTGCCCTTGATAAATTCAATTTTTAATTTCTTTAAACCATTTACATCAGACATTGAAGTACAATCCCAAATATGAAGTTGATCAGGCTTCGGTTGGTTAGTACAGTCTGTGGTTTTAATATTATCAGCATTATTTTTACTTTTATCGCTACTTAAACTTCTTTCATTGTTCATCATTTTTAATTTTTGCCCTCTTGTTATTACGTTTATCTTCTTAGGTATCATTTCTTTTAGCATGTCAGTATCTATTTGGATTCGTGATAAAGCATCAGCGTTTGAATTTTTCGAACCTTTTTTGTATATTATTGTAAAGTCATAATCGCATAGTTCCATTCTTATGCGCGTCATTTTGGATGAAGGATTTTTGTGAGTAAAGAGTGATACTAATGGTCGGTGGTCTGTAACGACCATGAATTTGCGTCCATAGAGATATGGTCTGAAGAATTTTATACCCCAATGTATAGCAAGTAGTTCTTTTTCTATTATAGGTTTATTTATATCGTGCTTTGAGAGTGTGGCACTTGCATATGAAATTGGTAAGTCGTGTCCAATTTCTCCTTGCGATAGAACAGCTCCTAAGGCATAATCTGAGGCATCTGTTGTTAAGACAAACGTTTTGTTAAAGTCTGGGTATTGGTGGATTTATAAGTTTATTTGACGTCTGTTATTGTCATTTTGTCTTAAATTATTTTGGTTTTGTCTGAAACTGTTTCTATGTAGTGTCGCTTCTAAGGAAATCTTACAACTTCTAATTTAATTATACACTTAGAATTTAAGGTGCCTACTTTATTTTCTACGTATATTAATACTAAAGAGAAGAGTGAGTGACGAGTGGATGAATGTATAAAATTAAACAAACTTAAGCACTAGAAATCAGAGACGCGCGCCTTACGCTCCCAGTCACCGTAGCGGGTGGGTTCAGGGCCGGAAGGTCCATCAATTTCGCCTGTGTGGGGTTGGTGTTGTTGGGCCAGGGGCTTACGGCAAACGGTATCTTAGTTCTCAGCTTCTTTTGCAATTCAATAAATCGGGTACTTTTGGCCTTCAATTGGCCTTGCACTTGCTGGCACATCGTAGAAGTAGAGAAACAGGCCACTTGTTTGGTCACTCGCGGCATTAGCCATCGGCTTTGTTTAGCAATATTGGCCATTTTATATTATTTTTCAAATTTTTTGTTCTCTATTATGGCAATAAATTAGGCAGTATCGTGATAGGATCGAAAATTTATCAGGATCATAGTTTGCAGGGTCAAAAAAAATTTGTCAGGATCGTGATCGGGAGGATCAAAAATTTTGTTTCAGGTTCATCGTAGTCGGCAGGATCAAAAATTTTGATTCAGGATCATGGTCGGCAGGATCAAAAAATTTTGCTTCAGGATCATGGTCGGCAGGATCAAAAAATTTTGCTTCAGGATCGTGGTCGGCAGGATCAAAAAAATTTTGCTTCAGGATCGTGGTCGGCAGGATCGCCATGTAATGTAATTACTTTATTTTAATTTAAGATAATTGTCATGTATCGCGCAACGCGCAACTTCTCGTATCCCGCATACGCAGGTATAGTGACAAATTATCTTTAGAGACAAGAACTCTTTTTGATTTTGAATTAATGTCTGTTTTTATTTTGGAAAATACAAATCTTATATACAAAATTTCTTACAACTAAACTAGGTTACTATGATATATGATACACTATTACAAATATTATTAGAGTTAAGGTTATTGAAATAGGAGTATTAATGACTTTGATTATTTGAGTGTGTTTATGTTACAATTTTTATTTAAGTTAAGGTCGGTAATGAATGAAGAATAATGTGTGATATAATATATGTGAAATTGAACTCTATTAAATTTGTGTCAAGTTTGTATAGTAAAGTATGTTACTGTTTATGTTTAAGTTAAGGTCAATACTAAAGAATGTGCACTTTTTGTATGCACACTACAATATGTTTAACACGTTCACGCCGGCGTGTACCACCGGTGGCACGCATTTGATTGTGCTATTACACGTACGTAACACCAAATATTTAGATCTTTAACACTTTTACTGTGTGAAAAAGAAGACCTGAGAGTCACGCTCTCGTTAAAACATTTATTTTTAAAAACAATTATAGTTATTTTTAAAATTATAGTTAATAACGTATTATAAACATAATTTTTGTTCAATAACGAAAAGATAATAAGAATTTAGCTCCCGCCTGATAGAGCAGACAATGAAAAACAGCGCCGGTGTGAACGTGTTAAGCGTTGAAGAACGGGATGTTGAGTCGCAGTTAAACCATTTATATGGCATAAGTAGAGATGAAGTGTGTTAATTAGTAATGAAAGTGAAGGAAGTGTCCAATTAAAATGAAAATTCTCCTTAAAAATGAAATTCCTGTTGCATAACGCCCCAGAAGGACCAAGCATCTCAGAATACTCATCTCCAGTCGTCCTCGTTACTAAAAAAGACAGCAGTAAACGGTTTTGTTGTGACTACAGCAAATTAAACCAAAAAATAATAAAAGGCAATTTCCCAATGCCTTATTGAATACCTCTTCTTCAGTATACGTAGCGGACAGAATAAACTTTTGGTGGGTTGCGTATACCGACCTTACCGAAATACCGACTATACGGAACTAATAAGGACAATTAATGATGTAACTATCAGCTATCCCGATGTGATAATAAGCGGAGATCTCAATAGTAATCTTCTCTTAGAAAATAGATTTATGGAAGAGATGCATACCATTGGTCTTCTCTCCATTAACACATCAAACCCGACTCATTACATCGCTCACACAGCTACTCTGATAACTCTGGATTTCGTGGTGAAAAGTGCTAAAACTTTTTATGCTGATAAATAAATCTAAAAATTTTGCTTTTTCGCGATTTTTTTTGATCGATTTAGTACAAAAGGAGTCATAAAACAAAAACAAAAACAAAAAAACAAAACATAAAGGAGACATCCTCCATAGGGTCATAGAAATACTAATTTCTTCCCCGGAACGGACGGGTGCTGGTTTGGAACATCATTTAGGATAAGTACAATTTAATTCTTTTTCAAAATAGCTTTGCGACCGTCTATTTTACATATAAAAATACCCTCTTTTCTTTCCATACTTTTTTCTATTTTATACATACAAATTAATATACACATATATACATACACTGTTAAAAACATATATCTATAAATTACTTATGCAGTCATATTCCCTTCTTTTCCCTATCTTTTGTCTTAATTCACTCATTTAATATATTCATCTCCCTCAGCAAAGAAGAAGAAGAATTAAAAAGTATATTAAAGGTGCCATCACACTCACCGCATGCATTGTGCATGCAGAGCGGGTGCACTTATTATATTTTAGGTATTACAGGCATACTATATTATATTATATTTTCTTATTACGTATATTATTATTGTATTACTATTGATATATATATTACCTTATTATCATATTAGTACATCATTATTATTAAATTATTATATCATTATATTATATCGTTATATTACTATACTATTTTTCATAACTTTTTTTTACTGTTCATAGTCCGGAATTATCTTTATAGTTTGTAATTTTTTGTATAGTATGGGCATAGGGCGTACACCTCCTCGCGGAGGTGGGGTTGAACAAGCGTCTGATTCGCCAAATCCGTCTGCGGTAGCGGGCCAACCCAAAGAGCCGTTTAAAAGAGCAAACGTACTGCGCGGTCCCCGATAAAACTAACTGTCGGCAGGGAACAGGTGAGGCCGCAGTCCTCGCCACCATCTCTAACCGCCCCGCAGAATGAGCGAGATACTTCTAGTGAAGACCCCTTCGCACTCCTGGGACAAAAAATCAAGGAGTTGGTGGAAATGATGGGTGGAGGAAGGCGGTCCATCCATCAACCCATGAGAGACTTGGTGGACTCCTTGGTATCCCTACACGATAAGGCGTCCAAGCAGCTTAAGGCAAGGAGTTCGGGAAACGACACCACTACGCAAACCTCACCTTTGTTGACTCAAAGAGTCAGAGGAGAAAAAAGGAGCAGGACGGAAAAGTCTACTTCTGCTTCTGAAACCCCAGCGAAGAAAAGCAAACAAGAAAGCGTCAATTTAGTCCAAGGGGAACAAGGAAAAAATAAAGCGACCCCAGCAAAGGAGCCATGGGTTAAAGTGGTGGCAAAAAAAGGCAAACAGCCACCAAAACCTAGTAAGCCAAGGCCGGACGCAATAGTGATAGAGTCCAAGGGCCAACTAACGTACGCAGATATTCTTAGGAAAGTCAAGACGGACCCGAAGTTGTCAAATTTAAGCCAAACGGTCATGAAAATTAGGAGGACACAGAAAGGCGACCTGCTACTCCAATTAAGTCACATCGGGGATAACTCAGAAAAAATTAAAGATATAATTAGCAGTTCCTTGGGGGAACAAGCGTGTGTTAAAAACCTCACAGAGAAAGAAGTGGTGGAAATAAAAGACTTAGACGAAGTCACAACAGCCAGCGACATAATTGAGGCCTTAAACCCTCATTGCGATAATCGGGCGCAGAGTATATGTGAAGTTTTAAACCTTCGGAAGGCTTATGGCAATACACAGACTGCCTCTATCAGAGTTCCGGCAGATACGGCTAAAAAACTCCTGAAATTAGGAAAAATGAGGATTGGATGGGGACCGCAGTTTACTCGAAACTTTTGCCTCCCTAGACATAGCAATCGCAAACACGGGAAATAAGGATACCTTCAGGAAAGCAGGAAGAGGTTCAATTATTGACATCACGTTGGTGGACAGCTTTCTTGCCAGAAACATATCGTGGTGGGTCAGCGAGGAATATACCCATAGCGACCACCAAGCAATTATGTACATCATTAGAAATGCCGCAAAGGACAACAGGCAGCACGTTATGACAACTGGGCCCAAATGGAAAGTCTCAAGCTTGGACAGAGAAATAATGAAAGAAGTCTTAGGAACGACTGTAATCAATCAGAACCCAGCAGAAAAGATGGCCGAAGACTTAGTCTCGATAGTAAAGGACGCCTGCGATGCTTCTATGCCTAGAAGGTGCGGAAATAGAAGAAATAACCCATGTTACTGGTGGAATAATGAAATTAAGTCCCTAAGGGCATTATGCTTGAAAGCCAGAAGGAAAATGCAAAGATCACGGAATAGGCCAGGGTTTACAGAGCGCCTAAACGAATTTAGAACGCTAAGGAAAGCTTTACAATTGGCTATAAAAACAAGCAAAAGGCGGTGCTTTGAACAAATTTGCGCGGAAGCAAACGTAAACCCCTGGGGAACAGCCTATAAGGTGGTTACGAAAAAATTTAGCAAAGGTAGCCCCCAGCCTACGGATCCAGTGGCAGTAAGAAGTATTATTGACACTCCTTTTCCAAAGAGACCGGCTCGACCCGAAATAATTGTTGATATTTCGGGTGAGGAAATACAACCTATCACCATTGACGAGCTTAGAATAGCCACCAGCAATATAGCCGATTCCAAGGCACCAGGACCGGATGGTGTTCCTAACAAAGCACTTAAAGCGATGATCGAGGACAGGCCTGATTTATTTGTCGAAACATACCAAAAATGTCTGGAGGAAGGTACTTTCCCAAAATGCTGGAAGAGACAAAGCCTGGTGCTTATACCGAAAAGTAAACCAAAAGTGGGCGCAGTGCAGGCATACCGTCCAATATGCTTGCTGCACACTTTGGGCAAGATATTGGAGAGAATCATATACAATCGCCTTCTCCCGCTAGTGGAAAAAGCAGGCGCTTTGTCTGAATATCAATTTGGATTTAGGAAAGGTAGATCCACCATTGACGCAGTGGACTTAGTCACCAAAATAGCAGCAACAGCCATCGAAGGAAAAAGGTGGAAAAGGGGTGCCAAAGAATATTGCTCGGTGGTAACCCTAGACATCAAAAATGCATTCAATACGGCTAGCTGGCCTGTCATTTTGAATGCAGTTAAAAAAGTTAAAAGCCCCAAATACTTGTTTAAATTAATCGGGAGTTACTTTAAAGATAGAGAATTACTATATAATACCGATGAGGAAACGAAATCCTACAATATAACCGCAGGAGTACCACAAGGCTCAATTCTTGGGCCATTGATCTGGAACTTGATGTACAATGACGTCCTAAATCTGCCCGTACCTCGAGGAGTGCAAATTATAGGATTCGCGGATGATATTGCTCTCGTAGCGGTGGCCAAACATATAAACGGAGTCGAAGCGGCTACAAATGGAGCTATACAAACTGTATGGGACTGGTTAAAATCGGTTGATCTTAAACTGGCAGAACACAAGACGGAGGCGGTATTAATTTCGAGTCGGAAAATTATGGAGACAATCCATGTGCAAGTAGGAAACGTTACCATAACTTCCAAACAAGCCATCAAATACTTGGGTGTTATGCTGGACTGCAGATTAAGCTTCAAGAACCAAATATATAGTAATTCTCTATCTTTAAAGTAACTCCCGATTAATTTAAATTAATTGCATGCGACAAAGCTACTAAGATGCAATCAGCCTTATCTAGGATGCTACCCAATGTAGGTGGACCAAAACCCGCAAAGAGGGCCCTGCTAGCAAACGTAGTTACCTCAAGGCTTCTCTATGCATGCCTAGTATGGACCCACTGTCTGAAAAACAAACAGCTGAAACAAAAACTGTGTTCAGTACAAAGGATCAGTTCGTTAAGAACAATTAGTGGATTCCGGACGATCTCTGAAGATGCAGCAAACGTCATAGCAGGAGCTATCCCAATGGATATATTGGCAGATGAAATGAAGCGCATCTTTATAAGAAAGGCTAATGCTTCCCAACAGGTGAAACTTATAAAGAAGGAAGAGCGTCAAAATTCTCTAAATCAGTGGCAGAATAGATGGGATACGTCAACTAAAGGAAGGTGGACTTACAAACTGCTGCCAAGTATAGATACCTGGATAAAAAGGAACCTTGGGGAGGTAAATTTTTACATCACGCAGTTCTTATCCGGTCATGGAGTTTACAGGAACTACTTACATAGGATTGGAAGATGCACGTCTTCTCTGTGCCCATCTTGCGAGGACGAGGAGACCGCAGAGCATGTATTTTATTACTGTAGGCGCTTTAGAGACAAGACTTCCCCAATGCCTACAGTGGAGAACACAATTAAATTCATGACAGAGAACGCGCAAAACTGGCTAATGACCAGTGACATAGCTGCATTCGTACTTACAGTGCTACGGAGATTGGAACAACAATCCAGAGACTAAAACATGCGTAATGGCAAGTCTTCTCCTGCGAAGTAATATCTTACGACTGTACCGTAGGATTACCTAAAGTCTCACAAAAATATACTAGGAAGTATAAATTGCCGCTTAAGTTCAAACTCGATACCTTTCGGTAGGGTTAGTACCTGTACCAGAATGTTTCCAAAATTGCGACCTGCAGCTTAGACAAATCTTAAACGGACACGTAGGCGGACATGATTGAATCGGTTCGGATCTGGGTTCTGAATGGATCGGTTTAATGGAAGGTGGGTGTGTAGGTGTCCGCATTAACCTAAACCTAAAATACCCTCTGACCACAAACCAAAATTCATTAGCTACGTATTTTCCATTAGTATAGAATATTATATTATTATATTATATTGTTATACGTATAATATTATTATATTATATTATTATAGGATATGTATTAAAGATACAGACAGATAACGACTGACATGATACGTACGATTTGAGCTGAGGCTCAGACGGTTCTCATGACGTAATACTTAACGGTAGACCCAGGAGACCTGCTGTCGGACGTTGAAGGGGTTTTAGTGGGTGAGAGTCCCACACTGACTGGGCTTTCAACGCTTTCCCCTTCGTTAAAAAAAAAAAAAACACAGCTACTCTTTTAGACCTCTAGTCAACAATGTTGACAAGGTTCTCTTTTATGATCAGCTAGATGCTCCAAATTTCTCCAATCATGACCTAATTTTCACTACTTATAATTTTCAACTTTAAAACGTGCATATAAACCACACGTATAGGGATTTCAAAAGTATTGACATAAATGAACTTGAATGTGCAGCGAACCAAGTTAACTGGAGCGAGATTATGTTTATACCGGATAGTGAAAGCAAAATTCACTGGTTCAACAATAATGTCCGGTTACTCTTTGATGCTTATTACCCACAAAAAACCATCAGAGCGGATTGCATAAACGTCCCTGGTTCAACCAAAACATCTGTCGATTGATGGAAGCAAGGGACGAGGCTTACAGTGTGTGGAAGCGTACGGGTGCACCTGTATTTTAAGTACCTACGTAGAAAGGCATCCTACGCTATAAGGCGTGCGAAAATTGCTTACTACAGATAAAGGTTTACTTCTGCCTTAAGCACTAGGCAGAAGTGGACCACTGTCAACTTATTAACCTTGACATTAACGAAATTAATAAAAAATTTGTCAACATACCAATGAGCAGCCCACATGTGTCTCACTATTTGGAAATGGAAACTGATTTTAGTTTTAATTTACTAAAATTTAATGATGTGAGTGAAGTTGAAGTGCTAGAGTGCATAGATGATACCAAGTGAAATACCATCGGACTGGACGGTATTGATCCTATATTTATTAAATACTCCCGTTTGTGTTAAAAAGCATTACATTTATTTTTAATGATGTAATTTTCGTTCGACCTTTCCGCGCTGTTGGAAATTAAGAAAAGTCTTACCCATCCCGAAAATCAATGATTACAGGCCAATTGCGATCCTTCCGTTTCTCTCTAAAGTACTTAAAAAAATCATCAAAAAACAAATATGTAATTGAAAGGATAGGCCATAAAATATTATATATTTTATAAGTTATACATTAAACTTAAATTTATTAATATGTTGTGAAAGGATAGGACTACTCCGCGCAACGTTCTGAGAGCGACTGCGACTGAACTTATCAACCTTACAGAATTATGTCCGTATCAACTCATTAATGGTTGATTCTTAGTCTGATTTTCGACAAAAATAGATCGTGCACTACCACCCTAATTGATGTGGAAGAAAGCATAAGCGACAAATTGGACAACAACAATATGTCATTCCTTGTGTTACTAGACTTAAACTTTTGATTCCGTCGATCATACGCTACTAACAATCAAACTCAGGAAATTCTTTTACTTTGATTCCACATCATCCGAGCTTGTTGAAAGATATCTCACAAATAGGTATCAACGAGTGTTTGCTAATAATGTTTTTTCTGATGTACTTCCGATTAAGCGGGGGGTTCCGCAAGGGTCCGTTCTCGGTCCACTGCTTTTCTCATTATATATTAATAATTTACCCAGCTACCTCAGGTAGTGCCAACTACATATGTACGCGGATGATGTACAGATTTGGTTTAGTGGACTGCCAGATAACATCATCAATACGGCAACTAAAATTAATGACGATCTTGCCAATATTTCGAAATGGTCCTGCTCCAACGGTCTGGCTTTAAATCCTGCAAAAACCAAGTGCATAGCTTTTTACAAGAAGGCAGATATAAGGAATATTAATATCTGTATACTGGGGTTTGACTTGGAGATAGTCGACACAGTAAAAAACCTTGGAGTGACATTTAATAGAACGCTTACTTAACAAAAATAATAACGTGGGACAATTGTACGCAATGTTAAGAACACTATGGCATTTACAGTGGTTCACACCCTTAAATATCAGAAAACTTTTGGCCAAAGCTTACCTATATCCAAAACTCCTATATGAATGTGAGCTGTTTGTCAATTGTGATTCCATTTCGAAACAAAAACCACAAAAGGCTGATACGTTTTTGCGTTGAGGAGGTATGACCGTGTTTCAAGCCACACTATAATTCTGTTATCGGTAACTTTTTACTTTCGTTGGAAAAAGTGTCAGCTTTTATGTAAAAAGGTTAATTTTCTCGGCTACATTATAGAAAATGGGACAATAAAAATATCTAAGGAAAAAATTAGAGCGATAGAAAATTTTCCACAACCAGTCGATTACAAGAGTTTGCAAGAGTTAGGCCTGACGTGTTGTTTTAGAAAATTTATTCAAGAATATGCTACATTGGCTAAGCCTTTAACGGATTTATTGCGGAAAAGTAAGGAATTTAAATGGACGGGAGAGATGACCTTTGCGTTCAAACAATTACAAAATAATTGATAATGTACACGAGCAAAAGGTCAATTTTGTGTTTTCTTAAATTTTTATTGTTTTTCTTTTTTACACCGATGTTTCGCCGCTGTTGGGCGGCTTCTTCAGGGTCTCTATAAAATTATGTTTGTTTTATGAAAAGGTTTCTTTAATAAAGGAAAACTTACTATTGGGTGTTTGCTATTTAAAAAAAAAAATTTATTTTTTTGAACCGATAAAATTTACTGCACTTTTAGTATAAAAACAAGTAGGAAAACTAAATTTGGCTTAGGCCAAATCTTATATATATATATAGCGCCCTCTAATAGTGTATGTTGTGATGAGGAAATTTTCCACGAAAAAAATAAAATTTCCATCACACGGCTCATCGCTGTTATTCTCTCTTTTCCTTTTTCTTTTTGTAACATTTTAGTTGAATTATTGTATTTAGTTTTGAATTTTGAATTATTATATTTAGTTTTTTTTTATCATTTGAATTCTTTATAATCATTGTTACACATATGCTTAGTTTTGTTATTGCACACATATACGATTGCTTGATGATTGTTTACCTTTTTATTAAGTAACTCTGTTATAGGCAACTCTACACGCCAATGGTTGAGATCAGCTGTAACTAGTGTGAGCTTGCAACAAAGCTCTTGCAAAAAACAAGCAAAAGCTCAGCCGCTGGCCTATAAAAAGCCGATCACCGCGTAGGAAATTAGCTAGTCTTAGGGCTGACAGGTAGGTAGTCAGTTCGAGCGTAGGGAAATAGGTATGAGAGTGAGCCACTCCTCTCAAACATAGCTAGGCATATTTTAATATTTCTTTAGGTGAGAGTGAGCCACTCCTCTCAAACATAGCTAGGCATATTTTAATATTTCTTTAGGTGAGAGTGAGCCACTCCTCTCAAACATAGCTAGGCGTATTTTAATATTTCTTTAGGTGAGAGTGAGCCACTCCTCTCAAAACACAGCAAGGTATTTTTCACTAGGCAAAACACAGCAAGGTATTTTACATTAGGCAAAACACAGCAAGGTATTTTTCACTAGGCAAACACAGCTAAGGTATATTACAATAGACAAGCATAGGTGAGAGTGAGCCACTCCTCTCAAAACACAACAAGGCATTTTTCACTAGGCAAACACAGCTAAGGTATATTACAATAGACAAGCATAGGTGAGAGTGAGCCACTCCTCTCAAAACACAGCTAAGGCATATTACAACAGGCAAGCATAGGTGAGAGTGAGCCACTCCTCTCAAAACACAGCAAGGTATTTTACATTAGGCAAAACACAGCAAGGTATTTTTCACTAGGCAAACACAGCTAAGGTATATTACAATAGACAAGCATAGGTGAGAGTGAGCCACTCCTCTCAAAACACAGCTAAGGCATATTACAACAGGCAAGCATAGGTGAGAGTGAGCCACTCCTCTCAAAACACAGCAAGGCATTTCACTCTAGGCAAACACAGCTAAGGTATATTACAATAGACAAGCATAGGTGAGAGTGAGCCACTCCTCTCAAAACACAGCAAGGTATTTTACATTAGGCAAAACACAGCTAAGGTATACTACAATAGACAAGCATAGGTGAGAGTGAGCCACTCCTCTCAAAACACAGCAAGGTATTTTTCACTAGGCAAACACAGCTAAGGTATATTACAATAGACAAGCATAGGTGAGAGTGAGCCACTCCTCTCAAAACACAGCAAGGCATTTTTCACTAGGCAAACACAGCTAAGGTATATTGCAATAGACAAGCATAGGTGAGAGTGAGCCACTCCTCTCAAAACACAGCAAGGCATTTCACACTAGGCAAACACAGCTGAGGTATATTACAATAGACAAGCATAGGCGAGAGTGAGCAACTCCTCTCAAACATAACTAAGCATTTTTCACTAGGCAAACACAAGCTAAGATATATTACAACAGGCGAGCTAAAATAGATTAAAGGCTCATCAAACAATTTAGGTGATATATAAGTCGACCTAAACTCTCAAACTCAAAGCAAAGATATTAACATAGGCTGAGCTCTTGCTAAACTTAGCAAATACACAAGCAAGAGAATCGTCTACACTAGTTACACTTCAACTTAAGCAAAGACACAATTCGCGTTAGCAAAGACCCAAAACAATATAAAAGTAAACATAATTAATTTATTTGATCACATACAGTCGAAAGCAAAGTATTAAACCTTTTCTTGTTTATGTACAGTACATTATAATTATTCATTATCAATAAATCATTGCGAAAGAAGCTTACATAAGAGAAAAGAAATCATCCTCTTTTTTTTGTTTATATACAAATTTCGAAAAAGGGAACAAATTTTCTTTGCATTGAACTCTGGCTGGCCCTGGGTCTACCCCAGCACCCTTCAGATTCTTTACAACGTATTACGTATCAGCATGCAAGTCTACTTTTACGTTGAATATGGTTTTTTTTAAATTGTGGGCGTGCTTGCTATCCGACCATGCGCTATTTTGGTACATCGATGGTTGGTCTAACCTTTAATAAGGTAATGCACTAAATTTATAGTTCACAGGTAAACTTTTGTTGCAGATATATAGATTTTTGTCGATTGTGGGCGCGTCTGTTATCCGACCATGCCCATTCTTGACACATCGATTAAACTAATATATATAGATGTACATACCATATTTCAAATTTATAGCTTAATGTTTGTGGCAGATAAATATATTTTTGTCGATTGTGGGCGTGGCTCTTGACCGATTTTTCCCATTTTAAATAGCGATATTGCAAAAATTAAAAGTGCCTGTACAAAATTTCAGATAAATATCTTAAAATTTTCGCCCGTGAGAATGATAAAAACAGACGAACACACGGACATACATGTCTAAATCTACTCAGTTTTTGACGCTAATCAAGAATATATATACTTTGTAGGGTCTCTGACGCCTCCTTCTGGGTGTTGCAAACGGAAGAACAAACTTAGTATGCCATATTACGACCGTGAGAGTGCCAACAACAGAAGGACACTCGGACGCACGGACGGACATGTCTCAAACAATTTCTCTTTTCATGCTGATTAAGAATATATATGGTTTGTGGGGTCTCCGAGGCTTCCTTCGATGTGTTGTATATCCTCTTCCCTAAGGTGAAAAAAAACTCGGCTTGGCCAACAATTTAGCGCTTTTCTGTTAATTTTATAATCGCCTCAGTTAATTTACTCATGTCCTCTCTAAGTCTTTTTAAAACGTTTTCTTGCTCTTGATCTTAATTGATGCTTCCAATGAGATAATGCCTGAAACGGGATAAAATTATTAACTTGCATTTTTATTATTTACGTTTTATTGAATCATTTAACTTACATCTTTCCACTTAGTTGGTCTCCTACATGGTCCACTTAAACTATTAAGCCCATTTGCCAACTCTTCCCACAATGAATTCATTAATGTGGGATCTATTGGTGTATTTTTACATTCTAATATCTCAGGATGCCCCTTTATAAAATATATATAATGCTCCAACTGTTCTTGGGACATCCTTTGGTATTTTGCTTTTTGATCTAAAAAAAATATATGTTAATTAATGATTTTTTAAAATATTCATTATTACTTACCTTCCATTTTTAAATTTTTTAATTTTCTTGAATTAATTTTTTAATCCAAGAAAAACGGACCATAAGAAGACAGTGGCAGCGATATAGATCTCCGCATTTAAAACAAGCTTTGGCTCGTTGTACAAGACAGCTGCGCACGGCATTATCGGAGCGCAAAACAATTGAATTACAGGCGGCCCTAGATCTAGATCCTCAAGATTCATCTAGAATCACCTAGAGGATCTCGAAAGGTGGTTAGTTAAATGGAGAATTAAAGTTAATCCCTCCAAATGTGTTCACGTAACGTTCACATTAAGGAGGAACACATGCCCTCCTATTCAAATTCACAATGCTACGATTCCACAAGAATCTCATGCTAAATACCTCGGCATCCATTTGGATCGTCGCCTAACGTGGACTCACCACATTCAAACAAAAATATTGCAAATCAAGCTAAAGACGAGTGAAATGAATTGGCTCCTAAACAGATATTCAAATCTAAGTCTAGATAATAAACTTCTCCTGTACACTTCCATTATAAAACCAATTTGGACTTACGGTATCCAATTGTGGGGAACAGCATGGGCCTCAAACATAGCCAAGTTACAGAGAAGACAGTCTAAAATTCTTCGATATATTACAAGCGCACCTGGTATGTTAGCAATAATCGCTTACACAAAGAGTTAGAAATAGCCACTGTCGAAGAAGTAATTATTAGAATACAACACTAAATATATCTATAAAATTCGGAGTCACCCTAACCCTCTGGCAAGTGTGATACCCACTATTGAACATCATAATCGACTAAAAAAGAAAGTTACAACGGATTTGACTCGCTAGATTCTGGAGTAACTAAGCATCGTTCACATAAACTGGCGATGGGCGTTGGTCCAAAGCCAGTATATTTTATCCCCTTAGATTAAGATTTTACTAATTATTGTTATATCCTAGAAGGATGATTCAATAAACAAAAGATTGAGCTGGAAAAAAAAAATTTTATTTTTTAAATCGTTTTAAAATTTTGTATGTTTTATTTCTTTTACTAAATATCAAAATAACATATAAAGTTTAAGTTTAAGTTTAAGTTTATTGAGACTTTTTTTTTTAAACATTAGAGAAGAAAAATTACAAATTGAAGCATGATGTAAGAGTACTTAAAACTATATTGTATTATTTTAATAGCAGAATGGTTAGACAGCTTCATGCTACTTATATAACGTGTTAAGGAATTGTGTTACATAATATGTAAACATAAAAGAGTGACGGACTTGCTCCCGGCCCTAACATAATGAATTGCATGACTAAATCTAAGGTGAACTTAAATTAAGGTTTGGCTTAAAACTAAGTTTAATAATAAAGGGGAAAAAAGTAATAATAATAAAAAAAAAATAATAATAATTAAAAGTTTACAAGAGTTTACATGTAACTGATTAACTAACCCCTATGGGTATTATGGTATGCTTGTTTGTAAAAACATGGCATTAATGTTGATGAAGGAGTAAAAGAAATGAATTCATGTTTAACACCAACTGGTGATAAATATGAAGTGTTAGACCAACTGAAATCGGATTGAGAATTAAAAATTCGCTGCAATAATTCGTTATCGTGAGAAGATAACCGATTAACGAATTTTTCCAGCAAACTAAAGCAGTATAATGAAATTGGAATTATATTTGCATTTTCATATATGTATTTATTTGAGTATCTCTTATTGAGGTCTTTAAAATTCTTTCCTATGCATCTTCTTAAAATATTTCTTTCTAAAACTTCCATTTCTTTTATCATGGACGGAGAAATACTAAACCAAATTGGAAAGGCATATAATAAGAGGGAACGTATGCTAATTTTATATATTAACAATTTTGTTTTAATCGGTAGATATTTATTATTGAAAAGGCGTCCAAAGCAACCTTTAACTTTATTTGCTTTATTAAGCATTAAGCGGGCGTGTTGATTAAACTTTACAAGTTTGTTAAATGTAACACCTAAATACTTAATACTATCTTTAAAAGGAATTTCAACTCCCTCTAAAAAAGTTGTAAGTTTTTACTTTGCGGAACTACAAAGTATTTACATTTACCAGAAGCATTTCTAAGGCAAATTGCTTCCGATTTTGTAGGGTTTATTTTCAACCCCCACTCTCTGTAAAAAGTCTTTGCAAAAGCCAAATGTGCTGAAACTAAGCTTAAGGCAGTCTGAGGACTCTCATGATGAGCGTAAATTAAACAGTCATCTGCATAAAGAATACTATTGAAATGATGGAATTGATGAGGAAAATCGTATACTGAAATATTAAATAGATGTGGAGCCAAAATTGAGCCTTGCGGTACACCACGGTTAATGTCACCAAATGATGAGCAGTTATTACCAATTTGAATAAAAAATTTCCTATTTGTGAAAAAATTTTTGAACAACTTAATCAAGAAAGCATTGAAACCAATTTGAATCATTTTAAAAAATATCCCGTTGTGCCAAACACTATCGAATGCTTTTTCAATATCAAGCGAAACTGCTGCAGTACATTTTTGTTGCCTTAAGTTACAAATGATATCATTGTAAAATTTACATAAGGCATGTACTGTAGAGTGCTGTTTTTTAAACCCAAATTGAAAGTTAGGGATATACTCAGAAGCAATGTCAGCATCCCTTATGTCGCGAATTATTTTTTCAAAAAGTTTTCCTAAATTAGATAATAATGAAATCGGACGAACATTATTTAGGTCTGTGCCAAACGACTTTTTAGGAATGGGGCAAATCTTGGCAATTTTCCAAGAATCCGGAAAATAACAAAGTACTGGAAAACTTTTTCAGGAAATTTCTTAATTAAAAAATTAGAAATATTCTGCAATTGGCCTGACATTAGTCATATGGCCAAACCTCAAACAGAGGTGATAATTGGTTGATAGATATTAGTATGAATACTAATTCCATTTACAGATGAATTTGGTTAACATTTATGAAGTCTACTAGCTGCTGAAAAGCTTTGAAATTCTAAGATTTAAAAAGATCAACTAGGTTTTTGAATTGTTGAAGAAGAGGAAAAATATTCCTGGACAAATCATACTTGGCACAGTTTAGATTAGGTGATTGTTGTCTTCCTTCATTTGGCAGGTGTTACACAGATTATTGGATTCAAGGCCAATCATGTGAAAAGAGCACTTATTGTATGTGTGGTCAGACATTAGTCTGTTTATAAGTTTAATGTCATCAGGCCAAAATTTTTGATTTTTGAACCAGTGATGAGATGGAGGAGCCTCAAAAATTTTGAAAAAGGAATTTCCTTTGGAGACCGATTCATTCCTGTAAGTGACACTCCTTTGATTTTTAAGATTGTGAAGGATCATGGAGGTGGCTATGGTTTATGGATAGTTTAGGATGAATGATACAGCCACATTGACTTGCATGTTTGGAAAAGTAGTCAGCTCTTTCGTTTATTTCTATGTCTATGTGCGCTGGTGTCCACACAAAGACAATTTGAACTATATTAGACATGTTAATTTTTTTGATGATGTTCCCTATGTGAAAAGTGCGAGTGCTTTGGGCTGCTTACAATAAACAGGCATTTTTGCTGTCAGTAAATATAGCTGCTTTTTGGATTCCATCCTCAATGTTAATTTTCGAGGGCAACTAATTCACCCGAAAGGAAGACAGAGACTCCTCGATTTTAAACAAGAAATTGTAATTATTCGAAATATTACAAATGGCAAGTCCTGTGGAATAACAGTTAATTGAGACATCAGTGGATATTATTGAGAAACCAGAGTTGATGAGATTTGACGGTCAAAGATGTCTTTGAAGAGGTAGTAGATATGGCTGTAGCTGAAATTGGACGGAGTGATGAAGTTTGATTTTGAGAAGTTCTTTGGCCGTTAGATATAGTTCTCTTTCTTTGGGCGTCAATAATAGACTTAAAGCATAAATGATGTGAACTGGTGTAGATGGACATAATTCAAGGCATCTGCGCAGAACGTTGTTTTGAAATGACTTAATTTTTTGGTTTATATACTTGGGAGAGTGTGCTGAAGTAGTTCTGGCATACTCAATTTTTCCAAATACAACCGATTTTGAAATACTTAAAGCAATGTTAGGAGGGAGACTATTTTTGGACGAAGTAATCATATTTATGGCATTTAAGGCGGGACGCGCATTTTCAAAAGCGGAAGCGTAATGCTCATGAACTGCAAGGCTGTTTTTGATGTGTCTACCAAGAAATTTAATGTTTTTTACAGATTTAATTAGGGTTGAGTTGACGTATATAAGCGGCTGTTTCCGACCACCTTTTACTACATTCATTGTTTGAGACTTTTCAAGATTATTGCTGAAGTTTAAAGAAGAACAGATTTTAACAAAACGATTCGCTTTAGATTGCAGATTCAACACTGAGTCATCAAAGGTAGAGCCAGATGATAGAATGACAAAGTCATCGGCAAACTGAAAAATAGCTGTGTTGTTGCCGTTTAAAGTATGCAACTCCATGGTATAGATGTTGAAAAGTAATGGACTTAAACAGCTTCCTTGAGGAAGACCGCCGTCAACATCAACTTTTTCATTTCCAAGCATGAGAGTACGCTTGGAAAGAAAGTTACAAATCCATTCAGTGATGTGTATAGGACAACTTATACAAGTGTGTCATTTAACTTGGATAGAGAAACACAGTCATAAGCATTAGAAATATCGAAAGTGGAACACCATTGATGCAAATTGCTGATGAATAGTTTTTTTTGTAAGCATATGATTTGTCGGGAAAGATTTTGTGTTTATCCAAGAAACCAACAAGGCAGAATTTGATCATCATGTTAAGTATTTAAAAAAAAACAGAGAGTAAAGATATAGGTCTGAAGTTTCAAAGTTTAATTTCCTGTTTAATTTCCTGAGGGCAGCTGTTCTTAATCTGGATAGTTTGTTAAGATCATCATTCCATCATTTCTTTGGTTGTCACAAAGAGCAGGTGCGAAAGGTGGCTTTGTTGAAAATATCATCAAACTGAGTGAGTATATCCGTGAAGTTATCTTTAAGTTCAATTGTGGACAATTGTTTAGATAAAATTTTGTTGGAGTCTAATAATTTGGGTTTAGCGTTTGAAGAAGAGATATTGATGACAGCAGGAAAGTGATGGCTGCCACCAATCGTCATTCCATGAACATGCCAAGTACAGGGTAGAGAGAAATTTGTAAAACATAAGTCAAGCACTGACCCCGAATCATAGAGAAGTGATTTTTGGAAGGTTGGTTGATCATCATTTAAGGAGCGAAATTGTGGGTTGATGATTAGTGATGAAAGTGTGTTACCCCACACGCTGTCGAATTTATCATCAAATATGGAGCTACGTGCATTAAAATTACCACAGATAAAAACGTTATTAAAATGATCCAAAAAATCAATCAATTTTTGCATTTCTCTTTAAAAGTCTGAAGATTTTATCCAATGCGGAAAATAAACAGAAGCAATTGTTATATTTGGAGACAAGTTAGTAGTGGTTGCAACAAGAATATCAAAACTATTTCTTAATTTTAATGTGGTTACGTACAAGGATGGCCACACCGTCATAGTTATTAGGCCTAGTTTTGGAGATTGTATTCAAGTTGGATAGCTTACAAGAAGCATGCTCTTCAGCAAATCTAAAAATCTCAGAGAGAGCGCAAATATCTATTTTGTGATGGTTGAGGAAAAAATCGAGAGTGCCCTTATTGTGCTTGAAGCTTTGAACATTATAATGACAGGTCAAAACCATTGTTTAATGTTGTGTTTGAGATGAAACTGACATTGAGGCTATGTCATTTTGATCTAGATTAATATTAAGATTATCAATGTTGTCTTTTATAGATTGGATACAGCATCTTAAAGATGGGTCAGCAAAAAGATATTCTTTGCTAGTTAAAAACTCAAGGACAGATTTGTTGATAGCTAAAATAGTTTTTTTGTATTCGTTGACACGGTGGTTATTAAGAAGAATTCGTGAAGACGAAAAGTCTGTTGGTTGGATACTTTGTTTCCAAGAGTTTATTTTTGTTTTTTTTTTTTACACCTGCCTAAACTGATTTTGGACACCGCTATATCAGATATATCAAGTTTTGAGAGATGTTTGGCAAAAGAAATTGCGTTGGCAGACTTTCTTGAAGCATCCAAATTGATGGCATCCGAATATATCATATAAGAACCTGCATGCAAATTGTCATAGTTGATCTTGAAATTTGTTATATAAGAATTTAGATCGTTATGCAAAATATTGGAAGCATTGTTGGAAAGACACAAAGAATCTTTGATTGAATCTGTATGAGCTGGTGGTAGAGAAGCACCTGCCTCATCAATCGTAGAATAATTGTTGTTTAGAAATTTTTGGGCTGCTTGAAGGTTCACTTTTAAAGAAGGAACGGTTTTGACATTTTCTTTCTTTTTAAATTTTCGACCCCTGAAGTTAGAGGTCGAAGGCTTGTTGATTAGTCATGCACAGGCACCAAACCAGAGATATATATCAATTGTGTTAGTTATACAACAAAAAAAAAAAGAAGAACCGATTTTTGCAAGAAAAGTATTTAATAGATTAAAAGAATAATTAAAACAGTTATTTTTGTTAGATTTCAAAAAAAAAATTAAAATGGCGATCCGTTAATTTTTTTTCAAAAGCACGTTCTTTCCGTAGAACACAACCGAATATGGCAAAGGACACTCTACGATTGATCAAGATATTTCAATTCATTGTAATTTTATTAAATCCTGTACAGACATACCATTTTCAAATATACAAGATGTTGAATATTTCTCAAAAACAGATACGACTTTTTCAAAATTAAAACAATATATTACAGAAGGTTGGCCTAAACATAAAAAGTCAATCGACTCAAAAATTATGCCATATTTTAAAATTAACAAGATAGAAAAGTTCGGTTAAGACCGAAGCTTAAATACCCTCCACCTTTTGTAATTCTCTAAAAAATAAGCTCCTATTGCCATATTTATGCATTTCATGTACTTACGCAAATAGTGTTTTTTTTTTTAATTATAGACGTTTGCGTTATTCAATCACGCCCATTTTTGGCACAGTGTTGGATAACGGTACCCTTTATATATATACCAAATTTCAACTTGATAGGCATAGTATTGTGCGATATATAATTTTTTAAAGATACAATTTTTTCGAGGTATGATGAGATTTTCGTTTATTGTGGGCGTGTCTCTTTACCAATTTTGCCCAATTTCAATACGGAATAGCGAAATTGAACTAAGAATACGTATGCAAAGTTTCAATTTGATATCTCAAAAATTACGACCGTGAGAGTGCCAACAACAGACGGACACACGGACACACGGACGGACATGTCTCAAACGATTTCTCTTTTCATGCTGATTAAGAATATATATGGTTTGTGGGGTCTCCGAGGCTTCCTTCGATGTGTTGTAAACGGATGATCAAAATGAATATACCCTCTTCCCTAAGGTGGAGGGTATAAAAATGATTTAAATATTTAAATGAGCTTATTCTTAAAGGTAATCAAGTCCTTCTGAAAAGTTACGTTGTTCAATTTTGAATAAAATACATGAAGTACACATGGGAATTAAACGATGTCAGGCACTGGCTCGTCAATTTGTTTATTGGCTGAACATTTATAGTGACATAGCCGTTTTAATAACAAACTGCGAGATTTGTTTTTTTTTATTTATTTATTTATTTACAGCAATTTTGCCTAATTATATACAATTGTAGTACTTAGTCTAACATTTACATATTTATTCTATTTATATTTATTGTTCTACAGTATTCATACAATTTTCTTTTAAAGGAATTAAAGTTTTCACAATCCTTAATTTCAGTAGGAAGTTCATTGTACTTTTTAATTCTTTTATAGAATAAATTTTGTTTATCGGTCTCAGTTCTTAGTAGTGGTAATGCAAAATTATTTTTATTTCTTGTATTGCAATTGTGTATATCTCGCGTATACCTTATTTTACTTGTAATATAATCTGGAAGCATATTGTTCCTAATTTTAAATATAAATTTCATGGTATGATACTCAATAATCTGATTTATACTTAGCCACTTAAGTGTGTTTAGTAGCATTGATGTTGCTGTATCACGTTTTTTATTCAATACTAGCTGTTGCCCGCGGTTTCACCCGCGTGGAATTCGGTTATCTCGCGGGATGAAACGTTGCCTATGCCCTTCCCTAGGTTCTGAAATTTTTTAAACCGATATTGCCCGATTTTACTTACAACCTGCCTGCAGACACCTAACACATGTGTATCAAATTTCAGCTCGATATCTCAAAAATTACGGCCGTGAGAGTGTCAGGAACAGTCAAACACATGGACACGCGGACGGACTGATTCAGTTTTTGATCTTGAGCAAGAATATATAAAGTTTGTGTTGTCTTCGACGCTTCCTTCCGAATGTTGCAAGCGGGAATTCCATATAAATGTTGCTCCTCTCCAGAACCTGGTGGTGCATATGTTCTTCGAATTCCATATAAATGTTGCTTCTATTCCAAATTCATTAAAAAATGGTCCGCAAATCCAGTATTGGCCAAAAATCCTCTCCAGAACCTGGTGGTGCATATGTTCTTCGAATTCCATATAAATGTTGCTTCTATTCCACATTCATTAAAAAATGGTCCGCAAATCTAGTATTGGCCAAAAATCCTCTCCAGAACCTGGTGGTGCGCATGGAATGGGAATCGTAACATATGCTCTTAGAATTCCATATAAATGTTTCTTTTATTCCAAATTCATTAAAAAAATGGTCCGAAAATCCAGTATTGGCCAAAAATCCTCTCCAGAACCTGGTGGTGCATATGTTCTTCGAATTCCATATAAACGTTGCTTCTATTCCAAATTTATTAAAAAATGGTCCGCAAATCTAGTATTGGCCAAAAATCCTCTCCAGAACCTGGTGGTGCATCTGGAATGGGAATCGTAACATATGCTCTTAGAATTCTATATAAATGCTTCTTTTATTCGAAATTCATTAAAAAAATGGTCCGAAAATCCAGTATTGGCCAAAAATCCTCTCCAGAATGTGGTGGTGCATATGCTCTTAGAATTCCATATAAATGTTGCTTCTATTCCAAATTCATTAAAAAATGGTCCGAAAATCCAGTATTGGCCAAAAATCCTCTTCAGAACCTGGTGGTGCATATGTTCTTCGAATTCCATATAAATGTTGCTTCTATTCCAAATTCATTAAAAAATGGTCCGCAAATCCAGTATTGACCAAAAATCCTCTCCAGAACGTGGTGGTGCGTCTGGAATGGGAATCGTAACATATGCTCTTAGAATTCCATATAAATGCTTCTCTTATTCGAAATTCATTAAAAAAATGGTCCGAAAATCCAGTATTGGCCAAAAATCCTCTCCAGAATGTGGTGGTGCATTTGGAGTGGGACCCATAACATATGTTTTCAGAGTTCCATATAAATGTTTGTTTTATTCCAAATTCATTAAAAAAATGATCCAAAAATCCATTATTGGCCAAAAATCCTCTCCAAAACCTAGTGATGCATCAGGAGTGGTATTCACACATGCCGTTGTCAGATTTCCCTACTATTTAAATATTGTGAAATACTTATTGTGAATACTTAATTTCTTAATTGTCTGGGTACATGTGAATGCAATGTTTGTATGGCAATATTACTATCAATTGTGGGTACAAAAAGGGGTTATAGTGACATAACTACAATAGTTGGACATATGGTCTCGGAAAGTTTTTTGTAGATATTGATATGTTCTATAATATTGTAGAACATTTTTTTGTTTTAACATCAATACTTTCCGCAGCGTATTCGATGAAAGATATTTTATGACTAATTTTTTTACACCTTGGGTTAGTAATAGTAGGAATGTCCAGGGATCCCCAAAATTTTTTGGCAATAAATATAGCCTATGTTACTCAGTGATAATGTAGCTTTCTAATAGCGAAAATATTTTTGAAATCGGTTCAGTAGTTTTTGAGTTTACTCGTTACATACAAAAATACAAAAATACAAAAATATAAAAATACAAAAATACAAATCTTTCCTCTTTATAATATTAGTATAGATAAACTTCATTGCTCTATTTTGAAGCAATTGTAATTTTTTAATTTGTCCTCCATTCATTAAAAACAGAATTGTGGGGCAATATATAAAGTGTGGCTCCACTATTGATTTATATACCATGATTTTATATTTTTTACTTATATGACTACATGTTCTCTTTAAAAAATTTATTTTCTTTGAGATTTTGTTATTTATATAATTTAAGTGATCATTAAATTTTAATTTATCATCAATTTGTATACCTAAGTATTTAATAACTTTTACTCTTTCAATAATTTGATCTTTTATTTTTAGTGAAAAATTATGGTCGACTGTTCGCCGTGATATAACCATATATATATTTTTTTTTAATATTTAGTTTTAATTTGTTTATACATAACCATTTATGCATGTTATTTAGATCTTCTTGAATTTTATCCTGGCACGCAATACTATCCTTTTCACTTATTGTTATTAGAGCATCATCTGCAAATAGCTTTATATTACAATACTTCAACGCACTATTTATGTCGTTGATATAAATTAAGAAAAGCAAAGGTGATAAAACAGAGCCTTGTGGTAGCCCGATATTTACTTCCCTTTCTGACGACACTGCAGAGCCTATTATAGTTTTTTGTTTCCTATTTGTTAAATAACTTTCGAACCATCTCAAGGCACTATGATGTACGCCAATAGATTTTAGTTTGTGCAACAGTATATAACGATCTATTGTTTCAAATGCTCGCTGGAGATCAACGAATACCGCAACCACGCATTTTTTTATCGTTCAATTTATTTTTCCAATTGCCCAATACCATATTTAATGCCGTTTCACATGAATGCTTCGCTCGGAAACCTGATTACTGCGGTATAATTATGTTATTCTTATCAAGATAATCTCTAAGTTGTATTTTAACTACTGTTTCTAATATTTTTCCATCGCATGGTAGTGTGTTTATGGGTCTAATTTCACTTGGGTTCTGGGTATTTTTAACCTTTTCTACGGGCACCACAGTCGACACTTTCCATATATCCGGTACTTGGATTTTGTAAACTGTTATTGATTATTTCCATATAGGAAAAACTGGTATATTCAATGGAATCCTGTATAACCCCTTCCGACAATAATTTTTTACCGCCCGTTTTATTTTTAAATTTATGTACTATGTTTATAATATCTTCAGTCAATACCGTTTTAAATTTAAAGGTTTCATCTTCCCACTCATTAGATATATGATCGATTTGAATGTTCTCAATATTGGCATTTATTTCTTTAATACTCTCGATAAAGAATGTGTTTAATTCGTTAGCTATTCGACTATGATCTATGATGATACGCTCATTTATTTTGACTTTGCTAATAATTTTTTCTTCGTTATTTAAATTTACTGCTTCTTTTAGATATTTCCACATTTTCTTATAATCCTCGTGATAATTTTCTATTTTGTTTTCCATGTACGAAATTTTTTTAATTTTAATCATTTTCTTATATAATTTTTGTATTCGTTTGTATTCACGCCAATCATTGGTTATTTGGGAGGCCTGCTTCAAATGATTCCTATATCGATTCAGCACTTAGAGTTCGTTATCATACCATTTATTTATCAGATTTGTTGATATTGTTTTCCTGGTTGTTAGTACTGACATTATATTTTCTAATATATGGTTCATCAACCTTTCTTGGTCATTTACATCGTTGTTGTTATTGATCATATTATGTGACCTTAGCATATTTAATAAATTATCTTTTGAATAATATAACCATGATATAATTTCAGTGGTCTGTTTTCTAAATGTTGAGTTTTTTATGTTTAAGTCGAACTCTATTGTCTCATGATCTGTTATTTTCTCGCACTCCAGCTTTCTGCATTTTATGTCGTCTTTGTTCGTAAACAATAGATCAATTATTGTTCCGCTATTTTCTGTACTTCTTGTGGGAAAATCAATCACCTGCTTCATATAGTACTGCTTACATAAATTTTCGAGTTTAGTACTATATGTTGTTGCTGTCATAAAATTTATATTAAAATCGCCAGTGATTATATTACTACTATTCTGGTTACTATCGAAGTGATTGTTAAGAATTTCTTCTAAATAATCTATAAATGTTGAGTGACTTTCATTATGTGAATGATATAGTACCGATATCTGCTATTTAATTGATACTTTCCTTAATTTAAGAATTATGCACCAGCAGTTGTTTCCATAATTATCATTATATAAAACTTTTACATCGACCGCTTCGCTGACGTATGCTATGACTCCACCAGTATGACGGCTATGGGAGTCGAATTGTTTTATACGACACTATCTGTAATTCGGCATCTGTAATTTCACTTGTTGTGCGGGTTTCACTGCATAATATTATCTGGGGCTTCCTTAATTGTATTATGTATTCTAGTTCACTTTTATTGGCTAGTATACTACAAATATTTACGTATAAACATCTTATGTTGTTTTGCATTTTACTTATTGATTGCTAGTAGCCCATTTTACGCTTATTTTTTTTCAGTTTGTTAACGTACACCGGACATGTCTTACTTTTAGTGTGATGACTAACATCCAATTCCAACCCAAGATTTTTATTGGCTCGCACGCAATTTATACATCTGTTGATCTGATCTAGTGTGCTTTGTGTTGGCCATGACAGTTCATACACGCTTCAGTATTTCTGCAATTTTTCGCTTTGTGGTTAAAGCCTCGGCATTTGAAACACATTATCACATCCGCACCATCGACTACTTTGCATTTCTCCCAGCCAATACTAAGTTTTCCCGCTGCCATAATACCTGAAAATGATTCCCGATCGGTTTCCAGTATTGCATTGAAGTGTTTTGTGCCATTTTTATTTTTTACTTCATATTGTTTTATCACTTTTAGGTTGCAATTTGTCATAAACGTATTTTGCTTTTTAAGTTTAATTATTAAGTCCTCGTTATCATGTTTAAATGACATATTAAGCACCAAAATTTTTGGCTTCGTGCTATTTGGTACTTTGATTTCATAGTTTTGGTCTAATTTTTCTTCTATGGCCCGCTTAATTTTATTTCTTTCAACAAGGTCATCACTCTCAACTATGACAGTACCATTACTTTTCGTTCTAACGTTTGTTATTTTTAGGTCTTGAGGATTGATGTTCTTGTTTAGGTCTTCTTTAGTTTTGTTACCACCCCGTTTATTCTTTGGTTTTATGATATGTGGCACATCTTTTTTCAATTCGGGAATTTTATTATTAACAATTTCTGCATAAGTGATTGGTTTATTTTTTATGTCTACATTTAGCTTTGTTATAGAATCTTTTAATTGTTTAATTTCTAAGATTCCTTCTTCGTATCTTTGTTGGTACTTAAGCATTTCATCACTTCTTTCAAAGTACCTAGATTCGATACTTTTCAGCAGCATTTTTATTTCGTTTTCGTGCCCTTTTAACGAGTATTCGAATTCATTTTTATACTCGCGTAAGTGTGTGCTGTTTTTAGTTACAGTTTCTTGTAACTCCTTTATAATAAAATCCACGTTGTGGATGTACGTTAGGCAACCCTCACATATATACCTCAACATTTTATTCGTTGTCATGGAGTTGAGGGAGGACTGGTCAAGTCCACAACATTTCGCTGCGGAGTGATAATTTTTCCCGCATACATTATCACATCGTACGCCACTTTCCCCTCTTATGGGATTACGGCACTTGTGACACTCGCTCATATTGCCAGTGTCTGCGACAATTTGTACATGTACCGGCTATATATATAACAATTGACTCTTTGCTTAAAAATTTGTAAAATCTCCTTTTGGTTACTTATTGTTAAATAATGTGTTAATAATTATTTTAGAAATTTTTTCAGAAGAAAAATACACTTGTTACACAGTGCTGCCAACAAATATATTATATATTGTATGAATATATCAATGCAAATGCAAAACAAGAAATGATTCCCCATGACGTAATAATGATTCCATGGTTTAAAGTTGGGTCCGACATTTTTGAATATAACAATAAAAATTACGTAATAGTAGTAGATTATTACTCCAAATATTTTGAAATTGAAATTTTAAACTCAGGATATTCTAGTTCACAATGAATAATAAAATTAAAATCAATATTTGCCAGACATGGAATACCAGAGTTGTTTGTCTCTGATAATGGTCCACCACCATGGATAATTCAAAAGAATTTAATAAGTTTTGTAGTGAATGGGATATAAAACACATCACTTCAAGTCCATACTTGCCTAGATCAAATGGTTTGACTGAAAGAACCACTCAGACTGTAAAGAAAATGATTTTTAAATGTTCTGAATCTGGAACAGATCCTTACGTTGCATTGTTGCAACATAGAACTACTCCAAAAGGAAATAATCCAAGTCCGTCCGAGATATTAGAACTTTAAGAACTAAACTACCGTGCATATCATCTAATTTTCAACCAAAAATTATAAATGCTCAAAATTATAGAAAAAGTTTAGTAACAACCACAAAGAAGTCAGTCACATATTTTAATAAACATACTAAAAATAGAAAATCAGTTAAAGAGAGAGATAAAGTAATGTTTGAAAAGAATCCAACATCATGGTGGATACCAGGAGAAATAGTTCAAACATGTAATGAACCTCGATTATTTATAGTTCAAAGTAACGATGGTACACAGTATAGAAGTGAAGAACATATCAAGAAAAAACCAGAACACTTAACTAGCTCTGAATGTTTAAACAAGAATGATGTAACAGATGAAAAGTTAGAATCAAATAATAATGAAAAAGATGAAAATTTAGAATCAAATAATGGTACAAAACAATGTGTACAAAACAGAAAAGAAAATAGCAATACTTATGTTACAAGAAGTGGTAGAAAAATAGTTCCTCCTAATTGTTTACAATATCATTAAGTATAAGATTATTTACAACTGAAGAAGGGAGATGTTGTATAGTAATAAAATGTATACATTGTATTTATGCTATGTATTTATACCTTTAGTATTATAGAATGTAACTTAACGAGATAATAATAATAAAAATGTACACATAGAAAGAGACATTACAGGAATTTCTTGGGATAAATTATTACATTTTAGAACACTTATTCTACTTCACAAAATCATCACTCTCCATGAACCTAAAAGTCTTTTTGAGAGAATTGAATTTACACATTCTAATAGACATAGACAAATTAATCCGTCTTTGGAACTCTTTGCCAACCGCATCTTAAATTTAATTTGAATTCAAATCTTAGTATCGTGTCGGGACAGGGGAGGGGAAGCTTGGGATCTTAGGGCGGAGTCATGAACCGACCGATAGAACCAAGTGAAACCTAAGATCCGAGTGGTAGAATGCAAATATAGCACTTCTTCGGAATGCCTAGCCTAACTACCACTAAGACCGCCACTGGTAGCTATGCTACCTCCTTCTCGAGGTGTCCCTGTTCTTACAAAAAGTGGTGGATCTAGAGAGGACAACTAGATAAAACCCGTAATCCCACAGTGTTCACCGTGCTAAAGGGATGAATGGTACTACGTGAGTGTGCCGCTAACGGTGGCCTCCAGATACCGGGCGCCCTCTGGAGTATAAATGCCCATCCGAGATATAAGAGCTCTGTCTCAGAGGTCCTCTAATCCATTTTCCTTTTATCTTGCAGATGATTGAACCAGCTAATGTTGATAATAGCAACCAGGTCAAAGAAGCTGACCTTCTACTGGCGTCTGAAGGTGAAAACATCATTCGCTATGATTCCAGAGAGGAATCATAGATGAAGAATGGAGATTTTGGAATCTAATAATAAGGACAAAATCCCAACGGATGAAGAAGATGCTCTACTCAGCTCACAGCCTCAAACTTCTGAGGGTCAAACTGAGGAAGGGAGCTCAGGTGTTAGACAGTGGCGCAGAAGTGGTGCCGCTCGGAAACGCCTGAAGAAATTAGTGGCGAGCGGGATGCCGTATGAGGAGGCCTACGAACGAAGTAAGTGACCCCTGAATGACGATGTCCCTATGTCCAAACTCACGCAAAAGCTCGGCCGGCTAAATGACACGATTTCTCCCGGCACCCAGGATCCCCACCAAAACGGACGGCTACCGAGAACATAACTTCGCCCCCCAATACATCGGTAGTACCCACAGCGTCGACGATTGCCCCTTCATATAAAGAGGTGGCAGAGCTCGTCCGTATAGGAGTCATTCCACCCGACTTTCCGAGTAGTAAGTGGGACGATTCTAAATTGAAGGCGATTCAGACATGCGTGCTGAAAAAAATTTACGACCAATGCAAGGGCAGCGTTAAGCCAAAGTTCGCTGGCTGTACGTTTAGACCTGGCTGGTTGCTATTCACCTGTAAAGGAAAACAGACTGCAGATTGGCTCAAGTCGGTGGTGCTAACATTGCACCTCTGGAACGGGGCTTAAAGCGGTAGATGAGGCCGATATACCACGACCTCATATATTTGTAGGTTATTTCCCCGAAAAGGAGGAAAAAAGTACTGGGGACATCCTTCGCCTCATTAAGGGCCAAAATGAAGGCCTCAAGGTGGACTTCTGGAAGATACTCCATCGGCAAAGGAAGGGACTCACAATTGAACTAACAATCGCTATTGATAATGCCTCGGCTGAAAATCTGAGGAAAACCAATTATGCGATTGACTACGGCTATGGATTGGCGCAACTGAGGCCTAAAGATAGAGCTCAAAGGTCCGTAAAGGTTAAAAACCCCCATCTGGTACTAAACCTTCGGAGGGTGCCTGCACGTCAATTCGTAGCACCGATGTTCGCTCCGGCGAAACCACACAAAAACGACCTGCCAGTGAGACCGAAGTGAGGAGTAGGGCTTTGAAGCCTAACCCCTCCAATCCTAGTGTTCGAAACCCCCTACGGGGGGCAGATCGACGCTCGGGACGATCTCGACGGCAGGACGAAACTACTGCGGAGCAGGCTGTAATTCGCGGTAACCAGCGGAGAAGGAAGGTAAATAAACGTGCCGCCAGATCCGCCAATGACCGTCACTAATGCAGTGAAGAATATTCAGGTGAATCTCCATCACGCTAAGGCTGCTTCTGACGTGCTTAGTTGGAGATTCACAACCGAAGGTCTTGACATAGCCTTCATCCAGAAACCCTGGATACATTCTGGGGTTGTAAAAGGCCTCAACACAAAAGGTAATCTAATTTACGATAATAGACATGGCCGACCAAGAACGGCCATGATAATTAACGACAAATTAACTTACATCCCCATTTCAGAGTTTATTCAAGGCGATTTAGTGGCGGTTTGGGTAAAGGTGCCCTTTATCGGCGGGGAACGGGGTGTCGTCCCTGCAACCGCCTACTTTCCAGGGGGCGAAGCCAGAGCACCAACAAATGAAGTAGAAGCCCTGGTAGAGTATTGTCGCAGCAGAAAACTGGAATGGCTCATATGCTGCGACGCGAACGCCCACCATACAGCCTGGGGTAGCTCAAACAACAATTCAAGGGGTGAGTACCTTCTTGAATATATAGTTAATAACAATATTATCATTGTTAACCGGGGTAGCTAACCGACATTTCGTAATATAATCAGGGGGGAAGTGATAGATTTAACGCTTTCGAGTCCCTTTCTTTACTCCGCTATCTCAGGCTGGCATGTTTCTGACGAGGTCTCCATATCTGACCATCGTCACATAAGATTTGATTTAACAGATAACATCGAAACATGCCTTGCCTACCGCAATCCAAAAAATACCAACTGGGATCTTTTCCGTTATCACCTCAGTTATAACGCAAACCAATCTCTACAAACAATATCAAACTCAGCAGAACTGGAACAGGAATCCATTGACCTATGTTCCAATATTCAACTAGTCTACCACGAAAGCTGCCCTCAAAAAATTAAAAAGACAAAGAGGGACGTGCCTTGGTGGAACCTAGGACTGAAAAAGCTTAGGAATAAGGCTAGGAAACTATTCAATAGAGCAAAAAGGACAGGCGACTGGATTGAATACAAATCTGCTCTAACTGACTATAATCGCGAGTTGCGTCGATCCAAAAGAGCTGCATGGAAGGACTACTGCGAGGAGATTGAAAATCTTCCCGAGGCTGTCCGACTCCAAAAAGCCTTTGCAAAGGGACACAGCAACGGTATTAGCACTTTGAAAAAATCTTATGGAAGCTACACGACGACACCAGAGGAAACGAGTCGCCTCCTTATGGAAACTCACTTTCCTGGTTGTCTCGTGAAAGTGAGACGATGCTCCCAGGAGAACCCAATGGTAACCTGCGCTCCTAGGGAGCGCAGTCTCGCGAACAAAATCTTCCAACGTAACAGGGTGCTAAGGGCCCTTTCATCTTTTGGTCCATACAAATCTCCAGGACCAGATGGTATCAGACCCTGTATGCTACAACAGGGATCGTCCATCATTGTCCTACTCATTGCACAATATTTAGAGCAAGTCTTCTCATGAGACTTGTTCCGCAAAACAGGAATGAGGTTAAAGTGGTATTTATACCAAAGGGAGGAAACAAGGATGAACGCCTACCCAAATCGTATAGACCAATAAGCCTCAGCTCCTTTCTCCTTAAAACTATGGAGAAAACCCTGGACAATTTTATAAGGGACACTTATATCAGAATAAAACCCTTCCACAATAATCAATTTGCCTATCAAAAAGGCAAATCCACTACGACGGCTGTAATAGAGGGGGCGTTAGAGTCTAAATATATAACTCTCACAGCTTTCATCGAAATCCAAGGAGCCTTTGATAACACGTCGTATTCTGCAATAGAAACAGCCATGGTAGACAAAGGAATACCAACGATGGGTTATTTTAATGTTAAACTCCAGAACCATCACTACTGAGCTTGCAGGGACGACTATGACAACTAGTGCCACTAGAGGTTGCCCACAAGGGGGTGTAATCTCTCCTCTAATTTGGACCATGGTCATAGATGACCTGCTAATAAAGCTCAACAGTATGGGGTTTAAAACACTAGGTTATGCGGATGACATAGCCATTTGTGTTGTGGGCTGGCATGAACAAGTTCTTACCGAACGAATGCAGACAGCCCTAATATTAACACAAAAATGGTGCCAGGATAGAGGTCTTAATATTAACCCGCAAAAAACGGTCCTAGTCCCCTTCTCCAATAGGAGAAAACTTGAATTAGATAACATTTATTTAAACGGTATCCAATTAATGTACTCATTTGTATTAATGTACTATTTAGGTTTAAAATTAGATAAAACCTTAACATGGAATCCTCACCTGAAATATATAACTGAGAAGTCGACTCGCACCTTTTATGCTTGTCAACGACTTTTTGGAAAAACGTGGGGTATGAGTCCAAAGATGACTTACTGGTCTTATACCACAATTATTCTCCCGATGCTAACCTATGCAGCTTTGGCATGGTGGCCAAAGGTTAGGCAAACTACTGCGGCGAAAGCGTTGAGCAAAGTTCAACGACTCGCAACTGTAGGCATCACAGGGGCCATGAGAACATGCCCCACGGATGAACTGGAGATACTCATAGGCCTTCCTCCTCTCCCGATTGCAATCGAAAGAGAAGCTGGTCGGAGTGCACTTCGCCTGCCTGGAATAAACAAACTAAAACCAAGTAACCTTAAGGGTCACATGAAGATACTGGAAAACTTCATAGATGACCCAATGATCAAAGTTACGGACTTTTCCCCAGCAGAGATAAAATTTACCCATCTCTACTCTATTGAAATTCCCAGTAGAGAAGCTTGGAAAAAAAAATCCGTGGTACCAAATCCAGGAGCACTGGAATGGTACACAGATGGTTCCAAACTGGAAAGTGGGAAAACCGGAGCGGACATCTATGGCCCCAGTTTTCAGAGAGCAGTCCCAATGGGACTCCTTCCTACTATTTTCCAGGCGGAAACATATGCGATTATGGCATGTGCGTCGGAATGCCTGAGAAGGCGCCTAAGGAAGACGCATATATATATATATATTCTGACAGTCAAGCAGCACTCAAAGCTCTAAATAGCTTCGTAGTGAAATCTAAACTGACATCAGAATGTGTGGATCTACTGAACGAGCTAGGCAAACATAATGAGGTTTCCCTTGTATGGGTGGGCCACGTAGGGATCCCAGGCAACGAACGGGCTGACTGTTTAGCTAACAGGGGAGCCCGTCGCAAATGATCGGTCCAGAACCATTCTGCGGTGTGGCTAAAACCGACATCATGGAAATGGTGGAAAAAAGGCTGCCTCCCATTGGGAGACCTGCAAAGGCAAAAGGCAAGCCAAAACATTCATAAAATCGTCCAGGAATGCTGGAAAGCTCCTGGAACTCCAAAGAGGCGAGATCAGGGTACTAACTGGCCTTTACGCGGGTCACTGTACCCTTAGATACCACCTTCACAAAATGGGGGTATCTGATAGCTCCATATGCCGACTATGTGAGGCGGCCCCTGAGACACCTGAACACATACTCTGCAACTGTCTTGCTTCAAGCAGAAGCAGGCATCACATATTTGGAAAACATGTGATACCTCCAGAGGAAATCTGGAGCTGTGAGCCCAGGAAAGTCTTGAGCTACTTTAAAAGCCTACGACTCCTGGACTGAGAGCACGGGCTTGCACAATAGACCTTATGGTCGCAGTGCAGGTAGCCCTTATAAATATAATAATAATCGTGTCTTTTTCTTTTATTTACTTCTTATCAACTTCCTTTCTCTCTTACTTCTAACTGTTATACATATGTAGTTTAAGTTATTAATTTAATTATACCCTCCACTTTAGGAAAGAGGGTATATTCATTTTGATCATTCCTTTACAACACATCGAAGAAAACCTCGGAGACCCTACAAGCCATATATATTCTTAATCAGCATGAAAAGAGAAATCGTTTGGACCTGTAGGCTATGGTTATGTTTTCTTCTGTTGTTTTATGGTCTTACATGATGTTTTCCGTTAATGCCTGGATGTAGGATACTGCAATATATTTATTATTATTATTATTACCATTCTCATTTTTGTCATAAGTGCGTTTGTCCGTTATGAATGTTTTAATAAAGTCTTGGTGGAAGCTATTTTTCTTCAGTATATTACTCTCTTTAGACAAAACTTCTTTTTTATGTTCTTCGTCCGTAACAGAGACAGCTCGGTTTATAAGATTTTTGGCTCTGTTAATAATTTGTGTCCGAGGATGTGAAGAATGGAAGCTACCGGTTTTTGTTCTAAGCAAATTTCCTTTGCGTATTATAGTCATATCTAGGTAGTTTAGTTGTTTGTCTGTTTCTTTTTCTATCGTGAATTTTAATTTTGTGTAGTATTTATTCATCAGGTAGAGTATTTTGTTTTCGTCCTTTATTTTAATAATGCCAAAAAGGTCGTCAACATATTTTGTCATGGCTCTAATGTCAATATCGTCTTTTTTCAATTCCTTCAATACTTCATCCAAAGGTCGTCCAGTATAATGTCCGCTATTATAGGGGATATCGGATTTCCCTTTGGTAACCCATATACCTGGTATAAGTTATTATCGTACATGAGGTAATTATTGTATTTACGTATAAATTGTAATATTTTTAAAAAGGTTATTTTCGGTATTTTCGTCATGTCGTAAATTTTTGTCATGTCAGATATTTTTGCCCATTTGTTCATTATTATACTTATAGCTAAATTTGTTGGAATGTTTGTAAAGAGAGAAACTATGTCAAACGAAATTAATATCTCATCGTCGTCAATGTGAAGACTATCTATTCTGTTTTTAAGTTCTACTTAATTTTTAATATTATATGTTCTAGCTTTTAAAATATTTCCTATATATTTGGATAATTTATATCATGGTAGCCCTAGATGATGATATGGGTCTCTCGTTTATGTGTTTTTGGTAGTTCATATATTTTTGCACGTTGTGTTCATGTATTTTTATGTTCCTTTGGAATGTATTCAGATTTCATTAGTTCCTGTATAATCTTATTCCCTCTTTTAATAGTTTGGTTGTTGGATCCTTTCCTATGGTTTTATAAGTGTTTTTGTCCTCAAGCAGATCTTTCATGTTTTTGTCATACTCGTCGCGATGCATCAAAACTGTGGTATTTCCTTTGTCAGCGGGTACCACAATAAGGTCTTTGTGAGCCTTTAAAAAAGTGCGTGTTTTGTTGTATGAATTCAGTATGAGTCTATCCTTCGGTGGTGTTGCGTTGGAAATTCATGTCTGTTCGTTATTTGTAATCTTTTTTTCCTCTTTTTCTCTATCGTCACTGATCGTTTGGATCCAGTATTCTATGTCCGTCAACAGCGAGACGGTTCTAACGTTGTTTTCGTTTACAGGTATGCTAAATTTCTTGCGCTATGAAAGTAGTCATTTGCATTCTCAATGTTTGTATTGTTTATGAGCCAATCAACACTATGTTTTGTTAAAAATTGCTCTTTTAGGTTTTCCAGTTTTTGTGTGTGTCTGTTTTTGGCTTTTGTACAATAAATGTGGAAATTTTTATTTTGTTGTTCGAAGATTTTTTGTGTTCTATGCTTGCTACTTTTGTACTAATTTTATGTTTTATATTGTTTAGGTTTTTAGTCAGGACGGTTATTTTGTTTATCGTACCCTTAATCTCATAATTTAGTAGTAAGCTACTATAAGGAGTGGAAAATTTCCTATGCTCTTTTTTTTAATGTATCATTATGTTTATCACTTCTCAAAATATCGTTTCCGCCATGTTGTAAGTTTTTCTGTTCTGTTGCTTACTATTTTTATTATACTAAAAGTTCAATAAATTTTGTCGGTTCAAAACAACAAAAAAATATTTAAAAAATAACAAACACCCAATGACCTTAGTATGTAAGTTTTTGTTTATTAAAAAAACCAAACAAACAAACAACTTTATAGAAACCCTGAAAAAGCCGCCAAACAGCGGCGAAACGTCGGTGTAAAAAAGAAAAACAATAAAAATTTAAGAAAACACAAAATTGACCTTTTGCTCGTGTATATTATCAATTAATTAAAACAGGTCAATAAAAAAACTAATTATCAATTACAAAATGAGTTGACAGAATCACCGGTGTTAATAATTTGTATAATCGTAGTGCTATAACGGAAGTACATGCGGACGCTTGTAAGTACGGCATCAGATTTTGGTTCAGAAGGATGCAGAAGATCAGAACCTTCATCCAATAGAGAATGAGTAAAAAGACTAGTCTATGAGTAAAAAGACTAGTCAGGCAGAAGAAAAATATCATTCCTTTGAATTGGAAGTTAGAAATCAAAACTCTAAAGAAGTGGAGAACCTACTTAATTAAAATCAAATTAAAAATAATAACGAACTGTAATGCTATGACGCTAAAGAAAAAAGGAACTCCTGCACGTGTTTCCATATGGGCGATGTTCCTACAGGATTTCGATTATACCATAGAACATCGCTCAGAATCGCAAATGAGCCATGTTGATGCGTTGAGTAGTGCGGCATGTTTGTTAGTCGAAGAAGAGTTACGTCACAAATTGAAAGAGATCCAACCAAGTGATTCGTGGACTAAAGCGGTTAGGAAAATTTTAGAAAACGGAAATTACGGAGACTTTTACATATATCATGATGTTTTATTTAAAGACTCTAGCACAGAGTTAATCGTGGAGTCATTATTAATGGAAACCGAAATAATTATTTTGGCCCACAAGAATGGTCACTTTGGATCAAAAAAGACAAAAAGACAAGATTTGGTCGAAAAACATTTCTACATTCTTAATTTCCTAAGTTCGAAAGCACCTCGAATAATAGCTAACTGCGTCGATTGTGTTATGATAAACGCTAAAAGTGGGAAAAAGGAGGGGGTTTTAAATCCTATCAGTAAAGATGACTTACCGTTGTGTACCTACTATGTAGATCATGTAGGGCCCATGGCGAACAGGAAAACAGTATAAGTATATATTTATTGTCGTAGATGCTTTCTCGAAATTTGTTTGGCTGTACTTCATGAAGTATTTTGGATTTCTTTATAGGTTTTATTTTCATTTCGCCATTTTTTTATTAAATCTCGCGTTTCACTTGAATAATGTTTTGAACGTCCCATTACTCTGTAACCACTAGTTATTATTTATTTTGAAGTAACCTTATATAGTTGTCTTACCAAAAATATTTCATTTTTAAATAAAAATATTTATTTCTTTGAAATATTTTAAAAAATCAACAATAAAAGACGGCACTGCTATTATTATGAACAGGTATTTTTGACCCTTTAGACTGTTTTTTTGTTTCATTAAAAGAATATGTGACGAATTCAAATACTTTTCTATAAATTCAGTTTGTTATAGATCATAGTTAAGTAAATAAAAGCCTTTAAAATTTTATTCAAATTATTTTGGATAAAATCGCACTTTCTCGATCGTAGTAATAAGCACTGCTATTATTATGAACACTACTGTATTTGGTTTGTGGGGTCTCCGAGGCTTCCTTTGATGTGTTGTAAACGGATGATTAAAATTAATATACCCTCTTCCCTAAGGTGGAGGGTATAAAAATAGTTTAATTCGAAAAGGAAAACAGAAGTGGATTATAACTTAGACGACTCAGTAGCTGAAACTTAGAGCAAAATATTTAGGGCCTTACAAAATAATACGAAAGTTAAGACACGGACGATACGAAGTTGAAAAGATAGGAGAAGTGGAAGGGCCAAAACGAGTCGAATAAAGGGTCAGGACAGCCGCATGTAAACATGGTTCACATAAACATGTTATAAAACCTATAGATTTTAATACGTTACCCCGTTTAGTATTTCACTCCCTATTATGATTGTTTTAATCCGTAAAATTCTTTTTTAAGTTTTAATACCTTATTTGCGGAGGTCTTGGTGGGCAATTATACGGATTAGGCTGTCACAGATATTTAGGTCTATCGCAATGGCCCTCATGGACTTTAAGTCGATCGGCTTTCACGACGAACCTTATGTTCGAATGATCGCGCGGGCGCAATTTCTAAATCGTTGTGTTTCTCTCATTTAGCGACGATAACTGCATGTCTCTTTATTTCTTGCGTTTTTTTATAGTCATCCATTTATGACCTGTAAGTAAAAGTCCAATCAAAATTGTTCTTTAGAAATTATGAGTTTCCTCAAATATGCACCGTATGCCGCATACATATACGTACCGTACGCACCCTGTATATAGCCACAAAGTGCTCATATATATTTCCAACAAAATTATTCACAATAAATCTATAAAATCTATATAAATTCTTCAATAATTAATTGTACCTTTTCTTTTTATTAAAAAAAAAAATACTGCTAAAATAAAAAAAATTTTTCATTTTATACTTAATTTACTACTTATCCCAAAAGAATTTATATTTTTCCGCTAAACGTAATATTTCTGCAGTGCGTTCGATAATGTTTTTATTGGTCACATTCTTAGTTAAAACCGAAAAATCCAAATCTTTAAAATCATCCGGCATTGTAGACGGATCCGCCATTGATACTTTAACCATAAATAGTGTGTGTATAATTTCAAGAGGTGCATTCCGATGAATTTCTTTAAGGAAACTAATCGAAAAATACATTATAAAAATATTAATTACAAACAAGAAAGAAAATTAAATTTGGCTTAGACCAAATCTTAGGTACCCTCCACATCCACAACGGTGGGCGTTTCAGTTATAATTATATTTCGCCCTCTAATTGTGTATTTTTACGTATCAGTTTGCAAGACTAGTTTTATGGTGAATATGGGTTTTAATAAAATTGTGAGCGCATCTGTTATCTATTTTTGGCACATCGATGGATAAAGTTCGTAAATCAATTTTTGCTGATAAATAAATTACTAAATTTTTGTGGCAGATAAATAGATTTTTGTCGATTGTGGTGGTTTTTGACCGATTTTTCCCATTATAAATAGCGATCTACGTGTAAAAACTAAAAACAAACTTAGTACAAAAACGGAAAACAAACTTAGTACTCCCTTTATCTTATGTGAAGGATATAAAAATGGTGAGGAATGCATGATATGATTTGATATCTACCTGACAAATGAATAATCATTAATTGGTACTCCTAATGTTATTAAACATTGTGTAAAGGTTTCATAATATAAATGCAACAGTTCATCAAAATTCTTATCCAATACCGCACTTTCAACACTCGAGAATAAAAAGAAGATAATATCATGAGCTAAACTCTCATATTGAGCAATTTGAAAATCAACAAATTTCACCGACTTCGGCAAACCCTTATCATCTACAATAAAAAAACATAAAAAATTAATATCGAAATGTTAAAGATTAGTACTTAACTACCAAAACATAAATCTTGTATATAGGGACTTACTTTTAATTAATGAGATTAAATGTTTACATTTAGTACCTGCATATAAGTACTTAAATTTTGTATAAGAATTATACTAAAATGTTAAAAATTAAAACTTAAATACTAAAATATAATATATATATGCCATCATACTCTAAGAGATGGGAGCGACCTAAAATATTAAATTTTGCTGGCAAAGTATCAAGGACTTTGTATTTAAGGACTTTATTTTTTGTACTGAATAGAACATATAACTACTTAGTGTATAATTTTTTGTAAAAATATTAATATTGAGTAATATAAATTACAAATAAAGCTTTTCAATTACATAGTAATTTTAATTACATTGTTCTTAAGCTTTAATTTTTTAATTTACCGATATTTAGAGCTTCAATACTAAAATTTAAGTTTTAAGTACTTTTGCTTATGATAAACAAGTAAGAAAGCTAAATTTTGCTTGGGCCAAATCTTAAATACTATCCACATCTACATACAAATGGTGGGCGTAGCAGGTACAGGATTACCTCTAATAGTAATACATGTCAGCTTGCAAGTCGAGTTGTGCGCTGAATACGGTTTTTTGTAAAATGTGGGTGCGTTTATTATCCAACCCATTTTTAGCACTTCCATTCGATGGATGGGATAATTATAGATATGCGTACCAAATTTCAACTTATAAGCTCAATTTTCGTGGTATACAATTAGATTTTATCCGATTGTAGCTCTTGGCCGATGTTTCCCATTATAAAAAGCCTGCAAAAACTAAAAATTTCTTACGACCGTGAGAATGTCAACAACACACGGACATACATGCCTAGATCGATTCAGTTTTTCATGCTGATCAAGAATTTATATACTTTGTAGGATCTTTGATGTCTCCTTTTGACACACTTAGTATTATCCCCATTTAATATGGAGGGTATAAAAAATGTATTATATGAGTACATCAATATAGGGTCGAAACATTTAAGATATTGTTTGTTTTATAGCAAAATATATAATAACAAGATAGAAAAGTTCGGTTAAGACCGAAGCTTAAATACCCTCCACCTTTTGGTTTTCTCTAAAAAATAAGCTCCTATTGCCATATTTATGTATTTCATGTACTTACGCAAATAGTGTTTTTTTAAATTATAGGCGTTTGCGTTATTCAATCACGCCCATTTTTGGCACAGTATTGGATAACGGTACCACTTATATATACACCAAATTTCAACTTGATAGGCATAGTATTGTGCGATATATAATTTTTTAAAGATACAATTTTTTTGAGGTATGATGAGATTTTCGTTTATTGTGGGCGTGTCTTTTAACCGATTTTGCCCAATTTCAATACGGAACAGCGAAATTGAACTAAGAATACGTATGCAAAGTTTCAATTTGATATTTCAAAAATTACGACCGTGAGAGTGCCAACAACAGACGGACACACGGACACACGGACGGACATGTCTCAAACGATTTCTCTTTTCATGCTGATTAAGAATATATATGGTTTGTGGGGTCTCCGATGCTTCCTTCGATGTGTTGTAAACGGATGATCAAAATGAATATACCCTCTTCCCTAAGGTGGAGGGTATAATAAGTTTTTGGTGTATATATATGTTAAGAATTTTTTTCTTTGACTATGTTTGAAAGCTGTAATGAAAATGTTGAAAATTGTGAAAAATTAATACTTGGCGACTGGAAGGGTTGAACCTCAAACATAAGCTATGGCTACTGTGTTTACAAACCATGTAAGTTTGTCAAGTAGTTAGATTTGATACGGTAACCCATCCTTTCACTACATAGAACAAAACGTAGCTTAATCTACACTTATATAAAAAAGTGTATAATATATAATGTAATAAACAATGGTGTAGGGTTGTAATGTTGAAATGTGAATTATTGATATAAACCATTTGCGCATGAATTTGCTCAACTGGTAAAGATCTGCTGATGAAAACTCGATGAGGGCGAGTTCGAAACCAGTCCAGGTTCAACCCTTCAGTCACCAAGTATTAATTTTTCACAATTTTTAACATTTTCATTACAGCTTTCAAACATAGTCAAAGAAAAAAATTCTTAAAAAATATATAATATTTATAAGTACAATTACTTGTAATACATTTTTCCATTACTTGCCATATTTTATCATAAGATTATTGATCCATAAATCGCTATGTACTATAGTGATATACAAATCATCGATAGGATCATCGGAAGTCATATAATCATCGTATAGTACCCACAACTCCTTGATGCGTTCCACATAACGATCATTATTATTTGTAGCTAATATTATACCTTCGTATAAATCCTGTATTTAAAAAATATTATATATTAATATTATTAATATATCACCTTCATCCTCTAAAGCCATTCTTACCTTTTCCATTTGTTTTTGTGATTGTTTATCCAAACCCTTGTTCATATTCATACGACGAAAATAAGGACGTATATTTTTATCAAATTCTTTGGCTTTCCTCAAACGTAACGCTATTGGTAAAGCATGAAATTTGGCCACTTCTTTTATAATTAATTCGCTATGATTTAAATCAAATAATTGAATGCGATTGCCTGCTTTAAAACCAGAAGTTTGAAGATTTTCTTGTACTAATACAGCATCTCGATCAACCCGAGTAGCCTGCTCGTCCAAAGATATTCTTGAACCATAATATTTAGAAAAACCATCAAACATATTCTTCTCCTTAATACCCGCTTCCAATTGTAATTGCCTGATTGCCGGACTTAGGTATTGATAGACGGCATTTTCTGATACACAAGTACGATCCGGTTGAAAAATTTGCCAGAATAAATCATTGGTAAGTGGTGGTAACTTCGCTACCAACGGGAGATCTTCAATTTCTCCATTACATTTTTGAATTTTTGCTTTAACAGACAACATGACGCTACCATAATTGTCACCGGCTTTTGTGAGGTTGTGGGCAGTATACGATAACAGTTTGCCGCCATTTAAATGGGGTTCCACCACTTTTCCGAGATCAATAATCTTTGGTACATCCGACATGACCTATATGAATAATAATGTGGTAACATGGGCGAATATAATATTGCATTTACATATGTGGAAACCAGTAATGAACTGAACTAATCATGTAAGCTAATAATTTTTAATGAAATGTTTTTCAAAACAATATGTTAATAACAATTTATTTAATTAATAAGTACTTTCCACCGTTGATTATTATAACATTTATCAGATATTTTTCAATTAAATTCTTAATTAAACATCATTAGTGAAAGTCTAATTTAGCAGGTATTCAAACAACTTGGCACGGGGTATTTATTATTTTATCAAATAGTTACAACTTTTAAATGTAAAACTAATTCCTGTGAGCTTTCAGATGTATGACCAAAGGCAATCTAAGTCATCTCTAACAAAAGACATCATTTTAGCCGTTTTCAGGTTAACTTGATTAGGAAAGTGAGTACATTTAGCAGTTCTAAATATTTGAAGAAAGACTAATACCTCGGGCCAAGTTTTTGTTTATTGCCCGCGGACACACATCCGAAAGATTATAGTAAATAGAATAAGGTTGGTATTCAATCGATTATTATACCCTCCGCATAAAATAAGGGGTATTCTAAGTTTGTCATTCTATTTGCAACAACCAGATGGAGGCGCCAGAGACTCTTCGAAGTAAATATATTCTTGATCAGCATAAAAAACTGAATCGATCTAGCATTTATGTTGGCACTCTCACGATTGTAAGTTTAGAGAAATTAAGTTGATATATAAACATTTTTAATTTCTGCATGCAGATAGCTACTTAAATTTAGCAAAATTTATCAAAAGCCACGTACACAATCGACAAAAATCTATGTATCTGCTACAAAAAAATTAGCTCTAAAGTTGGAATGGTACACATATTAATAATTATCCCATCCATCGATTTGTCAAAAATGTAGTCGGATAACAGACACGCCCACAAATACATAAAACCGTATTCAGCGTAAAACCAGACTTACAAGTTAAAACGTAATGCATACATTTCTAGAGGGCGTATTCATGTATCAGTCGTTTCCAACGCTTGGGTATAAATGTGAAGGGTATTTAAGATTCGGCCTAAGCCCTATCAACTAATTTAGAATTATTCTAAACCCTTTTAAGTTTATATTAATTTCATCTAACCAAGTCTATCTGTCCATCCGCTTGTCTATGTGTCTTTGTATAGATTGTAAAAAAATTTGAGATATTCATTTCAAACTTAACAAAAGTATTAATAATTCCTGTACCCTAGTTTATAGTTATTTAACGAATTTATAAATTCGAATTTATAAATTCGTTAAACGATATACTCACAAAGCGATAAAAACTAAAAGACTTTTTTCATATTTACTTACAAAGAATGAAAGATAGATTAAGGCATAGTTAATATACAAATTTTACCCCTAAGGAAAAGACTTAGCTAACCCCACTATAGAAGGTATAATTTCATAACAATTGCACTTTAAAGAATCAGAAACTGAATTTTGGTGATTTTTTCTCAAATTCTCTAAAGATTCATTATAAAATTAATTTAATTGTCCCCTATTCTAAACAAAAATGGACTTCTCTGAACTTCTTGGTTCTTCTTCTTGGTTATGTTAAGTAGTCATTCATTTATTTCGATTTATAAATAATAATACAAAAGAATACTTGCAACTCAAAGACTTGGGCGCTTCATTTGTATTCTGGCTTAATCAATTGTAAATATGTCTGAATTACAAAAAAAATTATACATATATGCAATAAGGACAAGGAAAGAGAGAGAGAGAGATGAAGAGATTTTTACAGATAGGTGTTGTCTTGAACCTTGAAAATTAATCAATTCACTAATAAAAAAAGAATTTAGAACAAGATAGAAAAGTTCGGTTAAGACCGAAGCTTAAATACCCTCCACCTTTTGGTTTTCTCTAAAAAATAAGCTCCTATTGCCATATTTATGTATTTCATGTACTTACGCAAATAGTGTTTTTTTAAATTATAGGCGTTTGCGTTATTCAATCACGCCCATTTTTGGCACAGTATTGGATAACGGTACCACTTATATATACACCAAATTTCAACTTGATAGGCATAGTATTGTGCGATATATAATTTTTTAAAGATACAATTTTTTTGAGGTATGATGAGATTTTCGTTTATTGTGGGCGTGTCTTTTAACCGATTTTGCCCAATTTCAATACGGAACAGCGAAATTGAACTAAGAATACGTATGCAAAGTTTCAATTTGATATCTCAAAAATTACGACCGTGAGAGTGCCAACAACAGACGGACACACGGACACACGGACGGACATGTCTCAAACGATTTCTCTTTTCATGCTGATTAAGAATATATATGGTTTGTGGGGTCTCCGACGCTTCCTTCGATGTGTTGTAAACGGATGATCAAAGTGAATATACCCTCTTCCCTAAGGTGGAGGGTATAAAAACCGCAAAACCATTAAGAACAAACAAAATGCTATTTAATTAGGTTTTTTGCAATAATTCTTAATTAAGCATTTACTGATGTTTGTAATATTAATTGTTATACCCTCCACCTCAGTGATGAGGGTATACTAATTTTGTTCTTCCGTTTGCAACACCCAGAAGGAGGCGTCAGAGACCCTACAAAGTATATATATTCTTGATCAGCGTCAAAAACTGAGTCGATTTAGACATGTATGTCCGTGTGTCCGTGTGTCCATCTGTTGTTGGCACTCTCACGAGCGTAAATTTTGATATATTGAGCTGAAATTTTGTACAGTCACTTTTAGTTTATGCACGCAGATCGCTATTTAAAATGGGCAAAATCGGTAAAGAGCCACGCCTACAATTAATAAAAATCTTTCTATCTGCCACAAAAATTAAGCTATAAACTTGAAATTTAGTATGTACATCTATAAATATTAGTTTCATCGATGTGCCGAAAATGGGCGTGGTCCGATAACATACACGCCCACAATCAATATAAATCTTTATATTTGCCACAAAAGTTGATCTACGAAGTTGAAATTTGGTATGCAAATACATAGTTATCCCATCCATTGATGTGCTTAAAATGGGCGTGGTCGTTTAACAGACGCGCCCACAATAAACATAAACCTTTATATCTACCACAAAAATTAACCTATGACCCTGAAATTTGGTACACGTATTTAAAGATGTCCCATCCATCAATGTGTTTAAAATGGGCGTGGTCGGTTACTAAGTCCACCCACAATAAACAAAAATCTATTTATCTGCCACAAAAATTAAGCTATAAACTTGAAATTTAGTATGTACATCTATAAATATTAGCTTCATAGATGTGAAAAAATGAGCGTGTTATAATTTTTAAAATTTATAAAACGTCAATTTCATCATCATCAAGTCAAAAAATTTAAAAAGATCCATAAATATTTAGGCGTTACATGTAAGAGCAATTGTACATAACCAAATAAAAATACATACATATGCATAAATAATAATAATTTATAGACAAGGCATCGTGTTTACCGCTTTATATATCTCAGTTTTAAAATTTAGAAAAATTAGAATATCAAATAAATGACTTAAAATTTTTAATGAAAAATACTTAAAATAAAGTAACATGATGCACGATCAGGTACATATACTTATAGTTTGCAAGTACAGGCTACATCCTTGTTAGAAATCAGGTACATAAATGACTATTAGGTAAAGTAGCCCATGCGAAAGCAGGTAAAATAGTACAATATATAAGTCTTCAGCACGAAATATAGACCTCAGAAGTACAACAATAATTGAACTGTTGAGTTCACATTGAAGTGCAAAAAAATATTATATTCACAAACATTATTTCAATATGCCCTTATTACGTATTACATCATCTCGACAAAGACGTCTGAGAAATATACAATCTATGAGGAGGTTTCGCGAGCAAAGTTTGGAGAGAGACAGAATTGAAAATTCTCAGCGTATATTAGCAAGAAGAAGTGATCCTGAATATCGCGAAGAGGAAAGGCGAAGAGACCAAAGCGCACATATTGTTAGAAGAAGAAGTTCAAGGTATCGCAATATGGAACAACAAAGGAATACTGTACAACACATAAACCGTCGCGGCAAAGAAAGTTATCGAGTGCTTGAACGTCGGAGAAATGCCTTAACACAAAGGATTAGGAAAGAAGATAATGGAAGACGCAATAGAGAACAACTAGTTAATACTGAACAGCATAGGCCCCATCGCGAAAACGAAGTTTATAGGAGAAGTGAAAGACTGAGAAACGCCTTAACACAAACGATACGGAGACAAGATGAGGGAAGACGCGCTAGAGAACAACTATGTAGTTAGTTTATTAGTTTAGTAAAAAAGGATTCATAAAAAATTAACTAATCAAAATTTTAAATTTTAAATTTTAAAACTGAAATAGATGAATATGGAAAATATGAAATTTCATTTGTGAAATTAATAGAAAGCCTTATTAGTTCTTGATTTCTTCGGTGCTTATAATAAGGTGGAGGGTATTTAAAATTCGGCCAAAGCCGAATTTAGTTTTTCTACTTGTTAATGTTATCTTTACTCTCAGCTCTTTACTCTCTTGAACGACGTACGTATAAAAAATTTTATGTAAATTTATTACGAACTAAACAAAATATTATCTTTTAAGGTGATTAATCATTTACGAACTATTTAGTATTTACATCGAAGTTTTTTTTTTTAATTTTTCTCTACATAACAATTCATAAGTTATCTATGAATGTCATTCTAAAACGTTCAAGATAGGAGAAAAAGATACGGTCAAATGATAAACCGATTCAAAGACATTTGATAAACTTAAAGAGGATCGTGAGGTTGATACCTACAACGGTCGAATCCGTGTTGGGTTGATAAAGGATTTTAAAAAAACGTTTCTTTATTGGGGGTAAAATTGTACACCTGAGGGGTAAGATCGGCAGTGTGCATGAATTTATGGAGGAGTCCTCCTGATTGTCGGTCTTTAAGTATCAAATGGATAAAAAGTACATGAGTTCGATGTGCCAAAAATGGTCGTGGTCAGATAGACCACACATAGAACACACTCATAATTTACAAATAACTATACTTTACGTAAAACTCGACTTGCTTCTCATACATACATATATTATTATAGGACGTAATCATTTGTCTGTCACGCCCACTATTATAGGTGTGGACGGTTTTTAAAAGAAGCGAAATTTTTGGCCTTAAACCAAGTTTCATTAATATATGTATCTCAAAAAATTCAACCTATAGCTTGGAACACTCAGACGGAATGATAAATTATTGGAAAAAGTGGCTTTATCTATAGTAAGCCAATCAAGAATTACAAATATTTCAGAAAACTTAATTTACTCTCTTCTTTAAATGATTTGTGATAGCTTTCACATAATTAACTCTTATGAGTGTCCCCCTCATCACACACAAACAATAAAGTTTTACAATAAGTTACTGATAGTGACTAAGATTATAAATTATTTTGTAATTGCAAGTTGTCGAACTTTACAAAATTGGGTCAGACAATAAACTAAAAACAAAGAAATGAAAAAAACGTATGGCTAAGGACAAATATTGAATATTCATTATGTTGACACCAAAGTTTCTCGAGGAGTGCATATATAAAGTTTCAATTTTTGTGGCTGATATATATATTTTTGTGGATTTTGGGCGTGTCTGTTAACTGACCGCGCCCATTTTCGACACCTCCATGTATGGGATAATTATAAATATATGCACAAAATTTCAACTTCATAGCTCAATTGTTGTGGCAAATAAAACGATTTTTGTTAATTGGGGGTATTGCTCTTGACCGATTTTGATCAATATAAATAGTGATCTGAAGCGTTTGTACAAAATTTCAGCTGAATATTTGAAAATTTACAGCCATGAGAATAGCAGATAGCAACGCGGAATCGGACAGACTTGACTAGATGAATTCAGTTTTGGGTATTGCAAATGTTATAACAAACTTATTATAACCTTTCTAAAATCTTATGTGTAGGGTATAAAAATGAACATCAGCCCTTCGACACCGCTGATAATAAATAAAAAAATGAATGCGACAAATATTTCCATAAATTTTAAATCTAAAAAAAACATTTATAACAGCAAACACGTGTGCTTAGTTGATATGTTAATGTTTTTCAATTGTTAATATGAATCAAACTTTTACTATCTGCAGCATAATGTAAAGCAATTTATTTAATACCCACTTATACTTGATACTCTTTTTTTAACGTTTATTATTCACATAAAGAAGAAAACACCAAACTTGTTTTAGCGCGTTTCAATAGCGCACTATTCCAATGATAATCAACGACTGAATTTTCGCACTAAAATAAAAATTGCAAAATTTTTTCTTAAATAACTGTCATAAGATTCATTTGTGTACAGAAGCTTAATAAAAAAAATATACCACAAGTCACGTAATATTAAGAATATAAATCATTTACTATAGAATTGCAGTGCAGTGCACACAGTGCAGGGTAACTACTTAGAAACGTTTTTATATAAATTATCTTGCTGTACAGTTTATAGTTTACAAATGGCAAACAAGAATCAAGCAAAGGGGAAAGACGTGTATAAAAAGTGTTCGTGCAGTTTTTGCTTGATACACAACTGTTATACTGAAATCATCTTAATAAAACCGTGAATATTTTGTTCAAAATTGTTAATGGAAAAGTCATTGTAACGAACACTTATAATTCTCATCTGTCTCAAAAACTTAAACATATTTCTAGTGCTCATTTTAGAAAACAAATTGATTAAATATTTTTCATTTTGAAAAGTTTGTTTTTAAACTGCGGTACTCTTTTTGCATTGCATTAAAACGGTTATATACTAAATACTAAAGGAGTTCTCTTAAAACTTAAAACTTATAGTTAAACCTGATAAAACTACTATTCTAAAACTATTGTAAGAAGCCAAGCCCGACCTTTTAATACCCCACGGCACTTAGGCCTTAAATTATGCTACAATTAGTTTTAATTTTACTTGTATCAGTAACCTGAGAGGTATTGCCATTAAAATCACTTTGTGAAATATCATTTTATGGAAAAGGATTCTAAAAATGGTCCGATCGGGTCCAAATTCGTTACTTCAACTTATTAAGCTAATTAACTATTCTGCACCAAATTTTATCAAAAAATTTTAGGAATTGCGTTTTTTTTTCGTAGAATAGTTCAATTATAAAAAACCTTATATGGGGAGGGGTTTTAAAAATGGTCTGTTCGATCCATTCAATAGAAATTACCTTTATCCACGCAAAGTTAATATACGCTTACTGAGTGATGCAGGGTATAAAAAAATTGCATTAAAATATTTATACTAAAACAATTATTTTATAACTGTTATACAGAAACCAAACTCACATGTTTATATATATATATATATAAACCAATCTTTTGATACTTAAACAGTTGTTATTTTAGACACTCTCTATGAAGCTATAATAATAACAAGTAAGAAAACTAAATTTGCCTTAGGCCAAATCTTAAATATCTTCCAAATCTACAATAGTGAGGGGGAGAGGTATGTGATTATCTTCTGTAATAGTGTACGTATTACGTGTTACTTACAAGTTGAGTGCTATGCTGAATACATTTGTAAATTGAATTTGTAAATTGTGGGCGTGTCTGATATCCGATAGAGCACATTTTCGATACACGCACATACACACAGGGACAGACGTACAAATTGAGTCAGATATAACTAATTCAATGCACTACACAAACATATACAATTAAAAAATATATCTCAGCAAAGAAGAAGAACTTTACTAATTTACTGTACTAAATTAAATAAACGGTATATACATATGATAAAAGTTGTAGCATCTATATAGTTGAACCGTTGTATTGTATAATATATTCCCATTTTGTATCATGTGTACACATGTTGAAACAGGTTTCATTATACCCTCCACATAAGTTGGGTAGTATACTAAGTTTCCGTTTATAACATCCAGAAGGAGACATCAGAGACCGTCAGAAGGAAAGTATATATATTCTTGATCAGCATCAAAAACTGAGTCGATCTAGAGATGTATGCCCGAGTGTCCGTGTGTTGAGTTGAAATTTTGTACAGTCACTTTTAGTTTTTGCGCGCAGATCGCTATTTAAAATGGGCTAAATCGGTCGAGCCGCGCCCACAATCGACAAAAATCTGCAATAAAAATTTACCTATGAACTTGAAATTTAGTACACATATTTATAGTTATACCCTCCATGGAAGTGCGAAAATGGGAGTGGTAGGATAACAAGCACACTCGCAATGAACAAATATCTATATACCTACTATAAAAGTTGATTTATAATGAATTTGAAAACTCGACTTTCAAGCTAATACGTAATGCAAACACTATCAGACGGGGTAATCACATACCTCTCACGCCCACTATTGTAGATGTGTGGGTATTTTAAATGTAGCCTAAGAAAATTTAGTTGTTTTACTTGTTATACCCTCCACCTTAGGGAAGAGGGTATATTCATTTTGATCATCCGTTTACAACACATCGAAGGAAGCGTCAGAGACCCCACAAACCATATATATTCTTAATCAGCATGAAAAGAGAAATCGTTTGAGACATGTCCGTCCGTGTGTCCGTGTGTCCGTGTGTCCGTGTGTCCGTGTGTCCGTCTGTTGTTGGCACTCTCACGGTCGTAATTTTTGAGATATCAAATTGAAACTTTGCATACGTATTCTTAGTTCAATTTCGCTGTTCCGTATTGAAATTGGGCAAAATCGGTAAAGAGACACGCCCACAATAACCGAAAATATCATCATACCTCGAAAAAATTGTATCTTTAAAAAATTATATATCGCACAATACTATGCCTATCAAGTTGAAATTTGGTATATATATAAAGGGTACCGTTGTCCAACACTGTGCCAAAAATGGGCGTGATTAAATAACGCAAACGTCTACAATTTAAAAAAAAACACTATTTGCGTAAGTACATGAAATACATAAATATGGCAATAGGAGCTTATTTTTTAGAGAATTACAAAAGGTGGAGGGTATTTAAGCTTCGGTCTTAACCGAACTTTTCTATCTTGTTTTAATTATGTTCTATTTTAATGATTGTTGTATTTATAAACACAAACACAAATAGATCCAATATATCAAGTGGGCCTTTAAACAATAACTGGTTGGTTACTTATTCAACTTTTTTGTATTTTTTACTGTAAAATAATCGACTAGGTAGAGAAAAAGTGGGAGATACTCTCTAAGCTATTAATATAAGTCAGCTCGTTAATGAGGTATATGTTAAAAGAACAATTCCACAAATTGACGTAATAAGATAAATTTCTATATTTAAATTTCACAAGTTGTCATCTGTTCATATATCGCAAAATAGTTTATTCATTGTTAAAACTTTTTTTTTTTTTATCGTATTAAGTTGATATGGCCGAGTGACTAAGACTCATATAGCCAGAGTAAGTCGCACTGACAAAGACGCCAACAGCCTTCACTGCCAGGATCACATCAGATTTAGATGAAGTAGATTATAAATAAAACACAAGCACAAAATCGTGCAAAAGAGATAGTCCCGTTATTTTATATAAAATGAGTGCGCGCAGTCCCCAGTCATGGGTCCGTCGAGTTCAGAAGTCAAGCGCGCACTGTCATTGTTAAAACTTAGAAAAAATAATCCGAATCATTCACAATTCGAAACACGAAAACAGAAAATGTTTTTATAAAGCCAAATACATAAATATGTTCGTGCTGTAAATTGAAAATGTAATTTAATGTGTTTAAAAATAAATGTTTATATTAATTATTTTATTGAGATTAAAGTACAACAATTGTACTCATCAGTATCAGATATATTGTTTAAAAGATAAATTATTATGACTGAAGATTATAAAAGAATACACTTTTCCCAAAAATGCCAGTAATTGCAAGGTTTTATTGTTTTATTAATAAATATATATTAAAAGCTTTATTTTGCGATCAAATCTTCAAATTTGACATAAGATGGATCGGAAGGAATTTGTCATTTAAAATGCCATTAAATTTAAATTTAGCAATTTTGGGCGTGTCTATGACGTAATCAAAATAAAAGCTAGTCAATGGATACTCTTTAGTATAACTATTATCTGTGTAAAATTTTGCACGGATTCTACCTATATTTTGGCTATTGGACCAATTTTTCCATTGACGGACTTATTAAATTTTATAGAAGACAGAGACGTTCACGTAAAGATTTCATCGAATATATTCTTTGTTAATTCTCTGACGTCTAATTCTGGAACCATTTTTAAAAATTGATGAATTTAGGATTTTTTTTGTAATATCCCAATTTCCATTTATTTAACATTTTACAAAACTTTCAATATCAATATAATACCAAACAACCCTGCTTTATAATTTAATAAATGACTCGACAGTTTAGTTTCTTGTGAAAATTAAGTGAAAAGTTTTATTATAAAAGAAATAGTTAGAAATTGTGCTTAAAATAATATAAAATTTTTAATTAAATAAAGCATAAATTATACATAACATGTCAAACGATAAAGAAAAAACATCGAAAGGTGATTTGGGTTTATTAGAGGAAGATGATGAATTTGAAGAATTCCCAGCCGAAGGTGCGTTTACATTAATACAACCATTACGGAACAAATTATTTTACATAAATTTGTATATTCTTAGATTTTAATATAGCAAATGAAGATGAAGATGACGTTAATGTTTGGGAAGATAATTGGGATGATGATAATGTGGAAGATGATTTTAATCAACAATTGAAAGCACATTTAGAAAAACAAGCGATGGAAACGTAAAAAAAATAATAATAAAAGGAAACCTTCATTAAAAGTATTTCATACAAATGGAAATTTTATTAACCTAAATATAATATCTCCATATATTGATGCCCCATTATTACGGAAATATTTTCTTTCAAAACTTCTTCTAATTGGTGCTGCTCCTGTAATTGACTTTGCAAAGGTTTGATATCACGTGTTAGCATTTGTAATTGTTCAAATTTTTTATTCTTTGACTCGTCCTGTTTGGCAATTTCTTGTTTGTGATACTTTTCTTTAATGACTATTTCTTCTTGTTTTGCTTCTTTGAGTAATTTTAAAGATTGAACTTCTTTTTTAAACTCATGTATATGCTGTTGTATTTGGTCACGTTTACCTTTAATAATTTCGTTTTCCATTTGAGCCTTTTTAAACAATGCATCAATAGATTTCCATTTCTTCAACAATTCTTTTGGTAATTCATTATTAGCATGTTTTACATCCTTCGATATCTGTTCAATTGTTTTAATCATTTCGTCACGTTTAATTAAATCATTTTGAATTTGCGCCTTTCTTTTTTCAGCTCCTTCCACATCTTTCTTTAATTTTTCCAACTCCCTATTAAAACAAAAATAAATAATAATATTGAATTGAATTCATATATGCTTCTTACAAATTCAATTCCTTTGATTCATCATCGGATACAATATGTTTAAGTAATACTTGGTTGTTTTCTTTTAATTGGTATAGTTTTTCACATAATTCCTTTATTGTGTTTTGAAGTTTCTCAGTACGATTTTTTACGTTAACAAATTGCTCCATTAAACTATCGTGTTCAGTACGAGTTTTAGGTAATTCTTCTTGTAAAGTTTCTATGGCTTTTCTGAGTTGTTTATTTTGTTTTATTAATTCTTCATTTATATTTTCATTTTCTTCAATTTGAGATTTTAGTTCGCCCAATTCATCTATATGTTCTTTGGCCATATTGAAGATATTTAGTTTGAACCATTTATAATAAGACAAATAATTAAGTAGTATGTTCAAGGTTTGGGAAGTTTTTTTTGCATCTATACCAAGTTTTTAGAAAATATATATTATTATTTATATAAAATATGAATTTTAATACTCAACTGGGACTTATTAACTCATAATAAGTAAAAGACAAGTCTTTTTTACTTATTTTCAACATATAATCCGTATGTCTAGCCAATGTTATAAGAAATGCTCGAGTTTCTTTAGTATTTTCCGTATTAATATTAATAGGCGGTTCTACTTTATAACCGAAATCTCTCAAATAAACGACCAGGACTTTGGTGAGAAATGCTTCAGTAGGATGTTTAAGATCACTGTGACGTATCTGACAGTCAGGGAATAATGAATTCCACTGTTCTATATCATCTGTTAACATTTCCTAAAGGTTTTAATATCTCTTTATTTTAAAAAATAAAATAGTAAAAAAATGTTCAAAACTATGCAATTTAATGAAAAACAAAATTCGCTCATATTTAATACAGAGTTGATTTTTCCTTTTCATAATATATACACATGTTAATTAAATCTTAGAAAATAGCAACACGTTGTTCGTTTTTTTAAAGTAATAGTTGCCACTACTTGAATAAATATATATTTAGGAATGATACTCACGTTTTCAGATTTATTTATTAACTATTATTCCTATTTCTTTTTGCTTAATGGAACTTTTTTTATTAGCATTTACCATTCCATTTTATAACAGGAGAGAGAAAAAGTTTTCATAATCCATTCTTTTTACATTTTACAATTATATTTTTTTTTTGATTGGCTTCCTTACGACTTCATTTCCATTCCCACAATTATATTTTACTCAATTTACTTATGAGCAGGATTTATATATATCAACTAGTTTGAGCTAAATAACGTTTAAACATTTATAATTTAATTGTTTGTATTGGTAAGGTTTTTTTAATTTTCTATTTACAAAACAAAAAGAGACTTTAATAAATCCTTGACTTACGCCACACGTTATAAATAAATATGTAGATAGAAATACAGCTCGTTTTGTTTAAGGGGAAAATTGATTTGCACATATGCTTAACATGTACCTTATACGTTTACGTTTTGAAATATGATTGTAAATTGTTGAAAAATTTGTGCATTTTTTATATATAAAACATAATTTCTTATCAGTATTTATCAAATTAAATTTGTATAAAAAACAGTTTGAACATTATAGTAAATCTTAAGATATTTTATTTTTTTTTCTGTTGAATATGTAAGATAAATAAATTGATTTTATGGGAATTTTTAAGAGAATTTTTGCTCAAATTCTATAAAAAAATTACACGTTAATTAAGAAAGAAATTTGGGATAAAAACCTGTAGAAAAAAAATATTGCTTTAATGAACTAAAATTATATACAGTAGTAAAATAAATAAAACAAAAATTTTCGCAATTTTGGTAATACCCAGATGTATTGTAGAGCAAAAAAAGTATCATTTTGGTACAACTAAATGGTAATTAAGAATATATTTGGAAGTTTCGTTTTAAATTCTATTAACTTTTTCATAATAATAAAGAAAGCTAGTCACTCTTTAATGCTCGTCTTTTTAGGGGTTGTCACAGCGTTCTAATTAACGGACGTTTTCTTCATTTGCTTTTCTTCTTTCTTAAAAATTATAAATATTTCCTGTTACTTATACCTTTTTATTATATTAATTATGAAATTTAATATAATTGATTTCAAAATTATATTTTTTTTGCTTTTTATTTGTTGCCAGAGAAGAGAAGATTGATTATTATAAAATAAGCCGTAATTGAGCATTATCCGTTTCATAAGAAAGTATCCACTTTCCCATTTAATATTTCAAGTGAAAATTATTCATAATTTCTAATAACTTGTCGATTATAGACAAAAGAATGTTTGAAATTTAAACAAAATAAAAATGAAAGTGTTTTACACTAAGTAAATATTATTGTTAATAACGAGATAAAATGAGATGAATCAAGTATTATAGATTATTGTCTATATAACACATACATGAATATAAATTAAATATGTATATCACAAATTATTAATTTGTTGAAAAAATTATAAATCATTTTATTCCAAGTCGTTTACATATGCATATAAAATAAAAGTGACCGTAAAGTATAACTATTATAAGTATTAATTAAATGCTGTGAACGAATATCACGTAACTATTAAGTGGATATCTTAAGCCAGGTATGTTTAAAATATAGCTTAGTGTACTTCAGTTTACACTATACATTAATTTTTTTTTAATTCCTGCATATGTTCGTATAAGTCGTGTTTTGCAAGTTAATTACAACATAAAGGTTTTTGTAAATTGAAAATAATAAATAAATAAAAATACTACACAAATGTATAAGGAATATGTAAATAAATTATACATGGTATATATATATAAAAAAGTTGCATAAAGTAAGCACCATATATATAAAAAATATTTTGATTACGATATAAATAGAAAGTATATATGAATTTATTGTATATACTTATATACTGCGTAAAACTTAAAAAAAAATCTTGTGCAAATAACTTAAACATTGCAATTTGTTGTATAATTCATTATAAAGGGGTATAAAAAACAAAAGATTACATTTTCTATTTAATACACTATGGTACATAGTGCTATGCTTTAAAAAGTTTTCGCTGAAATGTTTGCTATTTTTTGAATTACAAAATAAAATTTATTTTTGTAACTTTTTAAGCCAAAATATAATACGTTTATGTATGTTTTATGTATCTTATTCTTTCTAAATGAGCAAGAATTCTATTGTAACTTTCTGGATAACATTTTTTTTCTAACAACTTACCACCAACACAGCCCACTATTATACCAACAATAAATATCCATATTGGAAACTCAATCGCGGCGTGTACGTTTAGCACGTGTAGTTGCAATAGATTCATTACAATCAAAATTTTTCAATTCTACATTATGACTACTGCTACTGCTGCCGCCGCCTCCACTGCCCAAATTAACACTTGCGTATACTGAACTGGTAGTATGATGACCCATTTTATCAATGCCTCTCACTTTTTTGCTGGCCACCGATTGTGCCGTTACCTGTAAGGAGATGGCATGTGTATTAAGCTTTTCAGCTAACAATAAATCTCTTAAGCCTTTCATTTTCTGGCTATACAATGTAATCACAGGATGTTTAAACATGAATTTTAAAGGATCATCATCTTCAGGCTGTTTTTCTGGTAGTTCTGCTTCTTGTTTACTTAATATATTTGAGATAGTAGTAGATGTTTCACTAGTATTAGTAGCACTTTTAATATTGGTTTGTACATTATTTTCCAGTTTTCGCTTTAAAATTGCAGTAGTTGTTGCACGTTTGCTATCATCCAAACCATTAGTAGCGTCCTTGGCTGTAGTATTGTTATGATTGAGTTTATTATTGCGTTTTTGTTGTTGCAAATCAGCAAATGGTTGACCACCACCTTGTAGTAAAAATTCTGGATTAAGAATTTTTTCACCACAAGCGGCTGTGAGATCAGCTAGGATTGTATGATTCATTTTCTAAAAGACGAAATCAATAGAAAATTTACATAGTATATTAGAATTTTAATGTTGGAAAACCTACCTCTTCTTCTCCTTTTTCATTGTCATCATTACTATTACTCTCTGCCGCCACTTGCTGCGAATTATTTTCACATTTATCTTTCTTTATACTATTTGTGCTATGAGCAGCTGCACTTCTTTGACTGACTTGCAGAGGTTCATCTTCCGGAATTTTGATTACCACCTGAGAACGTACATCATAATCAAATTTACAAATATTAGTAACCAACGGTTTGGCCCAACCAATATGTAAAATGGGCGTTTGACTATCTTCCTCCCATTGACATATGCCATCATAAAATCGCAACAAATTCGCAAACACTTCCGAGTCTCTTAATATACTGCGTGCCGAATGACCGGAACTTTCCGTTTTCATTACCAGCGGTATCATTTCATTTGCTATATCCAATAATTCTTTATAAACTTCATCATCATTTTTACACTGATACGTATATAAACGTATAACATCGGCAGCATTAGCCCAGGACCCGAATGCTTCACGATATTTATTTAGACGATAATAATAGTTCCCTTGGTAGGTATATGGATAAACATGATGATTCTCATAGTATGCTCGGGCCGAATCAATCGCCTCACGATACAATTCTTCACAAGAACGAAGATTCAGTGTAGGATTGATTTCTTCCAGTTCACCTAAGGTACCTAATAACAAAAAAACGACATCACTGAACTATTGTTCGCACACTATTTAGTTTTTTATATTTACCTAAGGCGGTTGGATATTTTCTCAAATGACCCATATCATATAACAGCCACAACAAACGCTGTTGCAATTCAAAAACTTCGACACAATCACTGTTTGTTGATAAGGAATAATTTATAGCCGATGCAATTGCTGCAACTTCCATTGGCTTATCACATACTACAGCCAAACCACCCAAATATAACCAAGAGCCCGACTCTATGCCTGTTGTTATATCTTGTCCACGATTCTCAGTAAATGATTTACCGTGCCAGGTAACTTCAATTGTTTCCAACTTCTTATTACCAAATACCACCCAGGCATGATCTTCGGAAATAGCTAATCTAACATCTCGATAACCTAATATCTGACAACCAGCCACCACCGCTAAAGCCATTCCAAAACCATCCAACTTATTGCCGGATAAGTAACAGTATAGGTTTTGTAAATGGGCGCGATCCTTATAAGTGCTGCGTATTAAAGAATGCCAAATAACGTCTGAAACTTTTTTAATAACATCCCTTGATGCTTGACGGCTATTACATGTGGATGAGATTTTCGGTTTATCTACTACCGATAAGATACTTTGAAATTTTTTATATAGTCCCGACACCAATTCATAAGTGACAATAGGAAATGGTACCGTATTACCAGTAATGATATCACTATTAGCTGAAAAAAAGATTAAACAAGTAAGAAAACTAAATTTGGCTTCGGCCAAATCTTAAATACCCTCCACAACGGTGGGCGTGGCAAATATAGATATATTACGACCTCTAGTAGTGTATGTATTAAGCATCAGCTTGCAAGTCTACTTTTACGTTGAATATTGTTTTTTGTAAATTGTGGGCGTATCTGGTATCCGACCATGCCCAGTTTTGGCATATCAGTGAATGGGATAACAATGTAATCGCGTATCAAATTACAAGTTCCTAGGTCATTTTTTGTGGCAGATATAAAGATTTTTATTGATTGTGGGAGTGTCTGTTATAGGAATACGCCCATTTTTGACACATCGATGAAGCTAATATTTATAAATGTACATACTAAATTTTAACTTTATAGCTTAATTTTTGTAACAGATAAATAGATTTTTGTCAAAAACTAAGTGTCTGTACAAAATTTCAGCACAATATCTCAAAATTTACGCCCGTGAGAATGCCAACAACAGACAGACACACGGACATACATATCTAAATCGACTCAGTTTTTGACGCTGATCAAGAATATATATATACTTTGTACTTTGACGACTACTTCTGGTTGTTGCAAACGGAAGAACAAACTTAGTATGCCCTTATCACTAAAGTGGAGGGTATAAAAAAAGAAATTTTTTATATATTTTTATACCCTCCACCTTAGGGTAGAGGGTATTATTATATTTATATGGACTATCTACACTGCGACCATTGGGTCTATTGTCAAGCCCGTGCCGTCAGTTCAGGAGTCGTAGTCATTTTGATCATCCGTTTGCAACACATCGAAGGAAGCCTCGGAGACCCCACAAACCATATATATTCTTAATCAGCATGAAAAGAGAAATCGTTTGAAACATGTCCGTCCGTGTATCCATCTGTTGAAATTGTGCAAAATCAGTTAAGAGACACGCCCACAATAAACAAAAATCTCAACATACCACGAAAAAATTGTATCTTTAAAAAATTATATACCGCACAAAATACTATGCCTATCAAGTTGAAATTTGGTACATATATGTGGTACCGTTTTCCAACACTATGCCAAAAATGGGCGTGATTGAATAAAGCAAACGCCCATAATTTAAAAAAAACATTATTTGTTGTTTAAAATTGACCTGAATAATATACGTGCAACAATTTAATGCAATAGGACCTTATTTTTTACAGGGTTATAAAAGGTGGAGGGTATTTAAGCTTTGGTCTTAACCGAACTTTTCTATCTTGTTATTTCTAACTTAAAAAAATCTTTTAACTACACTTTAAACCACCTGAGATGTAATTAAATATAAACACGGAATTGTTCTAAAGAAGAGAACATACGAGTAAAAAAAGCGCACTTAAACAATGTAAGAAAACAAATGGATAACAAATTAACATTAAAAGATGATTGCGTTGTATTAAAGTGTACACACCTGCCATGGATGATGATAAAGTACTTCCTAACATACCGGTCATTGTGTTGGGACTGCTGTGGGAGATCGAGGATGAAGCTGCCACAGCCGCTGATGCATGTTGAGCAGCATCACCGGTAGTTAAGGACAGTTCTATATAGCCAGCCACAATTGAAAGTAAAGTTATATCGGGTTCAACTCCTTGTGTGTGATACAGTTCCAAGGAGCGTTTAAATAGATTAACCACATCGTTAATGGATTTCAATGGAAACAAATTCGCATCCACAATGGAATTTGGTACTATTGATGGGCTACCACTAGCGCTACGTGTTACAGCGGCCATGACTTTAACATTAACCTTTTGTGGAATAATACTCTTTCGTTTCACACACACAACATTAAAACATAGAGAATCCCTAGGTAGGTATACCTGCAGTTTAACAACAAGAAATATAACAATTAATAAACGCTGAAGGCAATACGATCGTCGTTGTTTCAATTTCCTTGTTCTAATCACAATTAGTGTAGTATTGCAACTGTTTGCAGCACTTTACTTTAGCCTGCTACCATTTTACGGTGACGCCACAAGTTGACAAACCACTTTTGTGTTGCCTGTTTTCCACCTTGTTCTCTCACAAATGCATATACAATGCATAACATATATTACATATGTAGAATCTATCTCTGACCACTTCCTTGCCGCAAGTATACATATAGATATATAGAACAGTTTGTTTATAAAAATTGAAGTGTTCGATCAAAATATGAATTCATTTTATATTCATTTTAAATTCATAAACTGCGTAATCTATCGATATTACTTTAAACACTTTATTGTTAGTTACTTTGTTTAATTGTGCACGTTGCACTCTCTGTTAAAATATGACTTTCTTTTACCTTCACCTTGCCACTTTGGTCACTATTTTGCATATGACGTAAATGTATAGATCTTAATAAATTCTTTATCCTTGCAACGCCATCACATTTCATCTCTCATTCCAATACAATTGGGTTAATTTTTAAATGAATATGTATAACACCACCCCAATTTATATTACACATTGTTATACATTGCATTATCCATTTAATACCTATCAATTAAGTTATCTTTGTGTGTGTATGCATTACACTATGCTAAACGAAAATTTCTCCAACCTAAAAAAAATTTTATACATTTTTTACCAACATATTGTACAATTCTTGTAAATTTTTATTTCAATTTATTAAAATCGTTACATTTTAATTGCTTTTTACTTAATTCACTTTGTATTTAATTTATAAATATATTTTCTTGCACTTATTACGACTTTACTGCAGCATGTTTACAAACATCACGATAGCAAATGGCTTATAGCAAGAATCTTCTACAATACTCTATAAAAAGATATTTAAAAAACGGGTATGTTAAATTTTCTGCAAAACTACACATATATATAGAGATAGAGAGTTATATATATATATATTATAATATAATAGTTGCTTCTAGCATGCGATAAATTTTGTTAATCTTAGTCATATACGATTTTCTCTTGTACACAGTTCTTTTAATAACAATAAAATATATTTATTATAAATGAAATACTGATACATCAATTATTATCTAATAAAGCAGGACACTTTTTAGTATTATCAATTAAATACTAAATAAGGTGTTTTTAACTAAAACAAAATATATCGTACCAATTATATAAAGCAGCCATTGCATTTTATTCTTTTATTGCAGTAAAATTATACTGCAGCAAAGCATACTATCTGGGTGAGCCCTACCCTGTCGTTTAAATGTCAGAAGGTACATACTTAAGCTTGCTGTTAATGGTGATTTTAAGTTTTCTTCATAAAATTTGAAATAATGTTATAAATAATAAAACTAAAATTGCAATTAAAAAAATTATAACATTAAGTAATAAATTAAAGTAAAATGAGTGTTTAAAATGCACTTATAATTTGCAAGAAAATTTTAAAGTTAATATTGTAGCAAATAGAATGAAAATATCGTAAATGAAAAATTCTTGGTATTATTATAAAAGTGAAAATAAATTTCATTGCGGCAGTGTCGGCCATTAAAATTTTTTTTCTCTTCCACATTTTCGTTTTCCCTTTGTGTGCTTTTCATTTTCTGGCCAATTAGTTCTTATTAGTGTGTAACGAGAGAATGAATATGGCAAAAGAAGAAAACAAGAATTGGATGTGAATCCCACCAACACATAGGTAAGTATAATTGACGAAGTGTACCAAATCGATTTGATTTTAGTACGTGTAGTGAAGTGTAAGAGGAGTGGTACCTTTTTGTGTGAAATTCATTGTTTAATTCTAATTAAAGTTTTTAGAAATTGAACTAAAATAAAAAATAGAAAGCGAAGAAGAAAAATTGCATATGTAATTTTATAAAAAGAAATTATTTTAATTTCTATGTGAATACAGTTAAGAATCAATATTTTTTAATCCAAATCATTTTATACCGTATGGAATGAGTTTTTCTTTTATTATGCTTTATTTGATCAAAAAGTCCGTATTATTACGCGAATTTTAGTGGCAGAAATAATAAAACCTTCTCCAAGGAAGTAGTATATATCATTTTCTAACCAAAAAAATCAAAACGATTTGTCTATAACTAAAAATGTCATATTTGGATTATTGAGCGATCAAAGAGAGTCATTAAACTTAAGAAAATGTCTAAACAAAGGTTTATAGTCTGCTTTCAATGTGCTGTAAATTTTATGAATGTGCAAAAAGATAACATGCTGCATATATTTTTTTTATTCCCGAAATTCTTTTAAAATTCGATAAAATATACAAAGCAACAATACCATGAAAAAATATACGACGCAACATTTTTCCAAATAGAATAAAAGAAATACTTGTATATATACATAAACACTATATATTGGCGATTTAGCTCCACAATAAATGGCGAGAAGATATATGTATAAAAAAGCCTTAACAATATAATCATTATATTACAATTCTTTCCGAAGAGTAAAAATGACTTCATTACGCTCTTTTTTTAGTAGTTGTGTGTGTTAATGCAAGAGAGGCATACTTCTTGAAATAAGCATTCATTCGTTTTTAGTGAGTGCTTAGTAAAAAGAAATTCTCATTATGTTTAGTAGTTGAGTTTGAACATTTACGCACTTTAAGTCGTGTGTCGCGCGCGTCTTACCTCCTATACCAATGTAATAATCTAATCAGAAGAAATAAAAAAAAATATATCTTGCTTTCTTAAAAAAGGAAATTTAATTTTTATGTGAATAACTAAAGGAATATTTGTTGTAGTACTCACTCATATGGTTCAATAATAAGAAAATTCAAGCTTCAGTACACTATGTCCATACCAACACTAATAGCATATTTTAATAAGTGACAGAAAAAAAGTGAATACAACAATATAAGCAAAGAAAAAGAGGAACACAGCTCATATAAATAACGAAAATTATGAACGTCACTCGTCGTGTCGGTTCTAAGCAAAATCGTTATATTAAATATGTGTGCATAGGGGTTTTTTGTGTTAAGTGATTTAATATGGTGTGCGTTTCACTATGCGACGGCGGCGTCAACTAAAAACACAAGAAAAAAAAAAACTAAGCGAATAAAACAGTCTCATATCTCTTAATGCAAGGTTCAAACAGTTTCGTAACGGAACAAGGGGAACATGACATCTTTTTGGCGCTTTAATTTTTTTTCCAGTTAATTTGGAGGCGTTTTATTAAAAGCCTGTAATTATATATATAAAAGAATTACACATAATGTTAATATTAATTAACATAAATCATTGTGGAATAATTTAACAAAAAGAATGAATTTGTTCTAATTAAAAATTATTCATAAAGCAAGACATTTTTTCAGTTTTTCGAAAAACAATGTCCTTTTTGCAAAGTTTTCATTCGTAAATTTGTAATTGTTATAATAAACCACGAAAAAAAATGAACTGGTATTGTATAGTTAATGTCAAATCTTGAATACCCTCCATATGTTTGTTTACCTGTGGGCGTGGTATATATATAAATATATATACATTGCGCCCTCTCTTAGTTACCACAAAAGTGAAAAAGTGTGAAAATTTAAACAGATTGCTGTTTAATTTTATGTAAAATTGGCCCATAATCAACAAAAATGTATTTACCTGCCATAAAAATTTAGCTAGAAAGTTGAAATTTTAGACACATTCATAATTACACCATTCAATGATGTGCCAAAAATGGGCGTGGTCGGGCAACACGCCCACAATTTACAAAAAAAAAAATAAGAAAACTAAATTTGGTTTAGGCCAAATCTTATATACCCTTCAGGTCAATTTTGGCAGATATAAAGATTTTTATCTATTGTGGGCGTGCCTGTTATATGATCACGCCCATTTTTGGCACATTGATGAAGGAATTATTTATAGATATACATACCAAATTTCAATTTAATACGTACATTTTTGTCGCAGATAAGTAGATTATTGCAGTTCTTGACCGATTTTGCCCATTTTAAATAGCGATCTGCGTGCAAAAACTAAAAGTTCCTGTACAAAGCTTCACCTCAAAATTTACGCACGTGTGACACACGGATACGTGTCTAAATCGACTCAATTTTTGATGCTGATCAAGAATATGTGTATTTTGTAGGGTTTATGGGTGTTGCAAACGGAAGAACAAACTTAGGGGTATAATCACTAATGTGGAGGGTATAAATATGTACTTAACTTAAAATTCGTCTTACGAATACACTATTACAGGGCGTAATCATGTACCTGCCACGCCACCATTATGATGTCTAATGAAGGATATCTAAGTTGTGGCTTAAGCAGAATTTAGTGTTCTTTTTCCTTGTTTATATTAGATTATAAATTCTTAATACTTGACTGGGTTGACCAAGTACTTTATTTATGTTAATACCATGTATTAAATTATAATAATATACCCGTTTATGTATTTAGTAATTATGAAGTGTGTACTAATTGTAAAGCTTCGCCCCATAGAGTCTCTGCCCATAGCCAGTCGTCAAACGTATTAAATTGGAGTAAAATATAAATAATACATAAGCAATTTGAGGAATAATAAACAGATGTATGCATGTACACACCCTAAAATTATACATAAGTGTGCAAAATGTTTCCTACTCTTCCTCTCTTTCTAGCTAAATATGCAATTACTCTCTATTTGTAATTAATTAACGTATAGAAAAAACGCATTGTTGCTCTCAAGCAATCATTTATTTACACTATAACAATAATTTACAGCGCATGCTTGTAAATTGCAATAAAGCAATTATTATTATTATAATATTCGAAAAAAAAACAGAATTTTTACTATCATTCCCTTTTGTTTAACAGTAAACTAGTTAAAGTTGTTGACTAACTGTAGTGAATTTCATCAGCATGTGAGATTAAAAAAGGCTCTGCTGTATTATGAAAAAATTGAGTTGTATTTAACCGAAAAAATTAATCATCTCTATGTACATACTTTAAACCATCTGCATATAAACTTTTACGTACGTCTAATTATGGGTGTACATATATATAAATGATTTTTAGCTTTAGGCGGCGGGGTATTTATAAGAGTGAAACGTCAACATTCAACCAACTGTAATGACTAAAGCATAGTACTTTTGTGTTTGTTTTGTTCAATACTAAGCTGTGAGAGTTTTTATTTAAGTTCGTTGAGATATATGCTGTAATATGCGGACGGTTCTTATATACCTATCTCTACGGCACCCGTCAAATTGACGGGTGAATAAAAATACGCACTTTTAAAAAATCGATTTATTCAAGTTAAGTCAAATTGACGGGTCTCGTAAACCTAGTGTTAAAAAAAGACATTGGCTAAATGGAAGAATAGTAGATGGTTCGACCTAAAAAAAAAAGAAAATGGTGTTAAAACAAAACAATTCGTGTAAAAAGAGAATTTTTTATCGTTTTAACTCGTGTTAAATCAAGTTCGTGTAAAAAAAAATTGTGCAAAAAGAGAATTAGATGTATTACTACTCAATACTCTCTACACCACTTAGTTCCATAATTTCTGCTATAATTAGTTGAATTTGGATCAGCGGGCTTGAGTCATTGTCAAAGCGTTAAAGTAAAACAAGTAAGAAAAGAAAACTAAATTAGGCCAAATCTTAAATACCCTCCACATCCATAATGGGGTCGCTCACATACCAAATTTCAAGTTAATAGGTACATTTTTGTGACTTGACCGATTTTGCCCATTTTAAAAAGCGATCTGCGTGCAAAAACTGAAATAAATGTATAAAATTTCATTCTCAATATCAAAATTTACGCACGTGAGAATGCCAAGAACAGACGGACACACGGATACATGTCTAAATCGACTCAATTTTTGATGCTGATCAAAATATGTAGTGTCTCAGAAGCCTCCTTCTAGGTATTGTAAACGGAAGAACAAACTTAGTATACCCTCATCACTAATGTGGACGGTATTAAAAAAAAAGTTCTTGACTTGGTTGATCCGGTCCAAATTTGACACAATCAACTATTAAGCTTATTAACTATTTTTTATTAAATTAAATTTAATTTAATATTTATTTTTTATATGAAATTTTATTTAAAAATTGAAGAAACATGAACATTTTCATCATATGAAGTATAATCTAAAAAAGGAACTATCAGCTCCATTTTCAATAATTATGGTGTTTGGCTCAAAATAAATTCCTGAGTCAAATTTCATCAATAAATATGAAAAGTTTCGACCTGTAAGTTGACCGTTAATAAATAGATGAACGGACAGACAAACGGACATGGTTAAAAGAAGAAATGTGGGATTTTTTTTTAAACAAAACAATGGCGTGTTGTTAATCTCGCGCTCTCTCATTATTATCATTCTTTAGACCAGTGTCGGGTAACCGGTGCGCCGCGAACATTTTTGTAAAATATTTAAAATCGTTAGAGTTATCGAATTAAAAGATAATGTTTAAAAAATATTTATATATGTGAACAGATAATGCTTAGTTTGCATTATGGGCGCGAAAAACAATCGCAATATTCGCATTAATAATAAAAATTTAATATTCAAAAACAATAAAATGTGTTGCTTGTTTAATTTTTTTTAATAGTATCTATTTTTGTATTGCAATTACTTACGAATAAATTTATAGCGAGTCCCACAGGTGCGCCGCGAAAAAAAAGTTTTAAGCTTAGTGCGCCGCAACTTGAAAAAGGTTGCCCGACACTGCTTTAGACGAAATTAGACGCGCTAGAACCGTACTTTTTATACCCTCCACCTTAGGGTAGAGGGTATATTCATTTTGATCATCCGTTTACAACACATCGAAGGAAGCGTCGGAGACCCCACAAACCATATATATTCTTAATCAGCATGAGAAGAGAAATCGTTTGAGACATGTCCGTCCGTGTGTCCGTCTGTTGTTGGCACTCACACGGTCGTCATTTTTGAGATATCAAATTGAAACTTTGCATACGTATTCTTAGTTCAATTTCGCTGTTCCGTATTGAAATTGGGAAAAATCGGTTAACAGACACGCCCACAATAAACAAAAATCTCAACATACCTCGAAAAAAATGTATCTCTAAAAAATTATATATCGCACAATACTATGCCTATCAAGTTGAAATTTGGTATAAATATAAGTGGTACCATTATCCAACACTGTGCCAAAAATGGGCATGATTGAATAACGCAAACGCCAACAATTAAAAAAAAACACTATTTGCGTAAGTACATGAAATACATAAATATGGCAATAGGAGCTTATTTTTTAGAGAATTACAAAAGGTGGAGGGTATTTAAGCTTCGGTCTTAACCGAACTTTTCTATCTTGTTACTTTTAATTTTAATATTTGTTATTTAAATCTTAAAATACAAATTAAATACTTATTTTAAATAAAATTGCCATAAAATTTGGTGTCAGAAGTGGGATTTTCGATTTGAAAATGTTGTGTTTAAAAGAATTTCCATTGGTAAAAGAAAATTTAAGACGCTGCCGAAAAGAAAATGTGATTGCTTTGCATAAATTTGTTTTTGAGTGCGAAGGTGACCGATATAACAGAAAACGCCTACAGGAGTTTGAGGGATTTGATTATGATGAAGATGATCCTAGATATGAAGCAAAAACCAAATACTTAGAAAAAAAATTTGACGATGAGAGATTTGGCCGCCTTTTGCAATTTATTGAGTGTTAAGTATACGGCGGATAATTTGGTTTTGTACATATTTAAAAATCTTAAAAAAGATGGCTTTTTTAGTGAAAGAGATGACGCAAGCGATTATAACGAAAGAGATGACGATAGTGTTGCAGATAGTATTTAGTAGAAGCTATAGCTCTAAGATAAATCCAGAAGAAGCTAAAGAAGAAAACCTAAAAGACGTAAAATATCGAGCGCCACATAGCGGCAACATTCAAAGGTTTGCTATGAGTAAAAAGACCACTGACGCTGAAAGAAGTAGGCGAGTTACGAGATGTAGATTTTAGCAGTGACAGAGGCTTTGAAAAGGTTCAGGGTCTATTTACTTGGTATCCATTTGAAATTGGTCACAGACTAATGCTTTTGCTAAAATAATGGATAAGAGAGATTTGTGCACAAGAGTGGCCAGATGGAGTCTACTTCTGCAAGAGTATGACTATGAAGTAGAACACTGAGCCGGTTCCCAAATGAGGCATGTGGACGCACTCAACCGTTATCCAATCATGATGCTTAAAGATGATGGAGTTCTGTTTAAAAAACAGCAGCGGTTTTTACAAAACCAATCAACTTATAATGATTATTTTTTCAAAGGAAATATGTTGCACAAAGAGATGAATGATCGGGAACTGTTAGTTATACCCAAAGGTATACAGCGTGAAATCATTCGGCAAGCACATGACATGCAACATTTTGGCATATAAAAGGTAAAGGAACTTATATGTAAGAAGTATTTTATTCCTAAACTTGAAGAAAAAGTGAAAAGTCATATTACGAATTGTATCCAATCCATTGCCTCTAACTGAGACAAGGGAAACTTGAGGGTGAACTTCATCCAATACCCAAAGAAGGAATTCCTTTACATACTTACCATATCGATTTTTTTTGGACCTTTAGAGTCTACAAGCAAGCAGTACTGGCAGTCGTTGACGCGTTCACGAAATTTTGTTGGTTATACCCTACAAAAAACACTACAACAACAGATGTTATTACAGAGAGCCCGAAGTATGATATTTGGAAACCCTTTTCAGATTATACCCGACAGGGGTGCAGCGTTTACCTCAGAAGAACTTCGCGAATACTGTCAGGTAGAAGGCATTAAACATATACTTGTAACAACTGGCTTACCACGGACAAATGGTCAGGTAGAAAGGTTTAACGCAGTGATTGCAAATATTTTAATAAAGTTAAGTATACGAGAGACTGCCCAATGGTACAAGTATGTCAATAAAGTGCAGCAAGTAATGAATTTGACAAATAGAGGAAGTATTGAATTAATGCCGTTTGAGCTGATGATTGGTGTTAATATGCGCACTAGAGAAATTGTCTAAATAAAGAAATTAGTCGACGCTGAAAATGTTGCAAATTACACTGACACAAGGAATGCGGTTAGGCAGCATGCTAAAGAACAAATTTTAAAAATTCAGGCTGAAAATAAAACAACATAGAAAAGTTCGGTTAGGACCGAAGCTTAAATACCCTCCACCTTTATTATTATTCAGGTCACTTTTAAACAACAAATAATGTATTTTTTTAGTTATAGGTGTTTGAGTTATTTAATCACACCCACTTTTGGCATAGTGTTAGGTAACGGTACCACTTATACATATACCAAATTTCAACTTGATAGGCACAGTATTGTGCGATGTATAATTTTTTAAAGATACAATTTTTTCGAGGTATGTTGAGATTTTTGTTTATTGTGGGCGTGTCCCATAATCGATTTTGCCCAATTTCAATACGAAACAGCGAAATTAAACTAAGAATAAGTATGCAAAGTTTCAATTTGATATCTCAAAAATGACGACCGTGAGAGTGCCAACAACAGACGGACACACGGACGGACATGTCTCAAACGATTTCTCTTTCCATGCTGATTAAGAATATATATAGTTTGTGGGGTCTCGAGGCTTCCGTCGATGTGTTGTAAACAGATGATCAAAATAAATATAAACTCTTCCCTAAAGTGGAGGGTATAAAAACCTATAATTTGAGACCCAAACCAGCTCCGAAGTATAAACAAGATAGAAAAGTTCGGCTAACACCGAAGCTTAAATACCCTCCACCTTTTGTAATTCTCTAAAAAATAAGCTCCTATTGCCATATTTATGTATTTCATGTACTTACGCAAATAGTGTTTTTTTTTAATTATAGGCGTTTGCGTTATTCAATCACGCCCATTTTTGGCACAGAGTTGAATAACGGTACCACTTATATATATACCAAATTTCAACTTGATAGGCATAGTATTGTGCAATATATAATTTTTTAAAGATACAATTTTTTCGAGGTATGATGAGATTTTCGTTTATTGTGGGCGTGTCTCTTTACCGATTTTGCCCAATTTCAATACGGAACAGCGAAATTGAACTAAGAATACGTATGCAAAGTTTCAATTTGATATCTCAAAAATTACGACCGTGAGAGTGCCAACAACAGACGGACACACGGACACACGGATGGACATGTCTTAAACGATTTCTCTTTTCATGCTGATTAAGAATATATATGGTTTGTGGGGTCTCCGACGCTTCCTTCGATGTGTTGTAAACGGATGATCAAAGTGAATATACCCTCTTCCCTAAGGTGGAGGGTATAATAAAATTGCCGAAGAAATTTCAACTGAATTTCCCAAAATTTACGACCGTAGCGGTGCCAACAACAGAGACATACGCAAGGATATGTCTAGATCAAATTAGTTTTTGATAATGACCAAAAATATATATAATTTGTAGGATCTCGAAGGTCTTGTAAACGTTATAGCAAACTTAGTATACCGTACAGAGGATCTAAATCGAGAATAATAACAAAAATTATATTATAAAGGAGAATATAATAACAAAGTTGTTCATGACGTCTGAGTCATCTAAATTGTACTGCTACACCAACACAGGTTTATCTATATCTATATCTATACTAAAATACCCTGGACATTCCTACTATTACTAACCCAAGGTGTAAAAAAATTAGTCATAAAATATCTTTCATCGAATACGCTGCGGAAAGTATTGATGTTAAAACAAAAAAATGTTCTACAATATTATAGAACATATCAATATCTACAAAAAACTTTTCGAGACCATATGTCCAACTATTGTACTTATGTCCCTATATCCCCTTTTTGTACCCACCATTGATAGTAATATTGCCATACAAACATTGCATTCACATGTACCCAGACAATTAAGAAATTAAGTATTCACAATAAGTATTTCACAATATTTAAATAGTAGGGAAATCTGACAACGGCATTTGTGAATACCACTCCTGATGCATCACTAGGTTTTGGAGAGGATTTTTGGCCAATAATGGATTTTTGGATCATTTTTTTAATGAATTTGGAATAAAAGAAACATTTATATGGAACTCTGAAAACATATGTTATGGGTCCCACTCCAAATGCACCACCACATTCTGGAGAGGATTTTTGGCCAATACTGGATTTTCGGACCATTTTTTTAATGAATTTCGAATAAAAGAAGCATTTATATGGAATTCTAAGAGCATATGTTACGATTCCCATTCCATATGCACCACTAGGTTCTGGAGAGGATTTTTGGCCAATACTGGATTTGCGGACCATTTTTTAATGAATTTGGAATAGAAGCAACATTTATATGGAATTCGAAGAACATATGCACCACCAGGTTCTGGAGAGGATTTTTGGCCAATACTGGATTTTCGGACCATTTTTTAATGAATTTGGAATAGAAGCAATATTTATATGGAATTCTAAGAGCATATGCACCACCACATTCTGGAGAGGATTTTTGGCCAATACTGGATTTTCGGACCATTTTTTTAATGAATTTCGAATAAAAGAAGCATTTATATAGAATTCTAAGAGCATATGTTACGATTCCCATTCCAGACGCACCACCAGGTTCTGGAGAGGACTTTTGGCCAATACTGGATTTGCGGACCATTTTTTAATGAATTTGGAATAGAAGCAACATTTATATGGAATTCGAAGAACATATGCACCACCAGGTTCTGGAGAGGATTTTTGGCCAATACTGGATTTGCGGACCATTTTTTAATGAATTTGGAATAGAAGCAACATTTATATGGAATTCGAAGAACATATGCACCATCACGTTCTGGAGAGGATTTTTGGCCAATACTGGATTTTCGGACCATTTTTTAATGAATTTGGAATAGAAGCAACATTTATATGGAATTCGAAGGACATATGCACCACCAGGTTCTGGAGAGGATTTTTTGGCCAATACTGGATTTTCGGACCATTTTTTAATGAATTTGGAATAGAAGCAACATTTATATGGAATTCGAAGAACATATGCACCACCAGGTTCTGGAGAGGATTTTTGGCCAATACTGGATTTGCGGACCATTTTTTAATGAATTTGGAATAGAAGCAACATTTATATGGAATTCGAAGAACATATGCACCACCAGGTTCTGGAGAGGAGCAACATTTATATGGAATTTCCGCTTGCAACATTCGGAAGGAAGCGTCGAAGACAACACAAACTTTATATATACTTGCTCAAGATCAAAAACTGAATCAATTTAAACAATGTCCGTCCGCGTGTCCATGTGTTTGACTGTTCCTGACACTCTCACGGCCGTAATTTTTGAGATATCGAGCTGAAATTTGATACACATGTGTTAGGTATCTGCAGACAGGTTGTAAGTAAAATCGTGCAATATCGGTTTAAAAAATTTCAGAACCTAGGGAAGGGCATAGGCAACGTTTCATCCCGCGAGATAACCGAATTCCACGCGGGTGAAACCGCGGGCAACAGCTAGTATGAATATAAAATAATATTAGGTTAAGGGAGATTTTTTGGGCGTTTTTCCTAATAGTTGGGGCACTCTTATATGCGTATATATATACGAATATGAATGTACGCACAAAATTGCATACTTCGTTCTCTTTTTTCCTTTCTACTAAGCAATGTACACATTTTCTCAGTTTTCTCTCTCTACCTTTGTACTTTCTATATAATCAAACTCAGAACGTAATGATTATTAAACTTGATAAATAAAGTTACAAAAGGGTTGGTGGCAAAGAATGTAAGCCTAGTGAAAATGAATTTAATTAGTTTTTATACTCTCCACATTAGTGATGAAGGTATACTAAGTTTGTTCTTCCGTTTGCAACACCCAGAGGGTGTTGTAGGGTCAGAGACCTCACAAAGTATTATATATATATTCTTGATCAGCGTCGAAAACAGTCGATTTAGACATATACGTCCATGTGTCCGTGTGTCTTTCTGTTGTTGGCATTCTCACGCGCGTAAATTTTGAGAAATTTAACTGAAATTTTGTACAGGCCATTTTAGTTTTTGCACGCAGATCGCTATTTAAAATGTGCAAAATCGGTCGAGCCACGCCCACAATCGACAAAAATCTATATACCTGCTACAAAAATTGAGCTATAAGCTTGAAATTTGGTATGCACATCTATAAATATAAGCTTCATCGATGTGCCAAAAATGGGCGTGGTCAGATAGCAGACACGACCAAAATCAATAAAAATCTTTATATCTGCCACAAAAGCTGACCCAGGAACTTGAAATTTGGCACGCCAAAAATGGGTATGGTCGGATAACAGACACGCCCACAATTTACAAAAAAATATATTCACCACAAAACTAGACTACTAAGTTGATACGTAATAGAGGGCGCAATATATATATATATATTTGCCACGCCCACTGATATGGATGTGGAGGGTATTTAAGATTCGGCCTAAGCCAAATTTAGTTTTCTTACTTGTTTTATTTTACGTGGAATCTTTTGAAAATACAAAGTACTGTATAGGTATGTGTGTGCCTTATATAATAAAACCATTTTTTTCTCATACTTGAACACTTAAGAGTTTAATAACTGTAATAATGTATAAATAAGAATTTTATTGTTAATTTTTCACACAGTTGTGCTTCGTTAATCAATTAAATTTAATAATTGCATTTTTTCTTATCTTATTTAATTTGCAGCTTAAAAAAATTATAATTAATAAAAATGTTTCAACATTTGATCATCAAATTAAATTTATATAAAAAAGAGTAGAGCTGCAACCATCCATGTATTAATCATGATGCAACGCATTGCCCATATATAAGAATGATTAAAATTAAGAAACAATAAGAAGAAGATCTTCAAGTTTAATTAATACTCATCTGCTAAACAAAAGCAATATTCAAATGAGGTAATCGTTAAAATGTTTGTTATGTAGATTTATGTATATACGAGTATAGACACATACACTAAAATAAATATTTATTTGTTAAGTATCATACATACAAAAGCATACTTCTGTTGGGAAATGCTTACTTTTGCTAAAATGTTTTTTATACCCTCCACTTTAGGGAAGAGGGTATATTCATTTTGATCATCCGTTTAAAACATATCGAAGGAAGCCTCGGAGACCCCACAAACCATATATATTCTTAATCAGCATGAAAAGAGAAATCGTTTGAGACGTGTCCGTCCGTGTGTCCGTCTGTTGTTGGCACTCTCATGGTCGTAATTTTGAGATATCAAATTGAAACTTGGCACACTTATTCTTAGTTTAATTTCGCTGTTTCGTATTGAAATTGGGCACGCCCACAATAAACAAAAATCTCAACATACCTCGAAAAAATTGTATCTTTAAAAAATTATATATCGCTCAATATTATGCCTATCAAGTTGAAATTTGGTATATATATAAGTGGTACCGTTATTCAACTCTGTGCCAAAAATTGGCATGATTGAATAACGCAAACGCCTATAATTTAAAAAAAAACACTATTTGCGTGAGTACATGAAACAGTCATATACATAAATATGGCAATAGGAACTTATTTTTTAGAGGGTTATAAAAGGTGGAGGGTATTTAAGCTTCGGTCTTAACCGAACTTTTCTATCTTGTTTTTTTAATTTTTGACATAATTATCTTAATGTTTAAATGGAAGAATTTCAAATTCTTACACATATTTTATGTGGTATAGCTCATATTTTCATAATAATTATGATAATAATTGTTTATGTAGTTATTAGGAAAGAGTCATCTTGCAATCTGTTATTGTACTAAGATAACTTTTTATGCTCTCCACTTAAGATGGGGGTGCATACTAAACATCCAGAAGGAGTTATCAAAGTAAATACAAAGTACATATACTCTTGAATCAATCTAGACATGTTTGCCCGTGTGTCTGCCTGTTGTTGGCCCTCGCACGGTCGTAAATTTTGAAACATTGAGCTGAACAGGCTCTTCTAGATTCTACCTATGACTTATGAAGTTGAAATTTCATACACATATTTATAATTACCCAATCCATGGATGTGCAAAAAATTGGCACGACTACAATCGACAAAAATAACTTATAAAGTTGGAATTTGATACAAATATCATGTACTTGCCACGTTTGTTTGTATATGCGGAGGATATTTAAGATTTGGCCTAAGCCAAATTTAGTTTTTTAACTTATATATAATTATTATTTTTTTTTTTTCTACGAAGACGGAAGGGGAAACCCTTTATGGGTACCGATGTTGATGGTTATGTGGGAGTCATCATCATAGGGCGACATACCTACTAAAACCCCTCCAGAAATCCATTGCCCTGCGGTACCACCAGTCAGTATTACTTCATAGGGCATGAATGGCTCACATGACGTTTGTATCTCATCTTATGTGGAGAGTATACAAATAAATTTGATTTGAATTAAATAAAATGGTGCAGGGTTGTATATTGTATAATTAAGCTTAACATTTACATGTTCTCACAACATTCACAATAATAGTTTTATTTATTTAGCGATAACATTTTTATGAAAATTAAACAACTAATGCTTGATAGCACGATAGCATGAGCCAAAGCAAATATTTATTTTTGCTATCTCAGTCATACTTATCATAAAATATAGTGTGTGAGCTAGGAAAATGTTTGTGTAATCAATCAATCCTGATAAACATTGCATTTTTTTAAACAAATGTGTAACTATTTTTATGTGTATATATATAACTAAGCAGTTGTCTTGTTTACTCTTACCTGCTTAAAATTTACACCTATAAATTTATGAGAAAAAAAACTCATTTAAATCTATTTTTCATGTTTATTGGCTTAGAATAAATAAATAAAAAGTTTATTTACAGATATAGTGCCATATTATACTGTTTACTACTTGAATACTAAATTTTAGCCCTTCAGTTTAATTTAAGTACATGACACTAATTAATGCTTAGTATTTCATTATCAATTTTCAGAACATTATTAGTGATATTTAGCCCTCAATTACACTTTTTTAAATAGCTTAAGACTTTCCTGGGCTGAGAGCTCCCGATTATATCTGGTTTTACCGCAAATTCGTTGTATGTGATTGTAATAGTATTGTATCCATAATTATAATGTGTAGCAACACTAATATTAAATATTTTTTTTAGAGATGGGACATATTGTTGAATAACCTAAAACGATAATAGTGATGAAGATAAATTTTACTGTAAATATATTCAAAAATTGCACTTCGTTGCTTACTTTGTATTTAAATTTGTGTAAATTTGCTCAAGACAAAAAAAAAATTTCACTATGCATCTCGTAAGTACCCCTTTTTTTGTGTAATATATGCTGCGCGTTCAGTTCAAATCAAAATCCATAACCATTCTTTTATTAGTATAATTGTATCCATAATATAATATAATATATAATAGTTATAAGAAATGTATTATTGTTTAACAAATATTTACTAATATAATAAAGAAAGATTAGATCAGCTATTACGAACAACTATAAGCACAAGTAAAAGCAACAACGATTATTCCATCTCCTCTTCATATTCAGCAGTTAGACTACATGTCGTCTGCAAGCAATGTTGAGGCGATTGAAGAAGATGGTAATACTGGTGCAGTAAAGCCATCAACATGCAGCTCGGCAACATCATTTTCATCAACAGCAACAATAACAACTAATGGAGCCTCGATTACAACTGCCACCGTAACAAGCACTTTAGCAGAAAATTCTCAGTCCTCCAGCGTGTCCACAATAACAACAATAACAGAAACACAGTTGGAATCATCATTTGCCTATTCTTCTTCCAATGAATTTATCAATAGCCACAGAAGTCATACGATTAAATTATTGTCTCCTTCCGTTATTACTGCTCACAATCATTCAACAGCTGCTGTCATTGAGGCAGCCCCATCATCAGCCTTTCTACATCTTGGTAGCAGTACAACTGTTCCGGTTATTATTAATCCACACAATACAACTACTACTACCACCACCACCCTATTGACCCAACATCCACAAAATGTAAGCTAAGAATTTTTTTTATATTGCTCTGTTATACGCTCGCTCACACATCATATTTCGTGTTAATGATATCACTGACATATCATTGGTAGTTTAATAAGAGAAATCACAACAAAATTTTGATTAATTCTTTTTTTACCATCTAAATACAGGGTGTCCACCGGGAAGGTACTACTTTGTTTGATTCCATTGTAATCCAGGCTGTATGTGATGTGGCACAGTCTTGTTGATACCACATGTTAATCAATCCCAAAGCATGCAGTTGTGGCATTAAAAAGTTTTCAATCATTTCACGATATCGCTCCCCTTTCACAGTTACCGTTACGCCTCCTGATCAAATTGCAGACCAGACTGTCACTTTTAATGGATGCAAAGGTGACTGATGAATAATTTGAGGGTTTCCCATTCCCCAGAACCGACTATTCTGTTTATTCACATATCCATTCAAATGAAAATGTGCCTCATCACTCATTATGATTTTTTCATGAAAATCGGAGTTGTCATGGGCGAGTTGTAACATCCTATTGGCATATGTACGGCGGCGTAAATGGTTTTCTGGAAGAAGCTCTTGTGTCAACTGAATCTTATATGGAAGCAAATGCAAATCCTTGTGCAAAATTGTGGCCAAAGTTGTTCTTTGAAGACAAAGCTCCTGAGCACGGCGTCGGATTGAGGTTGATGGATTGTTTTGAACACTTTCTTGAGCAGCAGTAATGTTTTTAGCCGATCTGGCAGTACGTTGTGGTCCATGCTTGGGCCTATCACCTACAGAACCTCTTTCTTCGAAATCATTCACTACACGATAAATAGTGCGTTTTTTTGGCACGTTGTTTCTTCCAAAAATTTCATGTAACTTTCTCATTGTCACAATAATCGATGATTGATTTTGATAAAATGTTTTAACAATTAAAACACGTTGGTTTATCGAATATTTTTCCATAATAAATATACCACGTGTCTATTTCACGACTGCCAAATATGAACTGTCAAGACTAATGATTACCAAAATGGCGGCAAAACAAAGTAGTATACCTTCCCGATGGACACCCTGTATATTGTAAATAATAACGGTTTGTTGTTGTGGTAATTGTTATTATTAATAATATTTCTATTTTTATAGTTGGGCAAATATTTGGTGATAACCAATTTTGCAGAAAATTCACCAGGACCAGCGGCTGGTCAAGAAACATATATATATAATGTTGGTGAGAGGAATGCTGTAAGACCAGAAACAGTAAACATTTTATCAAGTAGAAGTGCCACATCACATTATAACATAATCACTAAACCGGTAGCAGCACACGTATCAAATTGTAGTAGCGTAGTTGCAGTGGCAACACTGCAACAACAACAAGCACAAATGTTGGCCAACACAGCTTTAGGTGGACAACAACTGTCCAATGGCACTATATTAACAGCACAAACACCCCAACAGCAACTTCATAGTAACGATCGTCATCAACAACAACAGCAACAGCACCAACAACAAATACATGTTCATGGTAATTTTTGTAAAATGTCAATAAATTCAAATCTTAAATATACTCAACTTCTTTACATAAATTGTAGGCGTGACATGTGTTTGTAATAAGTATCAAGATACATATTGAATTCCAAACAAAAAAGATTTTTTTTTTGTAAATTGTAGGCTATAAATGCTTCAATTATACATATACTCGTATATATACAAATAAATTCAATTTAATTTCATAGATCAATTTATGACTAATAAATAGATTTATATAGATTGTGGGCGTGGCACTTCTCCGACTTGGATCTATTTAAAAAAAAACTGCATCCAGAAGAAACTATAAATGTCTGTAGAAAATATCAGCTTAATTTCTTATAATTTATGATCGGGACAGAGCAAGGAACATTTGTAGTTTGTTTATTTGTTTCTTTTTATGGCAAAATAAATGTAAATTAAAATTGTGTTACTTTTTATTATTATTATTTTCATAAGCTAATGATAACGATAACCGTCAACGGCAACACCAACAGCAACAACAACAACAGCAGCAACAGCAACATGTAGCTTTGCTACAACAAGATGCAATTAAGGATGAGAAGCCCTTTATATCGAATGGAAAAATAACAACAACAGTGCCTAGCAGTCAACATCAGCAACAACAACAAATCATTATGCAACATGTATCAGCATCATCGGCAGCCGCGCCAACTTCCACTTCAACACTTACCCTTGGCACACCCAAAACGGAAATCAAAGAAGATACAAGTGTTGTGGTGGGCGGCAAAACCTATTCGGGCATAGAAATGTACAAGGTTAACATAGAGGATATATCCCAACTATTCACTTATCATGAAGTATTTGGTAAAATGCATGGTGACGCTAATTTATCGAATGCAGCTGCAGCACATGCTATACCGGGTGCCATAGGCACCAATATGGCTAATGCTGGTGTAAATAATTGTACTAATGTGACCGGGATAACAACTGTTCCAGTATCTACATCAACCACAAATAGTAGTTTGGGAGAGACAGCAGCACCAACAACCAGTTCGGCATTGCGAACAGCTATTACTACGAATTGTGGAAATTCTCCTGTAATCAATGTATCCACCACGGGTACAGCTATAGGCTTAATTATGCCCAAAATGGAAAGTGGCTTAAATGCGGTAGATGAATTGCCACCACCTATGATAGCCTCAGACAATACATTGGTTCCAGCCGGCAATCATGAGTGTGACATATGTCATAAAGTGTTTAGTTTTCGCTATCAACTGATTGTGCATCGTCGCTATCACAGTGAACGTAAACCGTTTAATTGTCAGGTGTGCGGTCAGGGCTTTAATACATCAACCGATTTAACCAATCATGGCAAAATTCATGTAAACTGCACCATGTTTACCTGTTTGGTATGTTTCAATGTGTTTGCCAATAATGCATCGTTGGAACGGCACATGAAACGGCACTCCACGGATAAACCGTTCGCCTGTACCATATGCCAGAAGACATTCGCACGCAAAGAACATTTGGATAATCATTTTCGGGCACATACTGGCGTCACGCCATATCGTTGTCAATATTGCGCCAAGACATTCACCCGTAAAGAACATATGGTCAATCATGTACGCAAGCACACGGGGGACACACCTCATCGTTGTGATATTTGTAAGAAAACATTCACACGGAAAGAACATTATGTTAATCATTACATGTGGCATACTGGTAAGTTTTAATTATCGATGACTAACTGTACTTATAAACGATCATGTTTGTCTATTGTTGTCATCTTCTGTTTATTAAAATTTAACGTGTAATTAATTTTTTAAATACATAGGAAATACTCCACATGAGTGTGAATATTGTGGCAAAAAATATACACGCAAAGAACATTTGGCCAATCATTTACGTTCGCACACTAATGAGACGCCGTTTCGTTGTGAAATTTGTGGTAAAAATTTCGGACGTAAGGAACATTTCACCAATCATATTCTGTGGCATACAGGTATGGCATGAATACAATTTTACACATTCCCAAAGTTAAATTATTATTAACACTAAAGCTACCGACACTTCATATACACCTATTTCTACCAAAGGGGGTCAAATGACCCTTCTTTATTGTAGCATAATTTAGTACTTGAAGTAAACAATTTTTTTCATATAACGATTCAAAAATACTTTTTTATTAAATCTAAAAACATAAAAATAATGCAAGAAAAAAATTAGATATATTTTAAATTCTAAAGTTAGAAAATAAATAAATAATGCTAACTTTATTCTTGTTCAGCGCATATTTTGCAAATTATTTCGTTTTCGAAAGCACATTTTCCACACACATATTTGTTGCATTTCATACAGATTTTGGTAGTTTTGTGTTTTTACAAAAACCTATTTGGCACTTTTTTCGCATTTGTATACAAGAATCCGAACTTGAATTTGTTGACGTTTTCTGTATATTATCTTTTTCTTCCTGTTGCTCATGTTGATAATCTTCGGCAAGCTCTTCAGCTAATTGAAATAAAAATTGTTGTCTAGAAATGTTTTCGCCGGTTGTTTCTCTGTATAAAAGCCATGAGTTGATTCCAGCCAGGTCTAGGATATTGAAGAAAACCTGCACAGGCCATCTTTGCGATGTCGATTTCACGGAGTATTGTCTAGCCATTTTATCCGCCGTGTCTACACCGTGTTTAGTACTATTATAGAATCTGATCGTTTCAGGTATACGCTTACCGCTTTTTTCGATGTCTGTAGATTTATGCTTTGAGCTTAGTAGAAGCACTTTTTTGTTTCGCTTACTTTTGTAAATGGTAAGTGAACAATGACTCGATTTATATAATTTTGTTGTGAAGCGTGGCATACCATCTTTTGTCTGCTTGGCGTATTTTGGTAGTTCTCTTTTATTTGCACGGATAGTTCCAACAATAGTGGTCCTTTTTTGTAATAATTTCGCAGCTAGTGATGCGCTCGTAAAGAAATTATATGTAGTCACGCTTCTTCCGCATCCCGTGAATGGTTCCAGTAGTTTGAGAACAACGAATTCTCCAAGCGGAACTGAAGCTGTTCTGTTTTCATCCTTTCCCAAATATGGAAATCCATTTATAATGTATTTGGTGTTGACGTCAGTTGCTAGCCAGAATTTTATACCAAACTTATCCGGTTTATTCGGCATATATTGCGTAAACCTACATCTCGCTTTGGTTGGGAAAAGCTGTTCATCAATAGTTATATGTTCCCCTGGCTTGTAACAACTTTGGCTATTCTCGATGAATTTGTACCATACTTCAGAGATTAGAGCAAATTTATCTGTTTGTAAACGATGGCTTCGTTGACTTTTTTTATCAAACCTGATAAACCGCGTAATTTCACAAAAATCATTCCTGCTCATGGTTTTTGAAAAAAAGGGAGGACCCCATTTCTTGTTCCATAGATATGAGATGTTCAAATGGTTTGCCTGATATGCGTCACGTGCATATAGAAGAGCAATGAATGCATTTATTTTTGCAGGAACAAGATTCCACTTAGTTCCCAATACTCGAGAGGCTTCTTCTTCTGTGCATTTTCTTATGTGGTCCATTACACGATTGTCAATAAGCAAAAAAAATGCAGTCCTCACTTTGCCCTTCATAATGTTTAGTTTGGTATATGCTGTTGGGCCTACAACCTCTCTAAAAATATTATAACTTGACGCTCGTCCAGGTGTTGAGCCTGGTTTTATTTCTTGCCAAATTGTACCATCAGCCGCAATTTCGGTACATGTGTCTTTCACATCACTTTCACTTTCTGAACTCGATAACGGTCTTTTCCTCTTTCTAGGTATATTCAAAATATTCTCGTCTTCACTTTCTTTATCTGAGGACTCACATTCGCCCATAGTGTCAAATGAATCGTCATATTGATCTATGCTATCCACTTCACTTCCAGATAGTTTCTCTCCACTACATTCCGAACACTCTTCATCGATGTTATTTATAAATTTCAATGATTTCATATATCTTGAATGTTTCGACATTTTTACGATAAGAATTATTAGTAAAATAATGAAATAAGAATTCTTGACTCGCGAAATACACTATAACTTGAAATGTTACTGTAAAGCTCGCTTGGAGTAGAGTACAATTCGCTATTCAATATAACGCAGGTAAAATACGATGCAATAGCGGAGTATTTGCAATAGCAAAAATGCCTAGTGCAATGGTTTTGACACATACGATTTGTATGTGATGATGATGATGATATTACATGAATCTTTGCAGGGGTCAAATGACCCCTTGTGGTAGTTAAGACAGATTACATATATTTCACGGTAAAAAAATTAAACAAGAGAGGAGTAAATATTAAAAAATACTTTCGATGTATTTTTTAATAAAAGTAGTAAAGGCAAATGGTTACGCGATAATGTTATTTTCAATGAAATTCTGTCAAAAAGTTTAAAAAGGGTCATTTGACCCCTCGCGGTAGCTTTAGTGTTAATTATTACACTTTTCATACACATTTACACTCTTCCAAACACACAATCTAATTAAAACAAATAAAACAAGTAAGAAAACTAAATGTGGCTTAGGCCAAATCTTAAATACTCTCCACATCCATAACGGTAGGCGTGGCAAATATATATATTGCGCCCTCTATTACGTATCAACTTAGTAGTCTAGTTTTGTGGTGAATATATTTTTTTGTAAATTGTGGGCGTGTCTGTTATCCGACCATACCCATTTTTGGCGTGCCAAATTTCAAGTTCCTGGGTCAGCTTTTGTGACAGATATAAAGATTTTTATTGATTTTGGTCGTGTCTGTTATCTGACCACGCCCATTTTTGGCACATCGATGAAGCTTATATTTATAGATGTGCATACCAAATTTCAAGCTTATAGCTCAATTTTTGTAGCAGGTATATAGATTTTTGTCGATTGTGGGCGTGGCTCGGCCGATTTTGCCCATTTTAAATAGCGATCTGTGTGCAAAAACTAAAATGGCCTGTACAAAATTTCTCAAAATTTACGCCCGTGAGAATGCCAACAACAGAGAGACACACGGACACACGGACGTATATGTCTAAATCGACTCAGTTTTCGACCCTGATCAAGAATGTATATATAATACTTTGTAGGGCCTCTGACGCCTCCTTCTGGGTGTTGTAAACGGAAGAACAAACTTAGTATTCCCTCATCACTAACTAAGGCTTAGGCCAATCCTTAAACATTCTCCACATCTAGATACAAATTGTGCGTGGCAGGTACATGATTACGCCTTCTAAAATTGTATGTATGTATCAACTATATAATTTGAACTAAAGATTCGACTTACGCTGAAATAATTTTTTGTAAATTGTAACAGATACGCTATCTGTTATCCTACCACGCCTATTTTTGGCACATCGACGAATGTAGTGATTATAAAAATGTGTATCAAATTTCAACTTCATAGGTCAATTTTGTACCAAATAAATAGATTTTTGTCGATAATGCATGTGACTCTTGATTAATATTGTTCAATTTAAATAGCGATCTACTTGCAGGAATACTAGAAGTGTGTGTACAAAATTTTAGATCAATATTTCAAAAATTTACAACCGTGAGAAAGATAAGAAGTGACAGACATACGGACATTCTAACGTACGTGCCTAGATCAACTTAAATTTTAAGACTGCTCATAAATTCTTTGCACAGTCTCTGAGGCCTCCTTGCAAATGTGTTGCAAATGGAATGATAAACTTAGTATATTTATTAGTATATATCTTAATTATTTATTTATGTGATTTCAGGTGAAACTCCTCATCGTTGTGATTTCTGTTCAAAGACATTTACACGCAAAGAGCATCTTTTGAATCATGTACGCCAACATACTGGCGAATCGCCACATCGCTGTTCATATTGTTCGAAAACATTTACGCGCAAAGAACATCTGGTCAATCACATACGGCAACATACCGGCGAAACACCATTCAAGTGCACCTATTGCACCAAAGCATTCACGCGCAAAGATCACATGATCAATCACGTGCGCCAGCATACCGGCGAGTCGCCACACAAGTGTACGTTCTGTACGAAGACTTTCACACGGAAGGAGCATTTGACGAATCATGTACGCCAGCATACTGGGGAATCGCCACATCGTTGCACCGTTTGCAAGAAGACGTTTACACGTAAAGAACATCTCAACAATCATGTGCGGCTACATACGGGGGACTCACCGCATAAATGTGAATACTGTCAGAAGACGTTTACGCGCAAAGAGCATCTCAATAATCATATGCGCCAGCATTCGGGTGATAATCCACATTGCTGTAATGTCTGCAACAAACCCTTTACACGCAAGGAGCACTTAATCAATCACATGTCTCGTTGCCATACAGGTGATCGTCCCTTTACTTGTGAAACGTGCGGCAAATCGTTCCCACTCAAGGGTAATCTGTTGTTCCATGCACGCAGCCATATGAAGGGTCAAGAGATGGAGCGTCCATTCTCGTGCGAGAAGTGTGCCAAGAAATTTATATGCAAAGGTATACTTTTTTTAGAACGTATTAAACATTGCTATACATACATACATACAATATATGATTTAAAAAATACCGTTTCTTGTGTAAAGGTCACTTAGTTTCGCATATGCGTTCACATTCGGGTGAAAAACCGCACGCTTGCACATTATGCAGCAAAGCCTTTGTAGAACGTGGCAACTTGAAGCGACACATGAAAATGAATCATCCGAATGCTCCGATGCCGGCACCACCAGTGCCTCATCCCATTATACCAGCCGGTGTTTTGGCCAATGTTAAGCAGGAAATCAAACCGGCAAATGAATTGAGTAATTAAAAAAATTTTTTTTCAAATATTTCCCATTTTTATACCCTCCACCTTAGGGAAGAGGGTATATTCACTTTGATCATCCGTTTACAACACATCGAAGGAAGCGTCGGAGACCCCACAAACCATATATATTCTTAATCAGCATGAAAAGAGAAATCGTTTGAGACATGTCCGTCCGTGTGTCCGTGTGTCCGTCTGTTGTTGGCACTCTCACGGTCGTAATTTTTGAGATATCAAATTGAAACTTTGCATACGTATTCTTAGTTCAATTTCGCTGTTCCGTATTGAAATTGGGCAAAATCGGTAAAGAGACACGCCCACAATAAACGAAAATCTCATCATACCTCGAAAAAATTGTATCTTTAAAAAATTATATATCGCTCAATACTATGCCTATCAAGTTGAAATTTGGTATAAATATAAGTGGTACCGTTACTCAACACTGTGCTAAAAATGGGCGTGATTGATTAACGCAAATGCCTATAATTTAAAAAAAAACACTATTTGCGTAAGTACATGAAATAGTCGTAGACATGAATATGGCAATAAGAACTTATTTTTTAGAGAGTTATAAAAGGTGGAGGGTATTTAAGCTTCGGTCTTAACCGAACTTCTCTATCTTGTTTCATTATTATATGTGTACAATGTTGCATTTATTTAATAGTGCCACACCAACAAACAAGTGCAGCACCAACAATGCATACTATACAGCAAATAACATCAGGGGCAGCAGCGGCGGCAGCCCCAGCTAATTCTGCTCAGTTGCCACCGGGTTTGGTGCCTTTAGTTACATCCACCATAACATCGCTTAATAGTCAAAAGCAACAGCAACAACAACTACAACAGCAACAAATGCAGCAGCAGCAACAACAACAACCCGGTATTGCTGTTACCCATCAACAAGCTGGCTTAGTAGCAGCAGCTACTGCTCACCAACAACAAGTGCAACAGCAGCAGCAGCAACAACAACAACAACAGCATCAACAATTATTACAACTGTCTATACAACAAGCAGCAGCTCATCATCAATTGCAGCACCAGCAACAAGAAACACAACGTCAACATCAACAACACCAACAGCAACAACAGCCACCACCACCACAACAGCAACAAGCAAACCAGCAGTCACATCATCAACAACAGCAGCAACGGCAAGCGCAACAAGTAACAAATGCTAATAATCAACAACCACCTCAACAGCAGCAGCAAAACCTTCAACAACCTCAACAGCAACAACAACAACCACAAGTGCCAATTGCTTTAATACAAACTGATCCAGAAGCTTTGGCGCGGGCTGCAATGCAACAGCTGCAACATATACCCTCCAATGTGGAACAACATCCAGTAGTGTACTAACATTGGTAAGAACAAAAAGCGCACACCCTACTAATCGCCCTAAGGATAACGGTGAGTTATGTTAAAAATTAAAATCAAAGATTGGATAAAACGGTTAAGAAAAAACCAATAAATGGAAAAAAATTATTCAAATAAATCATACATCCCTAATGTTACTTATAAGGTTTAAAAGTCCAAAATTACGATTAAAAACTCCTAAAGTCAATTTATATAATAACGAAAATAATAGTCCAAAATTGAAAAAATTATATCGATTAAATCAAATTGTCCCCTTATCTACAACATAGACCATATGGTTGAGCACGGAATTAGCTAGAGTACTATATTTTGGTAACATGGGCGTGTCTTTGATCCAATAAAAATAAGCTTAGTTCGATCGTAACCATATTTTGATTTCTAATGTCATTTTTCAATTCACACACGTAGAGACAAAAACATATTATGTTTTGCACTTGCATATATTAAAGTAACTTCATTTGATCGATTTTATATTTTTATACCCTCCACCTTAGGGAAGAGGGTATATTCATTTTGATCATCCGTTTACAACACATCGAAGGAAGACTCGGAGACCCCACAAACCATAAATATTCTTAATCAGCATGAAAAGAGAAATCGTTTGAGACATGTCCGTCCGTGTGTCCGTGTGTCCGTCTGTTGTTGGCACTCTCACAGTCGTAATTTTTGAGATATCAAATTGAAACTTTGCATACGTATTCTTAGTTCAATTTCGCTGTTCCGTATTGAAATTGGGCAACATCGGTTAAGAGACACGCCCACAATAAACGAAAATCTCATCATACTTCGAAAAAATTGTATCTTTAAAAAATTATATATCGCTCAATACTATGCCTATCAAGTTGAAATTTGGTATATATATAAGTGGTACCGTTATTCAACACTGTGCCAAAAATGGGCGTGATTGAATAACGCAAACGCCTATAATTTAAAAAAAACACTATTTGCCTAAGTACATGAAACAGTCATATACATAAATATGGCAATAGGAACTTATTTTTTATAGGATTATAAAAGGTTATAAAAGTTTTTAAGCGTCGGTCTTAGTCGATCTTCTTGTTTTTAATTCAAATATAAACTTTAAATTTCGAAAGTAATCGTTATCCATTATTTTACGACTTTTACTTTTGAACAGTTATTTATATCCAGTCTCTGAATAAAATTAAAATAAAATGTTGGAAAGAAATAAGTAATAATGAAAAATTTGGGGTTAATTACAACAATCTTTTAGTCTTGCATACATGTGTGTATGAAAAAAAATTATTTAATATTAAAAAACTATTATGGGAATAAAATGTTTCCATTGAGCCCCAAACTACTTAAATTGTTAAATACCATCTTGATTATATTTTAGTAATAATATATTATATTTAAAAAAAACTCTCGTAAAATCTTGAGATATATAATATGCAATGTCAGTTTAATACTTATTTAAGTTTTCCTAAGTGGAAAATAGATGTTGGTATGTTTAACATTAACAAACATCCTTATTTTCTTATATATGTTTAGATTTTTATTGTGGTAACCCTTTGGTTTAAATTAGAATTCAATTGTTTAAGCAGCAGTAATGTGCAATAAGTTTATGTGAAATTAGAAACTTGTATGGGAAACCATTTAAAAGAAATTCGATTGTTTTGTACATAATGCTTAAAGCAAAATGAAGTGGCTTAGCTATCCTAAGATGTTTAAACAAAAATTTACTAAAAAATACGTTTTTTCCATGTGTTTAGTACGTATGTAGTTTTGTAGTAATGCTAAGTGGTATAAGAGCCAACTTTCTGATGGGTAACAGCAATTCCGGGTTGTTGTTGTTGTTCATATGCAAATGATTGAATGTTTTATGATAAATTATTTTTCTAATTTCGTATATGTGTGTATAATCGAAATCTTTTGTTTTAATTATTGTTTCTTCAAAAGAAACTAAAACGAAAATAAATAATTTGCATGTTTACTGTGAAAGTGCATTAGTAAGGATTACCATTAAATTTTTTATAATTTTTTTATGTGTATTTCTATAAAAACCCCGATTTAAAAAATCCTTAATTAAACCTTTAATATTTTAGGCAATATTAAAGGATTGCTTTACGTGTTATTTTATATCATAATAATAATATTAAAAATATATACTATATAAGGACAAAAAAATATAAATTTCATATTTCTGTTAATGTACTAATATGTAATATTTAGTTGTGTAAAGTGTCTTTAGTATTTAGTTATTAGGAGTGTGAATATAATATATAATCATATATATAAAAAATAAATAACATATATTAAAATACTACTTATACACAACTTAATACATATAAATTACGCATATAATGTAATCTAATAATATGTTACATATAAAAAAAGAACCAATAATAGTGTTTGAGTTATTTTCTAAAGGTAGGTGGTGAATGTAACGCAGCCTTTATTATGAATATAAAATTTAGTTAAATTTTATGCTACAAACAAATCAAGATAAGAATTTTAGAAGGTTAAAAATCTTTATTATCACAGAGTTATTATTAGTTTATGATATATGCTGACACACATATCGATATTGGAAATTAAGGTTTTTTAATTGTGTTTTATACCTCGACGCACCTTAATGTGATTCCTATTTACAGTTTTTAGTTTGTGAAAAATATGCAGTATCAATAATACAATAATAATGGAATGGCAATACATAATAAATTATACAAACAAACAAGTTAATAAAAATATAACATAATACAAAATTTATACCGAATCAGTTATAAAGATTTATAATACTGTATAATTAAATACAGCAATAAAAAAAATTGTAATGAATAGCAAAAAGTGGCTTAGCGACCATATTTTTATACAAACCACACATACACCAATAAAACAATTTAAAACACAATTAGAAGCTATGATGAAGATAGGATCAATCATAGCTTCTAAAACTTTATTAAAAACATATAAAAGGTGTAAAAGTCATTGCATCAATCCAATACATATATGTCATATGAAAGAGGAGAAAAATAAATCACACAAATTAAATGTACATAATACAATATTATAATATTTTAATAATATAAATAAAATTGTAGTAAACCTTTAACCACATGTAATGTATTACTTTAATAGGCTCAAACGAAAGGTGTATGTAGTTATTGTAATATTTTTTAATTAATAATAGTAAACCTAATCTTAAAAAGCTCAATGGTACTTATCAATATAGTATATTATCTAGGCTAAATTTAAATCAGTTCAGGGGGGTAATCACGTAACTTTTGAAACTATTGTCGTTGTTGCGATGATGGTAGTCGATAATAGTTTCAGTTTCATTCATATAAGACCATCACTCTCATCGTCGTGTTATTATTCATTGTGAATGACAGAATTTATCATATGGCGTTTATTTTAGTAAACAAAGACAGAGAGTTGTATCGTGAGCACCTATACAAAGACAATTAGAGTATAAATTTTCTCATTTATACATTATTTTTATTTAGAAGAAATATTTTTTGTTGAAATATTTTGTAATTTAGCGAGAAGCCGAGTATTACTTTGTGGTCCACACCACTGACTTTCTAAAAATTTTTCTGTAAATCTAAATAGAAAATAGTAAAATATATACATATTATAGATATGTAGATCGAAAGTAATAAATTTTTAATTACATGTTAAAAAAATATTTCTATGCATTTTTCCTAGAAATTAAAATTCTTATTTAATTTCTTCACCATTTAGTAATGTGTTACTTACCTCTTTTAATTTTATCTTTTCCTTTTTTTCTTTTAATTTATATTATTATAAAACGATAGCTATTTTGCAATCGCACGATAACGGTTGTTTGCGCGATGCTACATGACAGTTTATAAGGTTACGAAAATACAAAAGTACGATAATAATGCCTTCTATCGCTTACGAAAATGAAAATTTAAAAATAACTATTGTCGTACCATCACTATCGTTTACTTGATTACCCTCCTGACTTATGTTATCAAATGTGGCATGTGTTTACTGGTTTTATGTACTTTTCAAAGGAATTCATATATTTTTCAACACTTTTCTACCCAATAATACATTAAAAAAATTAACTTAAAAAACATAAAAAACCAAGACTCGGATGAACCAGCAATAATAAACCGATCACTCTTCGACAACACCACATAATTTTCTTCAAATCGACTGCTTAATATTGGACCTATATAATTATATGCATAAAACATATACATATAGAGTTTTCGTGCTAATTTCCCAATCACAGATCCCTTTGCCAAATTGTTGGTACTTCTTTTTTCTGAGAAGAAGCAAGTGTGCTTCATATTTTGTAAATTTTACACCTTTAAAAACTTTTAAGTTCTACACATTTGAAGGGAGGTTTTTTCTTACATCATCCAACATGTAACATGCTTGTATTTATGTAATTCGCACATAAATGTTTGTAAAAACTATACGATTATATTCAAATTGATTTATTTAATTATATTTATTCATTATTTACATGCCTCATTCTAACCTCGACTTCGTACGCTTTTGTGCTCTTAATATTATTTTGAGTAGTGGGTAAAGTAGACTTATTTGCGCACGTCCCTACAATTACACGTCGACGGTTCTTAGACAACATATATAAATGTTGGGGAGGAATGATTTATCTGTCTGCATGAGTTGCATGCGCATAACCATAAATCTACAAATATTAGGAGAAATTAAATGTTTTTATTTTGATGGCGCACATAGCAAAGATGAGTTGAAGATTTGATACAATTTAGATTTTTCAACCACTTGAAGACGATATTGCAAGATTTCGTAAGTGTATGATAAAGGGATGTGTGAAGCAAGAGGTTTTCTGTTGTGAACATTTTAGTAAAGATATAATTTGGTGAAAATTTAAGCAAAATACCAGGCGCTAAGAATACGTAAAGAAATAATTACTAAACTAGCTGGCGCTGGCAAGTTAAACAATCAAACCTTATTCCTTGTGGGGGGTGGCGCGCCATTAATATTTATTTGTTATAGATGGCGCTTTCAAATTAAAAACGAATTTAACCAATTTTACCAATAGAATACACTTACATTCAATATATATATATATATATATATATTTACCCAATCTTTGGAAAATTCTTTATCATTCACAATACCTTTATTGGAGAACGCTTACATTTGAAAGTGTAGGTTACACAATAGTGTTATTTAAAAAAATATTTCTGCTTTTCTAATTACCTCATTACACGTGAAAATGTCGTCGTATTGTAAGGCAGATTTTTTTTAAGATAATCACTTGATATTATAATAATAATAAAGGCAATAAAGTGTCTAAAATATTAAAAGGAAATTGTGATCGTATATAATATACTAAATAAAAATTTTAGTTAAATTGAAAATAATTTCCAAATAAAATCTCACTAAAAGTTGAAAACTTTTCCTAACGTATACTCTGACGAACGAATACACTCTGCTGTACTTTAGTGGCCGCTTTCTTGGCAGAGGCTGAATCATGGGGAAAACAATTCCATAAACGTAAAGTTTCATCAGCACCGGCACTCATTACAGTGGTAGCATCTGGGGATAAAGCCATTTGTAATACACGAGACGTGTGACCGATAAGTTCCGTTTGTTTCACCATTGAAGGATATTTCCAAATAGTTAATTGATTATTGGCAAAACCATGAGCTGATATTAACTCTTTATAATGGCTGGACCACAATAAGGCACAAACTTGGGAATTAGTATCCACCGAATTCATATGACGGCCATTGTTAATATTATAGAATTTAATACAACGATCGGCTGTTCCACCTCCCGTAGCCAATACATTCGTTTGCCAAGGGCACCACGCCAAAGCTCGTACAGCAGCCTGATGTTGATTAAGAACATAAAGGGGCTCGCTGGAGGTCCCAACCATGCCGGACACTCCCGGCGACCATATATTTACCAAATTGTCATTTCCGCCACTGGCCAAATATTTAAAGCCGGGCGACCACTTAAGGCCGCACACCTCCTGAGTGTGACCATTTAAAGTTGATACCTGATGATCGCGAACACGTACATCGTGATGTATAATTAAACCGTCGCGACTACCCGATGATACCAAAAATGAGTTCCATGCTAAAGCACCTACACGCGCCGAATGACCACCCATAACACGTAGACGTTTGCTTTGGGAACAATCCCACAATTCCACCGCTCCCACCGTATTACCTATGGCCAAAATTTGCCCTTCTTGTATCCAAGCCAGCGAACACGCATGGTCGCCTTCTTCGTATTCCATTAATTGTACAATACTGCCCGTATCAGCATTCCACAAATATACACAATTACCCAAAGCCACTGATACAACATTAAGGCTGCTCCAATCTAAAAGATTTAGATCTAAAGGAATAATAAGAAAAAAGTAATCAATGAAACAAAAAAAAAATTGCCAGGACTTACAAAAATCATTTATAATGTCCGGGGCATCAAGTATGCGTTCGGACGTGGTGGGTATATATCGCGTACCACTCTTTGTGGAGCTGGGCGTCTTAGTGGAATAAACCACCTTCAGAGGATTGGTATGAAATTCCGGTGCAACTGGAGCCTTATTTTGATATGACAATATTCGCGACGCCTTATTATTATTCGGCACTTGCATTGTTTCTGATATTAATTTTTGATGCTCCCTTTTAGCTGGTGTTTGCTGTTGTAGTTCACTCGTTTTAGCACCACCGCCCTCCGAGAACACTTCGTCATTTTCTTTATTATCTTGCTCTTGTTTTACCTAACCAATTTTTTTTAACAAATTTTACCAACTACATATATATAGAACACAATACACACTCACCAAATAGGTACTTAATTCAAAATTGGTTGCGGCCCTATTTGGTATAAAACGGTCACCGCCACTGCTGGGTCCTTGTGAATTTTTATTCGGTGTAGCCGCTATTTTCTGTGGCTTATTTTCCGATGATGCAGTTTTTGCTGGTGTTTTGGCAATGGATTGATTTATACCGCAAAAGCTAACATTCTTGGACATTGTCAATACCGAACGTGAAGTATTTGCTCCACTACAATTCAAATTCGCCATTGACGCTTCCAATTTCTTTTGCCAGCGTGGTGCAGGCCCCCTTGTCACTTCACCTTCCATAGTGAAAATACTATTAATTTCATTCAAATAATTAAATTGTGACATAATTTTCCTTGTTCATTAATTTTTTTTTTTAATATCAACTCGTCAAACTTTGTTGTAATAAAGTTTTTTTCTTTACGTCAACTTCTTTTATAAAACAAAAGGTGGTGGCTATGTTGGAGAAGAATAGTATATATATATATTTGAAAAAAAAAAATATCGGCGGGATTTATTTCATAAGATGTAAGAATTTATCGATAAAATTATATAAGCTAAGTTATAAGCATTTATCTCTTTTGCACATGAAATGGTAATTGCTTAATTATGCAAATCTATTAAACATACCCGATTTAGGAAAATAATTTGTTGTTCATTTAATATTGTTTATAATGTTAATAATCATATGTGGGGAGTAAGGTTGAAGAAGAAGAGCATGATTATACGTAATTTTATATAAAATATCACGATAACTTCCTAAAATATTCATAAAAAAATGGGCATATTAAATAAAGTTGAAGCCAAAGCTAAAGAAAATACAATAACTGAACTAGATTTCTTAGACACACAACCATCAGAATTAACAAAATCATCACCACCTCTACCAAAACAACCGCAGAAGGAAAATAAGCCAAAACCCTCCAAACCCTTGAATAACGAACATCTAACAGAGGATACTGCCAAAGAATGGGGTTATGATTTATATCCGGAAAGAAAAGGTGAAGTATTCAAACCAAAATGGTCACGCATATTTTTAGGATTAGAGGGTCACGAAAATATTGATAAAATCAAATGTGAACGTAACGTATATTGGTGCATCAAGAATAGCCCGTTAGTAAAATTAATGATGGGTGCTTTAAAAAGTTCCGGCTGTCCTATAGATTTGAGAAGGCATATATCGTGTGAAGTATGTGAATGCTCTGTTACTGGTGGTTATGATCCTGTATTGAACCAAATTGTTGTTTGTCAAAATATGGCCCGCAGAGAAGGTGTGGTACAAGGTGTTTTAACACATGAAATGATACATATGTTTGATTATTGTAATAATGAAATGGATTTTCGTAATATTGATCATTTGGCTTGCACCGAAATACGAGCCGCCAATTTGGCGCATTGTTCCTTTTTAAGTGCTGTCATGCAAGGAGATGCTTCACCATTTAATATTAAAAAAACACATCAGGTAAAACAACAATATATTGTAAAAAAAATGTCATATATGCTTAGTATTTTTATATTTATTTGTATTTATATATATATACTTATATTTACTTGTAGGACTGTGTTAAATCGAAAGCTTTAGCTTCTGTATTGGCCGTACGTAAAGTATCACCTCAAGAGGCTATTGATGCTGTAGAACGTGTCTTCCCCAAATGTTACAACGACTTGGAACCTATTGGCCGTCGTATTAGACGAAATTCACCTGATCAAATCAGAGCTTATATGGAAGGTCCCATGTATGGTTACGATGTTTATTAGCGATGTTTATGGTTACATCGGTAGATACTAAGATTTAAATTAGTGCGAAAAATAAAAAAAATATTTCTATTTTATTATTATAATTATTGCTTATCAATTTTATTCGTCAAGAGTTGTTCTTTACTACTTATGTATATATTAAATTCATTACAAAAGAACGATTCCACAAAAGATCATTTGCTCTTTAGCTAACAATAATTGGGAAAAAAAAGTTAAATTAAAACTACCATAGTATGCAGCGCAGAACACATACACTTTTATGCATATAAATACATGAATGGAAGCATTTGTGAAATATAATATTAAAAATTTAATTACATATAAAAAACTCCGAGTCTAACTTAAGATGGCGCATGTATTAAACCTATGGCACTGTGTTAGTGGCAATAGCAATAGGCCATGTAACTTTTCCTTTCAACACCACATCGGCCATATGTTCTTTAATTCGTATAAAACGTCGCTTAAATTCAAGACCACAACCTTTTGATAGACGGAAATCTAATAAGATTTTACCATCCATTTCAATCACATATGCTTTAAAGACTAAACGCAGTTTACGCCTATCAACGGTGGATATGGTTACCACCATATTATCTTCACTCATTTTGGGAATATAACCCAAACGCTCTGTCGTAGTTGTTAAGCGTTTTATAGTTTCATCGTAGCGAGTGGTAACAAAGAAACGTGTCATGCGTTTCACTAAGCGTTGGAAGACATTTTGTGAGGCCGATTGTGTAGAATTCATTTGAGTACATAATAGCAAATCATCCAATAATGCTGGTTGTGAAAAACAGAAACTTAAACGATGCTCTTGAGCAGCCGGTTGTTCAGTATCAGCTGTTTGTGCTTTCAGCGGTGTCTCAATAAATTCATCACGTGTTACTATTGGCAGTGGTTGTGAACAATAATTACGCGTTACAGAATCATCTATATTACGGCTACTATGATGGTTACATATTCGCCTTTGACGTTTAGCTTTAGGTGAACATATCTCTAAAGCGGCCGCCGAATCCACCAAGTCCCGAGAACGATCTAGAATTATATAGAAAATTAAAATTTTTTTTTTTCAAATAATAATAAATTTTTTTTTTCAAATAATAAATGCATAATCCAACCTTGTTGTTTTAAGAGAATATCATAAAAATGAAACTGAAAATTTGAACGTAAGCTAAAATCATTTGGTTTTTGGTAATAAAGCTCTATGGAGTGTAAATATAAAGACCATACAGCTAATATCACCAAAGAACAAATAATGTGCAAATAAAAAATAACCAAAACTAAATTTCAAGTTTATGGCTTAATTTTTGTGGCAGATAAATAGATTTTTGTCGATTGTGGGCGTGGCTATTGATCGACTTTGCCAATTTTAAATAGCAATCTGCGTGCAAAAACCAAAGGTGCCTGTACAAAATTTCAGATCAATATCTCAAAATTTACGCCCGTCAGAATGCCAACACGAGACACGGACATAAATGTCTAAATCGACTCAGTTTTTGACGCTGATCAATATTATTATACCTTGTAGGGCCACAAAAATTTACCTATAAACTTTAAATCTAGTACATATATCTATAAATATTAGTTTTATCGATATGTCAAAAATGGGCGTGGTCATATAACAGTCACGCCTACAATCAATAAAAATCTTTATATCTGCCACAAAAGTTGATCTAGGAACTTCAAATTCGGTACGCGTATACATAGTTATTCCATCCACTGATGTGTAAAAAATGGGCGTGGTTGAATAACCGACACGCCTACAATCGACAAAAATTTATATATATGCCACAAAAGTTGACTTCTGAACTTGAAATTTTGGTTAGCCCATCCATCGATGTACTAAAAATGGGCATGGTCAAATAACAGACAAGCACACAATTTACAAAAAACCATATTCAACGTAAAAGTAGCCTTGCATGCTAATACGTAATACATACACAATTAGAGGGCGCAATATATATATATATTTGCCACGCCCACCGTTGTGGAGGTGGAGGGTATTTAGGATTTGAAATTATATTACAACACTTAATAATAATATATAATATATATATATATGTATTACAATAAAATAGTTATGTAACGTTGTAGAGCGCATCTTCAATGCTTTGGTAATCTAGCTTTATGAAGGTATCAAATCTATCATACAGCTAAAGCGCCAAAGCAGTGAAATGTAAAACATGCGCACATTATATTAAACATTTTACTACTCATTTTTTCTTTTAACACAGATTTAAAAAAAACACACACACGCACACACACATTTTGGCCAGACAATCTAAATCTAATATACGCCACCCAGAAACAATTTCATAGAAAGCTTGCTAGTGAAGAAAGGCAGGGCATAATTAAACAAAGTTACCGTGAATGGCAAAATAAATGGCAAGAATCCTTTCAAGGGCGTTGGACATATGAAATTATCCGTAATATTGAGCCATGGATGAATAGGCCGCATGGGTATACATATTATTATTTAACGCAGATCATTAGTGGTCACTCTGCTTACGCGATTATTTTCACCGTTTTGGGCACGATAGTGAGCCCTGGTGTCCGGTATGTCCACATGAAAAAGAAATAGCTGAACACGTTTTGCTAATATTTTCCAGGTTTGAGGCGGAACGCTCAAAAGTAAGAGATGCGATGGTAACGTGATTGCCCAATATATAAAAACTAATAGCAACGTATAGGCGTGTATTAAAGATGTAGCTGCCAACATAATGAGGCAACTTAGGATATAGGAGCGGCACAAACACAGAAACAGATAGAGAATTACTGACATTATACGTATGATTTGAGCCTAAGCTCAGACGGTTCTCCTGACGTAATACTTAACGGTGGTCCCAGGAGATCTACCGTCAGACGTTGAAGAGGTTTTAGTGGGTGAAAGTCCCACAAAGACTGGGCTCTCTCAACGCTTTCCCCTTCGTTAAAATCACACATACACCCACACACGCGCGTGCGCGTACATACTGTTAATGGTTGAGATGCTTTTAAAAAGTAGCAATAGAAAACATTTATGAAGGTACAAAGTGAATCTCAAAATATTTAAGAATATTGAGAGTCACTAAGTACCTGTATAAAGATTTACCGTTTTTGAATAACTAAGCTTTAAGTAGCACTTTGTATAATTAGAGTTTCATTGCTATTATTTTATTTATTATAAATAATGGTGATCATTATTAATAATATTATTATTAATATTTTATATTGAAATTTACCATTTTCAGAAAATTGCGTATTACACCATTTGTGATCTAGTATTTTCGTCAAAGTCATGCGATAAGTAGGATTGGTGGCCAACACTTTACGTAATAATGATATTATCAGAGTATCCAATTTACTCCAGGGTGTTTGCGTAGACCAGCGATCATTCTCTTTCCAAGTAGCAAATTCAGGACAATTAATATTCGGTTGATCCCAGGGCAGTTCTAAAAATGAAAGAAAAATTTTTATTTTTTGAAAATTCACTGATAAAATCTAGAAAACGTAAAATATAACTCAAAAATGAAAGAATTCAAATGGAAAGCGCACGCATTAAACAGGTAAGAAAACTAAATTTGGCTTAGACCAAATTTTAAATACCTTAGACATCCACAACGGTGGGCGTAGCAAATATATATATTGCGCCCTCTAATAGTGTATGTATTACGTATCAGCTTGAAAGTCTACTTTTATGGTGAGAATGGTTTTTTGTAAATTGTAGGTGCGTCTGTTATCCGACCATACCCATTTTTAGCACATCAATGGATGGGATAACTATAAATATGTGTACCAAATTTCTAGTTCGTAGGTAAACTTTTGTGCCAAATATAAAGTTGTTTGTCAATTGCGGGCGAATATGCTAAACAACCACGCCCATTTTTGGCATATCGATGGATAAGTTAATGTTATGTTATGTTAATTCATAATAAATTTCAACTTGATTGTTAAATTTTTGTGGCAGATGTATATATTTTTGTCGAATGTGGGCGTGGCTCTTGAACGATATTGCCCATTTTAAATAGCGATCTGCGTGCCTGTTCAAAATTTTAGCTTGATATCTCTAAATTTACGCCCGTGAGAATGCCTGCAACAGACGGCCACACGGACATATATGTCTAAATCGACTTAGTTTTTGATGCTGATCAAGAATATACATACTTTGTAGAGTGCCTGATGCCTCCTTCCTGTGTTGCAAACGGAAGAACAAACTCATCCTCATCACTAAGGTGTAGGGTATAATAATTTTATTTATTATATATAAAGTGCAGTAAGCAATTTAAGCTGGAGCTTTGGTATAAAAGCTTTAGATGATAGTTAATGAATGAATCTACAGCTAGAATACCAAAGAACCAACTAAAATTTTTTTTATTCTGGTGAAAAACACAGACTTGATGGCGTGTGATTTAAGTAATGAGATGCTGTTCAGGGAAAGAGGCAGCAGGTGTACATCACATAAAGATTAATGACAACGATACCGTAGGTTGTATGATGAAGTATATATACAGTGGCTCACAACTTTTTTGGTACACCATCGATGTACTTTATAGAAATAAAACCACTGTAGCTTCCAAACTATTGAAGCTATCAACGAAATTTGAATGCCAACTTGTTGTTGTATGTTTAACGAAACTTGAAAATAAAAAGGATCTCAAAAAATATTTCTAACTGTCTAATAATAAGAACTTTGTTATAACAAATCAAAAAACATGTCACATCTTATTTGGTACAGTTGTTTCTGTGCACTTAAGCATAGACTATTCGTAACATTTTTCACAATGTTTTCTCTTCTCTGGCTTCTTGGTAATATTTTCAATCAATCCAAGTATTAATTTTAGTAATTTAAAATAATTGTCAATTAATACACGTAATTTAAAAAATGGGTCGTCGTGTAACTATTGAACAACGTGAACTGGTCCTAAATCATTCATGTTCATGTTCAACACATACAAATTCAAAGGAATTGAAATTAAAGTGGCAGTTGTGTTCGATCATATAAGAGCTTGCAGGATGCACTACAAAGTTACTAAAGAGTTGATTTAATAGGTTCACATCAAGGTTACTAGATGTGTGTCGTTTTTTATTATCAACACCCATACTTCGTATAACTTGCCATGTACGTTTACTACCACTAGTAGCGTTGAATTTATTTTCATAAAATCTCTTTTTGGCATCAGCAATCTTTTTGTTAACAGTTCTACGAGCAATTTTGAAACTCTCATACATTTCAGGTATTTTATAGCGCTCCAGCGCGTAAAAAGAGTATTTCGTTGTTGAATTAGGTTCTTAATTTCTTAATTAAACCATTTGTTACTAGAATTGGCAACATTTGCTTTTCCGCGCTTTAAAGGAACAAATGTGTTAAAAAGCGTACGAACATTACTTTCTAGAAAATTAAGCTGTAGCTCAGCTGAAGGAATGTGGAAAATGTAGTCCCAGCTTAATTCCCGTATTGCTAAATCAAGGGCATTGTAGTTAATATGTGAGAAGTCACGATAAGTAAATGTTTGTGAGAGTAATTCTGGTTTAATATCATAGGTGAACAAGGTTAAGTCGTGCTTGGAAAAAACAGGAGCAGTTAATTGTTGATATTGAAGCACATTCGTTTTTTCACATACAAAAGCCAGGTCAATAAGAGTTTCAGTAGACGCAGTAAAGAGGGTGGAAGAGCTATCATTAACCAAAGTTAAGCCAACTTGAAGCATTTTGTTAGAGATCGTATCATCAGTAAACACATTGCAATTAAAATCGCCGACAACAATAATATCGTTATAGCAGGAGGTTAATTCCAGTTTACGCATAAGCGAATCAAAGAGAAAACGACTATGAGGTCTGTACACAATAAACTTCAAGAAATAAAAATTCAACTGGATCGGCACTATTAGACTTGCCCTCTCTCGTACGAGAAAACTTACACTCTATAAGACCCTCATCGTCCCCGTGCTTCTTTATGGCGCAGAAGCATGGACGCTAACACAAAATGATGAAGCTCTTCTAGGCGTGTTCGAGAAAAAAATTCTCCGAAAGGTCCTGTCCGCGTTGGCGATGAGTTCCGAATCAGAACGAATCTTGAGCTGTATGAACTTTACGCCATAGTTCATCGCATAAAGATTCAACGTCTGCGATAGCTAGGTCATCTCGGCCGTATGGACGAAAGTGCTCCAGCTGGGATAGTGCTTGAAAGGGAATCGGAAAGACGTCGCGCAAGAGGCAGACCGAAACTCCGGTGGAGGAACCAAGTGTTTGATGCCCTGCAAACACTTGGTGTACAAAACTGGTGAAGGCGCGCCAACGATCGAAGCGCATGGCGTTCTCTTCTGCAACAGGCCAAAAACCTACATAGGTTGTAATCGGCCAGCCATGATGATGATGATGACTTGTATTATAATAAAATAATTATAGCCTACACCACCAAGTGGTAAAATAAATTCCATGCCAACTTTTTTATTATCTCAATCGTCTTAATAGCAAAATCTAAATTTATTCTTGTAATCAATGTATTGGTAGCAAATTTTAGGATATTTTTTGATGAAATTTTGCACCACTCGTTCTCACTATTGAAAATGAACTTGACCAATACATATTTAGGCCCCCTCCCCATACAATTATCCCTTAGAAAATCAATCTTTATATAGCAAAAAATCGCAAATCTTAAAATTTGGTGAAGAAGAGTTTCTTAGTTTAATAATTGGCTATACCAAATATGAACCAGAGTGAACCATTTTTAGAACCTGTTTCCATATAAAATACGTTTATATGATTTCACGAAGTGACTTTTATATCTCAAGAACTCGTAATACCATCCAAACTAATTAATGCATAATTTATAAAACTACATTTATACTCCACAAGCATTGCCATTTGGGTGGCTCAGTGTGTGGTGTCCTCGTCTACTAAATTTGCAGCCACAGATTCAAATCTCGGTGTCGTGAACAGTTTTTTTTTTAAATCAGATTGTCATGGAGAGTGATGCAGACCCCTTTAAAAAGTCAGCTAAGGCTCAGATCTCCTTCAAAGCAGACATAGAAGAAAAATGCACTAGCGGCCAAAGTCAATAATGGGGGTAGCAATATAGAGAGAGCGCCTAGCAATCCTGAATTGTGTGCTTCTTCTTCGTCCAACAAATTCAGTGATGCAACAATAACAACTAAGGCAATGAGTGCCCGAGCTCAGGCACAAGGAAACACCATGAAAACTACCAGCAGTAGTACCATCTTAAAAGCAGACAACAACAAAAAACCGCCTATTCAAACAGGCATCGATAGGTACATCAACATCAAAAGGAAAATTTCTTCACCGACAGAAAACGCTGCAAAAATCTCCAAACCGAACGAAAACCACCCTACATCTAATGAAGTGGTAACGACTAATAGATTTGCGCCACTTGCTGATAAAAACGATGATGACGAAGTTGCAAATATACAACATCGGCCTCCTCCTATATATCTTCGGGAAGCTTTAACGAACAACCTCCTCAACGCGCTCGCCCCGTTAGTTGGGAATAATAATGCCATTTAGCTGGCATTCGGAGAGGTGCGATAGCCGAAGCCAATTCTATACCGAGACAAACTACAAAATCGGCATTCAATACCTTGAAAATTCTAAAAAGAGTGAAAAAGGTCTGGTCGTAGTTATAAGGGGAGTTGAATCCTCAGTGCCAATTAATGACATTAAGGAAGCCTTGGGAACTTAAGGTTATGGGGTTAAGTTTGCCTTCAACATTCACAATCGCGAGAAGATCCCACAACCACTGTTTAGAGTTGAGCTTGCGTATGACAATAAAAAAAGCTCACAACACCCGATCTATAACCTAAGATACATACTTCACCGTAAAATCACCAAGAAGCACCGCATAAACGGACGCCACAATGTTACAACTGCCAGGAATATAGTCGTACGAGGTCCTACTGTCGACTACCTTCAGTATGCGTTATATGTGGTGGACTATATATATCAGCAGAATACAACGATCCCAACTCAAAAAAATGTGGAAACTGTGGAGGTAATCACTCTGCCAACTACCGTGGATGCCCCATCTTCCAAAAATTGAAGCATAAGTCAACCAACTCCTCGGCACCAACTCCCAGACAACGTGACCAGACAGCTGCTCTTGCCACCTAACACTTAGCATCCAAAAATACCACTTCTGCCAATACCAATGTAAATTCGAACTTCTTATACGCGGACATTCTACGTTCAGATCACAATAATCGAACTGATCCTCAGCCAACCAAGCCATATCAACATACTGCCTCGAACTTGGAGAATACAATTGCAGCGTTGGTCCAGCATATGCACACATTTATGACTCCGATGTCGATGATGCAGGAGATGCTCAGAAACCAGTTTACATTGCTCCACGTGATGATGAACAACAAGCCATGAACGGGAATTTCGTATGGACTCATATCATTGGCACATTTTTTGGTGATTTTTTATCAATATGTAAGGTCTTCTTGATGTCTGGTTATAAGCATACATTCTTATTATTCATAATATCTCTCTTATTATCAACTGCCACATTGCTTTTTGCTCTGTTTGTCCTGTTATGGTTATGACAGCTAGAGACGCTATACACACTATGATAAGAGTCCTCGAAAAACAACATTTGGGAATCCATATTTAAATGCTCAAAGTTTATGCAACAAAAGTGACGAACTTCGACACATCTTTGAGAATTCTGCTATACACGTTATATGCGAGTCTGATGAACTCAACTCCCTTTTCAACTTGAATGGATATGGCCTTTTTCGAGCTGACCGGCACAATCAAGCAGGCGGCGTTGCTGTCTACATTAAAAGCCACATACACTGCTCATTGGTATGCAAGTCTACCCCGGAGAGTCCTATTGAGTACTTCTTTGTTAGTATAAGTAGTGGATATAACAAACTATTGGTGGGTTGCGTATACCGACTTCACCGAAATACAGTCTTTACGGAGCTAATAAGGACAATTGGTGATGTCACTATCGGCTATCTCGATTTAAGCGGAGATTTCAATAGTAATCTTCTCTTAGAAAACAAACTTATGGATGAGATGCATACCATTGGTCTTCTCTCCATTAACACATCAAATCCGACTCATTACACCGCCCACGCAGCCACCCTCTTAGACCTGTTTCTAGTCAACAACTTAAAAAAGGTCTTTTTTTATGATCAGCTAAATGCTACAAATTTCTCCAATCATGACCAAATTTTTATGACGTGTAATTTTCAACTCTAAACCACACGTATAGGGATTTTAAAAGTATTGACATCAACGAACTCGAATGTGCAGCGAACCAAGTCAACTGGAGCGAGATCATGTTTATACCGGATAGTGAAACAAAAATTCACTGGTTCAACAATAATGTCCGGTCACTGTTTGATGCTTATGTCCCACTAAAAACTGCCAGCGCGGAGCGAATGGAAGCGTACGCTTTCACCTGCGCACAATGTGCATTTCAAGCACCTACGCAGAAAGGTATCCAATGCTATAAGGCATGCGAAAATCGCTTTTTATGGATCGAGGTTTGCTTCTGCCCTAAGCACTAGGCAGAAGTGGGCCACGATTAAGGAAATCGGCATCAACAGAAACACTCTGTCAACTCCAGTTAACCTTGACATTAACGAAATCAATAAAAAATTCGTCAACATACCAATGAGCAGCCCTAATGTCACTCATTATTTAGAAATGGAAACTGATTTCGGTTTTATTCCACTAAAATTTAATGATGTGAGTGAAGCTGAAGTGCTAGAGTGCATACTGGACACTAAGTCTAATGCAATCGGACTGGACGATATATATCCTCGATTTATTAAACTAATACTCCCGATTGTGTTACAAAGCATTACATTTATCTTTAACGATGTAATTATGCGTTCGACCTTTTCGAACTGTTGGAAATTAACAAAAATCTTACCCTTTCCGAAAAGCAACGGTGATTACAGGCCAAATGCGATCCTTCCGTTTCTCTCCAAAGTATTTGAAAATATCATCAAAAAACAAATATGCCATTACGTCCGTATTAACTCATTAATGGTTGATTCTCAGTCTGGTTTTCGAAAAAAATAGATCGTGCACTACCACCCTAATTGATGTGACAGAAAGCATAAGGGACAAGTTGGACAACAATAATATGTCATTCCTTGTGTTACTAGACCACACTAAAGCTTTTGATTCCGTTGATTACGTGCTTCTAACAGTCAAACTAAGGAAATTGTTTAATTTTGATTCCACATCCTCTCAGCTTGTTGAAACATACCTCACTAATAGGTATCAACGAGTGATTCTCAAAAATATCTTTTCTGATATATTTCCGATTAAGCGGGGGTTAATTACCTTCCCAGCTGCCTCAGGTGGTGCGAAGCACAAATGTACGCGGATGATGTACAGATCTGGACTAGTGGCCCCCAGATAACATCACCAATACGGCAACCAAAGTTAATGACGATATGGCTATAATCGCAAATTGGGCCTATTCCAATGGTCCGGCCTTGAATTCTGTAAAAACTAAGTGTATAGCTTTTTACAAGAGGGCGGACCTTAGGAACATTAGAATCCGTTTATTAGGGACGGACGTAGAGATAGTCGACTCTGTAAAAAACCTTGGAGTGACATTTAATACAACGCTTACTTGGGAAAATCACATTAATAACAATGTGAGACAAGTATACGGAATGCTAAGATCACTATGGCATTTACAGTGGTTCACACCCTTAAACATTAGAAAACTTTTGGCCAAAGCTTACTTGTATCCAAAACTACTACGTGGATGCGAGCTGTTTGCCAATTGCGATTCCATTTCTAAACAGAAACTACAAAATAAACCAATAACTCAATTATCAGGTACGTTTTTGGGTTGAGGAGGTATGACCGCGTTTAAAGTTACACAATAACTCTGTTATCAGTAACTTTGAAGGACCTGCTTAAATGTAGATCACTTTGTTTATTGCAAAAAATTCTTACTAAGAAGGACCTAGGAGAGGTGGAAGGCACCTTTGTTAATTATTATTTTTATTTTAATCCTGTAATAATAAAATAAAATATAAATTTAAATATAATATGTATATTGCGTCCTTTAATAGTGTGTGTATTGTATCAGCTTACAAGTATACTTTTATGGTGAATATAGTTTTTTATACCCTTTACCTTAGAGATGAGGCATGGACGGATAACAGACACGCCCACAATTTACAAAAAACCATACTCACCATTAAACTATGTAGACTTGCAAGCTGATAGGTAATGCGATAATTATAAATACGAGTACCAAATTTTAAGTTCATAATAAATTTTTTGTGGCAGAAATATAGATTTTTGTTGATAGTGGGCGTGGCTCTAGCCGATTTTGCCCATTTTAAATAGCGTTCTGCGCGCAAAAACTAAAACTGCCTGTACAAAATTTCAGCTCAATATCTCAAAATTTACGCCCATGGCAATATATATTTTGTTGTTGCAAAAAAAAAAAAGAAAAGGAAAACACTTTAAACAGGCTGTGATAAAAAAAATTGCCATCACACGTCCCACACTATACGTCCCATTATTAGTTTATGATCTCTATTTGATATTTGCATATATTTTCTACACAATACACATCAATGAATTTGAATATTTTCTTTTACTTGTCTCTTTCTTGCAATGAAGATATACATATATATATTGTACTACTATATTAAGTACATCTTTTCTTTTTCCTAACAATGAAGTTATGTATATTTTGTTCAAATCTTGTATTAAAACATTTTTCCTTTTTATTTAATTTTTTTATTTTTAACAATGAAGTTATGAGTTTTGTTTCTTTTTAATGAAATTTCTAGTTTAATTTAATATCTGAAGAAAATAGGAACATTAAGCTACCCTATACTAATTATAAGTCATATGTAATTAACCCAGCCGTAATATAAGTAACCCTGGATTAGTTATAGAAACCATATGTAACAAAGATCAGCAGCAACTTGTGCAAACTCTCGCCAAAGCTCTCACTAGCATGCAAAAGCTCAGCCACTGGCCTATAAAAAGGCGATCAACGCATAGTAAATCAGCTAGTTTTAGGCCAGCTAACTGATAGATAGATCATATAGGGACTTAGGTGCGAGAGTTGATTCCTCTGAATCCTCTTGATATAATTTTTGGCTGTTTTCCTTTTTCCTGCATTAGGAAAGCGTAGGCTTACAATAGGTAAATAAATACTACATTGGGCATAGCATAGGTTACATTTGATAATTTAGGTACGAGAGTTGATTTGTCCTCTCTACCTCAATTAATATTACATTGGGCAAGCACAGGCTGTACTAGGCAAACTTAGGTACGAGAGTTGATTCGCCCTCTCTACCCTAGTTAATACTTTACTGAAGTGTAGGGGAGAGTTAATTAGTCTTTTCCACGATAATTAATATTTTGCTAGACGTCGTAGGTTATATTAAGTAACTTTGATACGAGAGTCGATTCGTCCTCTCTACCTTAGCTAAATATTTTCACTAGAGCATAGGGGAGAGTTGATTCGTCTTCTCCGCTATAGTTAAATCCTCACCAGGCATCGTAGATTATATTAGATATCATATACATGAGAGTTGATTCGTCCTTTCCGATAATAATTCGCACTAGCATTAGAAAGCACACGTAAGAATTTATCACACTCACTAAGGATTAGCCAAGAACCACCGATAAATACCCTTGAACCAATTACATCATCTAGGCTTTGCATAAACATTAATATTAAATCATCTCACCCGTTAGCCAAGACATAGGTAAACAAATCTACGAAAATACTCATTGCAACCAAGCTCCAGCATAGACACAAGCAACAAGCTCTTCATAACCATTATAACTAATCAAGGCATAGACAATAAGCCAAGACATAGACATTAGATAAAGATAATAGTTAATGCACGCACCATTGTATATTAAATAAGCAAACGTAGAGGTTATTTGCTATGTACAAATACTTAAAAGAAATATTGGTAATATAAAATTGTCATCTTTATTTAATAAAAATTTCTTTGAATTGAACTCTGGCTGGCCCTGGGTCTACCCCAGCCCCTTTCCGATTCTTTACAAGGTATAAAATGAAAACTCCAAAATGAATATATGTATGTGTAAACAAAATGTACAAAAAACATATATACACGCACCAATCTAAAATAAAGTTATAATTTTTAATTGGCAAAACTTACCTCCAGCCAGCATAGTTACCAAAATGATGCCACACGACCATATATCAGCTGGCTGAGCCTGATAGGGTTTTAAAAATACTTCCGGTGCCACATATGGTAAAGTGCCACAGCGTTTATCCAATAAACGTTCTTTGCCCTTGCATCTAAAAAACGAATTCGTTATAAAATATTTTATTATTAAATAAATCAAAAAAAAATTAAATTTTCCTTTTTCGCGGGCTGTGAAACAGGTCAATTTTTTGTTTTTCTTTATTCAAACATTAAATTCTCCGACGTTTCGCCACACTCTTGTGGCTTCTTCAGGGAGTTTCTTTGTCCTATATTCATACACATATGTATATGCAACATTAAAATTACTTTAGTTACAACTCAAACTTATTATATCTACTTACAACAAAAAGTTATTTTATTGACATTTATTATACTTTAAAATTCGAAAAAAAAATCGAAAGCTTAGAATTTTAAAGTATTTTAGAATTAGAAGAATTTTAAAGCGATTGCAGACGTATCTGTTATCAAACTACGCCCACTTTTTGCTTTTCAAGGGATGAAGTTATTACAAATGTTATACCAAATGTTAATTTTGATATATAGATTTTTGGCGATTCTGTCTCTTGTCCAATTTAACTCAATTTAAATAGCGGTTTGCGTACAAAAAAATATAAAAATGTTTGTGTAAAAAATTTCAGTTAAATATGTCCTGAAAGCCAACAAGAGACAGACACACGGACACCCGGATACATATAAATCCTTGACACAAATTGATTGTTTAAGCTAAAGGTGCGAATTTCTATGCAGTGAAAATTTTACTAAATCTAAAATAAAACACTGATTATAAATTTGCAAAGTTCGGGATCACTGGACTTCCATACTCCCGGCGTGATCCTTACGTGTTGTGCAGATGTTTTGGGTGAAAACAAACATAAATTTTCACATCAAATTCGTCTGCTTCATAAATTAGTTTTCTTTATTACGTATATCAAAAAACAACAACTATTGTTCAACAACAAGTTCTCTGAGTATATACAGTTATATGTATATACATTTAACATTGCTGTTCTCTCTTTGAGATAAATGCAAACAAGTGCTGCCAATAAAATATTTGGGAAGTTATCACACTACACTTAAATCCACATCGCGGTTGACGTCTCAGATTAATAATTATTATAAAAATGGGTATAGGTCGTACACCACTGCCACAACTGCCAGTTGCGAAAAACATGAAGAAGATAACACAAGCTCTAAAACACCTTTCTGTCAACTAAGAGAAAACATTAAAATCCTAGTTGATATGGTTGAAGATGGCAAGAGTAGAAGTATAAACCAACCAATGAGGGACCCCATTGAGAGTATAAAAGCTCTCTACGAATTGGCTGCTATCAACCTACACGATGAAAGGGCTAAAGAAGTCATCAGAAGCAATAAGCATTCTCAAACTTCATCGTGGTTAAAACAAAAAAGCGAGAGTAAGAGGAAACATGATGTTGAAGCTGCCGTGGTGCCGAATGCTAAACGCAGGCAAGAAAACTCCACCAATAAAAGCGTAGAGGCTACAGCTCTCACACCGGATAGAGACGATAAGCAGAAAAAAACACGGTTGTGGCAAGGCGTAAACGTGATGAAAAAACAAACACGAAATACATCCCGAAGTCGGAAGCTATCGTGGTAGAAAAAATTGGCACCCTCTCCTACAGCGAAATATTAAAAACGATCAAAGAGAATACAAATCTTAAAAAGCTGGGTGAAAACGTACATAAAATACGCAAGACAAAGAACGGAGAGATACTATTCCAACTTAAAAAATCTCAAGATGGAAACTGCCAGGAATATAAGAGGCAAATGGAACAAATACTAGGCGATCAGGCTAAAGTAAAACTTTTTGGCAGCAGTAAAACAGTGATAATCAGAGATATAAACGAAAATACCACTAAGTTGAACATAATAGACGCCATCAAGAACCAGATAGAAAATGAGGAAATTGAAGAGTCTGCAATTGAAGCGTTAAGAAAATCGTATGCGGGTACACAGGTAGCAGTACTCAATGTACGTACTAAAGTCGGAACTTTTTTGCTTCAAGGCGGTAAAATTAAAATAGGTTGAATAATGTGTGGAGTACGACCTTATTATATGTACTTCTATCAGATGTTATAAATGCTTAAAATTCGGCCATATAGCGGAAGCATGTAAAAACAAAATAGATAGGAGCAAATGCTGCCTCAAATGCGGGCAAAACGATCACTTGGCACGAGAGCGTAAAAATGAAAGCATGGGCAACTGAGTGGGGAAGCAGATTCACGAATAGAAGAGGGCATTTAATAACATAAATGTGATACTACTCAACGATGGCGCCAAATATGTTTGAAAAAAATGGACGCAGATCAATAATAGACATTACTTTCGCCAGCACCCCTTTAGTGCGAAAATGTCAATGGCATGTCAGCGACATCTACACTAATAGTGACCATTTCGCGGTAATCACAATAATATCAATGGTTCGGCCGCTAAAACCACCTAGAAGGCTCTACGACTTGGGATGGAAAATGAAAACGATAGACCGTGATATGTTTAAATAGATGGTGAGTGACCACATACATGACTGCAGCATGTGATGCCTCCATAGTAAGGAAAACTAACTGTCCAGAACATGTACCCATATACTGGTGGAATGCAGAAATTGCTAGCCTCAGAGACCAATGTTTGGCAGCCAGAAGAAAATCGCAAAAACATGTACGTACTCCCCAATATAACATACATAAAGAAAGATACGCGGAAGCACGCAGATCGCTTAAAAAAGCAATAAAAAGTAGCAAACACAAATGCTTTAAGGAACTCTGTGACAAAGCCGACTCTAATATATGGGGTGGTGCATATAAAGTGGTCATGGCAAAGATCCAATGTTGTAAGCGAAGTGTCCCAACTGGTGCGAGATTTATGCAAACTGTAGTTGAGACACTTTTTCCCAGACATTCGCCCGTAGATATACAACCGCCACTAATCATGCAAGGGTATACAGATCTAGAGTACGACGAAATCAAAGAAGCCGTCAATAAATTTGCTAATAATAAAACACCTGGTCCAGATGGAATACCTATGGAAGCAGTTAAAATAGCAGCCCTGCAAAACACGCCACTATTCTGGCAGGTATATAATAACTCTATAAAAAATGGTATTTTTCCCAAAATATGGAAAAGACAAAAACTTGTTCTACTTCCTAAACCGAACGAGCCCGAAGGTGACCCCAGCTCCTATCGCCCGCTTTACATGTTAGACACTTTAGGTAAAGTGTTAAAAAAAATTCTGTATACATCATGTTATACAGACAAACTGCCCTCTCAGATAATCAATATGGCTTTTGAAAGGGTCGATCCACTATAGATGCGATAATGCACGTTAAAGGCATTGCTGAAAAAGCGATTGAACGTAAACGCTGAAAAAATGGAGATAAAAAATACTGTGCCTTAATTACTTTGGACATTAAAAATGCATTTAACTCGACTAGTTGGCCCCACATAATTGATGCCATGATTAAAAAAGAAGGAAGCATATCTTATACGCATTCTATTGTACCGTACACTAATGTATATAAATCCGGTGAAGGTACTCAGGTATATAATATTACAGCGGGAGTCCCTCAAGGTTCTGTATTGGGCCCGTTACTATGGAACATAGTTTACGATGAAGTACTTAAATTACCAGCACCGCCAGACGTTTCCAAAATAGGATATGCGGATGATATTGTAGTCACTATTGTCGCCAAAGTCCTAACAGAGGTTCAAAGCATGTGTATTAATACTCTTGCCAAAATCAAGGAGTGGCTCACAGAATATAAACTACAGTTAGCTCCACAAAAAACTGAAACAGTGCTAATCAAGAGCAGGAAAAGGTGGTGGTAGAATTAAATATTGACGGACACCAGCTTACAACAGAAGACAAAGTTAAATACCTGGGAGCAGTTATTAAAACTTTAAACTTAAAGATTTCTGCAGCATATAATAGCAATGTAATAAACCAGATAAACCTACTCGGCATTGGCACGCATGATGGTAAATATTGGCGGACCCCGACAACCAAGACGACTATTACTCGCCAAAGTCATAATATCTACTACCATGTACGCTGGCCCCATATGGAGTAATACTCTGGAAAAATACCCCAGCTATTGCAAGCACTGGATAAATAAAGTGTATCGTGTAACTGCACTTAGAGTTTGTTGTGGTTTCAGAACTACATCCTTGGATGCTGCTTTGATTCTATCAGGCATTTTCCCTCCAGATATTTTGGCCAGACAATCAGCTAAAATAATCGCCACCCAGAAACAATTTAATAGAAGGCTTGCTACTGAAGAAAGGCAGGGTATAATTAAACAAAGTTACCGTGAATGGCAAAATAGATGGCAAGAATCCTTTCAAGGGCGTTGGACATATGAAATTATCCGTAATATTGAGCCCTGGATAAATAGGCCGCATGGGTATACATATTATTATGTAACGCAGATCATTAGCGGTCACGGCTGCTTTCGCGATTATTTGCACCGTTTTGGGCATGATAATGAGCCGGTATGTCCGGTATGTCCTCATGAAATAGAAACAGCAGAACACGTTTTGCTAATATGTCCGAGGTTTGAGGCGGAACGCTCAAAAGAAAGAGATGCGATCGTACAGCCTCTTAACGGTAACGCAATTGCAAAATATATAATAGCCGATAACAGCGTATGGGCGCGTATTAAAGATGTAGCTGCCAACATAATGAAGTAACTTAGGATATTGGAGCGGCACAGATACAGACAGAGACTGACATAATACGTACGATTTGAGCTTAGGCTCAAACGGTTCTCCTGACGTAATACTTAACGGTGGTCCCAGGAGATCTACCGTCAGACGTTAAAGGGGTTTTAGTGAGTGGAAGTTCCACACTGACTGGGCTCTCAACGCTTTCCCCTTCGTTACAAAAAAAAAAAAAATTAATCCCTTAATTTTATATATATACTTTGCACAGTCTCTGACGTCTTCTGGTTGTTTGCAAATATTATAAATTTACATTACCTCCTCACTTATATATTTTGATTCGAATTTTGAAAACCTACCACTAAAACACTTCAAGGAGTACAAGTGTTAATCTATCTTTTACATTTTATGAGTAATACGGAAAAGATTATTTTTATATGGATATACATTGTGGATATATGTTTATACCTATAAATACCTAAACATGGTCGCCATTCCGAAGTCACAAATTTTTATATTATCATGTTTGTCCAATAAAATATTTTCTGGCTTCAGGTCACGATGTGCTATGCCACGTTGATGTAAATATTGTACTCCTGATAATAATTGTATAAAATACCGTTGTGCCTCATGTTGTGGCATACCAATGTCGGGCTCTGTAAATAAAAAATAAACAATAAAAAAGTTACCACTATTTTATTACAGACATATGTAGGATTTGCTGTTTAAATATTTGAAAAAATAAAATAAATAAGGTTATAAAGAGAGAGGGGGAAAGAGTAAAAGGAGAGAGAGCCATGCCTATAATAATTGTTTTTTGTAAATAGTGGGCGTGGTATTTTTTTTAGGTGTTGTAAACGAATTCAATCTAACCACCATTACTATGTGATAGGTGTAAAAATTATGGGGCTCATGATTTTCACGTTCCCAATTTATCTCCATCTACATGTTGGTTGGTTGGATAATTTAACAAATTCACTAATAAACTCTTAAAATTTAATTGGAAGAGCAATAAGGGTTAAAAAAATTGTGTAAAAATTTAATTTTTTCCACTTTATCACAAAGACTTCTTTCGTTCTAATTGGTTTTTGGTTTGCCGCGTAAATTTGGTTTTCGTTAGACTAATTGTATTTTACAGTTTACATTTATGTTTCACTTTTGTATATATAAATTTTTTCTGTGGGGATAATCTTTTTTACACATCACAAAACTTTAATTACATATTTCATGTTTGTTTTAACGCATAGTTAAAACATTTCTAAACTATTTTCACAATTTTTATACCCTGCACCACCCTGTGGTAAAGGGTATATTAATTTTGTGCTGATGTTTGTAACTCCTAAGCGGCAAATGCCACACCGGTAGGTGTGGTGGTAGGTTCAATTATACCGATCGATTCAGAATCAAAATCTAAATCGATTTAACCATGTCCGTCTGTCCGCCTAACGGACATAGACAATTTGTGTGCAAGCTACAGGACGCATTTTTTGAGATATTTTGATGAAATTTGGTACAAAGAGGAACCTTATTGAAAATGGACCGGATTGGACCATTTTTAGAACCTCTCCTTATATGAGGTCTTATTATTTTTTGAGATATTTCCTTGAAATTTGGTACATAGATATGTATTACCCCAAAAAGAAACCCTTTTAAAAATGGATAGGATTGGACCATTTTTAGAACTCCTCCCCATATAAAATAATTTTTTTTTGATTTCATAAATAAACAAAAAATAAAATAAAATTTTGTAACATTCTTATTAAATTCAAATTTTTGAAAATACAGGTATAAAAAATTAAGTTTTTATTTTTTAAAGAAACAATTACATTGAATAATACATCCAGTGGTGCAGGATATTTGATAGTCGGGCTTGACCGACTATAATATTTTTATTTGTTTAACTATACATTTGCAAGCAACGTTTCTATCAAATTAAGGAAATTTCTATATATGACAAATACATGGCATAGGTGCATGGTAATATGTAGAGGAAGTTTTTCATTGTATTTAATAAAAAAAAAGACGGTATTATATTATTCGCGATTAGTAGTATGGCGTTGCCATATGGAATATATACAGAGGGCGAGATAAGAGAATTTGATTTCAGTTTCTTTATCAACAGTTTTTGATCGCATTATTTTTTATTTTTGTATATAGTTGAAAAAAATATATATAATACCATATTATTGAGTTTCTAAGTATTGAGGCGGTAGGAAACTGCAATAGTCATATGCATACATGCATATGACTAAGACTTTTGTGTGGCATGCATATTGTATGTATGTTTATATAAGTGTCAATGAAAAATGCAAATGACAAAACCAAACAACTTTATCGTTACTGTGTTGCTGTATATACAGGGTGTCCACCGGGATACTACTTTGTTTTGCCGCCATTTTGGTAAACATTAGTCTTGACAGTCGTGAAGTAGACACGTGGCAAATTTATTATGGAAAAATATTCGATAAACCAACGTGTTTTAATTGTTAAAACATTTTATCAAAATCAATCATCGATTACTGTGACAATGAGAAAGTTACGTGAAATTTTTGGGAGAAACAACGCGCCAACAAAACGCACTATTTATCGTGTAGTGAATGATTTCAAAGAAAGAGGGTCTGTAGGTGATAGGCCCAAGCATGAACCACAACGTACTGCAAGATCGGCTGAAAACAATACTGCTGCTCAAGAATGTGTTCAAAACAATCCATCAACCTCAATCCGACGCCGTGCTCAGGAGCTTGGTCTTCAAAGAAAAACTTTGGCCACAATTTTGCACAAGGATTTGCATTTGTTTTCATATAGGATTCAGTTGACACAAGAGCTTCTTCCACAAAACCATTTACGCCGCCGTACATATGCCAATAGTATGTTACAGCTCGCCCATGACAACTCCGATTTTCATGAAAAAATCATAATGAGTGACGAGGCACATTTTTATATGAATGGATATGTGAATAAACAGAATAGTCGGTTCTGGGGAATGGGAAACCCTCAAATTATTCATCAGTCACCTTTGCATCCATTAAAAGTCTGGTCTGCAATTTGGTCAGGAGGAATCATTGGAGCTTACTTCTTTGAAAATGAAAACGGCGTAACGAAAGGGGAGCGATATCGTAATATGATTGAAAACTTTTTAATGCCACAACTACATGCTTTGGGCTTGATTAACATGTGGTATCAACAAGACGGTGCCACATCACATACAGCCAGGATTACAATGGAATTACTGCGAGTAGTATACCTTCCCGGCGGACACCCTGTATATATACAGCAATATATGTATATAGCGTATACATATCGCCACCATATAATATCAAAATTAATAGTGTACGGTAAACAAATGCACAAGGTTGAAAGAAAATTGTAAGGATACGACGCTTTGGTGAGAAAGGTATTAAATACACATACACACATAATATACGCATAGGTAAGTAGATAGTTATTTATTTTCTTGTTGTGTGAATATAAAGTGTTGGTACTTTTCTATTTTTATACCCTCCACCTTAGGGAAGAGGGTATATTCACTTTGATCATCCGTTTACAACACATCGAAGGAAGCGTCGGAGACCCCACAAACCATACATATTCTTAATCAGCATGAAAAGAGAAATCGTTTGAGACATGTCCGTCCGTGTGTCCGTGTGTCCGTCTGTTGTTGGCACTCTCACGGTCGTAATTTTTGAGATATCAAATTGAAACTTTGCATACGTATTCTTAGTTCAATTTCGCTGTTCCGTATTGAAATTGGGCAAAATCGGTTAAGAGACACGCCCACAATAAACGAAAATCTCATCATACCTCGAAAAAATTGTATCTTTAAAAAATTATATATCGCACAATACTATGTCTATCAAGTTGAAATTTGGTATATATATAAAGGGTACCGTTATCCAACACTGTGCCAAAAATAGGCGTGATTGAAAACTGCAAACGCCTATAATTTAAAAAAAAACACTATTTGCGTAAGTACATGAAATAGTCATATACATAAATATGGCAATAGGAACTTATTTTTTAGTGAATTATAAAAGGTGGAGGGTATTTAAGCTTCGGTCTTAACCGAACTTTTCTATCTTGTTTCTTTTCCTTTTTATTTAGGATTAAACTCCTTATATATATAAACATGTTATTACACTTATCGTAGTGTGATGTTAAACACAACTTGTATTCAAAAAATTGTAAATGAATGTGTTAATAATCTGTTGGGAGAGAAGTAGAGATTGGGAATATCTCTATTGATATTACAATAATATTACTTAAGAGAATTATGTAGAAAAAGATTTATTTTATTTATTTGTTTACTTTTTTTTTAATTTCACATTTTTTCGATTATTTTGAAATTTTTCGCACCCCTTTAATTTTTGTTACGTTCAAAATGGCGACCCTTTCAAGATTTTTACACTATTTCATTGAAAGAGATATGAAAAAGAACTTGACGACTAGAAAGCAATAAGCTAAGTGTTCAGACAAAAGTGGACAACTAATTTTTAATTTCATTAAAAATCAAAAACATGCTACAATTTCTTTAATTTTTTCAATAAACTCAGAGTTCTTGCCATATAAGTGAAATATCATTATATAGAAGCAGGTTCTATACATTGTTCGATCGGATTCAAATTTGTTACACCTAATTATTTGTCGGTTCGGAATCAATATCTGAATTGATTTAACAAAGTTCGTCTGTCTGTCTGTCATGTAAGCTTGTGCGCAAGCTACAGGTCGCATTTTTTGAGATATTTTGATGAAATTTGTGTTGGATTAAAGAGGAACCTCATTGAAAATGGACCGAATCACACTATTTTTAGAACCCCTCCTCATATAAGGTCCTATTATAATGGAAGTCCCTATATGGCAAAAAATCGTAATTCTTAATATTTTTTTCTTTAAAAATTATAAATTATTTTTTTATTAATTTTTTCTTTAAAAATTAATTATAATTTTTTTATTTTTTATTTAAATTTATGACCACAATACCTGGACATACGTATTTAAATAAATTCGACCACAATAGGCCTGATTTTTTTTTCGTATTTCTATTCGTACTTTCACCTTGTATGATTTCCCTTTACCATAAATATGAAGAGAATACATTTTTTTCAAGACATCTCCTTAACAATACAACGAAACAAAGAACAACCTAATCAAAACAAAAGAACAACTATTATAAAAAGGTTATATTGGTAGATATGTTAATTAATGCAAATGCATATCAAAACTTTACTATAATGAAAAAAGTGAAAATATTATAGTCGGTCAAGCCCGACCACTAAATACCCTACACCACTTGATATATTATTTAATTTAATTTTTTTCTTTAAAAAAGCAGGGTATAATGAAAAATTTTATTTTTCTATATCTACTTGTACTTTCATAATTTTTTTTTTATATGGAGAGAGGCTCTAAAAATGGTCCGATCCTATCTATTTTTATAAGGGTTTATTTTTGGGTTAATACATATCTATGTACCAAATATCTCAAAAAATCTCATATGAAGAGGGGTTCTAAAAATGGTCCAATCCGGTCCGTTTTCAATAGAGTTTTCTTTTGGGCCAATTCATGTCATGGCCATGTACCAAATTTCATCAAAATATCTCAAAAAATGCGACCTGTAGCTTGCGCACAAATTTAGATGGTCAGACAGAAGAACAGACGGACAGACGGACATGGTTAAATCGATTAAGATTTTGATTCTCAATCGATCGGTATAAGTGAAGGTGGGTGTGGCATTTGCCGTTTAGGAGTTACAAATATCCGCACAAACTTAATATACCCTTTTCCACAGGGTGGTGCAGGGTATAAAAAATAAACAAAGTTTGGGATTTATTATTAATATTCTATATGGGCTATCTGTACTGCGATCATTGGATCTATTGTTCAGCCCGTGATCTCAGTTCAGGAGTTGTAGGCTTTAAAAGTAGAACAAGACTTTCTCAAAGCTCCTTATTTCCTCTGGTGTTATCACATATTTTCCAAATGTGTGCTGCTACTGGAAGCGGGTCAGTTGCAAAATATGTGTTCAGGCGTTTCAGGAGTCGCGTCACATAGTCTGCATATGTAGCTATCAGATACTATACAGATATTTTATATAAGTGGTATGTGATGGTACAATGTCCTATGCACAGGACAGTCAGTACCCTGATCTCGCCCCTTTGTGTTGTAGTTTTAGAGCCTTGCATCACTCTTGGAAGATTTAATGAATGTTTTGACTTGTTTTTTACCTTTGCAGGTCTCCCAATAGGAGGCAGCCATAGGCATAGTTATATATCCCACCATTTCCATGATGTGGGTTTTAGCCACACCGCATAATAGTTTTGGACTAATCATTTGCCGACGGGTTTCCCTGTTAGCTAAGCAGTCAGCCCGTTCGTTGCCTGGGATCCCCACATGACCAGGCACCCACACAAGAAAAACCTCATTATGTTTGCCTAACTCATTTAGTAGATCCATACATTCTGATACGTCTTCCTTAGGTGTTTTCTCAGACATTCCGACCCACATGCAATAATTGCATATGTTCCGCCTGGATTGTTGTAGGAAGGAGCCCCACTAGGACTGCTCTTTGAAATGCGGGACCATACATACCAGCTCCGATTTGCCCAGTTTCCAGTTTGGAACCATCTGTGTACCATTCCAGTGCCCCTGGTTTGGGTACTGCGGATTTTTACCAAGCTCCCCTACTGGGGATTACTATAGAGTAGAGATGTGTTAGTTTTATCTCCGCTGAGGAACAGTCCGAAATCATTGGGTCATCTACCCGGTTTTAGTTTGTCTATTCCAGGTAGTTGAAGTGCACTACGACCAGCTTCTCTTTCGATTAATATTGCATCCGTGGGGCATGTTTTCATGGCCCTGTGATGCCTACAGTTGCAAGCCCTTGAACTTTGCTCAACGCTTTTGCCGCAGTAGTTTGCGTAACCATGCCAAAGCTGCATAGGTTAGGTAGAAGGATAATTGTGGTATAAGACCAGTAGGACTCATACCCCATGTTTTTCTCAAAAGTCATGAAAGGTGCGTGTCTACTTTTCAGTTATATATTTAAGATAAGGATTCCATGATTTTATTCAATTTTAATCCCAGCCACTTCATCAGAGTACAATATTTGTGTACCGTTTAAGTAAATGTTACCTAATTCTAGTTTTCTCTTGTTGGAGAAGGGGACCAGGACCGTCTTTTGTATGTTGATTTTCAGGCCCCTTTCCTGGCACCGTTTCTGTGCTACTGTTAGGGCTATTTACATTCGTTCCGTGAGAACTTGTTCATGCCAGCTAACAACACAGATGGCTATGTCGTCTGCCTAGCCTAGCGTTTTGAACCCCATATTGTTGAGCTTTATTAGAGGAGAGAGTACACCCCCTTGTGGGAAATTTCTAGTGACCCTAGTTGTCATAGTCGTCCCTGCAAGCTCAGTGGTGATAGTTCTGGAGTTCAACATTGAAATAACCCATTTGGTTATCATCGTTGGTATTTCTTTGTCTACCATGGCTGATTCTATTGCTGAGTATGACGTATTGTCAAAAGCCCCTTGAATGCCAATGAAAGCTGTGAACTATATGTTTAGTCTCTAACGCCCCCTCGTGAGCTCATGAATTGCCGTCGTAGTGGATTTGCCTTTTTAATAGGTAAATTGGTTTTTATAAAAGAGTTTTTCCCTAATATAGGTGTCCTTTATAAAATTATCTAATTATCTCCTCAGTTTTAAGAAGAAAGGACATTAAAAAAGCTGAGGCTTATATACGACTATACGACTTAAGAAAGCGTTCGTCCTTGTTTCCTTCCTTTGGTATAAATAGAACCTTAACCTCATTCCAGTTTTGTGGAACAAGCTTCATAAGGAGGCTTGCTTTAAATATTTTACAAAGACCTGGAACGATGATGAATGATCCCTGTTGTATAAGTTTTCTTGAGAGTGTTAGTATTCAGTACCGGTGCTGTGTCCCTTTGCAAAGGCTTTCTGAAGTCGGACAGCTTCGGGGAGATTGTCAATCTCCTCGCACTAGTCCCTCCATGCACCCCTTTTGGACCGCCGCAACTCGCGATTGTAATCAGTTATAGCAGATTTGTATTCAGCCCAGTCGCCTGTCCGTTTTTTTCTATTGAATAGTGCACTAGCCTTACTCCTAAACTTTTGTAGTCTTAGGTTCCACCAAGGTGTCTTTTTTTATTTTTAGAGGGCAGTTTTCTTGGTAGGCTATTTGAATATTAGAACAGAGGTCATTGGATTCCTGTCCCAGTTCTGCTAAATTTAAAATTGCTTGCAGAGAGCGGTTTATGTTATGATTAAGGTAATAACGGAAAAGATCCCAATTGGTGTTTTTGGGATTTTAATTCCAAGCAAAGTATTTGTAGAAGAAGAAATTAAATTAATTAAATTGTAACCCAAAGGGCACGAAAATAAACATGACTTCTCTACCTAACCTCAATGCTCCAACAACAACACAGCCTAAATAATATGCACATAATGTTGTACGAAAACCACAATTTTTTTTTTTTACATATAAGATAGGGGGTATATTAAGTTTGTTTTTCCATCTGTAAAACCCAGAAGGAGGAGTAAAAGACCCTACAAAGTATATATTCTTGATCAGCATCAAAAACTAAGTCGATTTGGACATGCATGACCGTGTTAAAATGGGCTAAATCGGTCGTAAGCCACGCCCACAATCAACCAAAATCTATTTCTCTTTCACAAAAATTGACCATAAAATTTACTATAAACTTGAAATTTGGTATACATACGCAACTATAAGTAATTCCTTTATCAATGTCCCAAAATTGGGCGTGAATACATGATCAGCATCTTTGCAATTGCAAGTACGGTTATATGAATATGCAATATGAGTATGCCAATTATTTTCGTCAAGCTGCAATGTAAGTATTTTGCAGCTTGACAAAACATAGTTAAATAAGGGTAAACCACTCGGCCACTTGAAACTTATCAAGAAATAAAACTTGTAATCTTTGTAATTATTAACTTATATATAACTGCCACGCTTACCGTTGTAAATGTGGAGGGTATTTAAAATTTGGCCTAAACCAAAATTAGTTTTCTTACTTGTTTTTTTTTTTTACCTTATTTTCATATTACATATTTCGTATTTATATGTACGTCATCAGTTTGCAACATCCAGCAGGAGGTTTCAGGGATCCTGCAAGGTATATATATACTTGATCAGCATTATAATCTGAATCAATCTAGACATATCCGTTCATATGTCAGTCTATTGTTGGAGCAGTTCAAGATTATACATTTCGATTTGAAATTTTATACAGACACTTCCAGGTAACTTCAGACAGATCGCTATATAAATTGAGCAAAATTGTTCAAGAACCACAACCACAATCGATAAGAAAAAAACTCACGCGGCTACAAAAATTGACTGATGAAATTGAAAGTTTTGTTACACCAATTTATTATATAATGACCTCATCCATCAATGTGCCAAAAATTGGCATGATCGGACAAAAGACAAGCCCACAATTTATAAAAAAAATCGAACATAGAATCTACATTATACATATTGTATAAAATATTATCTATATTATATACCACACCCACTTCAATTATACCGATCAATATAGTATATATCCATCCATCTCTCCGTCTGTCCATGTAAATTTGTGGTTAAGGTACGATTCGAATTTTGTGACATTTCAATAAAATTTGGTACAAGGAACTATATCGAAAATAGTTCGAGTTTGACCATTTTTAGATTCCTTTCCCATATAACGCCACAATATGAAAAAAATCTTTATGTGGGAAAAATTTGTAATTCTTAATATTTTGGACAAAATTTGGTAAATTAGCTTAATAATTGACTATAATAAATTTGGTTGCGATGGGACCATTTTTAGAACCTGTTTCCATATAATATTTCACGAAATGTGACTTACACAGTTTGTTCCAGATCCAATGAGACTGGCTCCATAAAAATTCTTAGCGCAGTGACATCTATGAGTGAATAATGGTAGATGAATACCTTCATCTATTTAACCTCAAAATTTGAGCGAATTCGGTTGATATTTCATTGTGGTTTGACATTTTATCTAAAGTCACTTTGTGTACGTCGATCGAAAAACCAACATAAAACAAGTAAGAAAACGAAATTTGGCTTTGGCCAAATTTTAAATACCCTCCACATCTATGTATATTAGTAGGATTGGCAGGTATATTATTACGCCACGTATAATGTATGTATAGTGTATCAGCCTGCAAGTCTAGTTTTATGGTGAATATGGTTTTTTGTGAATTGTGGCTTGTCTGTTTTTCCACCACGCCCATTTTTAGTACACCGATATATGGGATAACTATAAAGATATAAACAAAATTTCAAATTGATGTGGTAGATAAATTATTGTTGAATGTGGGCCGACCGCGCCCATTTTCGGCATATCGGCACATGAAAAGAATATTTATAGATATACATACCAAATTTCAAGTTTATAGCTCAATTTTTGTGAAATAGAAATAGATTTTGGTTGATTGTGGGCGTGGCTTACGACCGATTTTGCCCATTTTAAGTAGCGATCTGCGTGCAAGAACTAAAAGTGCCTGCACACAATTTCAGCTCAATAACTGAATATTGCAAGCGGAAGAACAAACTTAGTGGAGGGACTAATGATTGCATTATATAAATTGATTAATTTCACTTCACGTCATTCTAATAAGTATATTAGTATATTATATATTATATAATAAGTATAGAAACTGTCCGTACTGTCCGTTTTTTTAAATTTTTTTTAATATTCGCTCTTTATTATACCCTCCACTGTAGTAACGCACACTAACAAAAAAACGCACACAGAGACAACTTCTATATATTTATACGTAATGAATGCATTCATTAAAGGATTGTCCTTGTTATGCTCATATAAATCATCTACCCCTCCTTCTTTACTACTGCTTTGATAAAATCACACAAATGATTAAAAAAAAAGTGCTATTTAATACATTATCCATATATATAGAAAGGTAGAAAGAATATTTTAATAAGTAAATATGAAGATATTAGGTAGACTTGCGGACAAAATGAAATTAATAAGCCATTTTTTGTGGCAGATATATAGATTTTTGCCAATTGTGGGCATGGCTCTTGATTTATTTTGCCTAATTTAAATCTGCAATCTGCGTGCAGAAACTAAAAGCGTGTATATAAAATTTCAGCTCGATATTTCAAAATTTACGACCCTAAAAACAGACAGATATACGGATATTCATATCTAGATCGACTCAGTATTTGATGTGGATCAAGAATATATATACTTTGCAGGGTTTCTGATGCCTCGTTTAAAGTGTTGCAAATGATATCTCAAACTTAATATATCACTTTTGTGAAGGGTACAATAGCACCAAAGAGTATAATACGCCTACAATTGAGAGCGCACATTCATACACACACAAACCGAAAATCAAACCTAAGGATAACTGGCTTTTTTCACGTTTCATTTCAACTCTGGATGATACATACATATATGCACGCACAAACAGAATATCACACCTAAGGGTAACTGGCTTTTTTCACGTTTCATTTCACCTCTGGATGTACAGACACGTCTTTAGATATTTGTGTTTTTCTTGAGAAATTTTCTTCTACTTTTTCTTTAAATAAATTTCAAATAAATTTTTTTTATATGAAAAATTGCATCTACGTACCGATACGATCGAATAATTCACCACCGGCTGCATATTCCAAGAAAATGTACTCAATATGTCCATGTGAACGATTACCATAAAAGCGCAATATATGTGGATCCTGTAGCATTTTTTGTATGCAAATTTCTTTACGAATGAACAGCACAGCATCCGAATGCTTTTTTAAATCGACCATTTTCATAGCAACAGCTTCACCGGTTTGACGATTAATCAACAATTTTACTCTATGTGTGTGTATAATAATAAAACGAGAGAGAGAGAGAGAGAGAGAGAGAGAGGGTAAAAAAGAGTATGAATTTTATTATTACATACAGAAAAATTTATTTGTATTTTTATTATACTCTCCACCTTAGTGATGAGGGTATATTAAGTTTGTTCTTCCGTTTGCAACACTCAGATGGATGCGTCAGAGACCCTACAAAGAATATATATTCTTAAACACAAAAATGAAACTTAATGGACATATTTATGATTATCCCTTCCATCCACGTGCCAAGAGTCGGTGTGGTAGGATAACAGACACGCTCATAATTTAAAAAAAAACATACTAAACGTAAAACCCGACTTGCAAGTTGATACGTAATACATACACTATTAGAGGGCGTAATCACCTACCTGCCACTCCCACTATTGTAGATGTGGAGGGTATTCAAGATTTGGTCTAAGCCAAATTTAGTTTTCTTACTTGTTTTTTTATATTTTTTGTTTCTGTTTTTATCCCACTAGCTGGGCAACAGTATGTATATCAACAATTATGTAAGCTTATATAAATATTTTATATGTACATATGTGCCTTTCTGTATATATCACCATATCTCATTCGTATAAATGGATATGTGGCACATACGTGGTCTTTAGCATATTGAAAAAAAAAAAAAAAAAGAAAGAGAAATTCCTCTCTTTCCCCTTCACTTTTTAGTGTCAAATAAGAGAAATTTACCATGAGAGAGAGACACTTTAACTAACTGTATATGGCACCTAAAACATACGTAAGTAAATTGGTACTGTTAACAGTTTCATTCTTATACCCCACACCGCAAAGACACTATAAGGGTTTATGCGGTTATTGCTTACTCCTAAACAGCAAATGCCACACCCAGTTTTAATTATATTGATAACATCAGAATAAAAATCTGAATCGGTTTAACCATGTTCGTTTGTACATCCATGTATTTCTATAATCAAAATTAATTAGTAATTAAGAAAAAGGCAGTTAAAAACAAAGAAACTATATTTGACTTATAGGTCAAATCTTAAGTACCTCCCACATCATGGGCGTGGATTCCTCCCTCTTTTAATATATATATTACTTATCAACTTATCAAGTCGTTTTTCGCTGAATACGAATTTTTGTAAATTGTCGGCATATCTAAATAGATTATTGTCATTTGTGGGCATGGCCCTTAACCGATTTTATCCAATTTAAATAGGGATTTGCGTGCAGAAATTGAAGTATTTGTAGAAAATATCAGCTCAATATCTCAAAATATACAACCGTGAGAATGGCAACATCCAGACAGATGGATACATGGACAAACGACTCAGTACGACACAGTTTTCAATGTTGATAAAGAATATATATACTTTTTACGGTCTTTAACGCGTCCTTCTAAGTCTTGCAAATGGAATAATAAACTTAGTACACCCTCCCATCTTATGTGGAGGGTATAAAAAAAAGCCGCTCTTAAGAGTTGTTAATAAGAAAACAAAGAGTAAAACGTTTGTATAAAAAAAAAGAGACAGAGAGTGACAGAAGATTGCCTCACGTTTGCTATCAGTGCATGTGCTATGGTGATGTTTCTATTGTCCTTTTACTATTTTCACTATGAAACGCATATTATTATCATTTATATGTATACATATATAGTAAAAAATATTTTGTAGTATTCAAGTATATAAAACAGATTGTGGGCGAGAATTTACGTCTCTGTTTATATGAACAAATAAATAAACCAAATTTAGCTTAAACCAAATCTTAAATAACCTTCACAACTATATATAAGACGTGGAAAGTACCTAATTACACTGTCTAATAGTTTATATACTGTATGAATTATGGGCGTGTTTGTTATACGACCACGCCCATTTTGGGCACATCGAAGTAGGGGATAGCGTGCCAAATTTCTAAAAATTAGCTCAATTTTTGTAGCAGATAAATATATATTTGTCGATTGTGGGCGTGGCTCTTGACTGATTTTGCCCATTTTAAGTAGCGACTCATAAGCAGAACAAAAACAGACAGACTCACGAACATACATGTCCAGATCGACTGTTTTTAATGCAGATCAAGAATAAATATACTTCGTAGTCTCTGACGCCTCCTTCTAAGTGTGTTTACAATCTTAATATACCCGCCATCACTAAGAAGGAGAGTATGTATAGTATGTATGTATGTATTTACCGAAGAGAAGACTCCTCTTCTTCTTCTATTACTTGAAGACATGCGCTCACGTATACTATACCATCTCTACCATTTTTCTATCTATATACAACAACTATACCTATGATTTTCATGTTATATTGTTATGCGTTTATATTAGTTACGTTTGTACAATAAATGTCTAGTTTATGGTGTAAAACAACATTAGTAGAAAAATTGGAATAATGAAATCTTTTTATACCCTCCACCTCAGTGATGAGGGTATACTAATTTTGTTCTTCCGTTTGCAACACCCAAAAGGAGGCGATAGAGACTCTACAAAGTATATATATTCTTGATCAGCGTCAAAAACTGAGTCGATTTAGACATGTATGTCCGTGTGTCTGTCTGTTGTTGGCAGTCTCATGGGCGTAAATTTTGAGATATTAAGCTGAAATTTTGTACAGGCACTTTTAGTTTTTGCACGCAGATCGCTATTTAAAATAGGCAAAATCGATCAAAAACCATGCCCACAATAGGAAAAAATCTATTTATCTGCCACAAAAATTAAGCTATGAACTTGAAATTTGGTATGTACATCTATAAATATTAGTTTCATCGATATGCCAAAAATATGCGTATTCGTATAATAGACACGCCCACAATAAATAAACATCTTTATATCCGCCACAAAAGTTGACCTAGGAACTTGAAATATGGTATGCGTATACATATTTATCTCATTTACTGAAGTGCCAAAAATGGGCGTGGTCAGATAATAGACACGCCCACAATTTACAAAAAACCATATTAAACCTAAAATTAGACTTAAATGCTGATAAATAAGACACACATTATTAGAAGGCGCAATATATATATATTTGCCACGCCCAACGTTGTGGAGGTGGAGGGTATTTAAGATTTGGCCTAAGCCAAATTTAGTTTCCTTACTTGTTTTTGGTATAAAATTATTTTTTTTTGGAAGATAAAGGAAGGAAGGATTTGTTTGATAGGTTTCCGGTTATTGACTTTTTTTTCGTTTATTTGGTGAAATGCGTAAAATCTAATATCGTGGCGCTTTTTATATATATACATACATATATATATATATTATATAACACAAGTGTTGCTACAATGCTTGATGGTAGATAAATAATTGCCACTCCATGCTAGTAAGACTGTAGTTGCATATGTATACGTTACGTTATGCCTTAATTGGTTTCAAATTATATTTAGTTAGCCTCCTTCAAATATTAAATTGAATACACCTATCCCTCGTTTTACACGCTACTCGCTTTTGATCTTACGCGGTTTTTAAAATCAAAATTAAAAAAAAGAATTATGTAGAAAATAACTAATTTTGACTGCACGTGAATTTATTTCTACTTAATTATAAATCTGGTAACACTTCAGACGTATACATGCTTCATTTTTCCTAAAGTCTCAGCAAACTACGACTAAACTCAATACAGGAACTGTAGAAGCATAGATTAATGAGATTATGTTATCCAGTGATGAATCTGATAATATACAATTTCGTAAAAGAAGACTCATCGTTGAAAGGGATAGCAATTAAGTTCGATTAAAATTAGGAAGGTAAGTTTTATTTAGTTATTAATTTTCCAAAAATTTTTTATTTAAATGAAGTACAATTTTTTTTTTCTATAAAATATTTTTTTTCTTTTCCAAATAAATTTAACTATTTTTATACCCTCCACCTTAGGGAAGAGGGTATATTCATTTTGATCCTCCGTTTACAACACATCGAAGGAAGCGTCGGAGACCCCACAAATCATATATATTCTTAATCAGCATGAAAAGAGAAATCGTTTGAGACATGTCCGTCCGTGTGTCCGTGTGTCCGTCTGTTGTTGGCACTCTCACGGTCGTAATTTTTGAGATATCAAATTGAAACTTTGCATACGTATTCTTAGTTCAATTTCGCTGTTCCGTATTGAAATTGGGCAACATCGGTTAAGAGACACGCCCACAATAAACGAAAACCTCATCATACCTCGAAAAAATTGTATCTTTAAAAAATTATATATCGCACAATACTATGCCTATCAAGTTGAAATTTGGTATATATATAAAGGGTACCGTTATCCAACATTGTGCTAAAAATGGGCGTGATTGAATAACACAAACGCCTATAATTTAAAAAAAACACTATTTGCCTAAGTACATGAAATACATAAATATGGCAATAGGAGCTTATTTTTTAGAGAATTACAAAAGGTGGAGGGTATTTAAGCTTCGGTCTTAACCGAACTTTTCTATCTTGTTTATGTTTTCTATGATTTAAATGATATTTTTATATTTTATTAAGTGTACTAGTTATATTTTGCGTTCAATAAATGTCTGAAAAAAGCTTATTTAGAGTCGTTTTCGTTTTACACGGTTTCTCCATATAAAAATTATTTTTTTGAAATACACAGGAACGTATCTACTGTGTAAAACGAGGGATAGGTGTACATCAATGATTTGTTTAAAATTATAGTTTTCGCCAGCCGTGCTTATGTTGTGGTGAAGTACAAAAGAAGAAATGCTTGCAATTCAAGTGAAAATGTTATAGTTGGTCAAGTCAAACCATTTACCCTACACTACTTAGATCCTCAAAAATATGAAATAATTAGTTTAGTTTCTACAGTAAACATAGAGGAATCGCCTATAAGTTATTTCGAGAAATTTTTAAGAGGGGTTCTAAAAATGATCCCATGAGACTTTGATACAGGCAAATTTTGTTAAAATTTAAGATTTGCGATTTTTGGCCATAAAAAAGCCTTTCTTCATAAAAGTTCTTTTATGGAGAGGACTTCTAAAAATGGTTCAATGTAATCCATTTTCAATAAAGTTCCTCTTTAAGCCAATACGTGTCCTTGTACCAAATTTAATCCAAATATCGCAAAAAATGCGACCTGTGGCCTGCGTAAAATTTATATAGATAGGATTAAAAAGATTTAAATTTTGATTCTGAATCAATCAAAATAAAAGTAAAGTAAATTAAGTTTGTCATTCCATTTGCAACATTCAAAAGCAGGCATCAGAAACCTTACAAAATATTTACACTATTGATCAACATCAAAAACTGAGTGGATCTACATATGTCCGTCCATAATCTATTATTACCATTCTCACGGTCGTAAAAATTGAAATATTGAACTAAAATTTCATTCAGGTAATTTCTGTCTGCATATTTCGGATTTAAATTGGGTAAAACCAATTAGCCACGCCCATAATCAATAAAAATCTATATATCTGCTACAAAAATTGGGCTATGAATACTTTACTACATCCATCGATAAGCTAAAAATGGACGTGCTTGGATTATAAAAGCGCGGACCAATATAAAAAAAAAAATTGTATTCGGCGTAAAACTCGACATTTTAGTTGATACGTAATACATATACTATACGAGGACGTAATCCAGTACCAAGCTCAACATTTGTAGATGTGGGAAAGTATTTAAGATTTAAGCCAAATTTAGGTTTTTTTTGTTATACCATCCATCTTAATGATGAGGATATACTAAGTTCTTCCATTTGTAACACCCGGAAAGAGGCGTCAGAGACCCTAAATTTGAGATATTGAGCTGAAATTTTGTACAAATATTTTTAGTTTTCAAAATAACAAAATTAAAAATCTATATATCTGCCACAAAAATTGAGCTTTAAAGTTGAGATTTGGTATACACATTTATAGTTATCCTCTTATCGAAGTGCCAAAATGTGCGCATGGTCAAACAACAGGCACGCCCACAATCAACAAAAATCTATATATGTGCTACAAAGTTGACCTATGAAATTGAAATTTTGTGATATATTTATAGTCATGCCAAAAATGGGTGTGGTCGAATAACAAACGCACCCACAATTTTTAAAAAAAATATACTCCATGTAAAACTCTACTTATTGATTTTGAAACTCTTCACTAAGTTTGTCATTCCGTTCGTAACTGTACGAAGAAGTCGACGCCCCCAGACAACTAAAGTCCGGCATTTGATTAAAAAAAAAAAACATTAAAAAAACAAGTAAGAAAACTAAATTTGGCTTAGGCCAAATCTTAAATACCCTCTACCTCCACAACGGTATATTGCGCCCTCTAAAAGTGTACGTATTACGTATCAGCATACAAGTCTACTTTTACGTTGAATGTGGTTTTTTGAAAATGCGTGTCTGTTATCCGACCATGCCCATTTTTGGTAAACGATGGATGGGCTAACTTTTAATAAGTGCACTAAATTTCAAGTTCACAGGTCAACTTTTGTGGCATATATATAGATTTTTGTCCATTGTGGGCATGTCTGTTATCCTACCATGCTCATTTTCGGCACATCAATAATTATGTATACGCGTACCGAATTTCAAATTCCTAGGTCAACTTCTGTGGCAGATATAGATTTTTATTGATTGTGGGCGTGTCCTACTACGCCCATTTTTGGCATATCTATTAAGCTAATATTTGTATATGTTCATACCAAATGAAATACAAAATTTCAGCTCAATATCTCATAATTTAGCCCCGTGAGAATGACAACAACAGAAAGGCACACGGACATACTCACTTTTTGGCGCTGATCAAGAATATATATACTTTGTAGGGTCTCTGACGCTTCCTTCTGGATGTTGCAAACGGAAGAACAAACTTAGTATACCCTCATCACTGAGGTGGAGGGTATAAAAACATTAAGTTCTTATGAATTATTTTTACTTACTCCCCGAAAGCACCTTCTCCTAATGTTTGTGCCATCGACCAGCCTTCAACAAATTCACGATTACAATTATTGTTGTTATAGTTGTTGCTGACATTGTTATCATTAGTATTTGCCGCTAATACGGATACTCCCGTAGCCAAAGAGTCATTATTAATGTTCGTGTTGGTGTTAATACCATTATTATTAGCCGTATCAGCTACAGCAGATGTTAAAGCCAATATTGAGGTGGACATTGTATAGTGCGGTGTGACGTGAGCTTTGTTATCCTTGTTTCACTTTTCTAATCTGACCAATTTTCAATTTTTTTTTTTATTTCATTGTTTTTTATGTTAGAAACTTAAACATAAATGTACATAGATATGTATATATGTATTTAACAATATAATTATGTATGAATTGTTTATTGAAACACTATTCGTGTCAGTGTTGTTTCTACTAAATTTAAAATTTTTTTTTTTTCGTTTTATTTCTCTCCCATCACCAGCGCGTTTTTAAAGTCACTAATTTTGCAAATTTGGCTGCTGTACTGTATAATGATATACTTGACTAGCACGCTGGCTGTTTGGTGTTTAGTGGTAGGTAGATAGGTTGTAGTAGTGGTAGCTGTCCATGAAAGGAGCAGCAAACTGAACAACAGGGTGTACACGCGGTTGCTTTGTAAATGAAAAGGAAACTGGTTTTAAAAGATTGTGTATATGTAAGTGTTCGTATATATTAGTGTGTTGGCAAATGTTCAAAAAAAAAATTTAAAAGCAGTGTTAATACTGTTGATGGTGCAACCAAAATATGTTTGTTCGATATGTAAGCCTTTATAATGGATAAATGCTGAAAATATAGCACAATTGATGATAGTTGTGTATATATATATATATGAGTGTATTTTGCGATTGTTGCTTGCTCTGCTTAGTTGAACGCTTGAATAATGTGTCTGGCCTTCAAGTCATAATGTTGATGGTACAGATGGCCGGTTGGTAGGTAGTTGGTAAATATGCATAGATGCAGCACATTTGACTGGCTTGCCTGCCTGCTTGCTTTGCTCGGCTAACTTGGCTACATAGATTATATGCTGTGGCTTGTTTAGTTGGCTACGTAGGCAGTCAAAGGAAAATATTGCTATATTGTTGTTGTTCTACACTTACAAAACGAATTAAAGGTAGACTTTTTGTGCACTATATGTAGTTGTTGCTGTAATTTTTGCTACACCAAATTTTAAAGTCTTGCTTTCCTTTTTTTTTGCCTGCTCTCTATCTTTCTCTTTTCCTGTTCTTTATATTTTAATTTTAAAATTTATTTCTTTGATAATATTTTGGTTTTTATTTGACTGCTTCTTCTTACATATATGTTGCATAAAAACAAACGAAATATCAGTTATTTTGGATAATAACTCATTTGTTACTGTTTGGCTGGGTGTGTTTACTGTTACTGATAGCAATCTGGAATGAGAAAATAATATTTACGAAAATTATTGTCTTTTTTTCATTTAGTTAATTTTTATTCATTGCACCATTTGTAGATATAACCATGTCTGTCTGTCCATGTAAATTTGTGTGCAAGCTAATAGTCGAATTTGAAATATTATGATGAAATTTGGTACGAGAACATGTATGGGCTTAAAGAGGAACATTATTGAAAATGGTCCGAGGTGGACAATTTTTAGAACCCTTCCTCATATATTGTTCTTTTCTAATAGAAGTCTTTATATAGCAAGAAATCGTATTTCTTACATTTATAACATAACAAGTTGAAATTTGGTAAAAATATTTATATTTATAGACGTAGTCGGATAACAAACACACATTTATAATTTACTAAAAAAAAACCTCTTTATGAAAAAATTTCAAATTTGTTCAAGAAAGCATTATTCCGGGTTGAATGAAATTAAAATTACATTTATTTTATTATAATTATTATACTAATAATTCCACTAATATACTAATAAAATAATAGGTACAATTTTTGTGGCAGTTATATAAGTTTTTGTCGATTTTGGGCATGTTTAAAATTCAATGGCGGCCTTTTTTGGCACATCGATGAGAGGAATAATTATAAATAAGTGCACCAAATTTAAACTTTAAATTATTGTGGCACAAAAAAGGATTTTTGTTGGTTGTGGGCGGGGCTCTTGACCGACTTTGTCCATTTTATAGTGATCTTCGTGCAGAAACTAAAAAATGTCAGTGCATAATTTCAGCTCAATATCTCAAAATTTAAAAATGAGAATGCCAATAACAGGCAGACACACAGACACACAATAACATGAATATACATTCAGTTTTAAACACTGATATATATACTTTGTAGGGTCTCTGACACCTCCTTCTGGATATTGCAAAGGGAATGACAAACTTGAGGAGTGTAATAAGTTCCATGTGGAGTGTATAAAAAAAAAATCTATACTCTTCCCATACTGGATGAAAAGAGCATGCGTACTCAAATAAAAAAAGTATGTACCGTATTCCACAGTGCTATGCTTTAGAGATAGAAACTTACGAAAAAAATCCATTCGCTGCTTTAATGCTTAAGCAAAGTAACTTTTCTATTGAATATTGAATTTAATTTAATTAGGTATTTTATCTCTTAGACAAGCTTGATATTTATTGATATTGTTAAAATTATGAATTGGCAATTTTTTAAGAAATACGATATCACATGTTCTAGACTTTACAGAGATTATTATAGAGAAGTCCATAATTTATTATACTTTACCATAGTATAGTGAGAGCATATAATAAGACATTAGGTATATTGCGAAGAATATATATTCTTGATCAGTCTCAGATCAAAATCTGAGACAAGTCCGTTCGTTTTTAGCCTTCTCATGAAATTTGACATATACGAGTATATTTATAATTACTACAACGCAGCATATATTTTCTTCCAGAACAGAAAATATTGCCGCCATACTACGCCCACTAACCGGAATTAGGAATCTCTCAAGACACGTGGTGGAGAATTTTGCATAAATATTTTGACTTACATTCATACAAGATCCAATTAACTAAAGAAAAGCTATATAAAGAATTGAAACCCTTTGATTATTTAAAGCGCCGATATTTGTGTTATTTCATGTCCTTGATTGAATGGCATTTTAATGCTGTCACACACCTCTCTTTTATCATAATACCTAACTATTCCCACGTCATACACGTTGCTGGAAATATGAATTAACGTCTTATGAAATCTTAAAATGGATGTAAAAAGTGTCTCTTTCACTTATATTCATATATGAAACAACTGAAATATTCCTACATATCATTGTTTGTTGATTGATTTAACGAAAAAAAATTAAATTTTTTTTATACGAAACGTGTTGAAAATACAAAGAGAAAACTACACTTTCTATATCACAAAAATGTTTAAAAAGTTGTTCTTATTGTTAACCCTGTCGTTGCATACTCTCTACTACACGACACATGTATAAAATGAAAATTTGTCTCTCTTGTCTGGTTGAGCTCTCTTAATGATTGTAAAGCAACAATTTTTCTATTAACATTTTAACGCGCTACACTTCAGCATATTTTATTATATATATATATTTTATGAGGGCTAATAAAAAGTTTTTTTTTTTGGTTGATATCACCCAGCCAACCAGACCGAAGAGATAAAGAGAAAAATCTGTTACTGCTGCTTTTGTTATGTCATGACAATTTTCCTTTTTCTTGATAATTTTTTAATGACAAATAAATTAATAAATGTATAGGTAATAGTTTGTGAAGGTGTGTACGTAAGTACATATAATTATCAGTCACTAAGTGTATTTACACATAAGTAAAAAAAAAACTAAATGTTCACACAAATAGAGGGCGCGGCAGGTACATAATTCCATCCTGTAAAAGTGTATGTATCACTATAATGAAATTTTCTTTTATCGTAATACTTTATAGAACTCTCTGAAATTTTTATACTCTCCACCTTAGTGATGAGGGTATACTAAGTTTGTTCTTCCGTTTGCAACACCCAGAAAGAGACCCTACAAAGTATATACAGTAGGGTTCATAATAATAGCAGTGCTTATTACTACGATCGAAAAAGTGTGATTTTATCCAAAATAATTTGAATAAAATTTTAAAGCCTTCTCTTTATTTAACTATGATCTATAACAAACTGAATTTATGGAACACTATTTGAATTCGTCACAAAACTTCACAAAGGGTCAAAAATACCTGTTCATAATAATAACAGTGCCGTCTTTTATTGTTGATTTTGTGAAATATTTCAAAGAAAAATAGTTAATTCAATGAAAAAATAAAGATTTAATTAATATTTGCCCTTATTCTGTATAACAGCGGCACATCTACGTTGCATTGAATCTACTAATCTTCTGCATCTACTGACCGGTATGTTCTCCCAAGTCGAGCGTATTACCTCCCACAAGGCATTTGCATTGGTCGGGTTTTTTCCAAAAACACTTTGTTTCACATCCCCCCATAAGTTTTCGATGGGTTTCAGGTCAGGTGATTGAGCTGGCCAATCCAAAACTTTAATGTTGTTGTCTTGAAGGATATCTCTTGCCCGCTTGCTTGTATGTCATTGTCCTGTTGGAAAACCCATTTAAGCGGCATTTCTTCTTTTGAATATGGCAGCATAACTTCTTCCAAGATTTCAACGTATTTGTGCTGGTCCATAACCCCTTTAATGCGAAATATAGGCATAGTAACATAGTACACCATAGTAAGAAAAGCAACCCCAAACCATTATTTTTGCCCCACCATGCTTTACGGTCTTTGTAGTATACTGTGACATATTAACGGTGTTTGGTGGCCTCCTAACATATTACCGTCGTCCATTGGAACCAAAGAGAACCACTTTACTTTCGTCCGTCCACAGAAAATTTCGTCATTTTGACTTTGGTCACTTTACGTGATAATTTGCACAATTTAAGCTTATTTTTCAAGTGTCGCTTTTAAATAAGTCTCCAATAAACGTCTTAAGACTGTCACTGAGCTCACATTAAGTAACAATTCCTCCTTTACTTTTGGGAGCTAATACTTGGCTGCCTCTTCACTAAATTATTAATTATACGATCGGTTTTTTGTCTGTTAATCGCTTCCGGCCCCGATTCTCGGGTCGGTTTTTCCATTTTATAGCGTTCGTTTTATAACCTTCGCCGAACAACCAATAATATTTAAGATTTGTTTATAAGTTTCATTTTCATTTCGTAATTTTTTTATTAAATCTCGCGTTTCACTTCAACAATGTTTTGAACGTCCCATTATTCTGTAACCACTAGATATTATTTATTTTGAATTAACCTTATATCTTTCCAAAAATATTTGATTTTCGGGTAAAAATATTTTTTTTCTTTGGTATATTTTAAAAAATTAACAAAAAGAAGTGCCGTCTATTATGAACAGGTATTTTTGACTATATGTGAAGTTTTTTTTGTTTCATTAAAAGAATATGTGACGAATTCAAATACTTTTCTATAAATTCAATTTGTTTTAGATCATAGTTAAATAAAGAAAAGACTTTAAAATTATTTTGGATAAAATCGCACTTTTTCGATCGTAGTAATAAACAATGCTATTATTATGAACACTACTGTACATAGCTAATAAACTGCAGCAACAACAATAACATTTATTAAGGTCCGCAGGCTTCTTCACGATCATCATCATGATCTTGATCACACTATATACTTGTACAGTAGAAAGGGTGATACGTGTATATAAAGGCGGTCACATTACACTTCTTTAAGGAGTGTTGTTACAATAATAACAACGACAATAATGGTGTACTTTGTACCCTCGCTTCTCTACGCTCTGTTAAGTTAAAGCTAAAATAGAAAAAAATTTCTGATCACAAAAGTAAACAACAACAATGACAACAATTTAGCACTGTTGAAATATTCTTACATTTTAGCTGAGTATTGAACCAGGAAAGCCATGCTTTAAAAAATCAATGGAAGAAAAAACCCTGAATTCGTGTTGTTCTTGTTGTTGGATTTGTTGAAACTAGCAGTCGCAGGCCTGCTGGGTGATAATATAAAAAACCAATTGCATTCCAACCAAATATTATTATATATGTATGTTTGTGTAGGCAGAACCAGCACCGTCAGCATAACCAGGCTATGCAGTGCAAGACTATAAAACAAGAAAATCTTCACATGTTTTTTACATCGTCCACATAAAATGGAGGGTATATTAATTTTTTTTCCGGTTGCAACACCTAGGAGGCATTAGAGACCCTAAAAGATATATATATTCTTGATCAGCGTCGAAAACTGAGTCGATCTAAACATGTATGTCCGTGTGTATGTTGTTGGCGTTTTCACGGCTCACGTGCCCACAATTCATAACACAATTCATAATAAATAACATAACAATTCACAAACAAAAAATCATATTCACCATAAAACTAGACTTGCAAGCTCATACGTAATACATACTCTATTAGAGGGAGTAATATACATGTATTTTACACGGTCACCTTTGTAGATGTGGAGGATATTTAATATTTGGCCCAAGCCAAATATAGTTTTCTTACTTGTTACACCCTACACATTAGTTATGAGGGTATACTAAGTTTGTTGTTCCGTTTGCAACACTCAGAAGAAGGCGTCAGAGACCCTACAAAGTATATATATTCTTGATCAGCGTCAAAAATCGAGTCGATTTAGATACACGGACACACGTCCATACATGTCCGTGTGTCTATCTGTTGTTGGCATTCTCAATGCGTAAAATTTTGACATATTGAGCTAAAATTTTGGCACTTTTAGTTTTGCACGCAGATCAAAATCGGTCAAGAACCACGCCCACAATCGACAAAAATCTATTTATCTGCCACAAAAATTGAGCTACTAATTTGAAATTTGGTATGTACATCTATAAATATAAGCTTCAACGATGTGCCATAAAAGGGCGTGGTCGGATGACAAATACGTCCACATCAATAAAAATCTTTATATCCGCCACTAAAGTTAACGTAGGAACTCGAAATTTAATAAGCTTATACATAGTTATTTCATTGACTAATGTGCCAAAAATTAGCATGGTCGGATAACAGACACGCCTACAATTTACAAAAAACCATAAAACTAGAATACCCAGCTGATACGTAAGACAGACACTATTAGAGGGCGCAATGTATATATGTATATTTTCCACTCCCACCGTTATCGATGTGGAGGGTATTTAATTTGGCTTAAGCCAAATTTAGTTTTCTTACTTATTATACCCTCCACCTTAGGGAAGAGGGTATATTCATTTTGATCATCCGTTTACAACACATCGAAGGAAGCGTCGGACACCCCACAAGCCATATATATTCTTAATCAGCATGAAAAGAGAAATCGTTTGAGACATGTCCGTCCGTGTATCCGTGTGTCCGTCTGTTGTTGGCACTCTCACGGTCGTAATTTTTGAGATATCAAATTGAAACTTTGCATACGTATTCTTAGTTCAATTTCGCTGTTCGGTATTGAAATTGGGGAAAATCGGTAAAGAGACACGCCCACAATAAACGAAAATCTCATCATACCTCGAAAAAATTGTATCTTTAAAAAATTATATATCGCACAATACTATGTCTATCAAGTTGAAATTTGGTATATATATAAAGGGTACCGTTATCCAACACTGTGCCAAAAATAGGCGTGATTGAAAACTGCAAACGCCTATAATTTAAAAAAAAACACTATTTGCGTAAGTACATGAAACAGTCATATACATAAATATGGCAATAGGAGCTTATTTTTTAGAGAATTACAAAAGGTGGAGGGTATTTAAGCTTCGATCTTAACCGAACTTTTCTATCTTGTTTTTATTTTATTTGATGCTGCCTCCCACTTCTTATTTTTCTTTTTCTTGTTCCTATAGACAACATGTGTGTTTGTTTGTCGTTGTTTTTTTTTTGTACCAAAATCTGGTTATTTTGAAGTTTACTTTACTACCCGTTAAAAAACTTATAAACTTTAAAACGCGCTTAATTCAAGCTAAGACTCCCCACCACCTCCTCCTCTTTTTGGGTATATACATATATAATTAATACTGAAGTTGAAGTTGCATTAGTTGGTTAGATTTGACTTTTACAATCAACACATGTGATGATTGCTTGCTGTGAAGCCTTACTTTGCATGACGTTGGGAAATCGATTTAAACAATAACCTTAAAAATGAATATCTGTCACGCTCTTTACCTTATAAAGCTATCTATCTAAGCTAAAAAAAAGGAAGGAGAAGTAGGTGTCAGAGACCCTACAAATCGTCAAAAACTCAATCGATTTAGACATTTATGTCCATGTCTCGTGTTGGCATTCTCGCGGGCGTAAATTTTGAGATATTGATCTGAAATTTTGTACAGGCACTTTTACTTTTTGCATGCAAAATCTGTCAAGAGCCACGCATACAAACGACAAAAATCTATTTATCTGTTACAAAAATGGAACTGTGAACATGAAATTTGGCGCGCATATACATAGTTATCCCATTGATTGATGTACCACTATTTACCATAAAACTAGACTACCAAACTGATACGACATACACTATTAGAGAGCGCAATATTTATATTTGCCACGCCCACCGTTATGGATGTGGAGGGTATTTAATATTTGGCCTAAGTCAAATTTAGTTTTCTTATATGTTTTATTCATTATAATTTTATTTTGTTACCTCCGCTGATGCTTTTGTTGCGTAAACCAGGTTTTACTAGATTCTCTTTTCTATTCTTGCTGATGCTTGTTGTAATTAACTTATTGATAACAGGCTTTTTTCCATATTTTTTTTTTATATAAATATATATTTTTAGCCTTATATGTTTTTTTTCCGACATTAAATGGAGCTGTACTAGTGGGTTGTTTGTTTAGTAGGATTGTTACATGTTGCGAATATTTGTTGTGTGTGTGTGCTGAGAATTCAAACTTATACTTTAGTTTCATTGATACACCTTAATTTTTATAGAACGAGCTACATGTACATAAACCACGTTCAAGTGCTTTTTGTGAAAGCTGATTATCTTTCTATTTCTTAGGTTGCTGGTTTCAATTATCTCTAAACAACTTTTAAATAAGAAGTAAATTTCTTTCTTTTTCTTCTTCTTCTTGAAATGAAAGACATCAAAGCCTATTTAATTGTAAATTGTGCTTAATAAAGGTGATCACGTGATTGGTTTGTTAGGCACCAGACCAGCTAGCAATCAATGCTTTTATGATCCAGAGAGAGAGAGATTTGTGTTCAATTATTTTATGAAAATTATAATTCAAGGTTTTTATAGTTTACCGTTACCGGACTTAGTCTTAACAAGATAGAGAAGTTCGGTTAAGACCGAAGCTTAAATACCCTCCACCTTTTATAATCTTCTAAAAAATAAGTTTCTATTGCCATATTTATGTATATGACTATTTCATGTACTCACGCAAATAGTGTTTTTTTTTTAATTATAGGTGTTTGCGTTATTCAATCACGCCCATTTTTGGCACAGTATTGGACAAAGGTACCACTTATATGTATACCAAAAATCAACTTGATAGGCATAGTATTGTGCGATATATAATTTTTTAAAGATAAAATTTTTTCGAGGTATGATGAGATTTTCGTTTATTGTGGGCGTGTCTCTTTACCGATTTTTTCCAATTTCAATACGGAACAGCGAAATTGAACTAAGAATACGTATGCAAAGTTTCAATTTGATATCTCAAAAATTACGACCGTGAGAGTGCCAACAACAGACGGACACACGGACACACGGACGGACATGTCTCAAACGATTTCTCTTTTCATGCTGATTAAGAATATATATGGTTTGTGGGGTCTCCGACGCTTCCTTCGTTGTGTTGTAAACGGATGATCAAAATGAATATACCCTCTTCCCTAAGGTGGAGGGTATAAAAAGAAAAGTAACTTTTTTATTTATTTGCTATCACAGGCTAAAACTTATTCGTAAGTAGCGCCCACATGAAGTTTTTCATCGCCTTTAAGACTTGTGGCAAATGGGTATATTAAGTTTCTATGGGTACTTTTTAACTCCTAAGGGGCAAACTTCCAATTATACTGAAATAAAAGCTGCATCAATTTAACTATGTCCGTCTGTACGTCTGGGTGTTCCTGTAAATTTATGTTTTACGTTTTTGCTACAGTTTTTAAGATATTTCTTCCAATTTATACAATTTTATATACACTGTTTTTTTTCCTAAGCCTTCTAATTTATGAGATTCATATGTGGTATACCTATCTCTACGGGACCCGTCAAATTGACGAGTACACTTATCTCGAAAATAATCCTTATATCAAATAAACCCCTGACCTTGTCCTCATAAAAACCACCATTTAATAATCCTTATATGAATGGGATAACCATAAATAGGTGCACCAAATTTCAAGTTCATTCAAGTTTTTTGTTGATTGTGGACTTGTTTGTTATCCAACCACGTCCATTTTTGGCACATCGGTGGATAGGATAACTATGGATATTCATACCAAATTTCAAGTTCGTATGTCAATTTTTGTGGTAGATATATAGACTAATGTCGATTGTGGGCATGTCTGTTATCCGACTACGGACGTAGTCAGCATATCGATGAAAGGGATATAGATGTACATACCAAATTTCAAGTTTATAGCTCAATTTTTGTGCCAGATAAATATATTTTTGTCGATTGTGGGCGTGGATCTTGACCGATTTTGCCCATTTTAAATAGCGATCTGTGTGAAAAAACTATAAGTATCTGTACAAAATTTCAGATCAATATCTCAAAATTTACGCCCGTGAGAATGCCAACAACAGACAGACACACGACATACATGTCCAGATCGACCCAGTTTTTGATGCTGATCAGGAATATATACACTGTGTGGGGTATTTAGCGCCTGCTTCTGGATGTCGAAATCGGAAGAACAAACTCAGTATATCCCTATCTTTTGTGGAGGGTATAAAAACGTTTTATTTCACAATAGCTTTGTGAGATGCTAAAAATGCACCGATCACTTTTAATAAATGCATCCTTGATTTAAAAGACACCCTTGCGCTAAAACACCAAAAAATACCAAAACTGCTGACTGTAGGTAGAATTATGTATATGGACGTGGAGAAGGATATGGTTAAATTGATTGAAACACTTGCCGTTTACGAGTTACAAACAATTGCACAAATGCTAAAAGTATACATTTTTAACACTTTGTTATGTAGAGGTATAAATGGTTGTTTGAACATTACAAACAGCCGCACGTGGGTGCATTGCGGACAAGTATTATAAAATATAAACATTTAGTTACGCAGAGTTAATCATTAATGTTTAAATCGCCATCCTATGCAACCACTGTGCACATGAATAAGGGGTCTTTCATTTAACCTTTGCGATGTTTTACAACAGCAATAAAAGAAAAAGACATTATTATAACATTATCAATAAAAACAAGATAGAAAAGTTCGGTTAAGACCGAAGCTTAAATACCCTCCACCTTTTGTAATTCTCTAAAAAATAAGCTCCTAATGCCATATTTATGTATTTCATGTACTTACGCAAATAGTGTTTTTTTTAAATTATAGGCGTTTGCGTCATTCAATCACGCCCATTTTTGGCACAGTGTTGGATAACGGTACCCTCTATATATATACCAAGTTTCAACTTGATAGGCATAGTATTGTGCGATATATAATTTTTTAAAGATACAATTTTTTCGAGGTATGATGAGATTTTCGTTTATTGTGGGCGTGTCTCTTTACCGATTTTGCCCAATTTCAATACGGAACAGCGAAATTGAACTAATAATACGTATGCAAAGTTTCAATTTGATATCTCAAAAATTACGACCGTGAGAGTGCCAACAACAGACGGACACACGGACACACGGACGGACATGTCTCAAACGATTTCTCTTTTCATGCTGATTAAGAATATATATGGTTTGTGGGGTCTCCGATGCTTCCTTCGATGTGTTGTAAACGGATGATCAAAATGAATATACCCTCTTCCCTAAGGTGGAGGGTATAAAAAGAGAAATAATGGTAGAAACGAAAGAACGATATAAACCAGAAATGCCAGATTCACCACTTGTCGTTGTATATATGTACTTACACTTATGTATATATATTTACATCAATCAATCATAATCATAACAAGTAAGAAAACTCTATTTGGCTTAGGCCAAATCTTAGATACCCTCCACCTCCATAACGGTAGGCGCGGCATATACATGTATATTACTCCCTCTACTAGTGTATGTATTACGTATCAGCTTGGTCGTCTGGTTTTATGGTGAATATAGTTTTTTGTAAATTGTGGGCGTGTCTGTTATCCGACCACGCCCATTTTTGGCACATCAGTGAATAGGATAACTGCGTATACACTTATTAAATGTCAAGTTCCTAGGTTAACTTTTGTATCATATATAAAGATTTTTATTGACTGTGCGCGTTTCTGTAATCCAATGGTCGGATAAAAGACACGTCCACAATTTACAAAAAACCACATTCAACGTAAAAGTAGACTTGCTCCCTACACGTAATAGAAACAGTATTAGACGGCGTAATATATATATATATTTGCCACGCCCACCGTTGTGGAGGTGCAGGGTATTTAAGAATTGGCCTAAGCCGATTTTAGTTTTCTTACTTGTTTTTTCTTAATATATAATCTTTAATATAATCCACCACTTAATATATCGTATAATGTATAATAAACACAACTGTAAAACCATGCTTAAAAACAAACAAATATTTCCCTCTTCTAAGGGATGTTTAACTGAAACGCATTTTTTTTATTCTACATCGTAAACATTAAAAGATTTAAAAAAAAACTCTTTAAGGTTGCCTTCACAATTATATATTATCGCCATCGTATATAGATATATATACCGCAATAAATAACATATTTGCTTACATTTATCCAGAATTTTCATTCTTTCTATAACAAAACGCCATTATTCCTTTGCTATGAACTCAAAGACATGATCTTAAAAGTTTTTTTTTCTTTTCTTTACACATTTTAGCAAATTTTTAGTAATTTCATTTATTTGTAATATAACGTTTCTCTTTAAAACATTAGAGTTAATTGCCATTTCCATTTCATTTTTCCTTTTTCTGTTAAAAAATGTAAAAATATTTGATTTATATTTATAAGAACAACGGAACTTAGGAGAGAATTTTAATTTGTAGTTTGTGTTATTAACTGATAGTTGCCATCATTTTCAGAATAACCGCTCCGTTAATATCACCTGTGAACTGAACAAATTATTAATCACTGTCTGAGATTTTAGATTATTTTTTTGGAGGTTTTAATAGAGCTTTTGCATTCCATTCCGTTTTTATTAAAATATTTTTTTTCACGTAAGTCTCTTTAATTATTAGTCTTATTTGAATTTTTTTAAATCTTAATGGGTAAATGAATGAAAAATTCCCTTTTTTGCATTAGCAGCAAGCTGGAGTTAATGTCAAACTGCAAAATCGCCTTATAAAGTAAGCGGCAACAACCCAGAAATATTTATTTATTACAAAATGTATCAAAAACAAAAAACAATAACAACGTAGATGATAAAAACTACCACTACTTTCCTGTTTATATATGTACGATAATTGCTGCTTTATTGGAAAAAACAAAACCTCTCAAAAAATCTCCAGAGAACAACTATGTGGTAAATATTCACAATGTACAAATCTATCCATAATTTAATACATTTACAAGGTAGGATTTTTTTTTTCGTATGTATATTACGCAAGGGGTTGCGACTGTTTCTCTGTTTGTTCTATACCTGAAAAAAAAAAAACACAATAAATCTGCAATGATGTGATATATAAACAACAGCATACAATCATATGTATATACATATGTGTACAGAATGTGTATGCATGTTCAGTTAAGACCGAAGCTAAATACCCTCCACCTTTTATAATAATTGAAAAGTGTATCAAATTACAACTTAGTATGCATTAAATTGTTGCGTATATATTATTATTCAGGTCATTTTTAAATAACAACAAATAGTGTTTTAACAACAAATGTGGATAACGGTACCACTTATATATATACCAAATTTCAACTTGATAGGCACAGTATTACGCGATAATTTTTTAAAGATACAATTTTTTTGAGGTATGTTGAGATTTTCGTTTATTGTGGGAGTGTCTCTTAACCGATTTTGCCCATTTTCAATACGGAACAGCGTAATTGAACTAAGAATACGTATGCAAAGTTTCAATTTGATATCTCAAAAATTACGACCGTGAGAGTGCCAACAACAGACTGACATGTCTCAAACGATTTCTCTTTTCATGCTGATTAAGAATATATATGGTTTGTGGGGTCTCCGAGTTTTCCTTTGATGTGTTGAAACGGATGATCAAAATTAATATACCCTCTTCCCTAAGGTGGAGGGTTTAATGAGAGAACAGCAGAAGCAACACCTCGTACATCAATATCACAGAAACATTATTTTTATATATACATGCACACACTCACTTGCATAACTACTTGCAGCAGCGTTAACAGCATCACTGTTGATAGTTTTTTTCCACCAAACACTAACGCAACATTTGTTGTTCACAGAGAGAGACAATTCAACTCTTTTTATACCCTCCACCTCAGTGATGAGGGTATAGTTTGTTCTTCCATTTGCAACACCCAGAAGAAGGCGTCAGAGACCCTACAAAGTAAATATATTCATGATCAACGTCAAAAACTGAGTCGATTTAGACACACCGACACACGTCCATACATGTCCGTGTGTCTATCTGTTGTTGGCATTGTCACGGGCGTAAATTTTGAGATATTGAGCTGAAATTTTGTACAGATACTTATAGTTTTCGCACGCATATCGTTATGTAAAATGTGCAAATCGGTCAAGAGCCACGCCCACAATCGACAAAAATCTATTTATCTGCCACAAAAGAAAGCTATAAACTTGAAATTTGGTACGTACATCTATATATATATTAGCTTTATCTATACGCCAAAAATTGACATATTCGGATTACAGACACGCCCACAATTAATAAAAATCTTTATATCTGCCACAAAAGCTGACCTAGAAACTTGAAATTTGGTACGCTTATATATAGTTATCCCGTCCATTCATGTGCCAAAAATGAGCGAGGTCGGATAACAGACACAATTTACAAATAACCATATTCAACATAAAAGTAGGCTTGCATACCGATACGTAATACGTACACTACTAGAGGACGCAATATATATATATTTTCCACGCCCACTGTTGTGGAGGTGGAGGGTATTTAAGATCTGGCCTAAGCCAAATTAAGTTTTCTTACTTGTTTTTTATATATGAACATATGTATAAAAATACATGTTTCACATTTATGGCCTGTGGTTTATTAATTTTGTTTTTATTGTAGTTGTTGTAATGTTGTCCATGGCGAGCATCAGTAATTACGCTGCTGATGCTATAATATAATAAGAAGTTGTCGTCGCTCCTTCGTTTAGTTTGCGATATATACACAGTGGCTCACAGTTTATTTGGTACACTACCCTTTATAGAAATAAAAGCGCTGTAGCTTCTAAACTATTAAAGTTATCAACGAAATTTGAATGCCAGGTTGTAAACGTATGGGTTCAACGAACATTAAAAACAAAACAGATTTCAAAGAAATATTTCTAACTGTCTACAATAAGAAATTTGATAATTAATATTTGGCATTGCATATACCAGGTTTTGGGTAACATCCGGGCTAATTTTATTCCAATCTTTCAACAACGTGTTCTTCAGCTCATTTTTGTTTGATATTTTGCGTTTTCGAATGTTCAACAGCCGGTGGTGACATTACATGGGGGCAGTTCCATATTAGCTAAGTCTGTACAATTGCTGATTTGTGTTTCGGATCGTTGTCTTGATAGAAGCGGAAATTTTCGCGTATACCCAGTTTCAATGTATTTTTGATGCGTTATATCAAATATCTCATTGTTAGACAGTTGGAAATATTTCTTTGAAATCTGTTTTGTTATTAATGTTCGTTAAACATACAGTTACAACCTGGTATTCAAATTTCGTTGATAACTTTAATGCCCATTATTATACTCCGAAATCAAACTCTAGTTGACTATTGCCAACGAGTAATTGTAAATTTGTTAACTTCTTGTTCATTTTTACAGTAGTTTCAAATGTTACTCTTGATTTCGTTTTTATATCTAATAAGACCGTAAAAATCATATGGTTTTATTGCCAAAATAAATCCGTTATTGTCAAAATAAAACGGTAAAAAGTATACAAATAAAAAATTGTTCAAAAATTTTGTCTTTTTTGTTTTAAATAAACTAAAAATTCACTTTGATCATCCGTTTACAACACATCGAAGGAAGCCTCGGAGACCCCACAAACCATATATATTCTTAATCAGCATGAAAAGAGAAATCGTTTGAGACATGTCCGTCCGTGTGTCCGTGTGTCCGTCTGTTGTTGGCACTCTCACGGTCGTAATTTTTGAGATATCAAATTGAAACTTTGCATACGTATTATTAGTTCAATTTCGCTGTTCCGTATTGAAATTGGGCAAAATCGGTAAAGAGACACGCCCACAATAAACGAAAATCTCATCATACCTCGAAAAAATTGTATCTTTAAAAAATTATATATCGCACAATACTATGCCTATCAAGTTGAAAATTGGTATATATATAAGTGGTACCGTTATCCAACACTGTGCCAAAAATGGGCGTGATTGAATAACGCAAACGCCTATAATTTAAAAAAAAACACTATTTGCGTAAGTACATGAAATAGTCATATGCATAAATATGGCAATAGGAACTTATTTTTTAGAGAATTACAAAAGGTGGAGGGTATTTAAGCTTCGGTCTCAACCGAAGGGTGGAGGGTATAAAGATAGAAAAGTTTAAAAACAAAACAGATTTCAAATTTCTTATTGTAGACAGTTAGAAATATTTCTTTGAAATCTGTTTTGTTTTTAAACTTTTCTATCTTTATTACAAAAGGTGGAGGGTATTTAAGCTTCGGTCTTAACCGAAGGGCGGAGGGTATAAAGATAGAAAAGTTCGGTTAAGACCGAAGCTTAAATACCCTCCACCTTTTGTAATTCTCTAAAAAATAAGTTTCTATTGCCATATTTATGTATATGACTATTTCATGTACTCACGCAAATAGTGTTTTTTTTTTAATTATAGGTGTTTGCGTTATTCAATCACGCCCATTTTTGGCACAGTATTGGACAAAGGTACCACTTATATGTATACCAAAAATCAACTTGATAGGCATAGTATTGTGCGATATATAATTTTTTAAAGATAAAATTTTTTCGAGGTATGATGAGATTTTCGTTTATTGTGGGCGTGTCTCTTTACCGATTTTGCCCAATTTCAATACGGAACAGCGAAATTGAACTAAGAATACGTATGCAAAGTTTCAATTTGATATCTCAAAAATTACGACCGTGAGAGTGCCAACAACAGACGGACACACGGACGGACATGTCTCAAACGATTTCTCTTTTCATGCTGATTAAGAATATATATGGTTTGTGGGGTCTCCGACGCTTCCTTCGATGTGTTGTAAACGGATGATCAAAGTGAATATACCCTCTTCCCTAAGGTGGAGGGTATAAAAAAATAGAAACAGCAATTCTTGTACACCAAGTGTTTGCAGTGCATCAAACACTTGGTCCCTCCACCGGAGTTTCGGCCTGCCTCTTGCGCGACGTCCTTCCGGTTCCCTTTCAAACACCATCCTAGCTGGAGCACTTTCGTTCATACAGCCGAGATGACCTAGCCATCGCAAACGTTGAATCTTTATGCAACGAACTATGTCAATGTCGGCGTAAAGCTCATGATTCGTTCTGATTCGGAACTCATCGCCAACGCGGATAGGACCAAAGATCTTTCAGAGAATTTTTCTCTCAAACGCGCCTAGAAGAGCCTCATCATTTTGTGTTAGCGTCCACGCTTCTGCGCCATAAAGAAGCATGGGGACGATGACGGTCTTATAGAGTGCAGTTTTAACGTACGAGAGAGGGTTTTGCTGTTGAACTGCTTTCTTAGCCCGAAGTAGCACCTGTTAGCAGACATAATTCTCCTTTTTATTTCCATGCTGACGTAATTGGAGATATTTACGGCTGTGCCTAGGTAGACAAAATCCTTGACTACCTCGAAGTTATGTCGGTCACAACATGAAATACGGGGCGTCGCGAATCCCTGAACGTTGAGATCATTTACTTCGTTTTATCCTCGTTCACTGCTAGACCCATCTTCGCCGATTCTTTCTCAATGCTTGCAAAAGCTGAGGTAACATCCCGCGCTTTCCGACCAATGATATCAATATCGTCGGCATACGCGGAATCATGATTCTTTTGTTAAAGATTGTGCCCCTTATGTTAACCTCAGCATTCCGCAACACCTTTTCCATGACGATATCGAAAAAGGTACACGAAAGGTTGACGCCCTGTCTGAGACCTCGTTGGGTAGGACCTGGTGTCACTCAAAGTCATTTTGCTAGGCCTTATCAGCTTAGCGGGGATACCAAACTCAGACAAGGCGGCAAACAATTTCGTGCGAATTGGAGAGTCGAATGCAGCTTTCTGAGGCCAGGCCTCCATCCGCTTCTTCGTTTCCGACAAGCACATTAGAGAACTGTTCTCACCATAACCTTAGAGCTTCTTGTACATCTGTGACCAGATACACGTTTTTGTCTTTAACAGAGGAAGAAGGTGTTGTTGTGAAACCCTCGGTTAGACGAATTTTCATAGAATTTCAGGGGTTTCGTTCATTCCTCTGTGCATCTCAATCCCTTCCAGCTCGCGCCTTTCCTGTTCTCTTTTTTAGCGTCTGAAAAAGCGTTTTTCGTCTCTTCTTTTCTCCTTATACCTTTCCCACTCAGTGCACAGCAAAGGATAAAGGATAGTGTACCAAATAAACTGTGAGCCACTATATTTATGTGTGTGTGAAAATAAAAATTTCACCCACATAAACGCATGCGTTGCTTCTAGACTGTTTTTGTTCTATTATTGTAGTTTTTATAAAGAAGTAATTTGTTTTTGTTATTGCTTTTATAGTTTAAACATTGTGTCGCTTGAGTTGCGCGTCAAATTTTTCTAACCTTATGCGCGCGTAATTTTTTCCTTCTGCCTTCTTTCTTTTAAACATTGTCATAGAAAAAAGAAACACCTCTCATAATATTTATGCATTAATAAATGTTGTCACGCTCTCTCAAAAAAGTGGAGTTGTTCCAACATGTGAGAATTTTTAATTAAATATTTCAAAATATTTCGAATATATAAGTTTTTAATTAATGACAGAAACTAAAGTATCTGTACAAAATTTCAACTGAATATCTCAAAATTTACAATCGTAAGAAAGCCTATAACAGACAGACATACGGACATACATGTCTAGATCGATTCAATTTTTGATGCTGATCAAAAATATATATACTTTGTAGTCTCTCACGCATTCTGCGTGTTGAAAACGAAATGACAAATTTAGTATACCCATCTTATGTGGTGAGGGTGAAGAAAAACCGCTCCCACAAAGTGCTAAATTTTTACTCTCTCTCTCTCTTAGTTTTATTAAAACATACATAAATCATATTCCCAAGTATAGTTACTAAGTAAAAGAGAATTTGTAAGAATACATAAATTGTAGAGAAAACTATGTCTGTCTGTCTGTCCGTTTGAAAATTTGTTCTTAAGCTAATTAACCATTCTTCATCAAGTTTTGTCAAAAAATATTAAGAATTGCATTTTTTTCCATATAAAGACTTTTCGTTACAATTTTTAACGTACTAGCCGAAATACATGACAGCCACATATATTAGAGGTTTGTAAATGCCGTTATGAATGTACAAAACAAAGAATAACGTTTACTGGGCCAAGTAATTAAAATGCCACACGAGTTTAAATCGATTTCTGGTATCAGCCTTTTTAAAATAGCATTACGTAGTTATCTTCGTTTAAATTTAGAAACACTGATATAATATAATGATGATAGATCTGTGTATAAATCAAAAACTTTTAACACACAGCGTGTCTATACGGTGTTATATACCTTTTGAAATGTACATATTATACGTTAGTCTTTATTATACCAACTAGGTGCAGAGGCACATTCAAATATTATTGTAAATAATAATAAATATGTAAGTAAATAAAAAATAAAAAATAAAAAAGTTTATCTCTTTCGACTGTCGAAAAGCTTACAAAAAAGAAAAAGATAAAAAAAAAAAATTTATACCAACTCTTTTTCTCTGTATGTATATACATATATACCTATATAAATAGGTGTACATTTCATATTTAAATAAAATCCTCCCATATGTTACATATATTATACAATATAAAAGAAAATAAGCACTTGTACGTATAAAAAAAACATTACGAAACGTATTGTTAATATGTATGGCGTTTTACAAGCTTAAATGCTCATTTGCCTGTCGAATCAACCTCGACTTTCATGGTAATATTCTTAACGGTCGCTGGGTTACCAATCTCCTATGAAACACTTGAGTTCAAATTCCAGCTGAAAAAACTCTCTCTTTTTTCCTCAGCTGGATTTGAACCCGTGTCCTACAGCGGGCAGAGTTTACTAAGCCAGTTTACTTCAGCTACTGAAAGGACATTACTGTTAATATACATATATAGAAAAAATATTGAAATATTATTAATAATGCAGAATTTCGGTAAAAGTTTGTGTGAATGTTTGTAATTACTAAGCGTTTGTAAACCAAATTACTAAATGTCAAAAGCCGAATCGATTTAATTATGCGTCCGTATGTCCGCCTGTTGTGTGTTTAAGTAAATTTGTGCATACGGCCACAATTATTAAGATACTTCAATGACATTTGGTACAAATCGATTTTAAAAAGAAAAGAAAAGTTAGTTTAACCAATATTAAACATTTAATAATTATGGCGGAGTGCAATAGGTGCAAAAGCACCATACATGGAGACATAGGAATAAGATATGAAGGTGTATGTGGAGAAGTCTTCCATCGCACTATAAAATGCTCGGGATTAGACCAATACACAGTGAAGGTCTTAGATAGTAATAACTAATTTCGTTTTGTATGCGATGAGTAAAACATGAGCAAAACATCTGTGATATGGATTTAATAATAGAGGATGTGTATGGAAATGCACAAAAAAACAGAGAAGTGCTAGTCGAATATAAAAATCAGTTTGAAGAATGTTTAAAAAAAAAATGAAAATGCTTAAATACCCTCCACCTTTTATAACCCTGTAAAAAAATAAGTTCCTATTACATTAAATTGTTACGTATATATTATTATTCAGTTCATTTTTGAACAAACAGTGTTTTTTTTAATTATAGGCGTTTGCGTTGTTCAATCAAGCCCATTTTTAGCATAGTGTTGGATAACGGTACGTACCACTTATATATATACACCACATTTCAACTTGATAGGCATTGTGCGATATATAATTTTTTCGAGGTATGTTGAGATTTTCGTTTATTGTGGACGTGTCTCCTAACTGAAATTAAGCTAAGAATAACTATGCAAAGTTTCAATTTGATATCTCAAAAATTACGACCGTGAGAGTGCCAACAACAGACTGACATGTCTCAAACGATTTCTCTTTTCATGCTGATTAAGAATATTTATGGTTTGTGGGGTCTCCGAGTCTTCCTTCGATGTGTTGCAAACGGATGATCAAAATGAATATACTCTCTTCCCTATGGTGGAGGGTATAAAACTTTAGTCAGATCGAACAAATAGCTGAATATGAAAAGCCGGACTTTATCATTTTGTCAGCTACACATGTTACTGAAGCGATTAAAGAAGGCGAACTAAGTTTAAAAAATTATATACTTATACAAAGCTGTTAAAATTCTACGAGGAAGGTAGGAGTTTATGTAAAAAATAATCATGGAAAATTACAAAAATCACAGAAATAATTTGCAACCAGATATGTTGGATAATGAATGTAATCAATATGGAATTAATAGTAGTTGCTGTCTACAGAAGTAGCTCTGAGATGGAATTTTGTTGTGCACTCGAAGAATTTTTGGAAAAAACAAATGAAAGTATTATAGTCGGTCAAGCCCGACCATCAAATACACTACACCACTTGATATATTATTCAATTTTTTTCTTTGACAAATGAAAAGCTCTATTTTTTGTACTATTTCTAATTTTTTTTCTTTGAAAAATAAATTTTTTTATTATAACCTGCTTTTTCTATACCTACTTGTATTTTAAAATGATACTTAAGTCAGTTTATGAAATAAAAAAAATATATATATGCGGATTGATTCTAAAAATGGTCCAATCCGGACCATTTTCAATAGGGTTCCTCTTTGGGCGAATACATGTCCATGTACCAAATTTCATAAAAATATTTCAAAAAATGCGACCTATAGCTTGCGCACAAATTTAGATGGACAGACGGACATGGCTAAATCGATTCTGATTTTGATTCTGAATCGAGAGGTATATCTGAAGGTGGGTGTGTCGTGAAAAGTTGCAAAGTATAGTACAGATGCGCCGTCGCGAAGGGGTTAACACTAAATACGTTACTATTCGTGAAAAAAGTAAAAAGTCAACAAGCACCAGAATATCTCAAAGAGCAAGTACACTATGTTGCAGATGTACAACCATATCGTTTAAAGAATGCGGTACATATTAGTATTAATACTCTACTATAACATTACGTTTACACTGCTTTGATATGATTACAACTCTGATATTTTATGTTATAGCGTGTATTTCTTTTATAAAAATGGAAAATATTTTAAGTACAATTTGTTATATAAATGCTAATAAAAATTTTGCTTTTAGTAATATTGAGACACAAAAAAAAAATTATAGAGTTTTACGAAAAATATTTGACTTTAAATAAAAAAAAGAAAGTTATTATTTGTCATATCAGAAAAGTTTTATCCTAAAGAGTTGTATTTTTAGGTACTTTTTCAGAGTTACATTGAAATTTAAGGTCGTTAACTATGTGGTTTTCTGCTAACCACTTTAATGAGATTGTTAAATTTTATATGGGTAACCATCCAAAAATCAATGTGGTTAAGGAGATAACCCTCTCAACCGCGATAACCTCGTCAGTGTAAACATATAAATATAAATTTCCTGTAAAATTATTGATTTTTTTCCGATATGCATAAATTTATTAAGAAATTTTGTCCGAATTGTGAACAAAATGTCCATAAATAATTTAAGTTATTATACCCTCCACCTTAGGGAAGAGGGTATATTCACTTTGCTCATCCGTTTACAACACATCGAAGGAAGCGTCGGAGACCCCACAAACCATATATATTCTTAATCAGCATGAAAAGAGAAATCGTTTGAGACATGTCCGTCCGTGTGTCCGTGTGTCCGTCTGTTGTTGGCACTCTCACGGTCGTAATTTTTGAGATATCAAATTGAAACTTTGCATACGTATTCTTAGTTCAATTTCGCTGTTCCGTATTGAAATTGGGCAAAATCGGTAAAGAGACACGCCCACAATATACGAAAATCTCATCATACCTCGAAAAAATTGTATCTTTAAAAAATTATATATCTCACAATACTATGTCTATCAAGTTGAAATTTGGTATATATATAAAGGGTACCGTTATCCAACACTGTGCCAAAAATGGGCGTGATTGAATAACGCAAACGCCTATAATTTAAAAAAAACACTATTTGCGTAAGTCATGAAATACATAAATATGGCAATAGGAGCTTATTTTTTAGAGAATTACAAAAGGTGGAGGGTATTTAAGCTTCGGTCTTAACCGAACTTTTCTATCTTGTTTTTATTATTGGGTAAAAAAAAACGGATTTATTTTTATATTAAAAAGTTTTATTCACTAACTCATTACTGATAAAAAATTTAATATTATTACTAATTCATGTACAAATTTCCTTTTAAAACAGGCAAAATAGAATTAACAAAAACAAATTATAAATATTATCGTCAATATACAGTTTCAAAGGAAACGTGTTCAGCCCATATTACAAATTTGTATTCAGTCTAATGTTATGCAGAAACTCATTTCGATTGAATGGAAATTCGACTTATTTACAAAATTTAGGAGACTTTAAATGGCTTAAATTTCATGAATTGCATATTAACGATGAAGAAAACTACATTTGGCTTAGACCAACTCTCTCTCCACATATTTAATTCGAAAAGATGCCCGTGGCAGTTGATTACGCCCTCTAAAAATGTATTCCACATCAGCTTGTATCAGCTGTTATGCGATCATACCCATATTTGGCATATCGATGAATAGAGTAATTATAAATATGTATACCAAATTCCATTTTCATAGCTACAAACTAGAAGTATGTGTACAAAATTTTAGCTCAAAATATCTCAAAATTTACGACCGTGAAATTATCAAAGGACAGACGGATGCTGATTAACTGATGATAAAACTTATCTTATGTGAAGTGTAAATGATCGGATATGTGAAGGGTAAGTTGACTAAAAGATACAGGATGCGTACGATGTTTGAGGACACTCATATATGTGAATATATTTTCTGGGGAACAATTTTGTTCGCAAGAAATGAAGACATGCAGTTATCGTCGCTATATACGCGAAACACACCGATTTAGAAATCAATTTTCTCAACTGCGTCCGATCATTCGTACATAAGGTTCGTTGTGAATTGGAAGCATCAGCTGGCTGTTGTAAAACGCAAAAACATGAGGAACGTTCGGACACTACTAAAAATGTACAATTTGTCCAACAATTTCTAGAGATCATTGACGAAAACCCTTCAAAAAGAAAGAGATCCAAATGTCTCTGGGAGCCTAATTCGTCCAGTTGTGTACAAAAATTTGCGTCCTACATTATGCGTAGAAGAGGGTTTATGTCAGCACAAACTCGAGCACAGCCACTTATCTGAACCCTGAAGTTTCTTAAATATTGTGATTATGCCCACATCCTACAGAGGTTCCCCGTGTTATGCAGACGAAATTTCCAGCAATTGTGGTGATTTTAGGAGTTGTGTGCAACGAAGGACATGTTATGTTTTAATGTCAATTTGTTCTCAAATACCGTACAAACCCCGTATATATGGAGAGACACATTAAAATCAATTCAAACTTTGACTTTTTGTCGAATTACTTTCCTCGTAAAGAGTGAGTAATGTAATCTTCAAAAGGTTACATAAAACTTCTATATCCATATTCTATTACACTTACACTTATAATTATTCTATACTTTTACACGTTAACAATATTGGTGGCCTTGTAAAAAAACATAATTATTGTTCTTGTTGAAGTTTATTTTTGTACAATTCTGTTAACAAAATAAATCGTGACACTTTCTTGACATTCATCTCTTTTTTTCATTTTCATTTCATTATAATGGGTAGGCGATTTTTTTGTCATGTCTGCATATGATAATGAAGAAGTAGGCGTAATTGTAGCTAAATTAACGGTTTCAAGTTCGACTTTTGCTGGATTGTTTTGAATAGAATTTCTTAATACTTCTGTATGCTTTTTATTTTTCGTTTTAATTAAAGACGCATTCAGACCTGGCCATTCTTCCAGTGCCTCGATAATATTCTCAACAATATCTTTAATATTATTATTTTGATTTAATGTTGAACAAGAACTTGCTGAATTATAAAATTCTCCAGTGTCCCCTTTGTCCACCAGCGATTTGTTTATATCGTCAAGGGTAACTTTATTACTGGGATATGATTCGTAAGAGTCTAAATCTTTATATGTCTCGAATGTATTCACTTTAATATAATAGGAACTAGATGTTACAGATGAGCTGACACTAGTTGATGATTATGATGTTATTGTTGGCCTTGCATTATTATACAATGATCTACTAGTGCTGAATGATGACACTAAGAAATCCCCTGATTCTTCACCTTTGGTTTTGAGTTTTATACGAAAAACCTTCTCATCAAAAAATAATGGTCTTAAACGTCGACCATTCCTTTTTAATTTAATAATAGTCTCTACCGGATATGTTTGTAGAGTAATTTTATCGTTTAATAGCTCTTCTACGCTGGGCCCCAAGCGAAAATAACGCATCATACCGATAGTTTCTTGTTCAACATTTTGACGATTCTGCCAATCATTAAAGGAAAGCTGTTCACCTACACTTGCTATTCCAGCCATACGTCGTATGTCATTGATTACATGTAATTTATAATTAAATTTTCCAATTTTTACATATTCAGCTTGTTGTTGTTGTTTTAATGCTTTCTGTTTGGCTGCATATTCTAAATGAGCCGGATGTTAAGGTTATACTATCACCGTAAATGAAATTATTTAATGGTTGTATATTAATAATCTGTTCTTCAAACGCATTTGAGGGTTGCCAGGGTACATTCATAGTGAATGAGTTTTTTTTTCTTTTTTTAGGTTAAAATTGTGTATGTATCACTTAATGTTATCTGTAAATGATAAATTTAAGTTAAAATTTCTAGATTTTATAACATAAAAATATTTAAAAGAAATCAAATGGTGCCGTAGTGATAAACTGTTTTATTTTTATACTCATAGTTACTTTGCATCAAATTTGGTATTCCGAAGTAGAAAAAAAGCCCAAGAAAATTTTCCAATATCAAATAGTTCAAAAGCACATGGATGGTTAAAACTGTATTTGTTATAACTAATTACACTACGGCATCTTTAAAACATCAAAATTTCTTTTTTTTTTTTTTATATATTTATAGACACTACCACATCCAGTTGTTAAATCAATATTGGCAAATCTTACTTTGATTTGTGGCAATTCAAAAGTAGTTTTCCTATTAAAAAAAATCTTTGCCGACCCAACTCAATTATTATTATTATTAAAGTTTTTTTTTTCATTCACAAAGCGTTTAAAAGAATGTTCGAGAGAAAAATACTCTGTAAGACCTTTTACTGGTATTAATTGCTGATTAATGATTTTCGAATGAATAAATGAATCATCTTTGATACAGTCTGTCGCAATTGTTATGCTCCGACGCAAAGTGATTATAATAGTATAATCCGGTTATTTACTTTTACACTGAATTTACAGCAATATCTGTTATTTGACCTATAATTCGATAAATACTAAAAATGTCACGCTTGAATCTTGATTCCTTTTCAAATATTTGTATAAAACATTTAAATATATATAATTGTAAACACTTACGATATTGTTTGTGGTCTATACTTTTGTATGTTTCCAACTAAAGTAATTCTTCATTTTATCTTTTTTTATTGTAAATTATCTACAAACAGCAAAAGTAAAATATATTCAACAGTAGTTTAAAAGAAAGCACTTTTTTTCTTACTATTGAGTTAACACTTATTTGAACAGATATAAAATTTTCTTTCTTCGTTGAATGTAGGTAGCGTCGTCTTTTCAGATTTTCTTTAATCACTTTACTGTATAAAACATAGTTTAAAAACACTCCAAAAAAATACTTTTTATCGTTATTTGCATTAAACTTACTTTTAAACATTATACTAATATTAATATTAACATTATTAAAGCAGGGTTTTAATATGAAGAAAAAACCTTAATCTATAATATGAAATTTACTTAATGTTGTTTCTCTCATGTTTGGCTTCTTTCTATTTAGCCATAATCGCACATTTTTATGTACCCATTTTTAGAACACATCATTTTTTCTTTTTACTTCAAAAAAATTTCTCATACATTTTAAATATACATTTATTTAGGTATAGATTTATATTTTTTGTAATGAATAAAATATACTTTTCTTTTTAAGCAACATGTGTCACAACTGTTTAAACAAAATATATTATACTCACCATTATTTTTATATATTAAAAATAGAACATATAATTTAAAAAAATTAAACAATTTTTTTTTATAGATTTACTTCTATACTTTCTTTTTTATAAAAACTTAACAATTTTCCAAAAGCCGGTAAAAAACTTACGAACAGTATAATTGTAAATATATTTACAATGAAAAGCATATGCACTACATGTACTAATTAGAGATGTACACAAGTAAAAAAACTAAATTTGGCTTAGACCAAGTATTGAATACCCTCCACATCTACAATATTGGGCGTTGCATATACATATATTACTCTATTTAATAGTCTATGTATTACGTATCAGGTTGAAAGTCGGGTTTTACGTGAAGTATGGTTTTTTGTTATTGTGAGCGCATGTGTTATTCGACCATGCCATTTTTCGTCATCGATTAATGGAATAATTTTAAATATACATACCAAATTTCAAGTTAAAAGGTCAATTTTTATGGCAGATATGTAGATTTTTTTTGATTGTGCGCGTGGCTCTTGACCGATTTTGCCTATTTCAAATAGCAATGTGCATGCAAAAACTAAAAGTGCCTGTAGAAAGTTTCATCTCAATATCTCAAAAATTCCCGATCGTGAGAATGCCAACAGACAGACATGAACATACATGTCTAAATCGACTCAGTTTTTGACGCTGATCAAGAATATATATACTTTGTAGGGTTTCTGACACCTCCTTCTGGATGTTGCGAACGGAAAAAGAAGTTATTATACCCTCATCACTAAAGTGAAGGGTATAAAAAAGTAATAAATGTTTACCATTGCCCCTTTCTATATCTTTCTATATAAAACTTATATGAGAAAGAATAAAATAGTACATTAAATTAGCAATTGTAACTGCTCTCTGGCCAAATGTGAACTATTTATCGTTATCTCTTTTTTTCTAAATGATTTAATAAGTTATAAGCCAACTTTTCACTTAACTAAAAGGGCAAATATTTTATGAAAGCGCCAAAAAGGTACAAGAGCAATTTTTGAAAATTTATTAAATTAAATTAGATATATATATCGTATCGTTAATATATTGTAACATTTATTTTATAGAAAATTAGTATTTGAAATCTATTTTTTATAATTTTAACAGAAACCATTACTTACCGTTTACTTATTTCGTTAGATATATCTTAGAATTACATATCACATTTTTTTCACACCTTCCTTCAATAAAATTTCTTTACTTGTTTTTGTTTATTTAAGTGTTCGCTTTATTAACTATATTTTTTCTTATTTGTGTAATTTTAGAATAAAAAAACGTTCTAGAAAATCTTACAAAAAAGACTGCTCTTTGTTCGACTAATTTATTGGTAACTTTCTTAATTAAAGATGTAAGCTTCTTGAACAATCTAGTTCAATCGCAGTAAAAATATATTAATTAGTTACTCTCTGTCATTATTGTTATTTGTTTAAGGATTAATACACAGGGACGTTTTAAAAATTTTAATCAACAATTAGGTGAATTACATAAAACGGTAAATAGTTGCTTTTTTTTTTTGTTTTTATAACTACTTATATATTACCATTAGCATTATTAATATTAGTTTTATGAAAATAAAAGGCAGTTTGCTTAAAAACTAGCGGCAACAGAAATGTTTATACGCCATCTAGTGGTATAAAATATAAAGATCATGTTTTTCATAAGTTTAGTTATAGGTAGTTTTTGAGAGCTGTAGAAAAACACGTGGACTAATAAAGATAATAATTTATTATATCGAAATGAAGAAAAAAACTATATAATTGGTGACCCCGCAAAAAAAAGGATAATACAAATAAAATATTATATAATAAAGCAACAATAAAATATAACAAATAAAATGTCTGTGGGACATTCGCCTGTAAGAAAATCATCTCCAAACATGGCTGACGCAATTGTTCCAGGAAGCAATAAAATTTCATCCACAAAAAAAGACAGTTTAGATATTGTTAAAAGTAAAAAAGTATTTTATTTATAAAATATATGTTGTGTAAAAAGTGTGTGTTCTGAGAACAGGAAATAGAAAAAGTGACACTAAGACATAAGTCAAAACTGACATTCATAACAATTTGGTTGCCACATTTTATATAATGCAACAAATCTCACTTCAAAGATGCGTGAAGTTAAAAAGTTTTAAAAAGTTTTTATTCTCTGAGAGAGAAAAGAAGGAGAGAGGGAAAAAAAAGAGAATCCGAGACTCCCTCTATACTATAGATGGTGCAACCAGGCTACGCTTCTAACTTTTTAACTTCACGCTTTACGTATTTACACGTATGTGAAGTTAAAAAGTTTTAAAAAGTTATTATTCTCTGAGAGAAAAAAGAAGGAGAGAGAGAAAAAAAAGAGAATCCGAGTCTCCCTCTATACTATAGATGGTGCAACCAGGCCACGCTTCTAACTTTTTAACTTCACGCTTTACGTATTTACTACCTTTATAAAGTTAAAATTACTCTCTCTAAAAAAAAGTAAACAAACCAAAAATCACATAAACAAAGAACTGAAAATTTTTGACCATTTTTGCTTTAAAATTTTACATATTAAATAATAATGTTGTGAAAAAAAACTTTTTTTAATTTAAAGTATGACACATGTAGAACCTTTTTTTATAAACTAATTAAAAATTAGGATATAATAACATAACCAAATAGAGGATGGTTTGTACCCTTATTTTTACTAATAATATAAATAAATTTATATGAATCATGTAATGAAATTTTAAGTTCATCCTACGTATCCGGGTGGCAATACTTCTTTTTCCTACGATGACATGTGTCCTTAGCGGGGAGGAACGATCCCGGCCACCTCAGGGGAGGTTCTCAACCTTTTACCACCCACTAGTTCCGCCCGCCTCACCATCTTTCCCAGCTCAACCCTTGGGCGGATGTTATGCCCATGGCTTGCCCTCCCAACCTATGCTGTGGAAAAAAAAAAAAGAAAAGATCCGAAAAGAGATATGTGTCTTCCACAGTCCCACGTCAGCCCACCTACCCAACGCTGAGCATACCCACCTCAGTTAATCTTTTAATATACCATGTTGCTCTTTTTTAACAACAAAAGAAATTGAAATTTTTTTTATTGTAACTTAACTATCTATTTTACACATAAAGAACACGAAATTCGACCTAGATCTACTCTCCTGTCTCGGACGACTTCGCGCTTATTAGGGTTAAGGGTTTATCCCAAACGATCATACAAATACGTCCTAGCACATATTACGATTTCTGACACATAATGAGGAAGCTTCCTAATTTGCGTTTCGTGTTGCTCTTAACGCGAATTCATGGAGATGAGTTGCGTAAGCGCAAAATCGTTCACAACTAATTGATTAAATTACTCAAATTAATAAAAGGAAGAAAAACTCGTGGATTCAGTTCCATAAACACAACAGAAAGAAAAGTGCTTAACAATAGATACAATGATAAATAGACACAGGATAAATATATGTTAACTTGTCACTAAATACAAAACAAAAGATTTACAAATTTTCGTCCCAACCCACCATTGATCCTTGGGATGTCTGCCGGAACGATGTCTCACTCGGCCTCTTGACCTTTTCCTCGGAATACCCCGGGAACTCTTGTTGATGTCTTTCAATAGTATTGGAGTCGCCTCAAAACACGCTGGTGGAGCGGATATCTCTATTATATATATATGACACGGATACTCCAAATTTTTTTCTTTTGCTTTTTTTAAGAATTTATCTCCATTTATAACGGTGAGGAGAATTCACCAATGTTCACGTATTGAATCGTAGTCAGAGATACCACTCCTTTTCTCATTTATTTGATTTATTTAAACGTTGTGCCATGTTCTGGGGAATATTTTTATTTTTAATTTTATTTTTGCAATATCAATAATATTCCTTTTCAGTTTTCACGTATATCAAAATTTTTGCAATCTCAATCATATTCCTTTTCAGTTTTCACGTATATCAAAATTTTTTGCAATCTCAATCATATTCCTTTTCAGTTTTTTTTTTTGTATATTAAAAATTTTGCAATATCAATCTCTTCAATCACCACCACGTGACGTGCCTTTTTTTTTCTTTTTTCTTTTTTTTTCCTCTCCGCCATCTTTTTTTCTTTTAGTCTGATTTTTTTACTTTTCTTTCATAGTTTGGTTTTGAAAACTGCAACAATCACTAACTTTTTTCTTTTAACGAGAAGATTGTCGAGCATCTGGACTAATTATTATTGGACTAGGCACAATGCTGAAGGATTCCTAGTATAAGGTATATCCCCAATTTTTTTTGGATCAGAGTTATTGGCACTTGTCTATGACGATATATGTGAAAATTGCATTTTTATCAGGTAAATAACTAACTTTTTTTTTAACCAGCAGATTGTCGGGCATCTGGACTAATTATTATTGGACTAGGTACAATGCTGAAGGATTCCTAGTATAAGGTATATTCCCAATTTTTTTTGGATCAGAGTTATTGGCACTTGTCTATGACGGTATATGTGAAAATTGACTTTTTATCAGGTAAATATCTAACTTTTTTTTTAACCAGCAGATTGTCGGGCATAAGGTATATCCCCAATTTTTTTTGGATCAGAGTTGTTGGCACTTGTCTATGACGATATATGTGAAAATTGCATTTTTATTAGGTAAATAACTAACTTTTTTTTAACCAGCAGATTGTCGGGCATCTGGACTAATTATTATTGGACTAGGTACAATGCTGAAGGATTCCTAGTATAAGGTATATCCCCAATTTTTTTTGGATCAGAGTTATTGGCACTTGTCTATGACGATATATGTGAAAATTGCATTTTTATCAGGTAAATAACTAACTTTTTTTTTAACCAGCAGATTGTCGGGCATCTGGACTAATTATTATTGGACTAGGTACAATGCTGAAGGATTCCTAGTATAAGGTATATCCCCAATTTTTTTTGGATCAGAGTTGTTGGCACTTGTCTATGACGATATATGTGAAAATTGCATTTTTATTAGGTAAATAACTAACTTTTTTTTAACCAGCAGATTGTCGGGCATCTGGACTAATTATTATTGGACTAGGTACAATGCTGAAGGATTCCTAGTATAAGGTATATCCCCAATTTTTTTTGGATCAGAGTTATTGGCACTTGTCTATGACGGTATATGTGAAAATTGAATTTTTATCAGGTAAATAACTAACTTTTTTTTAACCAGCAGATTTTCGGGCATCTGGACTAAATATTATTGGACTAGGTACAATGCTGAAGGATTCCTAGTATAAGGTATATCCCCAATTTTTTTTTGGATCAGAGTTATTGGCACTTGTCTATGACGGTATATGTGAAAATTGAATTTTTATCAGGTAAATAACTAACTTTTTTTTTAACCAGCAGATTGTCGGGCATAAGGTATATCCCCAATTTTTTTTGGATCAGAGTTGTTGGCACTTGTCTATGACGATATATGTGAAAATTGCATTTTTATTAGGTAAATAACTAACTTTTTTTTAACCAGCAGATTGTCGGGCATCTGGACTAATTATTATTGGACTAGGTACAATGCTGAAGGATTCCTAGTATAAGGTATATCCCCAATTTTTTTTGGATCAGAGTTATTGGCACTTGTCTATGACGGTATATGTGAAAATTGAATTTTTATCAGGTAAATAACTAACTTTTTTTTAACCAGCAGATTTTCGGGCATCTGGACTAAATATTATTGGACTAGGTACAATGCTGAAGGATTCCTAGTATAAGGTATATCCCCAATTTTTTTTGGATCAGAGTTATTGGCACTTGTCTATGACGGTATATGTGAAAATTGAATTTTTATCAGGTAAATAACTAACTTTTTTTTTAACCAGCAGATTGTCGGGCATAAGGTATATCCCCAATTTTTTTTGGATCAGAGTTGTTGGCACTTGTCTATGACGATATATGTGAAAATTGCATTTTTATTAGGTAAATAACTAACTTTTTTTTAACCAGCAGATTGTCGGGCATCTGGACTAATTATTATTGGACTAGGTACAATGCTGAAGGATTCCTAGTATAAGGTATATCCCCAATTTTTTTTGGATCAGAGTTATTGGCACTTGTCTATGACGATATATGTGAAAATTGCATTTTTATCAGGTAAATAACTAACTTTTTTTTTAACCAGCAGATTGTCGGGCATCTGGACTAATTATTATTGGACTAGGTACAATGCTGAAGGATTCCTAGTATAAGGTATATTCCCAATTTTTTTTGGATCAGAGTTATTGGCACTTGTCTATGACGGTATATGTGAAAATTGAATTTTTATCAGGTAAATAACTAACTTTTTTTTTAACCAGCAGATTGTCGGGCATCTGGACTAATTATTATTGGACTAGGTACAATGCTGAAGGATTCCTAGTATAAGGTATATCCCCAATTATTTTTGGATCAGAGTTATTGGCACTTGTCTATGACGGTATATGTGAAAATTGAATTTTTATCAGGTAAATAACTAACTTTTTTTTTACCGAGCAGATTGTTGGGCATCTGGACTAATTATTATTGGACTAGGTACAATGCTGAAGGATTCCTAGTATAAGGTATATCCCCAATTATTTTTGGATCAGAGTTATTGGCACTTGTCTATGACGGTATATGTGAAAATTGAATTTTTATCAGGTAAATAACTAACTTTTTTTTTAACCAGCAGATTGTCGGGCATCTGGACTAATTATTATTGGACTAGGTACAATGCTGAAGGATTCCTAGTATAAGGTATATCCCCAATTATTTTTGGATCAGAGTTATTGGCACTTGTCTATGACGGTATATGTGAAAATTGAATTTTTATCAGGTAAATAACTAACTTTTTTTTTAACCAGCAGATTGTCGGGCATCTGGACTAATTATTATTGGACTAGGTACAATGCTGAAGGATTCCTAGTATAAGGTATATCCCCAATTTTTTTTGGATCAGAGTTATTGGCACTTGTCTATGACGGTATATGTGAAAATTGAATTTTTATCAGGTAAATAACTAACTTTTTTTTTAACCAGCAGATTGTCGGGCATAAGGTATATCCCCAATTTTTTTTGGATCAGAGTTGTTGGCACTTGTCTATGACGATATATGTGAAAATTGAATTTTTATCAGGTAAATAACTAACTTTTTTTTTAACCAGCAGATTGTCGGGCATAAGGTATATCCCCAATTTTTTTTGGATCAGAGTTGTTGGCACTTGTCTATGACGATATATGTGAAAATTGCATTTTTATTAGGTAAATAACTAACTTTTTTTTAACCAGCAGATTGTCGGGCATCTGGACTAATTATTATTGGACTAGGTACAATGCTGAAGGATTCCTAGTATAAGGTATATCCCCAATTTTTTTTGGATCAGAGTTATTGGCACTTGTCTATGACGGTATATGTGAAAATTGAATTTTTATCAGGTAAATAACTAACTTTTTTTTTAACCAGCAGATTGTCGGGCATAAGGTATATCCCCAATTTTTTTTGGATCAGAGTTGTTGGCACTTGTCTATGACGATATATGTGAAAATTGCATTTTTATTAGGTAAATAACTAACTTTTTTTTAACCAGCAGATTGTCGGGCATCTGGACTAATTATTATTGGACTAGGTACAATGCTGAAGGATTCCTAGTATAAGGTATATCCCCAATTTTTTTTGGATCAGAGTTATTGGCACTTGTCTATGACGGTATATGTGAAAATTGAATTTTTATCAGGTAAATAACTAACTTTTTTTTAACCAGCAGATTTTCGGGCATCTGGACTAAATATTATTGGACTAGGTACAATGCTGAAGGATTCCTAGTATAAGGTATATCCCCATTTTTTTTTTGGATCAGAGTTATTGGCACTTGTCTATGACGGTATATGTGAAAATTGAATTTTTATCAGGTAAATAACTAACTTTTTTTTTAACCAGCAGATTGTCGGGCATAAGGTATATCCCCAATTTTTTTTGGATCAGAGTTGTTGGCACTTGTCTATGACGATATATGTGAAAATTGCATTTTTATTAGGTAAATAACTAACTTTTTTTTAACCAGCAGATTGTCGGGCATCTGGACTAATTATTATTGGACTAGGTACAATGCTGAAGGATTCCTAGTATAAGGTATATCCCCAATTTTTTTTGGATCAGAGTTATTGGCACTTGTCTATGACGATATATGTGAAAATTGAATTTTTATCAGGTAAATAACTAACTTTTTTTTTAACCAGCAGATTGTCGGGCATAAGGTATATCCCCAATTTTTTTTGGATCAGAGTTGTTGGCACTTGTCTATGACGATATATGTGAAAATTGAATTTTTATCAGGTAAATAACTAACTTTTTTTTTAACCAGCAGATTGTCGGGCATAAGGTATATCCCCAATTTTTTTTGGATCAGAGTTGTTGGCACTTGTCTATGACGATATATGTGAAAATTGCATTTTTATTAGGTAAATAACTAACTTTTTTTTAACCAGCAGATTGTCGGGCATCTGGACTAATTATTATTGGACTAGGTACAATGCTGAAGGATTCCTAGTATAAGGTATATCCCCAATTTTTTTTGGATCAGAGTTATTGGCACTTGTCTATGACGGTATATGTGAAAATTGAATTTTTATCAGGTAAATAACTAACTTTTTTTTTAACCAGCAGATTGTCGGGCATAAGGTATATCCCCAATTTTTTTTGGATCAGAGTTGTTGGCACTTGTCTATGACGATATATGTGAAAATTGCATTTTTATTAGGTAAATAACTAACTTTTTTTTAACCAGCAGATTGTCGGGCATCTGGACTAATTATTATTGGACTAGGTACAATGCTGAAGGATTCCTAGTATAAGGTATATCCCCAATTTTTTTTGGATCAGAGTTATTGGCACTTGTCTATGACGGTATATGTGAAAATTGAATTTTTATCAGGTAAATAACTAACTTTTTTTTAACCAGCAGATTTTCGGGCATCTGGACTAAATATTATTGGACTAGGTACAATGCTGAAGGATTCCTAGTATAAGGTATATCCCCAATTTTTTTTTGGATCAGAGTTATTGGCACTTGTCTATGACGGTATATGTGAAAATTGAATTTTTATCAGGTAAATAACTAACTTTTTTTTTAACCAGCAGATTGTCGGGCATAAGGTATATCCCCAATTTTTTTTGGATCAGAGTTGTTGGCACTTGTCTATGACGATATATGTGAAAATTGCATTTTTATTAGGTAAATAACTAACTTTTTTTTAACCAGCAGATTGTCGGGCATCTGGACTAATTATTATTGGACTAGGTACAATGCTGAAGGATTCCTAGTATAAGGTATATCCCCAATTTTTTTTGGATCAGAGTTATTGGCACTTGTCTATGACGATATATGTGAAAATTGCATTTTTATCAGGTAAATAACTAACTTTTTTTTTAACCAGCAGATTGTCGGGCATCTGGACTAATTATTATTGGACTAGGTACAATGCTGAAGGATTCCTAGTATAAGGTATATTCCCAATTTTTTTTGGATCAGAGTTATTGGCACTTGTCTATGACGGTATATGTGAAAATTGAATTTTTATCAGGTAAATAACTAACTTTTTTTTTAACCAGCAGATTGTCGGGCATCTGGACTAATTATTATTGGACTAGGTACAATGCTGAAGGATTCCTAGTATAAGGTATATCCCCAATTATTTTTGGATCAGAGTTATTGGCACTTGTCTATGACGGTATATGTGAAAATTGAATTTTTATCAGGTAAATAACTAACTTTTTTTTTACCGAGCAGATTGTTGGGCATCTGGACTAATTATTATTGGACTAGGTACAATGCTGAAGGATTCCTAGTATAAGGTATATCCCCAATTATTTTTGGATCAGAGTTATTGGCACTTGTCTATGACGGTATATGTGAAAATTGAATTTTTATCAGGTAAATAACTAACTTTTTTTTTAACCAGCAGATTGTCGGGCATCTGGACTAATTATTATTGGACTAGGTACAATGCTGAAGGATTCCTAGTATAAGGTATATCCCCAATTATTTTTGGATCAGAGTTATTGGCACTTGTCTATGACGGTATATGTGAAAATTGAATTTTTATCAGGTAAATAACTAACTTTTTTTTTAACCAGCAGATTGTCGGGCATCTGGACTAATTATTATTGGACTAGGTACAATGCTGAAGGATTCCTAGTATAAGGTATATCCCCAATTTTTTTTGGATCAGAGTTATTGGCACTTGTCTATGACGGTATATGTGAAAATTGAATTTTTATCAGGTAAATAACTAACTTTTTTTTTAACCAGCAGATTGTCGGGCATAAGGTATATCCCCAATTTTTTTTGGATCAGAGTTGTTGGCACTTGTCTATGACGATATATGTGAAAATTGAATTTTTATCAGGTAAATAACTAACTTTTTTTTTAACCAGCAGATTGTCGGGCATAAGGTATATCCCCAATTTTTTTTGGATCAGAGTTGTTGGCACTTGTCTATGACGATATATGTGAAAATTGCATTTTTATTAGGTAAATAACTAACTTTTTTTTAACCAGCAGATTGTCGGGCATCTGGACTAATTATTATTGGACTAGGTGCAATGCTGAAGGATTCCTAGTATAAGGTATATCCCCAATTTTTTTTGGATCAGAGTTATTGGCACTTGTCTATGACGGTATATGTGAAAATTGAATTTTTATCAGGTAAATAACTAACTTTTTTTTTAACCAGCAGATTGTCGGGCATAAGGTATATCCCCAATTTTTTTTGGATCAGAGTTGTTGGCACTTGTCTATGACGATATATGTGAAAATTGCATTTTTATTAGGTAAATAACTAACTTTTTTTTAACCAGCAGATTGTCGGGCATCTGGACTAATTATTATTGGACTAGGTGCAATGCTGAAGGATTCCTAGTATAAGGTATATCCCCAATTTTTTTTGGATCAGAGTTATTGGCACTTGTCTATGACGGTATATGTGAAAATTGAATTTTTATCAGGTAAATAACTAACTTTTTTTTTAACCAGCAGATTGTCGGGCATAAGGTATATCCCCAATTTTTTTTGGATCAGAGTTGTTGGCACTTGTCTATGACGATATATGTGAAAATTGCATTTTTATTAGGTAAATAACTAACTTTTTTTTAACCAGCAGATTGTCGGGCATCTGGACTAATTATTATTGGACTAGGTGCAATGCTGAAGGATTCCTAGTATAAGGTATATCCCCAATTTTTTTTGGATCAGAGTTATTGGCACTTGTCTATGACGGTATATGTGAAAATTGAATTTTTATCAGGTAAATAACTAACTTTTTTTTTAACCAGCAGATTGTCGGGCATAAGGTATATCCCCAATTTTTTTTGGATCAGAGTTGTTGGCACTTGTCTATGACGATATATGTGAAAATTGCATTTTTATTAGGTAAATAACTAACTTTTTTTTAACCAGCAGATTGTCGGGCATCTGGACTAATTATTATTGGACTAGGTACAATGCTGAAGGATTCCTAGTATAAGGTATATCCCCAATTTTTTTTGGATCAGAGTTATTGGCACTTGTCTATGACGATATATGTGAAAATTGCATTTTTATCAGGTAAATAACTAACTTTTTTTTTAACCAGCAGATTGTCGGGCATCTGGACTAATTATTATTGGACTAGGTACAATGCTGAAGGATTCCTAGTATAAGGTATATTCCCAATTTTTTTTGGATCAGAGTTATTGGCACTTGTCTATGACGGTATATGTGAAAATTGAATTTTTATCAGGTAAATAACTAACTTTTTTTTTAACCAGCAGATTGTCGGGCATCTGGACTAATTATTATTGGACTAGGTACAATGCTGAAGGATTCCTAGTATAAGGTATATCCCCAATTTTTTTTGGATCAGAGTTATTGGCACTTGTCTATGACGGTATATGTGAAAATTGAATTTTTATCAGGTAAATAACTAACTTTTTTTTTACCGAGCAGATTGTTGGGCATCTGGACTAATTATTATTGGACTAGGTACAATGCTGAAGGATTCCTAGTATAAGGTATATCCCCAATTATTTTTGGATCAGAGTTATTGGCACTTGTCTATGACGGTATATGTGAAAATTGAATTTTTATCAGGTAAATAACTAACTTTTTTTTTAACCAGCAGATTGTCGGGCATCTGGACTAATTATTATTGGACTAGGTACAATGCTGAAGGATTCCTAGTATAAGGTATATTCCCAATTTTTTTTGGATCAGAGTTATTGGCACTTGTCTATGACGGTATATGTGAAAATTGAATTTTTATCAGGTAAATAACTAACTTTTTTTTTAACCAGCAGATTGTCGGGCATCTGGACTAATTATTATTGGACTAGGTACAATGCTGAAGGATTCCTAGTATAAGGTATATCCCCAATTTTTTTTGGATCAGAGTTATTGGCACTTGTCTATGACGGTATATGTGAAAATTGAATTTTTATCAGGTAAATAACTAACTTTTTTTTTAACCAGCAGATTGTCGGGCATAAGGTATATCCCCAATTTTTTTTGGATCAGAGTTGTTGGCACTTGTCTATGACGATATATGTGAAAATTGAATTTTTATCAGGTAAATAACTAACTTTTTTTTTAACCAGCAGATTGTCGGGCATAAGGTATATCCCCAATTTTTTTTGGATCAGAGTTGTTGGCACTTGTCTATGACGATATATGTGAAAATTGCATTTTTATTAGGTAAATAACTAACTTTTTTTTAACCAGCAGATTGTCGGGCATCTGGACTAATTATTATTGGACTAGGTACAATGCTGAAGGATTCCTAGTATAAGGTATATCCCCAATTTTTTTTGGATCAGAGTTATTGGCACTTGTCTATGACGGTATATGTGAAAATTGAATTTTTATCAGGTAAATAACTAACTTTTTTTTAACCAGCAGATTTTCGGGCATCTGGACTAAATATTATTGGACTAGGTACAATGCTGAAGGATTCCTAGTATAAGGTATATCCCCATTTTTTTTTGGATCAGAGTTATTGGCACTTGTCTATGACGGTATATGTGAAAATTGAATTTTTATCAGGTAAATAACTAACTTTTTTTTTAACCAGCAGATTGTCGGGCATAAGGTATATCCCCAATTTTTTTTGGATCAGAGTTGTTGGCACTTGTCTATGACGATATATGTGAAAATTGAATTTTTATCAGGTAAATAACTAACTTTTTTTTTAACCAGCAGATTGTCGGGCATAAGGTATATCCCCAATTTTTTTTGGATCAGAGTTGTTGGCACTTGTCTATGACGATATATGTGAAAATTGCATTTTTATTAGGTAAATAACTAACTTTTTTTTAACCAGCAGATTGTCGGGCATCTGGACTAATTATTATTGGACTAGGTGCAATGCTGAAGGATTCCTAGTATAAGGTATATCCCCAATTTTTTTTGGATCAGAGTTATTGGCACTTGTCTATGACGGTATATGTGAAAATTGAATTTTTATCAGGTAAATAACTAACTTTTTTTTTAACCAGCAGATTGTCGGGCATAAGGTATATCCCCAATTTTTTTTGGATCAGAGTTGTTGGCACTTGTCTATGACGATATATGTGAAAATTGCATTTTTATTAGGTAAATAACTAACTTTTTTTTAACCAGCAGATTGTCGGGCATCTGGACTAATTATTATTGGACTAGGTACAATGCTGAAGGATTCCTAGTATAAGGTATATCCCCAATTTTTTTTGGATCAGAGTTATTGGCACTTGTCTATGACGATATATGTGAAAATTGCATTTTTATCAGGTAAATAACTAACTTTTTTTTTAACCAGCAGATTGTCGGGCATCTGGACTAATTATTATTGGACTAGGTACAATGCTGAAGGATTCCTAGTATAAGGTATATTCCCAATTTTTTTTGGATCAGAGTTATTGGCACTTGTCTATGACGGTATATGTGAAAATTGAATTTTTATCAGGTAAATAACTAACTTTTTTTTTAACCAGCAGATTGTCGGGCATCTGGACTAATTATTATTGGACTAGGTACAATGCTGAAGGATTCCTAGTATAAGGTATATCCCCAATTTTTTTTGGATCAGAGTTATTGGCACTTGTCTATGACGGTATATGTGAAAATTGAATTTTTATCAGGTAAATAACTAACTTTTTTTTTACCGAGCAGATTGTTGGGCATCTGGACTAATTATTATTGGACTAGGTACAATGCTGAAGGATTCCTAGTATAAGGTATATCCCCAATTATTTTTGGATCAGAGTTATTGGCACTTGTCTATGACGGTATATGTGAAAATTGAATTTTTATCAGGTAAATAACTAACTTTTTTTTTAACCAGCAGATTGTCGGGCATCTGGACTAATTATTATTGGACTAGGTACAATGCTGAAGGATTCCTAGTATAAGGTATATTCCCAATTTTTTTTGGATCAGAGTTATTGGCACTTGTCTATGACGGTATATGTGAAAATTGAATTTTTATCAGGTAAATAACTAACTTTTTTTTTAACCAGCAGATTGTCGGGCATCTGGACTAATTATTATTGGACTAGGTACAATGCTGAAGGATTCCTAGTATAAGGTATATCCCCAATTTTTTTTGGATCAGAGTTATTGGCACTTGTCTATGACGGTATATGTGAAAATTGAATTTTTATCAGGTAAATAACTAACTTTTTTTTTAACCAGCAGATTGTCGGGCATAAGGTATATCCCCAATTTTTTTTGGATCAGAGTTGTTGGCACTTGTCTATGACGATATATGTGAAAATTGAATTTTTATCAGGTAAATAACTAACTTTTTTTTTAACCAGCAGATTGTCGGGCATAAGGTATATCCCCAATTTTTTTTGGATCAGAGTTGTTGGCACTTGTCTATGACGATATATGTGAAAATTGCATTTTTATTAGGTAAATAACTAACTTTTTTTTAACCAGCAGATTGTCGGGCATCTGGACTAATTATTATTGGACTAGGTACAATGCTGAAGGATTCCTAGTATAAGGTATATCCCCAATTTTTTTTGGATCAGAGTTATTGGCACTTGTCTATGACGGTATATGTGAAAATTGAATTTTTATCAGGTAAATAACTAACTTTTTTTTAACCAGCAGATTTTCGGGCATCTGGACTAAATATTATTGGACTAGGTACAATGCTGAAGGATTCCTAGTATAAGGTATATCCCCAATTTTTTTTGGATCAGAGTTATTGGCACTTGTCTATGACGGTATATGTGAAAATTGAATTTTTATCAGGTAAATAACTAACTTTTTTTTAACCAGCAGATTGTCGGGCATAAGGTATATCCCCAATTTTTTTTGGATCAGAGTTGTTGGCACTTGTCTATGACGATATATGTGAAAATTGCATTTTTATTAGGTAAATAACTAACTTTTTTTTAACCAGCAGATTGTCGGGCATCTGGACTAATTATTATTGGACTAGGTACAAAGCTGAAGGATTCGTAGTATAAGGTATATCCCCAATTTTTTTTGGATCAGAGTTATTGGCACTTGTCTATGACGATATATGTGAAAATTGTATTTTTATCAGGTAAATAACTAACTTTTTTTTTAACCAGCAGATTGTCGGGCATCTGGACTAATTATTATTGGACTAGGTACAATGCTGAAGGATTCCTAGTATAAGGTATATTCCCAATTTTTTTTGGATCAGAGTTATTGGCACTTGTCTATGACGGTATATGTGAAAATTGAATTTTTATCAGGTAAATAACTAACTTTTTTTTTAACCAGCAGATTGTCGGGCATCTGGACTAATTATTATTGGACTAGGTACAATGCTGAAGGATTCCTAGTATAAGGTATATCCCCAATTATTTTTGGATCAGAGTTATTGGCACTTGTCTATGACGGTATATGTGAAAATTGAATTTTTATCAGGTAAATAACTAACTTTTTTTTTAACCAGCAGATTGTCGGGCATCTGGACTAATTATTATTGGACTAGGTACAATGCTGAAGGATTCCTAGTATAAGGTATATCCCCAATTATTTTTGGATCAGAGTTATTGGCACTTGTCTATGAAGGTATATGTGAAAATTGAATTTTTATCAGGTAAATAACTAACTTTTTTTTTAACCAGCAGATTGTCGGGCATCTGGACTAATTATTATTGGACTAGGTACAATGCTGAAGGATTCCTAGTATAAGGTATATCCCCAATTATTTTTGGATCAGAGTTATTGGCACTTGTCTATGACGGTATATGTGAAAATTGAATTTTTATCAGGTAAATAACTAACTTTTTTTTTAACCAGCAGATTGTCGGGCATCTGGACTAATTATTATTGGACTAGGTACAATGCTGAAGGATTCCTAGTATAAGGTATATCCCCAATTATTTTTGGATCAGAGTTATTGGCACTTGTCTATGACGGTATATGTGAAAATTGAATTTTTATCAGGTAAATAACTAACTTTTTTTTTACCGAGCAGATTGTTGGGCATCTGGACTAATTATTATTGGACTAGGTACAATGCTGAAGGATTCCTAGTATAAGGTATATCCCCAATTATTTTTGGATCAGAGTTATTGGCACTTGTCTATGACGGTATATGTGAAAATTGAATTTTTATCAGGTAAATAACTAACTTTTTTTTTAACCAGCAGATTGTCGGGCATCTGGACTAATTATTATTGGACTAGGTACAATGCTGAAGGATTCCTAGTATAAGGTATATCCCCAATTATTTTTGGATCAGAGTTATTGGCACTTGTCTATGACGGTATATGTGAAAATTGAATTTTTATCAGGTAAATAACTAACTTTTTTTTTAACCAGCAGATTGTCGGGCATCTGGACTAATTATTATTGGACTAGGTACAATGCTGAAGGATTCCTAGTATAAGGTATATCCCCAATTATTTTTGGATCAGAGTTATTGGCACTTGTCTATGACGGTATATGTGAAAATTGAATTTTTATCAGGTAAATAACTAACTTTTTTTTTAACCAGCAGATTGTCGGGCATCTGGACTAATTATTATTGGACTAGGTACAATGCTGAAGGATTCCTAGTATAAGGTATATCCCCAATTATTTTTGGATCAGAGTTATTGGCACTTGTCTATGACGGTATATGTGAAAATTGAATTTTTATCAGGTAAATAACTAACTTTTTTTTTAACCAGCAGATTGTCGGGCATCTGGACTAATTATTATTGGACTAGGTACAATGCTGAAGGATTCCTAGTATAAGGTATATCCCCAATTATTTTTGGATCAGAGTTATTGGCACTTGTCTATGACGGTATATGTGAAAATTGAATTTTTATCAGGTAAATAACTAACTTTTTTTTTAACCAGCAGATTGTCGGGCATCTGGACTAATTATTATTGGACTAGGTACAATGCTGAAGGATTCCTAGTATAAGGTATATCCCCAATTATTTTTGGATCAGAGTTATTGGCACTCGTCTATGACGGTATATGTGAAAATTGAATTTTTATCAGGTAAATAACTAACTTTTTTTTTAACCAGCAGATTGTCGGGCATCTGGACTAATTATTATTGGACTAGGTACAATGCTGAAGGATTCCTAGTATAAGGTATATCCCCAATTATTTTTGGATCAGAGTTATTGGCACTTGTCTATGACGGTATATGTGAAAATTGAATTTTTATCAGGTAAATAACTAACTTTTTTTTTAACCAGCAGATTGTCGGGCATCTGGACTAATTATTATTGGACTAGGTACAATGCTGAAGGATTCCTAGTATAAGGTATATCCCCAATTATTTTTGGATCAGAGTTATTGGCACTTGTCTATGACGGTATATGTGAAAATTGAATTTTTATCAGGTAAATAACTAACTTTTTTTTTAACCAGCAGATTGTCGGGCATCTGGACTAATTATTATTGGACTAGGTACAATGCTGAAGGATTCCTAGTATAAGGTATATCCCCAATTATTTTTGGATCAGAGTTATTGGCACTTGTCTATGACGGTATATGTGAAAATTGAATTTTTATCAGGTAAATAACTAACTTTTTTTTTACCGAGCAGATTGTTGGGCATCTGGACTAATTATTATTGGACTAGGTACAATGCTGAAGAATTCCTAGTATAAGGTATATCCCCAATTATTTTTGGATCAGAGTTATTGGCACTTGTCTATGACGGTATATGTGAAAATTGAATTTTTATCAGGTAAATAACTAACTTTTTTTTTAACCAGCAGATTGTCGGGCATCTGGACTAATTATTATTGGACTAGGTACAATGCTGAAGGATTCCTAGTATAAGGTATATCCCCAATTATTTTTGGATCAGAGTTATTGGCACTTGTCTATGACGGTATATGTGAAAATTGAATTTTTATCAGGTAAATAACTAACTTTTTTTTTAACCAGCAGATTGTCGGGCATCTGGACTAATTATTATTGGACTAGGTACAATGCTGAAGGATTCCTAGTATAAGGTATATCCCCAATTTTTTTTGGATCATAGTTATTGGCACTTGTCTATGACGGTATATGTGAAAATTGAATTTTTATCAGGTAAATAACTAACTTTTTTTTTAACCAGCAGATTGTCGGGCATCTGGACTAATTATTATTGGACTAGGTACAATGCTGAAGGATTCCTAGTATAAGGTATATCCCCAATTTTTTTTGGATCAGAGTTGTTGGCACTTGTCTATGACGATATATGTGAAAATTGCATTTTTATCAGGTAAATAACAAACTTTTTTTTTAACCAGCAGATTGTCGGGCATCTGGACTAATTATTATTGGACTAGGTACAATGCTGAAGGATTCCTAGTATAAGGTATATCCCCAATTATTTTTGGATCAGAGTTATTGGCACTTGTCTATGACGGTATATGTGAAAATTGAATTTTTATCAGGTAAATAACTAACTTTTTTTTTAACCAGCAGATTGTCGGGCATCTGGACTAATTATTATTGGACTAGGTACAATGCTGAAGGATTCCTAGTATAAGGTATATCCCCAATTATTTTTGGATCAGAGTTATTGGCACTTGTCTATGACGGTATATGTGAAAATTGAATTTTTATCAGGTAAATAACTAACTTTTTTTTTAACCAGCAGATTGTCGGGCATCTGGACTAATTATTATTGGACTAGGTACAATGCTGAAGGATTCCTAGTATAAGGTATATCCCCAATTTTTTTTGGATCATAGTTATTGGCACTTGTCTATGACGGTATATGTGAAAATTGAATTTTTATCAGGTAAATAACTAACTTTTTTTTTAACCAGCAGATTGTCGGGCATCTGGACTAATTATTATTGGACTAGGTACAATGCTGAAGGATTCCTAGTATAAGGTATATCCCCAATTTTTTTTGGATCAGAGTTGTTGGCACTTGTCTATGACGATATATGTGAAAATTGCATTTTTATCACGTAAATAACAAACTTTTTTTTTAACCAGCAGATTGTCGGGCATCTGGACTAATTATTATTGGACTAGGTACAATGCTGAAGGATTCCTAGTATAAGGTATATCCCCAATTTTTTTTGGATCAGAGTTATTGGCACTTGTCTATGACGGTATATGTGAAAATTGCATTTTTATCAGGTAAATAACTAACTTTTTTTTTACCGAGCAGATTGTCGGGCATCTGGACTAATTATTATTGGACTAGGTACAATGCTGAAGGATTCCTAGTATAAGGTATATCCCCAATTTTTTTTGGATCAGAGTTATTGGCACTTGTCTATGACGGTATATGTGAAAATTGAATTTTTATCAGGTAAATAACTAACTTTTTTTTTACCGAGCAGATTGTCGGGCATCTGGACTAATTATTATTGGACTAGGTACAATGCTGAAGGATTCCTAGTATAAGGTATATCCCCAATTTTTTTTGGATCAGAGTTATTGGCACTTGTCTATGACGGTATATGTGAAAATTGAATTTTTATCAGGTAAATAACTAACTTTTTTTTTACCGAGCAGATTGTCGGGCATCTGGACTAATTATTATTGGACTAGGTACAATGCTGAAGGATTCCTAGTATAAGGTATATCCCCAATTTTTTTTGGATCAGAGTTATTGGCACTTGTCTATGACGGTATATGTGAAAATTGAATTTTTATCAGGTAAATAACTAACTTTTTTTTTACCGAGCAGATTGTCGGGCATCTGGACTAATTATTATTGGACTAGGTACAATGCTGAAGGATTCCTAGTATAAGGTATATCCCCAATTTTTTTTGGATCAGAGTTATTGGCACTTGTCTATGACGGTATATGTGAAAATTGAATTTTTATCAGGTAAATAACTAACTTTTTTTTTACCGAGCAGATTGTCGGGCATCTGGACTAATTATTATTGGACTAGGTACAATGCTGAAGGATTCCTAGTATAAGGTATATCCCCAATTTTTTTTGGATCAGAGTTATTGGCACTTGTCTATGACGGTATATGTGAAAATTGAATTTTTATCAGGTAAATAACTAACTTTTTTTTTACCGAGCAGATTGTCGGGCATCTGGACTAATTATTATTGGACTAGGTACAATGCTGAAGGATTCCTAGTATAAGGTATATCCCCAATTTTTTTTGGATCAGAGTTATTGGCACTTGTCTATGACGGTATATGTGAAAATTGAATTTTTATCAGGTAAATAACTAACTTTTTTTTTACCGAGCAGATTGTCGGGCATCTGGACTAATTATTATTGGACTAGGTACAATGCTGAAGGATTCCTAGTATAAGGTATATCCCCAATTTTTTTTGGATCAGAGTTATTGGCACTTGTCTATGACGGTATATGTGAAAATTGAATTTTTATCAGGTAAATAACTAACTTTTTTTTTACCGAGCAGATTGTCGGGCATCTGGACTAATTATTATTGGACTAGGTACAATGCTGAAGGATTCCTAGTATAAGGTATATCCCCAATTTTTTTTGGATCAGAGTTATTGGCACTTGTCTATGACGGTATATGTGAAAATTGAATTTTTATCAGGTAAATAACTAACTTTTTTTTTACCGAGCAGATTGTCGGGCATCTGGACTAATTATTATTGGACTAGGTACAATGCTGAAGGATTCCTAGTATAAGGTATATCCCCAATTTTTTTTGGATCAGAGTTATTGGCACTTGTCTATGACGGTATATGTGAAAATTGAATTTTTATCAGGTAAATAACTAACTTTTTTTTTACCGAGCAGATTGTCGGGCATCTGGACTAATTATTATTGGACTAGGTACAATGCTGAAGGATTCCTAGTATAAGGTATATCCCCAATTTTTTTTGGATCAGAGTTATTGGCACTTGTCTATGACGGTATATGTGAAAATTGAATTTTTATCAGGTAAATAACTAACTTTTTTTTTACCGAGCAGATTGTCGGGCATCTGGACTAATTATTATTGGACTAGGTACAATGCTGAAGGATTCCTAGTATAAGGTATATCCCCAATTTTTTTTGGATCAGAGTTATTGGCACTTGTCTATGACGGTATATGTGAAAATTGAATTTTTATCAGGTAAATAACTAACTTTTTTTTTAACCAGCAGATTGTCGGGCATCTGGACTAATTATTATTGGACTAGGTACAATGCTGAAGGATTCCTAGTATAAGGTATATCCCCAATTATTTTTGGATCAGAGTTATTGGCACTTGTCTATGACGGTATTTTTTTTGGATCAGAGTTATTGGCACTTGTCTATGACGGTATATGTGAAAATTGCATTTTTATCAGGTAAATAACTAACTTTTTTTTTACCGAGCAGATTGTCGGGCATCTGGACTAATTATTATTGGACTAGGTACAATGCTGAAGGATTATAGGTATATCCCCAATTTTTTTTGGATCAGAGTTATTGGCACTTGTCTATGACGGTATATGTGAAAATTGAATTTTTATCAGGTAAATAACTAACTTTTTTTTTACCGAGCAGATTGTCGGGCATCTGGACTAATTATTATTGGACTAGGTACAATGCTGAAGGATTCCTAGTATAAGGTATATCCCCAATTTTTTTTGGATCAGAGTTATTGGCACTTGTCTATGACGGTATATGTGAAAATTGCATTTTTATCAGGTAAATAACTAACTTTTTTTTTACCGAGCAGATTGTCGGGCATCTGGACTAATTATTATTGGACTAGGTACAATGCTGAAGGATTCCTAGTATAAGGTATATCCCCAATTTTTTTTTGGATCAGAGTTATTGGCACTTGTCTATGACGGTATATGTGAAAATTGCATTTTTATCAGGTAAATAACTAACTTTTTTTTTAACCAGCAGATTGTCGGGCATCTGGACTAATTATTATTGGACTAGGTACAATGCTGAAGGATTCCTAGTATAAGGTATATCCCCAATTTTTTTTGGATCAGAGTTGTTGGCACTTGTCTATGACGATATATGTGAAAATTGCATTTTTATCAGGTAAATAACTAACTTTTTTTTTAACCAGCAGATTGTCGGGCATCTGGACTAATTATTATTGGACTAGGTACAATGCTGAAGGATTCCTAGTATAAGGTATATCCCCAATTTTTTTTGGATCAGAGTTATTGGCACTTGTCTATGACGGTATATGTGAAAATTGAATTTTTATCAGGTAAATAACTAACTTTTTTTTTACCGAGCAGATTGTCGGGCATCTGGACTAATTATTATTGGACTAGGTACAATGCTGAAGGATTCCTAGTATAAGGTATATCCCCAATTTTTTTTGGATCAGAGTTATTGGCACTTGTCTATGACGATATATGTGAAAATTGCATTTTTATCAGGTAAATAACTAACTTTTTTTTTAACCAGCAGATTGTCGGGCATCTGGACTAATTATTATTGGACTAGGTACAATGCTGAAGGATTCCTAGTATAAGGTATATCCCCAATTTTTTTTGGATCAGAGTTATTGGCACTTGTCTATGACGGTATATGTGAAAATTGAATTTTTATCAGGTAAATAACTAACTTTTTTTTTACCGAGCAGATTGTCGGGCATCTAGACTAATTATTATTGGACTAGGTACAATGCTGAAGGATTCCTAGTATAAGGTATATCCCCAATTTTTTTTGGATCAGAGTTATTGGCACTTGTCTATGACGGTATATGTGAAAATTGCATTTTTATCAGGTAAATCACTAACTTTTTTTTTACCGAGCAGATTGTCGGGCATCTGGACTAATTATTATTGGACTAGGTACAATGCTGAAGGATTCCTAGTATAAGGTATATCCCCAATTTTTTTTGGATCAGAGTTATTGGCACTTGTCTATGACGGTATATGTGAAAATTGCATTTTTATCAGGTAAATAACTAACTTTTTTTTTACCGAGCAGATTGTCGGGCATCTGGACTAATTATTATTGGACTAGGTACAATGCTGAAGGATTCCTAGTATAAGGTATATCCCCAATTTTTTTTGGATCAGAGTTATTGGCACTTGTCTATGACGGTATATGTGAAAATTGCATTTTTATCAGGTAAATAACTAACTTTTTTTTTACCGAGCAGATTGTCGGGCATCTGGACTAATTATTATTGGACTAGGTACAATGCTGAAGGATTCCTAGTATAAGGTATATCCCCAATTTTTTTTGGATCAGAGTTATTGGCACTTGTCTATGACGGTATATGTGAAAATTGAATTTTTATCAGGTAAATAACTAACTTTTTTTTTACCGAGCAGATTGTCGGGCATCTGGACTAATTATTATTGGACTAGGTACAATGCTGAAGGATTCCTAGTATAAGGTATATCCCCAATTTTTTTTGGATCAGAGTTATTGGCACTTGTCTATTACGGTATATGTGAAAATTGCATTTTTATCAGGTAAATAACTAACTTTTTTTTTACCGAGCAGATTGTCGGGCATCTAGACTAATTATTATTGGACTAGGTACAATGCTGAAGGATTCCTAGTATAAGGTATATCCCCAATTTTTTTTGGATCAGAGTTATTGGCACTTGTCTATGACGATATATGTGAAAATGAATTTTTATTAGGTAAATAACTAACTTTTTTTTTACCGAGCAGATTGTCGGGCATCTGGACTAATTATTATTGGACTAGGTACAATGCTGAAGGATTCCTAGTATAAGGTATATCCCCAATTTTTTTTGGATCAGAGTTATTGGCACTTGTCTATGACGGTATATGTGAAAATTGCATTTTTATCAGGTAAATCACTAACTTTTTTTTTACCGAGCAGATTGTCGGGCATCTGGACTAATTATTATTGGACTAGGTACAATGCTGAAGGATTCCTAGTATAAGGTATATCCCCAATTTTTTTTGGATCAGAGTTATTGGCACTTGTCTATGACGGTATATGTGAAAATTGAATTTTTATCAGGTAAATAACTAACTTTTTTTTTACCGAGCAGATTGTCGGGCATCTGGACTAATTATTATTGGACTAGGTACAATGCTGAAGGATTCCTAGTATAAGGTATATCCCCAATTTTTTTTGGATCAGAGTTATTGGCACTTGTCTATGACGATATATGTGAAAATGAATTTTTATTAGGTAAATAACTAACTTTTTTTTTACCGAGCAGATTGTCGGGCATCTGGACTAATTATTATTGGACTAGGTACAATGCTGAAGGATTCCTAGTATAAGGTATATCCCCAATTTTTTTTGGATCAGAGTTATTGGCACTTGTCTATTACGGTATATGTGAAAATTGCATTTTTATCAGGTAAATAACTAACTTTTTTTTTACCGAGCAGATTGTCGGGCATCTAGACTAATTATTATTGGACTAGGTACAATGCTGAAGGATTCCTAGTATAAGGTATATCCCCAATTTTTTTTGGATCAGAGTTATTGGCACTTGTCTATGACGGTATATGTGAAAATTGCATTTTTATCAGGTAAATAACTAACTTTTTTTTTACCGAGCAGATTGTCGGGCATCTAGACTAATTATTATTGGACTAGGTACAATGCTGAAGGATTCCTAGTATAAGGTATATCCCCAATTTTTTTTGGATCAGAGTTATTGGCACTTGTCTATGACGATATATGTGAAAATGAATTTTTATCAGGTAAATCACTAACTTTTTTTTTACCGAGCAGATTGTCGGGCATCTGGACTAATTATTATTGGACTAGGTACAATGCTGAAGGATTCCTAGTATAAGGTATATCCCCAATTTTTTTTGGATCAGAGTTATTGGCACTTGTCTATTACGGTATATGTGAAAATTGCATTTTTATCAGGTAAATAACTAACTTTTTTTTTACCGAGCAGATTGTCGGGCATCTAGACTAATTATTATTGGACTAGGTACAATGCTGAAGGATTCCTAGTATAAGGTATATCCCCAATTTTTTTTGGATCAGAGTTATTGGCACTTGTCTATGACGATATATGTGAAAATGAATTTTTATTAGGTAAATAACTAACTTTTTTTTTACCGAGCAGATTGTCGGGCATCTGGACTAATTATTATTGGACTAGGTACAATGCTGAAGGATTCCTAGTATAAGGTATATCCCCAATTTTTTTTGGATCAGAGTTATTGGCACTTGTCTATTACGGTATATGTGAAAATTGCATTTTTATCAGGTAAATAACTAACTTTTTTTTTACCGAGCAGATTGTCGGGCATCTGGACTAATTATTATTGGACTAGGTACAATGCTGAAGGATTCCTAGTATAAGGTATATCCCCAATTTTTTTTGGATCAGAGTTATTGGCACTTGTCTATGACGGTATATGTGAAAATTGAATTTTTATCAGGTAAATAACTAACTTTTTTTTTACCGAGCAGATTGTCGGGCATCTGGACTAATTATTATTGGACTAGGTACAATGCTGAAGGATTCCTAGTATAAGGTATATCCCCAATTTTTTTTGGATCAGAGTTATTGGCACTTGTCTATTACGGTATATGTGAAAATTGCATTTTTATCAGGTAAATAACTAACTTTTTTTTTACCGAGCAGATTGTCGGGCATCTAGACTAATTATTATTGGACTAGGTACAATGCTGAAGGATTCCTAGTATAAGGTATATCCCCAATTTTTTTTGGATCAGAGTTATTGGCACTTGTCTATGACGATATATGTGAAAATGAATTTTTATTAGGTAAATAACTAACTTTTTTTTTACCGAGCAGATTGTCGGGCATCTGGACTAATTATTATTGGACTAGGTACAATGCTGAAGGATTCCTAGTATAAGGTATATCCCCAATTTTTTTTGGATCAGAGTTATTGGCACTTGTCTATTACGGTATATGTGAAAATTGCATTTTTATCAGGTAAATAACTAACTTTTTTTTTACCGAGCAGATTGTCGGGCATCTAGACTAATTATTATTGGACTAGGTACAATGCTGAAGGATTCCTAGTATAAGGTATATCCCCAATTTTTTTTGGATCAGAGTTATTGGCACTTGTCTATGACGATATATGTGAAAATGAATTTTTATTAGGTAAATAACTAACTTTTTTTTTACCGAGCAGATTGTCGGGCATCTGGACTAATTATTATTGGACTAGGTACAATGCTGAAGGATTCCTAGTATAAGGTATATCCCCAATTTTTTTTGGATCAGAGTTATTGGCACTTGTCTATGACGGTATATGTGAAAATTGCATTTTTATCAGGTAAATAACTAACTTTTTTTTTACCGAGCAGATTGTCGGGCATCTGGACTAATTATTATTGGACTAGGTACAATGCTGAAGGATTCCTAGTATAAGGTATATCCCCAATTTTTTTTGGATCAGAGTTATTGGCACTTGTCTATGACGGTATATGTGAAAATTGAATTTTTATCAGGTAAATAACTAACTTTTTTTTTACCGAGCAGATTGTCGGGCATCTAGACTAATTATTATTGGACTAGGTACAATGCTGAAGGATTCCTAGTATAAGGTATATCCCCAATTTTTTTTGGATCAGAGTTATTGGCACTTGTCTATGACGGTATATGTGAAAATTGCATTTTTATCAGGTAAATCACTAACTTTTTTTTTACCGAGCAGATTGTCGGGCATCTGGACTAATTATTATTGGACTAGGTACAATGCTGAAGGATTCCTAGTATAAGGTATATCCCCAATTTTTTTTGGATCAGAGTTATTGGCACTTGTCTATGACGGTATATGTGAAAATTGCATTTTTATCAGGTAAATAACTAACTTTTTTTTTACCGAGCAGATTGTCGGGCATCTGGACTAATTATTATTGGACTAGGTACAATGCTGAAGGATTCCTAGTATAAGGTATATCCCCAATTTTTTTTGGATCAGAGTTATTGGCACTTGTCTATGACGGTATATGTGAAAATTGCATTTTTATCAGGTAAATAACTAACTTTTTTTTTACCGAGCAGATTGTCGGGCATCTGGACTAATTATTATTGGACTAGGTACAATGCTGAAGGATTCCTAGTATAAGGTATATCCCCAATTTTTTTTGGATCAGAGTTATTGGCACTTGTCTATGACGGTATATGTGAAAATTGAATTTTTATCAGGTAAATAACTAACTTTTTTTTTACCGAGCAGATTGTCGGGCATCTGGACTAATTATTATTGGACTAGGTACAATGCTGAAGGATTCCTAGTATAAGGTATATCCCCAATTTTTTTTGGATCAGAGTTATTGGCACTTGTCTATGACGATATATGTGAAAATGAATTTTTATTAGGTAAATAACTAACTTTTTTTTACCGAGCAGATTGTCGGGCATCTGGACTAATTATTATTGGACTAGGTACAATGCTGAAGGATTCCTAGTATAAGGTATATCCCCAATTTTTTTTGGATCAGAGTTATTGGCACTTGTCTATGACGGTATATGTGAAAATTGAATTTTTATCAGGTAAATAACTAACTTTTTTTTTACCGAGCAGATTGTCGGGCATCTGGACTAATTATTATTGGACTAGGTACAATGCTGAAGGATTCCTAGTATAAGGTATATCCCCAATTTTTTTTGGATCAGAGTTATTGGCACTTGTCTATGACGGTATATGTGAAAATTGAATTTTTATCAGGTAAATAACTAACTTTTTTTTTACCGAGCAGATTGTCGGGCATCTGGACTAATTATTATTGGACTAGGTACAATGCTGAAGGATTCCTAGTATAAGGTATATCCCCAATTTTTTTTGGATCAGAGTTATTGGCACTTGTCTATGACGGTATATGTGAAAATTGCATTTTTATCAGGTAAATAACTAACTTTTTTTTTACCGAGCAGATTGTCGGGCATCTGGACTAATTATTATTGGACTAGGTACAATGCTGAAGGATTCCTAGTATAAGGTATATCCCCAATTTTTTTTGGATCAGAGTTATTGGCACTTGTCTATGACGGTATATGTGAAAATTGAATTTTTATCAGGTAAATAACTAACTTTTTTTTTACCGAGCAGATTGTCGGGCATCTGGACTAATTATTATTGGACTAGGTACAATGCTGAAGGATTCCTAGTATAAGGTATATCCCCAATTTTTTTTGGATCAGAGTTATTGGCACTTGTCTATGACGGTATATGTGAAAATTGCATTTTTATCAGGTAAATAACTAACTTTTTTTTTACCGAGCAGATTGTCGGGCATCTAGACTAATTATTATTGGACTAGGTACAATGCTGAAGGATTCCTAGTATAAGGTATATCCCCAATTTTTTTTGGATCAGAGTTATTGGCACTTGTCTATGACGATATATGTGAAAATGAATTTTTATTAGGTAAATAACTAACTTTTTTTTTACCGAGCAGATTGTCGGGCATCTGGACTAATTATTATTGGACTAGGTACAATGCTGAAGGATTCCTAGTATAAGGTATATCCCCAATTTTTTTTGGATCAGAGTTATTGGCACTTGTCTATGACGGTATATGTGAAAATTGCATTTTTATCAGGTAAATAACTAACTTTTTTTTACCGAGCAGATTGTCGGGCATCTGGACTAATTATTATTGGACTAGGTACAATGCTGAAGGATTCCTAGTATAAGGTATATCCCCAATTTTTTTTGGATCAGAGTTATTGGCACTTGTCTATGACGGTATATGTGAAAATTGCATTTTTATCAGGTAAATAACTAACTTTTTTTTACCGAGCAGATTGTCGGGCATCTGGACTAATTATTATTGGACTAGGTACAATGCTGAAGGATTCCTAGTATAAGGTATATCCCCAATTTTTTTTGGATCAGAGTTATTGGCACTTGTCTATGACGGTATATGTGAAAATTGCATTTTTATCAGGTAAATAACTAACTTTTTTTTTAACCAGCAGATTGTCGGGCATCTGGACTAATTATTATTGGACTAGGTACAATGCTGAAGGATTCCTAGTATAAGGTATATCCCCAATTTTTTTTGGATCAGAGTTGTTGGCACTTGTCTATGACGATATATGTGAAAATTGAATTTTTATCAGGTAAATAACTAACTTTTTTTTTACCGAGCAGATTGTCGGGCATCTAGACTAATTATTATTGGACTAGGTACAATGCTGAAGGATTCCTAGTATAAGGTATATCCCCAATTTTTTTTGGATCAGAGTTATTGGCACTTGTCTATGACGGTATATGTGAAAATTGAATTTTTATCAGGTAAATAACTAACTTTTTTTTTACCGAGCAGATTGTCGGGCATCTGGACTAATTATTATTGGACTAGGTACAATGCTGAAGGATTCCTAGTATAAGGTATATCCCCAATTTTTTTTGGATCAGAGTTATTGGCACTTGTCTATGACGGTATATGTGAAAATTGAATTTTTATCAGGTAAATAACTAACTTTTTTTTTACCGAGCAGATTGTCGGGCATCTGGACTAATTATTATTGGACTAGGTACAATGCTGAAGGATTCCTAGTATAAGGTATATCCCCAATTTTTTTTGGATCAGAGTTATTGGCACTTGTCTATGACGGTATATGTGAAAATTGAATTTTTATCAGGTAAATAACTAACTTTTTTTTTACCGAGCAGATTGTCGGGCATCTGGACTAATTATTATTGGACTAGGTACAATGCTGAAGGATTCCTAGTATAAGGTATATCCCCAATTTTTTTTGGATCAGAGTTATTGGCACTTGTCTATGACGGTATATGTGAAAATTGAATTTTTATCAGGTAAATAACTAACTTTTTTTTTACCGAGCAGATTGTCGGGCATCTAGACTAATTATTATTGGACTAGGTACAATGCTGAAGGATTCCTAGTATAAGGTATATCCCCAATTTTTTTTGGATCAGAGTTATTGGCACTTGTCTATGACGGTATATGTGAAAATTGCATTTTTATCAGGTAAATAACTAACTTTTTTTTTACCGAGCAGATTTTTGGGCATCTGAACTAATTATTATTGGACTAGGTACAATGCTGAAGGATTCCTAGTATAAGGTATATCCCCAATTTTTTTTGGATCAGAGTTATTGGCACTTGTCTATGACGGTATATGTGAAAATTGAATTTTTATCAGGTAAATAACTAACTTTTTTTTTACCGAGCAGATTGTCGGGCATCTGGACTAATTATTATTGGACTAGGTACAATGCTGAAGGATTCCTAGTATAAGGTATATCCCCAATTTTTTTTGGATCAGAGTTGTTGGCACTTGTCTATGACGATATATGTGAAAATTGCATTTTTATCAGGTAAATAACTAACTTTTTTTTAACCAGCAGATTTTCGGGCATCTGGACTAAATATTATTGGACTAGGTTCAATGCTGAAGGATTCCTAGTATAAGGTATATCCCCAATTTTTTTTGGATCAGAGTTATTGGCACTTGTCTATGACGGTATATGTGAAAATTGAATTTTTATCAGGTAAATAACTAACTTTTTTTTTACCGAGCAGATTGTCGGGCATCTGGACTAATTATTATTGGACTAGGTACAATGCTGAAGGATTCCTAGTATAAGGTATATCCCCAATTTTTTTTGGATCAGAGTTATTGGCACTTGTCTATGACGGTATATGTGAAAATTGAATTTTTATCAGGTAAATAACTAACTTTTTTTTTACCGAGCAGATTGTCGGGCATCTAGACTAATTATTATTGGACTAGGTACAATGCTGAAGGATTCCTAGTATAAGGTATATCCCCAATTTTTTTTGGATCAGAGTTATTGGCACTTGTCTATGACGGTATATGTGAAAATTGAATTTTTATCAGGTAAATAACTAACTTTTTTTTTACCGAGCAGATTGTCGGGCATCTGGACTAATTATTATTGGACTAGGTACAATGCTGAAGGATTCCTAGTATAAGGTATATCCCCAATTTTTTTTGGATCAGAGTTATTGGCACTTGTCTATGACGGTATATGTGAAAATTGCATTTTTATCAGGTAAATAACTAACTTTTTTTTTACCGAGCAGATTGTCGGGCATCTGGACTAATTATTATTGGACTAGGTACAATGCTGAAGGATTCCTAGTATAAGGTATATCCCCAATTTGTTTTGGATCAGAGTTATTGGCACTTGTCTATGACGGTATATGTGAAAATTGCATTTTTATCAGGTAAATAACTAACTTTTTTTTTACCGAGCAGATTGTCGGGCATCTGGACTAATTATTATTGGACTAGGTACAATGCTGAAGGATTCCTAGTATAAGGTATATCCCCAATTTTTTTTGGATCAGAGTTATTGGCACTTGTCTATGACGGTATATGTGAAAATTGAATTTTTATCAGGTAAATAACTAACTTTTTTTTTACCGAGCAGATTGTCGGGCATCTGGACTAATTATTATTGGACTAGGTACAATGCTGAAGGATTCCTAGTATAAGGTATATCCCCAATTTGTTTTGGATCAGAGTTATTAGCACTTGTCTATGACGGTATATGTGAAAATTGCATTTTTATCAGGTAAATAACTAACTTTTTTTTTACCGAGCAGATTGTCGGGCATCTGGACTAATTATTATTGGACTAGGTACAATGCTGAAGGATTCCTAGTATAAGGTATATCCCCAATTTGTTTTGGATCAGAGTTATTGGCACTTGTCTATGACGGTATATGTGAAAATTGCATTTTTATCAGGTAAATAACTAACTTTTTTTTTACCGAGCAGATTGTCGGGCATCTAGACTAATTATTATTGGACTAGGTACAATGCTGAAGGATTCCTAGTATAAGGTATATCCCCAATTTTTTTTGGATCAGAGTTATTGGCACTTGTCTATGACGATATATGTGAAAATGAATTTTTATTAGGTAAATAACTAACTTTTTTTTTAACCAGCAGATTGTCGGGCATCTGGACTAATTATTATTGGACTAGGTACAATGCTGAAGGATTCCTAGTATAAGGTATATCCCCAATTTTTTTTGGATCAGAGTTATTGGCACTTGTCTATGACGGTATATGTGAAAATTGAATTTTTATCAGGTAAATAACTAACTTTTTTTTTACCGAGCAGATTGTCGGGCATCTGGACTAATTATTATTGGACTAGGTACAATGCTGAAGGATTCCTAGTATAAGGTATATCCCCAATTTTTTTTGGATCAGAGTTATTGGCACTTGTCTTTGACGGTATATGTGAAAATTGAATTTTTATCAGGTAAATAACTAACTTTTTTTTTACCGAGCAGATTGTCGGGCATCTAGACTAATTATTATTGGACTAGGTACAATGCTGAAGGATTCCTAGTATAAGGTATATCCCCAATTTTTTTTGGATCAGAGTTATTGGCACTTGTCTATGACGGTATATGTGAAAATTGAATTTTTATCAGGTAAATAACTAACTTTTTTTTTACCGAGCAGATTGTCGGGCATCTGGACTAATTATTATTGGACTAGGTACAATGCTGAAGGATTCCTAGTATAAGGTATATCCCCAATTTTTTTTGGATCAGAGTTATTGGCACTTGTCTATGACGGTATATGTGAAAATTGCATTTTTATCAGGTAAATAACTAACTTTTTTTTTACCGAGCAGATTGTCGGGCATCTGGACTAATTATTATTGGACTAGGTACAATGCTGAAGGATTCCTAGTATAAGGTATATCCCCAATTTGTTTTGGATCAGAGTTATTGGCACTTGTCTATGACGGTATATGTGAAAATTGAATTTTTATCAGGTAAATAACTAACTTTTTTTTTACCGAGCAGATTGTCGGGCATCTGGACTAATTATTATTGGACTAGGTACAATGCTGAAGGATTCCTAGTATAAGGTATATCCCCAATTTGTTTTGGATCAGAGTTATTAGCACTTGTCTATGACGGTATATGTGAAAATTGCATTTTTATCAGGTAAATAACTAACTTTTTTTTTACCGAGCAGATTGTCGGGCATCTGGACTAATTATTATTGGACTAGGTACAATGCTGAAGGATTCCTAGTATAAGGTATATCCCCAATTTGTTTTGGATCAGAGTTATTGGCACTTGTCTATGACGGTATATGTGAAAATTGCATTTTTATCAGGTAAATAACTAACTTTTTTTTTACCGAGCAGATTGTCGGGCATCTAGACTAATTATTATTGGACTAGGTACAATGCTGAAGGATTCCTAGTATAAGGTATATCCCCAATTTTTTTTGGATCAGAGTTATTGGCACTTGTCTATGACGATATATGTGAAAATGAATTTTTATTAGGTAAATAACTAACTTTTTTTTTAACCAGCAGATTGTCGGGCATCTGGACTAATTATTATTGGACTAGGTACAATGCTGAAGGATTCCTAGTATAAGGTATATCCCCAATTTTTTTTGGATCAGAGTTATTGGCACTTGTCTATGACGGTATATGTGAAAATTGCATTTTTATCAGGTAAATAACTAACTTTTTTTTTACCGAGCAGATTGTCGGGCATCTGGACTAATTATTATTGGACTAGGTACAATGCTGAAGGATTCCTAGTATAAGGTATATCCCCAATTTGTTTTGGATCAGAGTTATTGGCACTTGTCTATGACGGTATATGTGAAAATTGCATTTTTATCAGGTAAATAACTAACTTTTTTTTTACCGAGCAGATTGTCGGGCATCTGGACTAATTATTATTGGACTAGGTACAATGCTGAAGGATTCCTAGTATAAGGTATATCCCCAATTTTTTTTGGATCAGAGTTATTGGCACTTGTCTATGACGATATATGTGAAAATTGCATTTTTATCAGGTAAATAACTAACTTTTTTTTTAACCAGCAGATTATCGGGCATCTGGACTAATTATTATTGGACTAGGTACAATGCTGAAGGATTCCTAGTATAAGGTATATCCCCAATTTTTTTTGGATCAGAGTTGTTGGCACTTGTCTATGACGATATATGTGAAAATTGCATTTTTATCAGGTAAATAACTAACTTTTTTTTTTAACGAGCAGATTGTCGAGCATCTGGACTAATTATTATTGGACTAGGTTCAATGCTGAAGGATTCCTAGTGTAAGATATATCCCCAATTTTTTTTGGATCAGAGTTATTGGCACTTGTCTATGACGGTATATAAAATAATTTAAAAAAAAATATTTTAAATAAAAAAAATTTTTTTATTAATATTAAAATAATGCAATTGTTTTTAAAATAGTTTAGTTATGTTAGTACAGAAAATTTTTAAATTTAAAAACAAACAAGTAATTCTCTACAAAAAATAAAACAATTCATTAGAAAAATTAATAGAAAATTAAGGACTTAAAAAGAATTAAATAAAAAGTAATCCATATTCATATTCATTAATGTATTATAATAAATTAATTTTCATTATATTCATTGCAATAAAAAAATTAATTCATTAACAAACCAAGAATACTTAAAAGAAATAAATAAAAAATCCATATTCATACCGTATTAATATGTCCACATCCATATTCAATTCATTAATTTATTATTATAAATTAATTTTCATTTTGTGGCAATTTTCATTATGTGTATTATCCTAAAAATATATGTTATATATTTAAAATTCATTTTTATTTATTATTTAATATAATATTACCTGTTCCTCCACAATAGAAATATTGTTAGTTGTTCTTAAATATTGTTGTTGACTGGTTGTTGAAGTTGATTGTAGTTGTGTATGTGTGCAAAAATTGCACAAGTGTTATGTAAATTATGTTAGCTACAATATAACAAAATATCTAATTAGCCAACAAAGAAAAAACTTAAACCTAATTAAAAATAATAATATCAGGAACCAGCGACAACAACAACCGCCGAACCGCAATGATGAAAAAATAGTGCTATGATATAACTAGATTAAGAAAGTTTGGCTTAAGCCAAATCTTAAATACCCTCCACCTTTATGAAGTTATGTTCGTTATTCAATCTTGTCCATTTTTTGCACAGCGATTAAATTTGGTATATATATACTGCCTATAGATATACAGATTAATTTGGTATATACATACTGCCTATATTTGGTATATATATATTTAAATTTAATAGGTATAATTTTGTTCGAGTTGCAAACGGATCAACAAACATAGTATACCCTCTATGCTAAGGTGGAGACTACAATGAAGTTTAGCAAAAATTTTATGCAAATTTCCACGTTACCTATGAGGTATTGCACATAACGCGTTGCCAATTGTTATTGAAGGCTGGCATCCCCAATAGGCCTTAAAAAAAAAGTTAGTTATTTACCTGATAAAAATTCAATTTTCACATATACCGTCATAGACAAGTGCCAATAACTCTGATCCAAAAAAAATTGGGGATATACCTTATACTAGGAATCCTTCAGCATTGTACCTAGTCCAATAATAATTAGTCCAGATGCCCGACAATCTGCTCGGTAAAAAAAAAGTTAGTTATTTACCTGATAAAAATTCAATTTTCACATATACCGTCATAGACAAGTGCCAATAACTCTGATCCAAAAAAAATTGGGGATATACCTTATACTAGGAATCCTTCAGCATTGTACCTAGTCCAATAATAATTAGTCCAGATGCCCGACAATCTGCTCGGTAAAAAAAAAGTTAGTTATTTACCTGATAAAAATGCAATTTTCACATATACCGTCATAGACAAGTGCCAATAACTCTGATCCAAAAAAAATTGGGGATATACCTTATACTAGGAATCCTTCAGCATTGTACCTAGTCCAATAATAATTAGTCCAGATGCCCGACAATCTGCTGGTTAAAAAAAAAGTTAGTTATTTACCTAATAAAAATTCATTTTCACATATATCGTCATAGACAAGTGCCAATAACTCTGATCCAAAAAAAATTGGGGATATACCTTATACTAGGAATCCTTCAGCATTGTACCTAGTCCAATAATAATTAGTCTAGATGCCCGACAATCTGCTCGGTAAAAAAAAAGTTAGTTATTTACCTGATAAAAATGCAATTTTCACATATACCGTCATAGACAAGTGCCAATAACTCTGATCCAAAACAAATTGGGGATATACCTTATACTAGGAATCCTTCAGCATTGTACCTAGTCCAATAATAATTAGTCCAGATGCCCGACAATCTGCTCGGTAAAAAAAAAGTTAGTTATTTACCTGATAAAAATTCAATTTTCACATATACCGTCATAGACAAGTGCCAATAACTCTGATCCAAAAAAAATTGGGGATATACCTTATACTAGGAATCCTTCAGCATTGTACCTAGTCCAATAATAATTAGTCCAGATGCCCGACAATCTGCTCGGTAAAAAAAAAGTTAGTTATTTACCTGATAAAAATTCAATTTTCACATATACCGTCATAGACAAGTGCCAATAACTCTGATCCAAAAAAAATTGGGGATATACCTTATACTAGGAATCCTTCAGCATTGTACCTAGTCCAATAATAATTAGTCCAGATGCCCGACAATCTGCTCGGTAAAAAAAAAGTTAGTTATTTACCTGATAAAAATTCAATTTTCACATATACCGTCATAGACAAGTGCCAATAACTCTGATCCAAAAAAAATTGGGGATATACCTTATACTAGGAATCCTTCAGCATTGTACCTAGTCCAATAATAATTAGTCCAGATGCCCGACAATCTGCTCGGTAAAAAAAAAGTTAGTTATTTACCTGATAAAAATTCAATTTTCACATATATCGTCATAGACAAGTGCCAATAACTCTGATCCAAAACAAATTGGGGATATACCTTATACTAGGAATCCTTCAGCATTGTACCTAGTCCAATAATATTTAGTCCAGATGCCCGAAAATCTGCTGGTTAAAAAAAAGTTAGTTATTTACCTGATAAAAATTCAATTTTCACATATACCGTCATAGACAAGTGCCAATAACTCTGATTCAAAAAAAATTGGGGATATACCTTATACTAGGAATCCTTCAGCATTGTACCTAGTCCAATAATAATTAGTCCAGATGCCCGACAATCTGCTCGGTAAAAAAAAAGTTAGTTATTTACCTGATAAAAATTCAATTTTCACATATACCGTCATAGACAAGTGCCAATAACTCTGATCCAAAAAAAATTGGGGATATACCTTATACTAGGAATCCTTCAGCATTGTACCTAGTCCAATAATAATTAGTCCAGATGCCCGACAATCTGCTCGGTAAAAAAAAAGTTAGTTATTTACCTGATAAAAATGCAATTTTCACATATACCGTCATAGACAAGTGCCAACAACTCTGATCCAAAAAAAATTGGGGATATACCTTATACTAGGAATCCTTCAGCATTGTACCTAGTCCAATACTAATTAGTCCAGATGCCCGACAATCTGCTGGTTAAAAAAAAAGTTAGTTATTTACCTGATAAAAATGCAATTTTCACATATATCGTCATAGACAAGTGCCAATAACTCTGATCCAAAAAAAATTGGGGATATACCTTATACTAGGAATCCTTCAGCATTGTACCTAGTCCAATAATAATTAGTCCAGATGCTCGACAATCTGCTCGTTAAAAAAAAAAGTTAGTTATTTACCTGATAAAAATGCAATTTTCACATATATCGTCATAGACAAGTGCCAACAACTCTGATCCAAAAAAAATTGGGGATATACCTTATACTAGGAATCCTTCAGCATTGTACCTAGTCCAATAATAATTAGTCCAGATGCCCGATAATCTGCTGGTTAAAAAAAAAGTTAGTTATTTACCTGATAAAAATGCAATTTTCACATATATCGTCATAGACAAGTGCCAATAACTCTGATCCAAAAAAAATTGGGGATATACCTTATACTAGGAATCCTTCAGCATTGTACCTAGTCCAATAATAATTAGTCCAGATGCCCGACAATCTGCTCGGTAAAAAAAAAGTTAGTTATTTACCTGATAAAAATGCAATTTTCACATATATCGTCATAGACAAGTGCCAACAACTCTGATCCAAAAAAAATTGGGGATATACCTTATACTAGGAATCCTTCAGCATTGTACCTAGTCCAATAATAATTAGTCCAGATGCCCGACAATCTGCTGGTTAAAAAAAAAGTTAGTTATTTTCCTGATAAAAATGCAATTTTCACATATATCGTCATAGACAAGTGCCAATAATTCTGATCCAAAAAAAATTGCGGATATATCTTATACTAGGAATCCTTCAGCATTGTACCTAGTCCAATAATAATTAGTCCAGATGCCCGACAATCTGCTCGGTAAAAAAAAAGTTAGTTATTTACCTGATAAAAATGCAATTTTCACATATATCGTCATAGACAAGTGCCAATAATTCTGATCCAAAAAAAATTGGGGATATTCCTTATACTAGGAATCCTTCAGCATTGTACCTAGTCCAATAATAATTAGTCCAGATGCCCGATAATCTGCTGGTTAAAAAAAAAGTTAGTTATTTACCTGATAAAAATGCAATTTTCACATATATCGTCATAGACAAGTGCCAATAACTCTGATCCAAAAAAAATTGGGGATATACCTTATACTAGGAATTCTTCAGCATTGTACCTAGTCCAATAATAATTAGTCCAGATGCCCGACAATCTGCTGGTTAAAAAAAAAGTTAGTTATTTACCTGATAAAAATGCAATTTTCACATATATCGTCATAGACAAGTGCCAACAACTCTGATCCAAAAAAAATTGGGGATATACCTTATACTAGGAATCCTTCAGCATTGTACCTAGTCCAATAATAATTAGTCCAGATGCCCGACAATCTGCTGGTTAAAAAAAAGTTAGTTATTTACCTGATAAAAATGCAATTTTCACATATATCGTCATAGACAAGTGCCAATAACTCTGATCCAAAAAAAATTGGGGATATACCTTATACTAGGAATCCTTCAGCATTGTACCTAGTCCAATAATAATTAGTCCAGATGCCCGACAATCTGCTCGGTAAAAAAAAAGTTAGTTATTTACCTGATAAAAATGCAATTTTCACATATATCGTCATAGACAAGTGCCAACAACTCTGATCCAAAAAAAATTGGGGATATACCTTATACTAGGAATCCTTCAGCATTGTACCTAGTCCAATAATAATTAGTCCAGATGCCCGACAATCTGCTGGTTAAAAAAAAAGTTAGTTATTTACCTGATAAAAATGCAATTTTCACATATATCGTCATAGACAAGTGCCAATAATTCTGATCCAAAAAAAATTGCGGATATATCTTATACTAGGAATCCTTCAGCATTGTACCTAGTCCAATAATAATTAGTCCAGATGTCCGACAATCTGCTCGGTAAAAAAAAAGTTAGTTATTTACCTGATAAAAATGCAATTTTCACATATATCGTCATAGACAAGTGCCAATAACTCTGATCCAAAAAAAATTGGGGATATACCTTATACTAGGAATCCTTCAGCATTGTACCTAGTCCAATAATAATTAGTCCAGATGCCCGACAATCTGCTCGGTAAAAAAAAAGTTAGTTATTTACCTGATAAAAATGCAATTTTCACATATATCGTCATAGACAAGTGCCAATAACTCTGATCCAAAAAAAATTGGGGATATACCTTATACTAGGAATCCTTCAGCATTGTACCTAGTCCAATAATAATTAGTCCAGATGCCCGACAATCTGCTGGTTAAAAAAAAAGTTAGTTATTTACCTGATAAAAATGCAATTTTCACATATATCGTCATAGACAAGTGCCAATAACTCTGATCCAAAAAAAATTGGGGATATACCTTATACTAGGAATCCTTCAGCATTGTACCTAGTCCAATAATAATTAGTCCAGATGCCCGACAATCTGCTCGGTAAAAAAAAAGTTAGTTATTTACCTGATAAAAATGCAATTTTCACATATACCGTCATAGACAAGTGCCAATAACTCTGATCCAAAAAAAAATTGGGGATATACCTTATACTAGGAATCCTTCAGCATTGTACCTAGTCCAATAATAATTAGTCCAGATGACCGACAATCTGCTCGGTAAAAAAAAAGTTAGTTATTTACCTGATAAAAATGCAATTTTCACATATATCGTCATAGACAAGTGCCAATAATTCTGATCCAAAAAAAATTGGGGATATACCTTATACTAGGAATCCTTCAGAATTGTACCTAGTCCAATAATAATTAGTCCAGATGCCCGACAATCTGCTGGTTAAAAAAAAAGTTAGTTATTTACCTGATAAAAATGCAATTTTCACATATATCGTCATAGACAAGTGCCAATAACTCTGATCCAAAAAAAATTGGGGATATACCTTATACTAGGAATCCTTCAGCATTGTACCTAGTCCAATAATAATTAGTCCAGATGCCCGACAATCTGCTCGGTAAAAAAAAAGTTAGTTATTTACCTGATAAAAATTCAATTTTCACATATACCGTCATAGACAAGTGCCAATAACTCTGATCCAAAAAAAATTGGGGATATACCTTATACTAGGAATCCTTCAGCATTGTACCTAGTCCAATAATAATTAGTCCAGATGCCCGACAATCTGCTGGTTAAAAAAAAAGTTAGTTATTTACCTGATAAAAATGCAATTTTCACATATACCGTCATAGACAAGTGCCAATAACTCTGATCCAAAAAAAATTGGGGATATACCTTATACTAGGAATCCTTCAGCATTGTACCTAGTCCAATAATAATTAGTCCAGATGCCCGACAATCTGCTCGGTAAAAAAAAGTTAGTTATTTACCTGATAAAAATGCAATTTTCACATATACCGTCATAGACAAGTGCCAATAACTCTGATCCAAAAAAAATTGGGGATATACCTTATACTAAGAATCCTTCAGCATTGTACCTAGTCCAATAATAATTAGTCCAGATGCCCGACAATCTGCTCGGTAAAAAAAAAGTTAGTTATTTACCTAATAAAAATTCATTTTCACATATATCGTCATAGACAAGTGCCAATAACTCTGATCCAAAAAAAATTGGGGATATACCTTATACTAGGAATCCTTCAGCATTGTACCTAGTCCAATAATAATTAGTCCAGATGCCCGACAATCTGCTCGGTAAAAAAAAAGTTAGTTATTTACCTGATAAAAATGCAATTTTCACATATACCGTCATAGACAAGTGCCAATAACTCTGATCCAAAAAAAATTGGGGATATACCTTATACTAGGAATCCTTCAGCATTGTACCTAGTCCAATAATAATTAGTCCAGATGCCCGACAATCTGCTCGGTAAAAAAAAAGTTAGTTATTTACCTGATAAAAATGCAATTTTCACATATACCGTCATAGACAAGTGCCAACAACTCTGATCCAAAAAAAATTGGGGATATACCTTATACTAGGAATCCTTCAGCATTGTACCTAGTCCAATAATAATTAGTCCAGATGCCCGACAATCTGCTGGTTAAAAAAAAAGTTAGTTATTTACCTGATAAAAATGCAATTTTCACATATACCGTCATAGACAAGTGCCAATAACTCTGATCCAAAAAAAATTGGGGATATACCTTATACTAGGAATCCTTCAGCATTGTACCTAGTCCAATAATAATTAGTCCAGATGCCCGACAATCTGCTCGGTAAAAAAAAGTTAGTTATTTACCTGATAAAAATGCAATTTTCACATATACCGTCATAGACAAGTGCCAATAACTCTGATCCAAAAAAAATTGGGGATATACCTTATACTAGGAATCCTTCAGCATTGTACCTAGTCCAATAATAATTAGTCCAGATGCCCGACAATCTGCTCGGTAAAAAAAAGTTAGTTATTTACCTGATAAAAATGCAATTTTCACATATACCGTCATAGACAAGTGCCAATAACTCTGATCCAAAAAAAATTGGGGATATACCTTATACTAGGAATCCTTCAGCATTGTACCTAGTCCAATAATAATTAGTCCAGATGCCCGACAATCTGCTCGGTAAAAAAAAAGTTAGTTATTTACCTAATAAAAATTCATTTTCACATATATCGTCATAGACAAGTGCCAATAACTCTGATCCAAAAAAAATTGGGGATATACCTTATACTAGGAATCCTTCAGCATTGTACCTAGTCCAATAATAATTAGTCCAGATGCCCGACAATCTGCTCGGTAAAAAAAAAGTTAGTTATTTACCTGATAAAAATGCAATTTTCACATATACCGTCATAGACAAGTGCCAATAACTCTGATCCAAAAAAAATTGGGGATATACCTTATACTAGGAATCCTTCAGCATTGTACCTAGTCCAATAATAATTAGTCCAGATGCCCGACAATCTGCTCGGTAAAAAAAAAGTTAGTTATTTACCTGATAAAAATGCAATTTTCACATATACCGTCATAGACAAGTGCCAATAACTCTGATCCAAAAAAAATTGGGGATATACCTTATACTAGGAATCCTTCAGCATTGTACCTAGTCCAATAATAATTAGTCCAGATGCCCGACAATCTGCTCGGTAAAAAAAAAGTTAGTTATTTACCTGATAAAAATTCAATTTTCACATATACCGTCATAGACAAGTGCCAATAACTCTGATCCAAAAAAAATTGGGGATATACCTTATACTAGGAATCCTTCAGCATTGTACCTAGTCCAATAATATTTAGTCCAGATGCCCGAAAATCTGCTGGTTAAAAAAAAGTTAGTTATTTACCTGATAAAAATTCAATTTTCACATATACCGTCATAGACAAGTGCCAATAACTCTGATTCAAAAAAAATTGGGGATATACCTTATACTAGGAATCCTTCAGCATTGTACCTAGTCCAATAATAATTAGTCCAGATGCCCGACAATCTGCTCGGTAAAAAAAAAGTTAGTTATTTACCTGATAAAAATTCAATTTTCACATATACCGTCATAGACAAGTGCCAATAACTCTGATCCAAAAAAAATTGGGGATATACCTTATACTAGGAATCCTTCAGCATTGTACCTAGTCCAATAATAATTAGTCCAGATGCCCGACAATCTGCTCGGTAAAAAAAAAGTTAGTTATTTACCTGATAAAAATGCAATTTTCACATATACCGTCATAGACAAGTGCCAACAACTCTGATCCAAAAAAAATTGGGGATATACCTTATACTAGGAATCCTTCAGCATTGTACCTAGTCCAATACTAATTAGTCCAGATGCCCGACAATCTGCTGGTTAAAAAAAAAGTTAGTTATTTACCTGATAAAAATGCAATTTTCACATATATCGTCATAGACAAGTGCCAATAACTCTGATCCAAAAAAAATTGGGGATATACCTTATACTAGGAATCCTTCAGCATTGTACCTAGTCCAATAATAATTAGTCCAGATGCTCGACAATCTGCTCGTTAAAAAAAAAAGTTAGTTATTTACCTGATAAAAATGCAATTTTCACATATATCGTCATAGACAAGTGCCAACAACTCTGATCCAAAAAAAATTGGGGATATACCTTATACTAGGAATCCTTCAGCATTGTACCTAGTCCAATAATAATTAGTCCAGATGCCCGATAATCTGCTGGTTAAAAAAAAAGTTAGTTATTTACCTGATAAAAATGCAATTTTCACATATATCGTCATAGACAAGTGCCAATAACTCTGATCCAAAAAAAATTGGGGATATACCTTATACTAGGAATCCTTCAGCATTGTACCTAGTCCAATAATAATTAGTCCAGATGCCCGACAATCTGCTCGGTAAAAAAAAAGTTAGTTATTTACCTGATAAAAATGCAATTTTCACATATATCGTCATAGACAAGTGCCAACAACTCTGATCCAAAAAAAATTGGGGATATACCTTATACTAGGAATCCTTCAGCATTGTACCTAGTCCAATAATAATTAGTCCAGATGCCCGACAATCTGCTGGTTAAAAAAAAAGTTAGTTATTTTCCTGATAAAAATGCAATTTTCACATATATCGTCATAGACAAGTGCCAATAATTCTGATCCAAAAAAAATTGCGGATATATCTTATACTAGGAATCCTTCAGCATTGTACCTAGTCCAATAATAATTAGTCCAGATGTCCGACAATCTGCTCGGTAAAAAAAAAGTTAGTTATTTACCTGATAAAAATGCAATTTTCACATATATCGTCATAGACAAGTGCCAATAATTCTGATCCAAAAAAAATTGGGGATATACCTTATACTAGGAATCCTTCAGCATTGTACCTAGTCCAATAATAATTAGTCCAGATGCCCGACAATCTGCTCGGTAAAAAAAAAGTTAGTTATTTACCTGATAAAAATGCAATTTTCACATATATCGTCATAGACAAGTGCCAATAATTCTGATCCAAAAAAAATTGGGGATATTCCTTATACTAGGAATCCTTCAGCATTGTACCTAGTCCAATAATAATTAGTCCAGATGCCCGATAATCTGCTGGTTAAAAAAAAAGTTAGTTATTTACCTGATAAAAATGCAATTTTCACATATATCGTCATAGACAAGTGCCAATAACTCTGATCCAAAAAAAATTGGGGATATACCTTATACTAGGAATCCTTCAGCATTGTACCTAGTCCAATAATAATTAGTCCAGATGCCCGACAATCTGCTGGTTAAAAAAAAAGTTAGTTATTTACCTGATAAAAATGCAATTTTCACATATATCGTCATAGACAAGTGCCAATAATTCTGATCCAAAAAAAATTGCGGATATACCTTATACTAGGAATCCTTCAGCATTGTACCTAGTCCAATAATAATTAGTCCAGATGCCCGACAATCTGCTGGTTAAAAAAAAGTTAGTTATTTACCTGATAAAAATGCAATTTTCACATATATCGTCATAGACAAGTGCCAATAACTCTGATCCAAAAAAAATTGGGGATATACCTTATACTAGGAATCCTTCAGCATTGTACCTAGTCCAATAATAATTAGTCCAGATGTCCGACAATCTGCTCGGTAAAAAAAAAGTTAGTTATTTACCTGATAAAAATGCAATTTTCACATATATCGTCATAGACAAGTGCCAATAACTCTGATCCAAAAAAAATTGGGGATATACCTTATACTAGGAATCCTTCAGCATTGTACCTAGTCCAATAATAATTAGTCCAGATGCCCGACAATCTGCTCGGTAAAAAAAAAGTTAGTTATTTACCTGATAAAAATGCAATTTTCACATATACCGTCATAGACAAGTGCCAATAACTCTGATCCAAAAAAAAATTGGGGATATACCTTATACTAGGAATCCTTCAGCATTGTACCTAGTCCAATAATAATTAGTCCAGATGACCGACAATCTGCTCGGTAAAAAAAAAGTTAGTTATTTACCTGATAAAAATGCAATTTTCACATATATCGTCATAGACAAGTGCCAATAATTCTGATCCAAAAAAAATTGGGGATATACCTTATACTAGGAATCCTTCAGAATTGTACCTAGTCCAATAATAATTAGTCCAGATGCCCGACAATCTGCTGGTTAAAAAAAAAGTTAGTTATTTACCTGATAAAAATGCAATTTTCACATATATCGTCATAGACAAGTGCCAATAACTCTGATCCAAAAAAAATTGGGGATATACCTTATACTAGGAATCCTTCAGCATTGTACCTAGTCCAATAATAATTAGTCCAGATGCCCGACAATCTGCTCGGTAAAAAAAAAGTTAGTTATTTACCTGATAAAAATTCAATTTTCACATATACCGTCATAGACAAGTGCCAATAACTCTGATCCAAAAAAAATTGGGGATATACCTTATACTAGGAATCCTTCAGCATTGTACCTAGTCCAATAATAATTAGTCCAGATGCCCGACAATCTGCTGGTTAAAAAAAAAGTTAGTTATTTACCTGATAAAAATGCAATTTTCACATATACCGTCATAGACAAGTGCCAATAACTCTGATCCAAAAAAAATTGGGGATATACCTTATACTAGGAATCCTTCAGCATTGTACCTAGTCCAATAATAATTAGTCCAGATGCCCGACAATCTGCTCGGTAAAAAAAAGTTAGTTATTTACCTGATAAAAATGCAATTTTCACATATACCGTCATAGACAAGTGCCAATAACTCTGATCCAAAAAAAATTGGGGATATACCTTATACTAAGAATCCTTCAGCATTGTACCTAGTCCAATAATAATTAGTCCAGATGCCCGACAATCTGCTCGGTAAAAAAAAAGTTAGTTATTTACCTAATAAAAATTCATTTTCACATATATCGTCATAGACAAGTGCCAATAACTCTGATCCAAAAAAAATTGGGGATATACCTTATACTAGGAATCCTTCAGCATTGTACCTAGTCCAATAATAATTAGTCCAGATGCCCGACAATCTGCTCGGTAAAAAAAAAGTTAGTTATTTACCTGATAAAAATGCAATTTTCACATATACCGTCATAGACAAGTGCCAATAACTCTGATCCAAAAAAAATTGGGGATATACCTTATACTAGGAATCCTTCAGCATTGCACCTAGTCCAATAATAATTAGTCCAGATGCCCGACAATCTGCTCGGTAAAAAAAAAGTTAGTTATTTACCTGATAAAAATGCAATTTTCACATATACCGTCATAGACAAGTGCCAACAACTCTGATCCAAAAAAAATTGGGGATATACCTTATACTAGGAATCCTTCAGCATTGTACCTAGTCCAATAATAATTAGTCCAGATGCCCGACAATCTGCTGGTTAAAAAAAAAGTTAGTTATTTACCTGATAAAAATGCAATTTTCACATATACCGTCATAGACAAGTGCCAATAACTCTGATCCAAAAAAAATTGGGGATATACCTTATACTAGGAATCCTTCAGCATTGTACCTAGTCCAATAATAATTAGTCCAGATGCCCGACAATCTGCTCGGTAAAAAAAAGTTAGTTATTTACCTGATAAAAATGCAATTTTCACATATACCGTCATAGACAAGTGCCAATAACTCTGATCCAAAAAAAATTGGGGATATACCTTATACTAGGAATCCTTCAGCATTGTACCTAGTCCAATAATAATTAGTCCAGATGCCCGACAATCTGCTCGGTAAAGAAAAGTTAGTTATTTACCTGATAAAAATGCAATTTTCACATATACCGTCATAGACAAGTGCCAATAACTCTGATCCAAAAAAAATTGGGGATATACCTTATACTAGGAATCCTTCAGCATTGTACCTAGTCCAATAATAATTAGTCCAGATGCCCGACAATCTGCTCGGTAAAAAAAAAGTTAGTTATTTACCTAATAAAAATTCATTTTCACATATATCGTCATAGACAAGTGCCAATAACTCTGATCCAAAAAAAATTGGGGATATACCTTATACTAGGAATCCTTCAGCATTGTACCTAGTCCAATAATAATTAGTCCAGATGCCCGACAATCTGCTCGGTAAAAAAAAAGTTAGTTATTTACCTGATAAAAATGCAATTTTCACATATACCGTCATAGACAAGTGCCAATAACTCTGATCCAAAAAAAATTGGGGATATACCTTATACTAGGAATCCTTCAGCATTGTACCTAGTCCAATAATAATTAGTCCAGATGCCCGACAATCTGCTCGGTAAAAAAAAAGTTAGTTATTTACCTGATAAAAATGCAATTTTCACATATACCGTCATAGACAAGTGCCAATAACTCTGATCCAAAAAAAATTGGGGATATACCTTATACTAGGAATCCTTCAGCATTGTACCTAGTCCAATAATAATTAGTCCAGATGCCCGACAATCTGCTCGGTAAAAAAAAAGTTAGTTATTTACCTGATAAAAATTCAATTTTCACATATACCGTCATAGACAAGTGCCAATAACTCTGATCCAAAAAAAATTGGGGATATACCTTATACTAGGAATCCTTCAGCATTGTACCTAGTCCAATAATATTTAGTCCAGATGCCCGAAAATCTGCTGGTTAAAAAAAAGTTAGTTATTTACCTGATAAAAATTCAATTTTCACATATACCGTCATAGACAAGTGCCAATAACTCTGATTCAAAAAAAATTGGGGATATACCTTATACTAGGAATCCTTCAGCATTGTACCTAGTCCAATAATAATTAGTCCAGATGCCCGACAATCTGCTCGGTAAAAAAAAAGTTAGTTATTTACCTGATAAAAATTCAATTTTCACATATACCGTCATAGACAAGTGCCAATAACTCTGATCCAAAAAAAATTGGGGATATACCTTATACTAGGAATCCTTCAGCATTGTACCTAGTCCAATAATAATTAGTCCAGATGCCCGACAATCTGCTCGGTAAAAAAAAAGTTAGTTATTTACCTGATAAAAATGCAATTTTCACATATACCGTCATAGACAAGTGCCAACAACTCTGATCCAAAAAAAATTGGGGATATACCTTATACTAGGAATCCTTCAGCATTGTACCTAGTCCAATACTAATTAGTCCAGATGCCCGACAATCTGCTGGTTAAAAAAAAAGTTAGTTATTTACCTGATAAAAATGCAATTTTCACATATATCGTCATAGACAAGTGCCAATAACTCTGATCCAAAAAAAATTGGGGATATACCTTATACTAGGAATCCTTCAGCATTGTACCTAGTCCAATAATAATTAGTCCAGATGCTCGACAATCTGCTCGTTAAAAAAAAAAGTTAGTTATTTACCTGATAAAAATGCAATTTTCACATATATCGTCATAGACAAGTGCCAACAACTCTGATCCAAAAAAAATTGGGGATATACCTTATACTAGGAATCCTTCAGCATTGTACCTAGTCCAATAATAATTAGTCCAGATGCCCGATAATCTGCTGGTTAAAAAAAAAGTTAGTTATTTACCTGATAAAAATGCAATTTTCACATATATCGTCATAGACAAGTGCCAATAACTCTGATCCAAAAAAAATTGGGGATATACCTTATACTAGGAATCCTTCAGCATTGTACCTAGTCCAATAATAATTAGTCCAGATGCCCGACAATCTGCTCGGTAAAAAAAAAGTTAGTTATTTACCTGATAAAAATGCAATTTTCACATATATCGTCATAGACAAGTGCCAACAACTCTGATCCAAAAAAAATTGGGGATATACCTTATACTAGGAATCCTTCAGCATTGTACCTAGTCCAATAATAATTAGTCCAGATGCCCGACAATCTGCTGGTTAAAAAAAAAGTTAGTTATTTTCCTGATAAAAATGCAATTTTCACATATATCGTCATAGACAAGTGCCAATAATTCTGATCCAAAAAAAATTGCGGATATATCTTATACTAGGAATCCTTCAGCATTGTACCTAGTCCAATAATAATTAGTCCAGATGTCCGACAATCTGCTCGGTAAAAAAAAAGTTAGTTATTTACCTGATAAAAATGCAATTTTCACATATATCGTCATAGACAAGTGCCAATAATTCTGATCCAAAAAAAATTGGGGATATACCTTATACTAGGAATCCTTCAGCATTGTACCTAGTCCAATAATAATTAGTCCAGATGCCCGATAATCTGCTGGTTAAAAAAAAAGTTAGTTATTTACCTGATAAAAATGCAATTTTCACATATATCGTCATAGACAAGTGCCAATAACTCTGATCCAAAAAAAATTGGGGATATACCTTATACTAGGAATCCTTCAGCATTGTACCTAGTCCAATAATAATTAGTCCAGATGCCCGACAATCTGCTGGTTAAAAAAAAAGTTAGTTATTTACCTGATAAAAATGCAATTTTCACATATATCGTCATAGACAAGTGCCAATAATTCTGATCCAAAAAAAATTGCGGATATACCTTATACTAGGAATCCTTCAGCATTGTACCTAGTCCAATAATAATTAGTCCAGATGCCCGACAATCTGCTGGTTAAAAAAAAGTTAGTTATTTACCTGATAAAAATGCAATTTTCACATATATCGTCATAGACAAGTGCCAATAACTCTGATCCAAAAAAAATTGGGGATATACCTTATACTAGGAATCCTTCAGCATTGTACCTAGTCCAATAATAATTAGTCCAGATGCCCGACAATCTGCTCGGTAAAAAAAAAGTTAGTTATTTACCTGATAAAAATTCAATTTTCACATATACCGTCATAGACAAGTGCCAATAACTCTGATCCAAAAAAAATTGGGGATATACCTTATACTAGGAATCCTTCAGCATTGTACCTAGTCCAATAATATTTAGTCCAGATGCCCGAAAATCTGCTGGTTAAAAAAAAGTTAGTTATTTACCTGATAAAAATTCAATTTTCACATATACCGTCATAGACAAGTGCCAATAACTCTGATTCAAAAAAAATTGGGGATATACCTTATACTAGGAATCCTTCAGCATTGTACCTAGTCCAATAATAATTAGTCCAGATGCCCGACAATCTGCTCGGTAAAAAAAAAGTTAGTTATTTACCTGATAAAAATTCAATTTTCACATATACCGTCATAGACAAGTGCCAATAACTCTGATCCAAAAAAAATTGGGGATATACCTTATACTAGGAATCCTTCAGCATTGTACCTAGTCCAATAATAATTAGTCCAGATGCCCGACAATCTGCTCGGTAAAAAAAAAGTTAGTTATTTACCTGATAAAAATGCAATTTTCACATATACCGTCATAGACAAGTGCCAACAACTCTGATCCAAAAAAAATTGGGGATATACCTTATACTAGGAATCCTTCAGCATTGTACCTAGTCCAATACTAATTAGTCCAGATGCCCGACAATCTGCTGGTTAAAAAAAAAGTTAGTTATTTACCTGATAAAAATGCAATTTTCACATATATCGTCATAGACAAGTGCCAATAACTCTGATCCAAAAAAAATTGGGGATATACCTTATACTAGGAATCCTTCAGCATTGTACCTAGTCCAATAATAATTAGTCCAGATGCTCGACAATCTGCTCGTTAAAAAAAAAAGTTAGTTATTTACCTGATAAAAATGCAATTTTCACATATATCGTCATAGACAAGTGCCAACAACTCTGATCCAAAAAAAATTGGGGATATACCTTATACTAGGAATCCTTCAGCATTGTACCTAGTCCAATAATAATTAGTCCAGATGCCCGATAATCTGCTGGTTAAAAAAAAAGTTAGTTATTTACCTGATAAAAATGCAATTTTCACATATATCGTCATAGACAAGTGCCAATAACTCTGATCCAAAAAAAATTGGGGATATACCTTATACTAGGAATCCTTCAGCATTGTACCTAGTCCAATAATAATTAGTCCAGATGCCCGACAATCTGCTCGGTAAAAAAAAAGTTAGTTATTTACCTGATAAAAATGCAATTTTCACATATATCGTCATAGACAAGTGCCAACAACTCTGATCCAAAAAAAATTGGGGATATACCTTATACTAGGAATCCTTCAGCATTGTACCTAGTCCAATAATAATTAGTCCAGATGCCCGACAATCTGCTGGTTAAAAAAAAAGTTAGTTATTTTCCTGATAAAAATGCAATTTTCACATATATCGTCATAGACAAGTGCCAATAATTCTGATCCAAAAAAAATTGCGGATATATCTTATACTAGGAATCCTTCAGCATTGTACCTAGTCCAATAATAATTAGTCCAGATGTCCGACAATCTGCTCGGTAAAAAAAAAGTTAGTTATTTACCTGATAAAAATGCAATTTTCACATATATCGTCATAGACAAGTGCCAATAATTCTGATCCAAAAAAAATTGGGGATATACCTTATACTAGGAATCCTTCAGCATTGTACCTAGTCCAATAATAATTAGTCCAGATGCCCGACAATCTGCTCGGTAAAAAAAAAGTTAGTTATTTACCTGATAAAAATGCAATTTTCACATATATCGTCATAGACAAGTGCCAATAATTCTGATCCAAAAAAAATTGGGGATATTCCTTATACTAGGAATCCTTCAGCATTGTACCTAGTCCAATAATAATTAGTCCAGATGCCCGATAATCTGCTGGTTAAAAAAAAAGTTAGTTATTTACCTGATAAAAATGCAATTTTCACATATATCGTAATAGACAAGTGCCAATAACTCTGATCCAAAAAAAATTGGGGATATACCTTATACTAGGAATCCTTCAGCATTGTACCTAGTCCAATAATAATTAGTCCAGATGCCCGACAATCTGCTGGTTAAAAAAAAAGTTAGTTATTTACCTGATAAAAATGCAATTTTCACATATATCGTCATAGACAAGTGCCAACAACTCTGATCCAAAAAAAATTGGGGATATACCTTATACTAGGAATCCTTCAGCATTGTACCTAGTCCAATAATAATTAGTCCAGATGCCCGACAATCTGCTGGTTAAAAAAAAGTTAGTTATTTACCTGATAAAAATGCAATTTTCACATATATCGTCATAGACAAGTGCCAATAACTCTGATCCAAAAAAAATTGGGGATATACCTTATACTAGGAATCCTTCAGCATTGTACCTAGTCCAATAATAATTAGTCCAGATGCCCGACAATCTGCTCGGTAAAAAAAAAGTTAGTTATTTACCTGATAAAAATGCAATTTTCACATATATCGTCATAGACAAGTGCCAACAACTCTGATCCAAAAAAAATTGGGGATATACCTTATACTAGGAATCCTTCAGCATTGTACCTAGTCCAATAATAATTAGTCCAGATGCCCGACAATCTGCTGGTTAAAAAAAAAATTAGTTATTTACCTGATAAAAATGCAATTTTCACATATATCGTCATAGACAAGTGCCAATAATTCTGATCCAAAAAAAATTGCGGATATATCTTATACTAGGAATCCTTCAGCATTGTACCTAGTCCAATAATAATTAGTCCAGATGTCCGACAATCTGCTCGGTAAAAAAAAAGTTAGTTATTTACCTGATAAAAATGCAATTTTCACATATATCGTCATAGACAAGTGCCAATAATTCTGATCCAAAAAAAATTGGGGATATACCTTATACTAGGAATCCTTCAGCATTGTACCTAGTCCAATAATAATTAGTCCAGATGCCCGACAATCTGCTCGGTAAAAAAAAAGTTAGTTATTTACCTGATAAAAATGCAATTTTCACATATATCGTCATAGACAAGTGCCAATAACTCTGATCCAAAAAAAATTGGGGATATACCTTATACTAGGAATCCTTCAGCATTGTACCTAGTCCAATAATAATTAGTCCAGATGCCCGACAATCTGCTCGGTAAAAAAAAAGTTAGTTATTTACCTGATAAAAATGCAATTTTCACATATACCGTCATAGACAAGTGCCAATAACTCTGATCCAAAAAAAAATTGGGGATATACCTTATACTAGGAATCCTTCAGCATTGTACCTAGTCCAATAATAATTAGTCCAGATGACCGACAATCTGCTCGGTAAAAAAAAAGTTAGTTATTTACCTGATAAAAATGCAATTTTCACATATACCGTCATAGACAAGTGCCAATAACTCTGATCCAAAAAAAATTGGGGATATACCTTATACTAGGAATCCTTCAGCATTGTACCTAGTCCAATAATAATTAGTCCAGATGCCCGACAATCTGCTGGTTAAAAAAAAAGTTAGTTATTTACCTGATAAAAATGCAATTTTCACATATATCGTCATAGACAAGTGCCAATAACTCTGATCCAAAAAAAATTGGGGATATACCTTATACTAGGAATCCTTCAGCATTGTACCTAGTCCAATAATAATTAGTCCAGATGCCCGACAATCTGCTCGGTAAAAAAAAAGTTAGTTATTTACCTGATAAAAATGCAATTTTCACATATACCGTCATAGACAAGTGCCAATAACTCTGATCCAAAAAAAATTGGGGATATACCTTATACTAGGAATCCTTCAGCATTGTGCCTAGTCCAATAATAATTAGTCCAGATGCTCGACAATCTGCTCGTTAAAAGAAAAAAGTTAGTGATTCATATAAATTTATTTATATTATTAGTAAAAATAAGGGTACAAACCATCCTCTATTTGGTTATGTTATTATATCCTAATTTTTAATTAGTTTATAAAAAAAGGTTCTACATGTGTCATACTTTAAATTAAAAAAAGTTTTTTTTCACAACATTATTATTTAATATGTAAAATTTTAAAGCAAAAATGGTCAAAAATTTTCAGTTCTTTGTTTATGTGATTTTTGGTTTGTTTACTTTTCTCTGGAGAGAGTAATTTTAACTTTATAAAGGTAGTAAATACGTAAAGCGTGAAGTTAAAAAGTTAGAAGCGTGGCCTGGTTGCACTATCTATAGTATAGAGGAAGGCTCGGATTCTCTTTTTTTTCTCTCTCTCCTTCTTTTTTCTCTCAGAGAATAAAAACTTTTTAAAACTTTTTAACTTCACGCATCTTTTTCTTTCTTTGATTAGTCCCGCAACAAACTTTATCGATTAGAGTTTCCTGAGTCATTCTTAACTTACTTTTCTCATAATCATATTCAAATTTCATACCTAAGTAATGTTGTAATTTTCCGCAATCAGATAATTCAAATTTCTTTTATAACTGAACTTTCAGAATTTCAATATCGGCTTCATTTTCCCCAGCAATAAGTATATCATCAACATATAATAACAGACACATTGTACTTTCCTTATGTACTCTCGTATATAAACAAAATTACAAAACAATTACCCTCTAGCAGCATTGCTCTTACTTTCTCAACAACAGTCCGATTAAAGCGTTCAGCAACACCATTCTATTGTGGGGAATAAGCCATTGTTTCAAAAACCTGAATGCCTTTACTTTTGCAGAAACGAATAATCTCCTTTGACTTGTATTCACGGCCTTGGTCAACAGTGAGTATGCTAAATTTCATATTAAATTTAGTAGTAACTAATGCTTCATACTCTTTGAATTTTTCAAATACTTCTAACTTTTTCTTTAGCATATATATACTTGCAAAATGAGTGAAGTCATCTACAAAACTTAAAAAATATTTACTTCCATCCCAAGGTAATGGATATATTGGTCCACACACATCAGAGTGGATATGTTCTAATGGTCGGACTGATTTTTTTTCGAGTACCATTAAATGATTGTCGAGTATGCTTACTTTGGACACACACTTCACAAAAGCTCTATTGCTTGGTATTTTGCTGAACAGTTTTCGATAAACCTTCATCAATCAATTGCTTCAGATCTTGATTATTTATATGTCACATTCTTTTATGCCATAAAATCTTTTCATCTGACCTATTCATGTAACAACTTTGAAAACGTTTATACATCATATTAATTTCAAATAAATTACCACATCGCCAAGCATTAGCAAGTACAACATTATTTTTGTTAATAATTGCAATATCTTTCTTAAAATTTACATTTAAACCAGCTTGTACAATTTTTTTTTTTTTTTACTTACTACTTTAATTTACTTTACTCTTACTTAATAAAAGCAAATTGAGCACTATATAAAACATTTTTCAATTCTATATCTACTCCTGTATCACTAGTTACTTCAATTTCATCTTCATATTCTACTGTAATTTCTTAATCTTTGTTGGCTATGCGTATATATTTAGCATTAGGCAATTTCTTCAATGATTTAAAAAAACGTTTATTATTAACAAAGTGATCTGTATCTCCAGAATCTAGTGTGAAAGACAAAGTATTTCCTTCTGCGCTTGATAAATTTTTCTTCTTAGAGTCAGCCACAAACCTTTGAATTAAAATTTTCTGCTTCTTTCATTCTGCAATCTTTCTTCATATGACCATACTTTCCACATTTATTACATTTTCCATTAAATCTGAACTTTTTCTTTTTCACTTGACTCAAATTTTACAAAATGTTGAGAAAGGCTGTCACCTCCTTTCAGTTTAAGATTTGCCATCTCTTTTCGTACAAGAATTCGATTTTGAGGAGATTTCAAATGTATTATTTAAACTATTCCACATTTCTAATGCAAAATTTTTGTCACAAACGTATCCTAAGCAGTCATCATGTATGAAACTGGTTAATATATCTTGAGCCTTCCACTGCTTTAAAGCAGCTGCAGATGGAGGAGTTGACTTTACAGCTTCCAAACATCCTGTTGCTGCCAAATGTTTTTCCACCCGGAAACGCCAGTTTTCAAAATTTGCTCCACAAAATTGAACTATTCCAGTCTTCTCGTGAGAGCCCATTACCTTTTATATTACGCAGTTTTTATTAATAATGACAAAAGATTTATTTTATTACATAAAAAATATTTATTCAAGAATGACATCAATTTCATATTCTAACAATTATTGAGGATGAAGATTGGTTAGTGGCTAATAAGTTAGATTCATTAACTAATGAAAATGATTGATTATTAGTACCATCACTGTTCTGGTTAGTAGTACCAAATGTTTTACCAGTGGGTTTACTAATTGATTGGTTTTAATCAAATTAGCCACTGCTTGTTCTGCGGGTCTGAGGCTCATTTCAAAGGGAATTCCACCCCGGTTGAATCCACACCTATTAAAAACAATTTCCTACCCTAAGCCATTCTCCCGACAAACGCGTTGGTGATCCAAAGCTGTTCAACTCTTTGGCCAAATCATTTAAAATCTCCTTCATTTGGCTTTTGCTACTCCCATAATGCCCTTTTCCTCTCGCAATGTCGGGATGGCGCTCCATCCATTCCACCATAATTTGGAATTGTTTTTTTTCGTAATTTTTCTATTATAATAAATGATTTTACATAAATTTATACGTATGTATGTATATATCAAACTTACTTGCTTTCCATTATGATTATTTTTAATTTATTTTGTATTTTTTTTTTTAGAAACAACTGTTTTTGAGTAGTTGTAAAACATTTTACATATTTTACAACTTAACTTCATAAAGTTGATGTTCATAATACCACGAAAATAGTTTAAAGTTGAAAAAAAAATTAAAATCGGCAGCGTTGTGATTTATACAATTTTCGTGGCAACGGTTGAAAATCATACTACCAAAATGACAACTTCAGCTCAATTTTTATCAACGTTGATGTTCATAATATACCTCGTAATGAAGGTACATGAATCACATCATATAAAGTTATATTAGAATAAGGTGATTTTAGTTTTACACTGCTTGTTCACAAAATGAGAAGGAAAAAGTCCGCTTAACTTGAACTCTATTCACTTTATTTATGTTTAATATGCATACAAAAAATTATACTGTATTTGGATTTATATAATGTAAAAGACGTTTGTTAGTTCATTAGACGTTTTTACACGGTGAAATCTTCTTTCTTCTGCCGACAATTCAGCAATTAGTACATAAAAGAAAAGCGCTACCGGATTGTATAAAAAAAAAAGGAACAAAAACTATAAACTAGCTGCCATATTATTATGTAAAGTTTTTTTTTAGTTAATGACACTCTTACCCGTGAAACAGTTAAGTTTCACCATTTACAACGTCCTATACTGCTAATTTTGAAGCAGGCCGTTTTAACAATCCGCGATTAGTACGAACTTCAGCATGACGCACAACACCATCGGATCCAAGAAATACACGTTCTATACGGCCTCGACACCAATCTCTTCTAGACATGTTGGCATCGCATTTGAAAAGCAGGTCGCCTATCTTTAATGTTTTCTTATTTGTACACCATTTATCAGGATGCTTTAAAGTAGGCAAATATTCAGTCACCTCTTCCAAAACGCCTCTCTTAATTGTCGAGCGATCCTGCTCCTGCCTCCCCGAGTAAAAAATGGTTTGGTGTGAGCGGCTCTTCTTGATCAGGCGTAATTGGAAAATGTGTGCGCGGTCGCGAATTTACAATATTCTCGGCTTCTATTAAAAGGCCATTTAGAGTATGCTCACGCGGTGAGATCTCGAGAGCCACCCAGCGCTTTTCTAAACAACGGCCAATTGAAACTTCGAGTAGCCCAAAATAGTTCAGGCCGGTATAAGTAAAGGGTCGAATATAAGGTGTAAGGCTATCTAATGGCAACTGACCCATCAACGTCTCCTTTGGTTTAGCCTTTGAAATTACACACACGGTACATTTTGCAATTACAGAGCGTAGCACTTGTCTTAATTTAATGACCCAAAATCGTTTACGAATCTCACATATAATGGCTTCAAAACTTTGATGAACCATTCTTTGATGTACTTGTGCTACTATTAAACGAGTTACAACATGGTTATGTGGCATAATTATAGGCCTCTTGGTATCAAATGGAAACCAACTAGCGGCGTCTATACGCCCGGAGGTTCGAACAATTTTGGCCCTCTGCCGCATTTATCTCTTCTGCCGTTAACCCATATTCTTGACATTTTAATGTCCGTCTTCTTAATCGGCACCAGCTACGGGTGATAAGGCACCAACTGGTAGTAGCTTATAACATCTAAGTTACGACCTTCCATCGGAGAGGTTTAACATTCCGTACTATGGGTGTCGGGAGCCCCCAGGGTGATTTCACTCTGGCCCGACAATTCGAGGTAGGCCCCCTTGTGGGTGCATCATAGTGGCTGTGGTTTGTCATCAAAACAACATCTTGATGATGTCATTTTTGACCGCTGTAATGCATCCTTATAATGCATTACGCACTGTATGGTGCCGTGAGATTAAGCCTTAACGGCAGGTGCTCACGTAAAACCATACAACACTCTCTGTCCGTCTTCTTGTTTTGTTGGTAAACACTGTAAAGAATCTGAAGGGTGCTGGGGTAGACCCAGGGCCAGCCAGAGTTCAATGCAAAGAAATTTTTGTTTCTTTTGCGAAAATTGTATATAATAAATAAAAAAGGATGATTTGATTTTTCTATTCAAGTTTTCTTTCCTAATGTATTTATTGCTATTGATTGCTTATAATATACTGTACAAAACAAGAAAGGTTTAAGAACTGAATGTGATCAAATAATTAACTATGGTTATTTTTATATTGTTTTGAGTCTTTGCTAATGTGCACTGTGTCTTTGCTTAAGTTGCAGTGTAACTAGTGTAGACGATTCTCTTGCTTGTGTATTTGCTAAGTTTAGCAAGAGCTCAGCCTATGTTAATCTCTTTGCTTTGAATTTGAGAGTTTAGGTCGACTTGTATATCACCTAAGTGGTATGCTAGGATTTAATTTTGCCTAATGAAATACTCTTAGTTCCTTTCGAGACGAATTTACACTCTCATACCTAAGCCTTGCCTAAGTAAATATTCCTAGCGTTGTTTTGAGAGGAATTTACACTCTCGTGCCTATGCCCTACCTAAGTAATTATTCCTAGCTATGTTGAGAGGAATTTACACTCTCGTGCCTATGCCCTACCTAAGTAATTATTCCTAGCTATGTTGAGAGGAATTTACACTCTCATGCCTATGCCCTGCCTAAGTAATTATTCTTAGCTATGTTGAGAGGAATTTACACTCTCGTGCCTTTGCCCTGCCTAAATATTCCTAGCTATGTTGAGAGGAATTTACACTCTCATGCCTATGCCCTGCCTAAGTAATTATTCTTAGCTATGTTGAGAGGAATTTACACTCTCGTGCCTTTGCCCTGCCTAAATATTCCTAGCTATGTTGAGAGGAATTTACACTCTCGTGCCTTTGCCCTGCCTAAGCAAATATTCCTAGCTATGTCGAGAGGAATTTACACTCTCGTGCCTTTGCCCTGCCTAAGTAAATATTCCTAGCTATGTTGAGAGGAATTTACACTCTCGTGCCTTTGCCCTGCCTAAGTAAATATTCCTAGCTATGTTGAGAGGAATTTACACTCTCGTGCCTTTGCCCTGCCTAAGTAAATATTCCTAGCTATGTTGAGAGGAATTTACACTCTCGTGCCTTTGCCCTGCCTAAGTAATTATTCTTAGCTATGTTGAGAGGAATTTACACTCTCGTGCCTTTGCCCTGCCTAAATATTCCTAGCTATGTTGAGAGGAATTTACACTCTCGTGCCTTTGCCCTGCCTAAGCAAATATTCCTAGCTATGTCGAGAGGAATTTACACTCTCGTGCCTTTGCCCTGCCTAAGTAAATATTCCTAGCTATGTTGAGAGGAATTTACACTCTCGTGCCTTTGCCCTGCCTAAGTAAATATTCCTAGCTATGTTGAGAGGAATTTACACTCTCGTGCCTTTGCCCTGCCTAAGTAAATATTCCTAGCTATGTTGAGAGGAATTTACACTCTCGTGCCTATTTCCCTACGAACTGACTACTTACCTGTCAGCCCTAAGACTAGCTAATTTCCTATGCGGTGATCGGCTTTTTATAGGCCAGCGGCTGAGCTTTTGCTTGTTTTTTGCAAGAGCTTTGTTGCAAGCTCACACTAGTTACAGCTGATCTTAACTACTTGTGTGCAGTGTTGCCTATGACAGAGTTACTTAATAATAAGGTAAACAATCTTCAAGCAATCGTATATGTATGCAATAACAAAGCTAAGCATAACGATAAAGAGAAAACAATAGTATAAATTCAAATACAAAAAACAACTAAATATAATAATTCGAAATTTCAAATTCAATTAAGATTTAAACTAGGCATAACGATTCAAATAAAATGTAACAATTCGAGAAGAAGGAAAAGAAAGAAAAATAAAAATATTTTGGCGATGAGGCGTGTGATGGAAATTTTATTTTTCGAGAAAAATTTCCTCATCACACTACCTCCCTCCTTTGGCAGAACACTCCTTGTGAATCACAACGTCGCCATTTCTCCTAATCGTCGCTCGGTATGTTTGCCCCTGTAGCGTGTAGTACCTCTTTGCTCGCTTTCGGGTTGGCACATGGGTGTATTCCCCAAGGAGACAAACCTCTAACTCCCTACGGACTTCGGCTGACGCAGCTACCTCGTAAATAAATTTTACCCCTGCACGAACGCTTGGAGGTGGAGAAACTGGTCTTGGCCTCCTGGAGCACTCCGGCGGTGTCCATGGTTTACTGGCGGTTGTCTGCCACGGCTGGAACATGTTAGACACCGGTGATGGTTGGTGGTGATCGATTACTGGCGACTGTCTAAAAGGGATAGGACTAGGCGGTTGGAGGTCCCATCGACGTCTGGAACAACCCGGAGGCGTCCACGATCTGGTTGTTGATATTCGATACGGCCGGAACGGACTAAGCATTGGTCGTGGCTGTTGATGATTAAATACCGGTATATGTTCACGGCGTTTACGATGCGTGTCTGTAGAACTTGGCGGTTGAGGGCTTGGTTGTCGTCTTCTGGGGCACCATGGAGGTGTCCATGATTTGATTGTTGCTATACGGCACGGCTGGTATGCACTAAATGTAACTCGTGTTGCAGTGTGTTTGCGAAGTGGCTGAGAAGTAGTCTTGTGGCTTGGCTGAATACTGGGTTGCTTGATCTTTGCGGGGATGTCATTCGGCTGAGTTTGGACTCCCACATCTTGTATTTTGGTGCCTGTAGGTAGGTATTCTTTTGTCGGAGTGACTATTTCGTTTATTTGGTCGAGCAAGCGTGATAAATCTGCCGGACTGGATGACTGCTGGGTAGTTTGCGTAGCTTCTTCTTTGGTTAGTTTTGTAGCAATCTCATAGATTTGTTCGGCCGGTTGTGGTAATGATTTTGGTATGTGTGGTACACCATCATCACACACTGTATCGCTGCTGATCGTTAGGATAGGGATATCATCTTCTACCTCGACTGCTTTGATAACGTTGCGATTTTTGTTGTTGTTTTGGTTGGTGGATACTGATGGTGGTAGAGAACGGTAAAGCATAGATTGACGATACGGTGAGAGTTTGTGGGAAACATCAGGTTTTGTAGCGTCTGGTGCAGATATTGGTGGTTGTCTTAGGTTATGTTTATCGTTAGGTCGACCAGTTTCAACTATGAGGGTGCGTTCGCATGTTGGTTGGATATATCGTAAAATAGGACAGTAGGTTAGATTGGTTACCTTGTGGTCGTCCTGACGAATCATGTTGACGGCATTCTCAAATGGGGTGACTGGGATTCTGCGGCTGGCATTCTGCGGCTGTTCTTTACATTGCAATGTTACACCTGCACATGTCAATGAAGCGTCAAACATATTCAAAAATTTCATGCCTAGTATGACCTCTTCAATTGCATTTGGCATTATTAAGAATGGCAGCTCTCTCTGCCGATTTCCGAAATGAACGGTGCAATGGATGATCTCGCTAATTCTTCTTGATGAACCGTCGGCCATTAATACATTGAAATTTGTGCTTTCACGCCAACCGGTTATGCCCATCCTGCTTAAAAATGATTGACTAATGATGCAGTTTGTTGTACCCGTATCAACCATAGCGTCTATAGGCGTGTTGCCAATCATGACTGCGGCTGAGATCTTGTTGTCATTGAAAGATAACGGCAGTGGGTTTTCTTGAGTTTGTAATCCGCATCCTCGTTCCGGTAGCATTTGTCGGCGTTGTTGTTGAGCAGCCCGTGATGTCGTTGGTTGTTGTCTACAACAGTCACGGGTCCTAACCCCTATTGCACCACACACCCAGCAGAATAAACGGCTTGTGTTCTGGCATGATGCATGTGTATGCCCTTGGTTGCCGCATTTACGACAGGTGGTATTGGGGTTTATAATTTTGTTACCTGGTGGGCCAGAATTCCGGTTGACTTGGCTGCCTGATGTTCTTGACCTGGGGCCCTGTGTAATGCTTTCCATGTCGTCGGCCAATTCAAGTAATTCAGGTAGGGATGAAAAATCGCGTCGGCGGATATACCAACGGTAATCTGGTAGCGCATTGTTGTAAATTCTTGACAGCTTCTCTTCCTTGGTCATCTCCGAGTGGCGCATTAACTCCTGTAACGCAAGGGAGTAGTCTTGGAAGGATTCATTAGGCCGTTGGGTGCGAGAGCGGATCTCGTCGTTGAGTTTTTCAAAATATCTTGACGGGAGAAAGAACTTGAAAAAGTCCCTTTTGAACGAGCTCCATGTGGTCCAGTGCATATTGTTATTCCGGTACCACACCAGCGCCTTTCCTTTCAGGAATTTGGGCATTGCGGCTGGTAATTCGTCCAACGATATGTCATATGTGAGTGCCATTTCTTCGACATCTTCCACGAACTGGAAAGTATCAGCTCCCCCTTCATAATGAAAATCCCACTTGTGGATAATGCTCATTAGTGTCTTCTTGTCACTTCTGGTTGGTTTGCTGGGCTCTTCTATGGGCTCTTGCTCTTCCGCTTTTTGTTGCTGGGCCAATAATAATTTCCTTTGGATATTCTCCACCAGTTTTGCCAGCTCATCTCTGTTTATTTGCACTTTATCTGCCGGTTGCGGTGACTGGCTTCTGTTGGTTGGTTCGCTTGGCAATGGTAAACTTTGTGCCTTTGATTCACATTGTTCTTGGTAGTGCAGGATTCTATTTGTTACTTCTTCTTTGTGTTCCATGGTTATGAATTGCGCGAGGCAACGTCGTAGTTCATCGACAGTACCATTCGTGTCTAGGCCAAAATCCACCATGACGGCTATTAGCTCTTCTTTACGTAGAGTGCGGATCCAGCTGGTGCGAATTTGTGGCATTTTTTTTTGTTTTTTTGTTTTGCAGTAGATTGTGCCGTATTTTATTGTTCTCTGTCCGTTTGAAAGTGTGTGCTGTCGTTTTTGCTATTGTTATTATTTTTTTTTTTTTTATATTTTTTTGTATATCGAGTTTTCTTTTGAATATTGAGTCGTGTTGTTTTTTTTTCTCTATCCTACCTATCTATTTTTAATTAGCTATACCTACTTTCAAAGTGTGTGTTTTTTCCCTTGTGCCTTATACGTGTTTTAGTCTGAATGTCGACCTTCTTTTGTTATGTACAGTACTTATGCTTGAAATAGTTTCTTTTTTAACAATAATAGTCCCTGCTCGGGCGCCACTTTGTAAAGAATCTGAAGGGTGCTGGGGTAGACCCAGGGCCAGCCAGAGTTCAATGCAAAGAAATTTTTGTTTCTTTTGCGAAAATTGTATATAATAAATAAAAAAGGATGATTTGATTTTTCTATTCAAGTTTTCTTTCCTAATGTATTTATTGCTATTGATTGCTTATAATATACTGTACAAAACAAGAAAGGTTTAAGAACTGAATGTGATCAAATAATTAACTATGGTTATTTTTATATTGTTTTGAGTCTTTGCTAATGTGCACTGTGTCTTTGCTTAAGTTGCAGTGTAACTAGTGTAGACGATTCTCTTGCTTGTGTATTTGCTAAGTTTAGCAAGAGCTCAGCCTATGTTAATCTCTTTGCTTTGAATTTGAGAGTTTAGGTCGACTTGTATATCACCTAAGTGGTATGCTAGGATTTAATTTTGCCTAATGAAATACTCTTAGTTCCTTTCGAGACGAATTTACACTCTCATACCTAAGCCTTGCCTAAGTAAATATTCCTAGCGTTGTTTTGAGAGGAATTTACACTCTCGTGCCTATGCCCTACCTAAGTAATTATTCCTAGCTATGTTGAGAGGAATTTACACTCTCGTGCCTATGCCCTACCTAAGTAATTATTCCTAGCTATGTTGAGAGGAATTTACACTCTCATGCCTATGCCCTGCCTAAGTAATTATTCTTAGCTATGTTGAGAGGAATTTACACTCTCGTGCCTTTGCCCTGCCTAAATATTCCTAGCTATGTTGAGAGGAATTTACACTCTCATGCCTATGCCCTGCCTAAGTAATTATTCTTAGCTATGTTGAGAGGAATTTACACTCTCGTGCCTTTGCCCTGCCTAAATATTCCTAGCTATGTTGAGAGGAATTTACACTCTCGTGCCTTTGCCCTGCCTAAGCAAATATTCCTAGCTATGTCGAGAGGAATTTACACTCTCGTGCCTTTGCCCTGCCTAAGTAAATATTCCTAGCTATGTTGAGAGGAATTTACACTCTCGTGCCTTTGCCCTGCCTAAGTAAATATTCCTAGCTATGTTGAGAGGAATTTACACTCTCGTGCCTTTGCCCTGCCTAAGTAAATATTCCTAGCTATGTTGAGAGGAATTTACACTCTCGTGCCTTTGCCCTGCCTAAGTAAATATTCCTAGCTATGTTGAGAGGAATTTACGCTCTCGTGCCTTTGCCCTGCCTAAGTAAATATTCCTAGCTATGTTGAGAGGAATTTACACTCTCGTGCCTTTGCCCTGCCTAAGTAAATATTCCTAGCTATGTTGAGAGGAATTTACACTCTCGTGCCTATTTCCCTACGAACTGACTACTTACCTGTCAGCCCTAAGACTAGCTAATTTCCTATGCGGTGATCGGCTTTTTATAGGCCAGCGGCTGAGCTTTTGCTTGTTTTTTGCAAGAGCTTTGTTGCAAGCTCACACTAGTTACAGCTGATCTTAACTACTTGTGTGCAGTGTTGCCTATGACAGAGTTACTTAATAATAAGGTAAACAATCTTCAAGCAATCGTATATGTATGCAATAACAAAGCTAAGCATAACGATAAAGAGAAAACAATAGTATAAATTCAAATACAAAAAACAACTAAATATAATAATTCGAAATTTCAAATTCAATTAAGATTTAAACTAGGCATAACGATTCAAATAAAATATAACAATTCGAGAAGAAGGAAAAGAAAGAAAAATAAAAATATTTTGGCGATGAGGCGTGTGATGGAAATTTTATTTTTCGAGAAAAATTTCCTCATCACAACACTCATGCCCAGCATCTCTTAAGCTTCAAATAAGAAGAAAAACTGTTAAAGTCCATTACACTGCTACTTACCACGACTAGAATTGGTTTTGGTTTTAGTTCTTCAGCACAGACTTATGTGTATCTGTTAGCGGGCATCGCTGGCCAAGTTTTGTCGGCATGATACAAGTATTCAGGGCCTCTGAACCATTGTGAGTTGAAGTCAAAATTGACGTTCGTGTTTAAGCGTGCAGCTTCATCAGCTACATTTTCATTTGTAGGAACCCAGCTCCAGTCACTTGTGTTTCAACACTTAAGAATTTCTGCAATCCTGTGCGTAACAAACGGCTTATACCTTCGGTGTTGACTGTTGACCCAATTTATAACAGTTACTGAATCTGTCCAAAGCATTTTGCGGCTAACTGTGCAACTGTGCATTGGAGCACTTCTTGTTTTTGCATAAATGAATAATACATCAAAATCCCGTGAAGCGTATTCCAGCCTCCAGTATGTTACAGCTGCAAAGGAATCTTGACTGGCATCAACGAATACATGGAGCTGCACAGTTTTCGGTATTGTATTTTTGAAGGCGGGGAATTTTACATAAAAAAAGCACTTTTGCACCAACTGTGTAGTTGCAGAGGTATCCCAAAGGATCAAATATCGACATCAAAATGCTTAATAATTCGCGCTTGGTTGGTAATTGTCGGCCTTTCATAACCTCTTCATCAACGAAGTTAAATTTAAGACGGAACATGAAACAATCTGATGACGGCTGCCAATACATTGCAAGAATTTTTTCAGTAGCAAGACTCTCTTTTGATTTTATTTCCAAGTTTGAGTTTGGACCCTCGAGCGCCAGTTATTTTTTGGTTCATTTGTTCTTCAGTCGACGGGCCAATTACCAAGCAGATTGCTGTTGTCTGCTTATACTTGTTTGAAGGTCCAAAAACAACCCTGCCTAGCTCTGTGTTTGCTGTATATAGTCCACCAGGTCTTAGTCGTTCATTTTCGGATGGCAACCCGAGATTACATTTGTCTAAACCACTTAACAATTTTGGCTTGGCGTTTTCATAAATCTGTACATGCAAGAATTTCAAATGTTCCTGTATATTATTTTCGCACAGAGTCTGTGTTGGTAAATCCAAAGTTGCTACGCTATAAACGCTTTTTAGGGCGAACTTTTTGGTCATCCCAACACCGCTAATAAAGAAATTTACCAGTGTTGTACCTTTTTTTGTTGTACGGTTGCCGAACCATTGCACACTTAGTAGCCTTTTTCACCTTTCAAATTAAGAGCTCTTGATAAAGATTGATCGATCATAGTGCTATATAGAGTAACGAGTAAGATTTTAAACAAAAGTTTTTTCTCATTTTTTATGACCGAACAATTGAGAATGGTCTCTTCAGCGAAACACTCGTATCTACTATAGTGTATTTAGCTATTATAAACAAAATTGCATTATGGGCAAAAATTATTATTTTTTTTTTTTTAACGTATTAAATTGATATGGCCGAGTGACTAAGACTCATATAGCCAGAGTAAGTCGCACTGACAAAGACGCCAACAGCCTTCACTGCCAGGATCACATCAGATTTAGATAAAACACAAGCACAAAATCGTGCAAATGAGAGAGTTATTTTATATAAAATGAGTGCGCGCAGTCCCCAGTCATAGGTCCGTCGAGTTCAGAAGTCAAACGCGCACTGATAGGCAAAAATTATTGTAATGTTAATGACACAATGTAATGTTGATACTGTAATGTTAATGACATCGATTTTGTGATACACTACGTGACACACTCTATAACAATGTCATTATTAGGCTAGGTTAAGTTTAATATTAATAGTAATAGTTGAAAATAATAGAAGTAGAATAAGATTTACAGCAGAACAGATAAGTGTCTTCTTAATCTTGTTCACAAACTTATTTAATCCTCCCCTTACCAGGCATATTGCCGAAAGTAAGTGGCTCTTTTAGCATCTTGAGGTAAATAAGTACATTGTTAGAAACTAACGTACACTTACAATAGTACCAAGTTTCACTACATGGCGATCCTGCCAGCTCTTTTCACCACCACTCCATGGCAATATGCAAAATTTTTAATCCTGCCAAACCTGCTAAACCTGCCAAACATTATAGCCAAACCTAAATAGTAATTTGAAATCGGCAAATCCTGAATGCCAAATGAAGATAGAAAAATACATACCACTTAACACCATAAATACAGAATATAGACCGCCACCCTACACGCCTACGCCCATCCCAGGACCAAGGGCGATAACCATAGATGAATACAAGAACAGGCAGAATACGTCAACGTCAACAGCTACAGCAACAACAACCAGTAAAGCAGAAACGCCCTAGAGGTGGCCGAAAAATCCAACATCTGAAGAAGATAAAAGAACTGAACAACGTAATAAATATAGCGGACAACCCAAACAAAAAAATTCTAAAAGAAGAATTGCAAAGACTCAAACTATAATTTAAAAAAGAAGAGGATGATAGAAGAGCAAAGAAATCCGCAGAATAATGGGTAAAACCAACCAAATCAGAATAAAGTTCCGAGATACACATAGATAATAATAATAATAATAATAATAATAATAAGAGTAACACTATTGGAGCGATTATATAAGTGGAATCGCTAACAACATTCATCAGCATTTGCATTGTTGCTTATATAATATATTAAAATAAATAAACACTACAAAAAAATATATTTTAAAAATAAAATTAGAGAAATTAGAAATAGGTAAAACATTAGAAGTAGTTTAAATAACAAAAAAAAAAAAAAAAAAACATTTTTTTGTATGAAAAAAAATAAATAAATAAATAAAAATTAAAAGTAAATCAATTATATGGACAAATTAGTAGAATTAATAAAAGTTTTGACCAGAATAGAAACGAATATAAAGGAAACAACTGGTAGGCCATATGAGAAAGAAACTATAGAGGAAGAGCTTAAGGAAATAGAGAATTATAAAAGTCAATTTACACAAATAATTCAACAAATAAAATCTACAGAAGAAATTCAAAACACAGTAGAGCAATTTAAAGTCATATACTACAGATTAAAAGATACTTTACAACAACAACTAAGCACTATAAAAACAACCATGGCTTTTAATATAGAGATAGCAATGAAAACACTACCATCCTTTAATGGCAATTACAAAGAAACAGAATCCTTTTGCAAAACCTTAGAGCTATTATCAAAAAATTTGATTGAAGAGGGCAGAGCAGATTTGTTTGAATTTACATATCATAAACTTACACAGAAGGTAAAAACGTCAATAGGATCAGTCCGAACACCCAACACTTTGACAGAACTAATAAGAAAACTAAAAACAACATACAAAAATACGAACACCGTACCAACAATTCTCAACACTTTAAGCTCGACTAGACAACAAGGAAATATTACGAACTTTAAAAACAAAATAATTGACCTTATTGGAGAATTAAACACTAGCTAGGGGACACAGCAACACAGACAGAACAATCAGTCATACCGAAAATAAGCGAAGTTCTCGCATTAACGATTTCAAAAATGGTCTCGATGATAAATATAAACACATTATTTACGCTGCTCAACCACAAAATTTTGAACAAAGCCGTTAATTTAGCTTTGGAATTAGAAAAAGATAAAACTTCAAATGAACACAATCAAATATTACATATGAAATACACTCGTAACAACAAAAAACAACCACAGTCTTATACTAAATACTATAATCAACAAAGGCAAACACACAATTATAATACGAACCACCACAGACAGCATAATGGTTTGTTTAGGCAGAATAATACATACAGAATAATTTTTCGGGAAGCAGAAATACAAATACCTCAAGATATACAAACTTTAGACAGACCGCAAATAATACATATAAATATAATCCAGAACCAGGGAAACGACGAGGCGCAGGTGGTATAAAACACTACCACCGACGCGCCAAACCAACAGCTAAAATACTAAATATATCAAATAAACATATTATGTAGTACTAAAAAGCGGTAAAAACTATTTAAGATTCCTAATAGATACTCGTGCAGAAATCTCCATAATAAAAATAAATTCCATTAAAACACACTACGATACAAATAATACGTACAGAATTAGTGGTATTACATCAGAAAAAATAGAAACATTAGAACGAGTTTGCAATTCAACATACCAAATTCAACACTAAGTCATGAATTCCATGTTGTGGAACAAAACTTCCCAATTTCAACATATGGAATTTTGGTCATTGACTTCCTATTCTCGCATCTTTGTAAAATTGACTATGAAACTTTAACCTTGCAAATCAATTCAGAAGAATCAAATATAATTTTACCGATGGAACCCATCTCATCGTCACCAACTATCATTCCACCATGAACAGAAATAATAAGGCCGATACATCTTAAATTCAAAGAAGATACAGTTACTTTAAGCCAAGAATTACAAAAAGGGATATTTTTAGCTAACACAATTGTACCAGGCAAGGGAACATGCCATGTTAAAATATTAAACAGTACATCAAAAACTGTAACAATTGACGAACTAAATATAAATTCGCTACCACTTAAAAACTACCACATACTCCAGACCAATTCAGAAACGAAATACAATAAAGAACGACTTCAAAAACTTCTAAATATTATTAATATAAACCAGGAAGACGAAAGTATCAGTAAAACACTAACAAACATTATTACTGAATACCAAGACATATTTCATTTGGACGGCGAACAATTAACATGCAACAATTTCTATACACAAAAGTTAATAACAAACGACAGCACACCAGTATACACAATCTGATGTCAAAAATTTAAGAACAATAAGTATTGAATTTATAAAGAAAATTAAGATTAAAATACTCTATACAACAAGCAAAATTTTAATTAATAAAGAAACAAGATAGAAAAGTCTATCTTCTATTCAGAAGAAGAAATATTTAATGATGCCTCCCCTAAGAACATGGCCCAATAAGGGCCTTTGCCCCCTTCGTGTAAAGTCGCTGAAGCCATGCGCTTCACTAAACATGACAAAAATAACAGCAATCGTATTGACGATTTATATTATTAACGGTCCGCTTTTGCTTTGCAGGGAACATTTTGCCATCACACATATGTCTGGACGGCGTCAACTATCCTGTTAAGCCTTACATCGAGCCTGTCGTACAGTGCCGCAAATGTTGGCGCTACGGCCACTCCAGCCACGTTTGTTCAAGACAAAAAGCCATTTGTCCGCTGTGCGGCACCTTCCACGACCTCTCAACTGAGTGCACCCTAAACAAATAATGCGTCAATTGCAAATAGGATCACGCAGCCAACTCCAAGCTCTGTCCAACCTACAAAAAAATCTTTAAATTAAAAAAAGACTCCGCCGAACGCATTAAACCCACACCTTTCAATTTTAATCAAGGCTCTAAATAATGTATGTACCACCCACAATGAAAATAATACAACTAAACTGTACTAGTATCCGAAATAAAATAAAACAACTCGAACAATTTCTTCACGTCAATGACATCTCAGTGGCATGCATTTCCGAAACCTTTCTTAAACCTAGTGACTCTTTTACAGTCAAGAATTACCGTGTTGTGAAATCCGACCATGTTTCAAACACTTCGCACGGCGGGGGTATTGCGATTCTCATCTCTAACAAGTTAACATACAAATGTTCACCTTTCACCATTAACAATAGCCCAATTGAAATATGCGCGTGCACCATTAACACCTCATCGGGGGAACTTCTGATACTGAGTGTCTACGTTCCGCCCAACTGCAACGTGTCTGTCCGAGCTTTTAGCGACCTCTTTTCCTTCAATCCTGGTACATTCGCGATCGTCTGTGGGGACTTCAATGCGCACAATGAATGTTGGGGGAGTCGATCCTCCAATGCTAGAGAGAGAAATATCTTAAACATCATTGAAGATAAAGATCTGATTCTTCTGAACACCGGCGAGCCTACGCACTTCGGTCTCACCTCTTCGTGCATTGACCTAACACTTTGTACACCAAATATCGGGTCTCTAGCCACCTGGCGTACCATTAATGAAACTCTAGGTAGTTCTCACTGTATAATCGAAACCTATCTACATCTTCGCCTCGTCTCTAATTTCACCACCCGTACTTGTGTTCCTAAACATCTGAACCCTCCTTTACTCAATAACACCGTCCGCACAGTTTCAGATACAAAAAAACGCAACAACTCTGAATGTTTTTTCGATGATTTTTCGAATGCTTTCACTGACAAGTTTAGTCAGTGTAAATTCAAAAAATCCCGTCCTCCTATATAGCGCATGCAGCCTCGTCAGTGCCAAACTTAGGCTGGCAATTGCCGCCAAATACAAAAGGTCGCCCACTAGAAATAATTTCTCTGCATTAGCCGTCACTAAGAGGGAATATATTCTCACACTCAGGCATGAAAAGCGCAAAGGCTGGAAAACATTTTGCACTAATATTAACAGCGATATGTCGGCTTCGGATCTTTGGCGCACAGTTAGAATGTTTAGGAGAATGAGGTCCCATTCCTAAACAACTTTTTGACGAATTTTGCGACAATCTCGCCGGCCCGCATGGCCCCACGATGCCTTTTCTCACATCAAGCAATGCTTGTGACAGCCCTCTTCTAAGAGAAATTTCTTTACACGAGCTTAACAAAGCAATTGATTTTTCCAAAGACACATCTCCTCCAGGCTTAGACGGCATCCCCATCCCCATGGCTATCTAAAATGGCTTGACGTTGACAACAAACTCACTCTCCTTAATAAATACAACAACACTCTCAGGTCTTGTCGCATCCTATCAAGTTGGTACAATTTTCAAGTCATTGCTCTCAAAAAAAAGAAACGGTTCATTTTAAGGTCTGTGTTACTGTCTCTCGGTATCCCCACGCACTTTTGCAATCTGATGCATAATCTATTTCTATACAAAAACATTACTATCAACAATAATGACAGTACAGCCCACAGAAGGTCCTACACGGGTGTCTTCTTGGGAGCGTCTCAATTCTGGGATATGCCGACGACCTCGTTATTTTCACTTCCCACTTAGATCCCGACATATGTAGACAAACCCTACAAATTGCATTGGACATGATCTCATCTAACCTTGCCTCGATTCAATTATCCCTCTCCGTCCCGAAAACGAAATGCATGATATTTTCTAACAAGCGCAGGCGCCCCACTGCAGCTCCACTCCGCGTCAATGATTCCGACTTACCTTATATAGACTCTTTCAACTTCTTAGGCTTCCTGTTTCATACCAAACTCTCTTTCGTTCCTCACATCAACGCAGTCAGTAAAAAGTGCTTTGGCTTGACGAACGTCCTAAAATCAATCTGCGGTATATCCTGGGGATCTGACTCTCTTTGTATCATCAATTTGTACACGGGCCTGGTGAGACCGAGAATCGAATACGCCTACGCACTCCTATTGGATGCTCCTCAGAGCACCTTTCTGAAACTCTGTAGGATTCAATGGAGATGTCTCCGTATCGCTTTGGACGCTATGGTCTCCACCCACACACTCAGTTTAGAGCAAATGGCTAACGTTATGCCTCTAGCCGAGAGATTCCGACCAATTCTGTTATCAATAAGATTTTACCTATGGAAAACCACCCTGCTCTGCCGTACATTCGCGATCTCGTGGCACTCAATTCCTCCCACACATTCCTTAACATCTACACCGAAAAATCCAATTTAGGCTTGCTGAAATTTCATAAACATCCCCTTTTCCAAATTCCGTTTGGTGCCCACATCGTCCAACCCGTAATTAAGTTTCTGCCTGTCGATAAGTCCAAAGTATTTTCGTCCGTCGTCCAGCATCTATACCTAAACCTAGTCCGTACCAAATGGAAAAATTTCTCGCTAATATTTACCGTTGCATCTAAATCCGACATTGTAAGCAGATATTGGGATCGAAGCGTACTTTCTAAACCACCCCGACAGCTCCATCTTTACGGCCGAGGCTTAAGCTATCCTCGAAGTCATACGCCTAGCATCCTTACACACCAGCAGAAAGTTTCTCATAGTCTCCGACAGCAAATCTGTTCTACTAGCGCTTCGGTCGTTCCCTACTAGCGGAACGCATCCGTATGTGCTACAGATCAGATCTCAGCTGCACTCCCTAAGATCCAAGGGACTCACCTTTCACTTCCTCTGGGTTCCCAGCCAAATGGGCATTCAGGGAAATACTATTGCTGACGAGGTTGTGTCCTCCAGACCGACCCACACAGACTACCGACCTCTAATTCCCACAGACGTCAGGGCCTTGGACAGGTCCAAGGCGATTTGCTCTTGGCAACTGCGCTGGAATGATTCACCTCAAGGCCGCCATTACTATTCTCTGTCTTCGCAAACAAATGTTAAGCCATGGTTCTGCCATTGCAACCTGGACCGTGACGTCATTTGCCTTACTAACAGGCTAATGTTCAATTACACCAGATGCAACGACCACTTACACAAGATCAATTTGGCAAGCGACCCTTTCTGCACATGTGGCGCCGTACAATCCCCAGATCACCTTCTCTTCGTCTGCCCTAACGTCAGCGCCGTTGAACGCCACGCCATGCTTCGCAAACTGTCTTAAAGCAACATCAGCACCTTTAATCTTTCCCATATTCTCCGTTCTGGCAACCTGGCAGCCTATAATGCAATTTCTTCGTTTTTCAAGGCGTGTAATATTAACGTTTAATACAGTAAAACCTCGAATCTATTGTTGTGTTTGTCTTGTGCCGTACTTGTTTTGTCCTTATATATGTTTAGTTTACACTCAGTTTATATAAAAAAAAAAAAAATAATAAAAAAAATCAGCTCGTATATTCGATATATGCGCTCAATTTGTATATTCAAAATGTGTACTTATACTGTATGTTCGCTTTCACGTTTGAATTGTGTATCAAATTATACCTAAAAGATGTTAAAAAAAAAGGGAAGAAAAAAAATAATATCTGTATTATATACACATCGCTATATCGCCATATATGCGCTCAATTTACATATTCAAAATGTATACCCACATTGTATGCTTGTTTTTATGCTCGAACTATGCATCAAATTGTACCTAAAAGAAAAAAAAAACACATCGCTATATTGTTACATATTCAAATGTATATACATCTTGTATGTTTGGCTTCATGTTCGTTTTATGCACCAAATTGTATTTAAAAGATGAAAAAAAAGATCTATACTATATTTACATTGCTACATTCTCGCATATACTTACTGGTCTTCATATTTTCGACGGCGCAACCGTCCATTTAAATGTATTTAGGCAAGCTGAAACACACGTCTTGGGATACAATTAATTAAAAGAATTCAGACACCAAAGAAAAGAGGCGATTATCATAAACACCAAAACTAATCCCTAAAATGGAACACATTTTAAGTACAATTGTTTATATAAATGCTAATAAAAATGTTGCTTTTAGCAATATTGAGAAGCAAAAAATAATAATAAAGTTGTACGAAAAATATTTGCCTTTAAATAAAAAAAAATCAGCATTTTTAATTTATTTCATATATGACAATCTTCTTCAATTTTAAACGAAAACATTTATTGTGTTATTTGTGAAAACAGTTATTATTTGACATATCAGAGAAGTTTTATCGTAAAGAGTTGTATTTTTAGGTACCTTTTCAGAGTTACATTGAAATTTAAGGTCGTTAACTACGTGGTTATCTGCTAACCACTTTAATGAGATTGTTAAATTTTATATGGGTAATCGTCCAAAAATCAATGTTGTTAAGGAGATAACCCTCTCAACCACGATAACCTCGTCAGTGTAAACGTAGTGAAAGACTTAGTTGGGACGAGCATAGCAAGCGATGCATTGAGTGCTCTTTAGTTACAACACATGCCAGCGAACATACACTGCATTTTATTAGCTTGCAATGTAGAAGACGATGAAAATCTAGCGAAAATTGCTGATCGTCTTTATGACAATTCGCCAACACCATCACAACGTGTAATGTAGCCATCACAAATGATGGTGTTTTGTCACTCACGGCGGGAACTACAATACTGCAAAGAGATGCAATTACAAAGATCTCAACAGCTTCTCTAGAGGCATGGGTTGCAGCATTGGAAACTTCACTAGACCAGATAGTGCAAAGACTATGTGAAATTTCAATGGAAGTAGCATCGAGATCCATAAAACCAGCAATACATCGCTCGCCTAGTGAAGGAAAGCTGTTCGAGTGGGTTCGATCATAAAGTCGACAGCCACAAAAAGTTTGTTATTACCATATCCGGTTCGGCGCTGCATCTAAAAAATGCAGACAGCCATGTGAGTTCCAAACACGTTCACAGGAAACTAACGACGCTGTTGCCGGTTGGTGCATTAGGCAGCAGTTCAAATAAATTTTGCACCGAAAAAAGACTACATCTGTATGACAAGAACAATAAATTAAAATTTTTAATAGATTCTGGCTCTGCTGTCTCAGTGTTACCAAAAGCACTTTTCAGCAAAGCCAATTACACGTTAACTGAGTCAAACTTTTTGCAGCAAACAATTCAACTATTAACACATATGGCACAAAGACACTTCAGCTGAACTTAGGATTTCGCCGACAATTTAATTGGGTATTCATAATAGCCGATGTTAAAAGACCAATTCTTGACGCAGGTTTTTTTGTGAAACTACGGATTAATCTTAGATTTAAAATCAAGAAGTCTAATCGACTCTTTGACAACTCTGTCAGCCAAAGACGAATTAAAATCATCAGCTCAATAAAGCGTGTCGACAGTGAATACATCGTCTAAATTTCACGAACTTATTAGAATAACAAACCCTACAAATCCTACAATCAACAAATGTATATCACAAAATAATTACAAATTGCCAACCGGTAATAATTACAAATTGCCAACCTCAAAGACATTACACAGGAGACAAATTGAAAGCCCTTAAAGAAGAATTTAAATATCTCCTACAACTTGGGGTAATACGACCGTTAAGTAGCCCATGGTCCAGCCCCATTCACATGGTTAAGAAAAAAACTAGCGGATGGAAAGCCTGCGGCGATTATCGTAAAGTAAACGCACATACCCAACCTGACAAATATCCGATTCCACAGCTGGATGACATAGCAGACAGATTGTACAAAAAAAAATTTTTCTTGAATATTATAATAATCTAGAACTCTGCAGGTTTCTGGGCACGCTAAACTTTTATAAGAAATTTATTCCCAATGCAGCATCACTACAAGCACCTTTAAACGGACTTTTCAAGGAATCGAAGAAGAATAACAAGCGTACATACATTGGAAGATAGAGCAAGATGAAGCCTCTTCGAAATGTAAAACAAGTTAAAATATTATAGTCGGTCAAGCCCGACCATTAAATACCCTACACCACTTAATATATTATTCAATTTAAATTTTTTTTTTTTGATATATGAAAGTTTTATTTTTTATACTACTTCTAATTTTTATACCCTGCACCACCCTGTGGAAAAGGGTATATTAAGTTTGTGCCGATGTTTGTAACTCCTAAACGGCATATGTCACAACCACCTTCAATTATACCGATCGATTCAGAATCACAGTCTGAATCGATTTAACCAGTCTTCTAACATGCAATTGATCGGTATTTGTAAGAGAGTAATAGTGATAATAGCAAATATATGATATATTAATTATGATTAGACAGAGGCATATTTTTGCGGGGGCGAATAATAATGCCAGTTTGAGTACGTAATTGTACTGTTTTTACGAGACCATCTTTATTTGGTAAGAGTTTTAATAAACGGCGTAATTCTCATTTTTTAAAAGGATTTTCATTTATATTTGGCGTGGTTGTTTTCAACTTAGTACGTTTATGCAAATTTAATAAATAATCAGTTTTTCATTGGCTTGCATATTTGTGATGGATTGATTATAACTTTTTCCATCGATTTAAAACGTATAAATTTTGTGTAATTGGCTCAGGGATAGTCATTATTGGAGCACCTCGTAAAAATGCGATAGACCATTATAGATTTTGTGAGCCGTCCATTAATTTCGTAAAACTCCTTTTTCAGCAATAAAGGGATTTAAATTGAAAATAGTATAATTAGTTGATAGAGTATTCTTGGTTTTAAGGCGATGTTTTGCGAACGAAATTTCATTATATGTTAATGGCGAGATTGTAACAGATTGTATATGAGCTTTTTTACGAGAATGATAATGATTTTGATAAATATTTTGCTAGATTTGATTTCGAATGTTGTTGATAAACTTGAACATGTGTGCAATTACACGTAGAGATTGTGTGTATGAGAAAAAGCGATTTATTAACAAATTTTCGTTTATATTATAAGTGTTTAGAATAATTGTTGGTTTAATTTCAAGGAGCGTTGGGATATGACACCTCTCCTGCTTTGGCCACTGGTCTTGGGTAAGAGTCAACCAGTTAAGGCCGTTCTACCATAATGTTTTATTAAGTAATTCGTGAGAACAAGAGCCTCGTGTACCAAGATCAGCGGGATTATCTTGCGAAGGTATATATCGCCAAATGGCATTGGGAACTAATTCCCATATATTAGCAGTACGATTTGCAACGTAAGTTTTCCTCGGTTTTGCTAACCAATCTAGGACAATTTTAGAATCTGCCCATAATATTATATCTATAAAATTCAAATCAAGAGTAACATCTCTTACATATTTGATCAGTTTAGCTAATAAAACTGCTCCACATAATTCTAGTCTGGGTAAACTGATTGGTTTGATTAGAGCTACCTTTGTTTTCGCCATGGGGAAATAACAATTGACAAAGTTTGAAGCGTTCATTATACGGACATATATGACTCCACAGAATGCATATTGTGAAGGATCGCAAAATCCATGAAGTTCAATAGTATTTTGTCGAGTGTACAAGTTAAGAACTAACGTCCTTGGTTGAGAACCACTGTCCGTTTGAATTATGCAAAATTGCAAATCCATTAATTATTTTTTTTATTTTTAGCAAAAGCTAAATTTAAGCTTGCAATCGCGGAACGCATGATCAGCACTTCCGCGATTACAAAATAAGTGTGCCAATTATTTTCGTCAAGCTGCAATGTAAGCATTCTGCAGCTTGACAAAAAAAGGTTAAATAGAAGAAAGCCACTCGGCCGCAACTTAGTGGTTTAGTGGTTTTCTGAGTCGTAAAGTTATTAACTAAATAAATAATAAAATTATTAACTTACATAAACCACTGTGATATGGCAATTTGTGGTATAATTGAGAATTCATTGAGAATTCACTCTGTAAGATTAGTTGGACTAATTTCATCATCCCAGTCTCTACCTTCTAACCATAAGCGTTGCATGAAGATTTTGGCTTGAATAATAAATGGGCTGAGCCATCCAACCGGATCAAATAAACGTGCTATAACCGAGAGCACCTTTCGTTTCGTAACTTTATCGTTCATTGGGACCGAGACATTATCTGTAAGTGCATTTCACTGCATACCCAATGTTTTTGTAGTACTTGTATCAAAAAACTGCAAAAATTCAGCGTCGTATAAATCATCAGGCGGTATGAGTGATAAAAGATCGTTATGATTTGCTGTTACCTTTTTCAAAGGAGTACAAGCAGAATGTAAAGTTTGTCTTATTTCGCATAATACATCAGCAGCTTCTTGGATCGTAAACCCCCCTGAGAATATGTCATCTACATATATTTCATTTCTTAAAATGGATGATACAATGGGAAATAGAGCTTTTGAATCTTCAGCTAATTGTAATAATGTGCTAATGGCCAGGTATGGAGCGCAATTCACACCGAATGTTACCGTTTTCAATTGGTAATCTTGCAAAATATCTTGAGTTGGATTAGGAAATACAATTCTTTGAAAAGGTCTATCTTCTTCTGCAATTAGAATTTGTCGATACATTTTTTAAATATCACCATTGAATACGTAAGGGTATTTTCACCAGTTAAGTAATTTAGTAATGATGTCGGTTGTAGAACGGGACCTTTTTATAGTATATCATTTAAAGAATAACCATAAGTGGTTGGTTTTGATGCATTGAATACTACTCGTACTTTAGTAGATTTACTTTCGGGTTTGATGACCGCGTGGTGGGATAGATAAAATGATGGATATGTTTCTTTATCACTAACCTCGTGATTTGAGGTTTTTTCCATATGATTAAGAGATATGTATTCATTTAGTACTGAAGTATATTCAGCGTGTAATTCAGGTTTAGAACTGAGGGATTGTTCTAAATGAGTATACTGACGTAGCGCATTAAGTCGAGATGATCCTAAGTGCAAACTACTCGGAAACTCTTCCCCGAAAGGTAATTTTTCTACATATCGACTGTCTGGCATTCGAGACGTGATCTCTCTATATAATTGTTTACAAAATGCATCATCCGATTATGCTCCACGTGGTTCAATAATTTCTACTTGTTCCTAGAACCTTTCTGTATCATTTGTATGAGAGCTAGCATTTTGATTTTGTATGTTTGAGGGTGAAACAAGGACCACATATCTTGTGTGCGACTTCTTTTGTATATGATCGAGATGTAGAAGCATGCGGTGATGCATTTTAAGCATTTACGTTTACATGAAAAGTTGCGCGTTGGATAATGAACAGCTAAGCAATTGAAACTCGAAATCCATTTGTGTTTGCAATTTTAATTCTATCTGACGGTGACAAACGTAAAAATCGATGTTAGATGGAAGTGGACTGTATTGTTTTTTAAATGCGTTTTGGAAATGTTCTTTAGTATTTCTGACACTGTTAATTCGTTCGACGGCTTCAGCGCTTCAACTAGAAAATCGTCCATTTGTGACCACTTTGAAATTTAACTGATGTATGTTATACGATTTAAGTTTCATTTTATTTCGTTTTTCTTATTGCGTTTTATACTCGTTGTAAAATTACATGTGTTTCGTTTTCTCGACGTTAACTCGTAAGATTTATCAGTTATAATAGAAAATTATTTCATAACTTTTGGTCGAAAAGGTTTATCTCACTTCTGAACTGAAAGGATAAGATGTAAAGTATTATATACTAGCTGTTGTTCGCGGCTTCACCTGCGTGGAATTCGGTTATCTCGCGAGATAAAACGTTGCCTATGCCCAAAATCCTCTCCAGAATCTAGTGATGCATCTGGAGTGGTATCCACACATGCCGTTGTCAGATTTCAGATTTCCCTACTATTTAAATATTGTGAAATACTTATTGTGAATACTTAATTTCTTAATTGGCAATATTACTATCAATGATGGGTATAAAAAGGGGTTATAGTGACATAAATACAATAGTTGGACATATGGTCTCGCAAAGTTTTTTGTAGATATTGATATGTTCTATAATATTGTAGAACTTTTTTCGTTTTAACATCAATACTTTCCGCAGCGTATTCGATGAAAGATATTTTATGACTAATTTTTTTACACCTTGGGTTGGTAATAGTAGGAATGTCCAGGGATCCCCAACAATTTTTGGCAATAAATATAGCCTATGTTACTCAGTGATAATGTAGCTTTCTAATAGCGAAAATATTTTTGAAATCGGTCCAGTAGTTTTTGAGTTTACCCGTTACATACAAAAATACAAAAATACAAATCTTTCCTCTTTATAATATTAGTATAGATATAGATTTTATAAATTATACATTGAACCGAACTGTAATAGGGTTACCCTCAGCTTACTTTACTAATAAAAATAAAGAAAACTACTTATATGGAAAGAAGGATTGAAACTTACCAGCATGATTGAAAGAAAATTTGAAAATGTTTGAAAGAAACAGTAAATCTAAATGCTGAAAAAAAAAGTTATAAATGAAATAACAATCAAGGAATAAGGGATCATAATCAAATAGCAGAGGAACTGAATATATTTTTCGTAGATAGTATTAAAGAAATTCACGCAAATATAGATCAGATACTTAACGATCTTGTTCTTTATACGTTTCATGAAGATACTTTTAAGTTTAAACCTGTAACAACAGATGATATTGTAAACCTGGTAAGGAAATTTAAATATAAAACGGGTGGTAAAATGTTATTATCAGAAGGTGTGATTAGAGACTCTATCGAATATACTGGTTTCTTCTATATGGATATAATAAACAATAGTTTGCAAAATGGTTATGGTCCTGAATCATGGAAAATATCAACAATAGTACCAATCGAAAAAGTTAAAGACAGCGAATAATTTTAAATAAAAAACAAGATACGGCGACTTTATCTCTAATTAGCACCATAAATTGGCTAAGCATAAAGCAGGCGATCGAATACTACGCGATAATTTTTATATTTAAGATTAAGAATAATATGCTGCCATCATACATCATAAATAACATTCGATATACTCATGAAATACATAACTACAATACTAGACATAGAAATAATTTTGCTTTACCCTTTTTTAGAACGGATAGTGATAGACAACATGTATTTTATAGAGGTATAAAACAATTCAATGACGTACCGGATGATATTAAAAAATGTGAAAATTTTAATTCATTCAAAAGGAAATTATTTGAACATTGCAAAACAATAGGTATAAGCTAATTTTAGTTTAAGTTGAAATTACGAGTATATGATGTAATAGGCAATAACAACTGCCGTAACCAAATAACCAAATAAATAAACAAGTCAAGCTAGCACAACCTAAGCCAACACTTGTCAATCCAGTACTAGTTACGTCTTCGGCAGCCAAGCCAGTCAGAGGAAAACAGGGTCAATCTAAGCCTGTTATACCAAAAGCGAGTCAATTAAGGCCAGTAATTTCCAAGCCAAATCAATCGCAAAAAATCCAAGTTAAGCAGACTCAATCAAGGCCAGTTCCAGCAAAGAAAGTCCCTCGCAAGCCAGTCCAACACAGCGTGGTCGCGAGTGAGCAACTTCAGCAGAGTCAAATCTACCGGGTAATCGGTCAGGTTAACAATAACCGTGTCAAAGCAGTTCAGCAGGTCAGTAATCCAGCGCCGCGACAGATGGAATCTCCATTGGCGAACCGTGGCGAAGATTACTTGACCCGGGGAAGCCTACAATGAATTCGAGGCAGAAGCGGCTTGACCCATCCTTAACGAGAGCTGAAAGTTCGACTAGATCAACAGAGGAGGTGATTGATAGCCATGCAGTTCCGAAATATGACGGGTATTGTACATGCCTTGTACAAGCCTGGAAGATGGACAGAGAGGCTATTCCAGGTAGTAAGAGCGACAGCTGAAACCGAGTCCGTCAGTGACAGTACGTCATGTCATGACCGAGTGAAATCCAAAAAGAGACGGTAGCCCTAGACGCGGTTTCTCCCGAGGCCATCCAGCCCATCCCAGTTAAGCGGAGCCTGCACAAATATTCAGAGGCGGTACATAATAACAGCGAAGATGCCTAGTTCGAGACGCCGTCACATCATTTATCACCACCAGAACTCATAAATAATAAAAACGCAATTGTCAGCTTTACATTGTTGAAACTTCATCGTTAGTAATATATCAGTGATCTTCCGGTTCCACTCACGACCAGCTTGTTTGAGTCCGTAGAGTGAACGTTTTAATTTGCAAACTTTATCTGGATATTGGCTATCCTCGAACATTGGCGGTTGTACCATATAAACTTCCTCATTCAGTGTTCCTTTTAAATACGCAGCTGCAATATCTATATGGCGAACTAATAAATTATATCTTGCTGCTAAAGCTAACAGAATACGAATTGTGGTATGCCTTACAACTGGCGCAAATGTTTCTCTATAATCAATTTCATACTGCTGCTTGCAGCCAAGGGCGACTAATCCGGCTTTATATTTTTCAACGGATCCGTCTGCTTTACGTTTGATCGTAAGAACCCACTTACACCCAATAACGTTTTTGTCAACAGGTTTCTTCACCAGATCCCATGTTTGATTTTTGATTAAACTACTGTACTCCGCCTGCATAGACATTTTCCATTTTTCACCATTTTCAGATTCTAGAGCTTCTTTAATAGTCACCGGATTTTATACCAAATTATTAAGCATTTCAGCTCCGCCTTCCGTGATCCACACCTTTTTAGGTCTTCCTCTCTTGCCGGTACGTATAATCTTAGGCCTACCCCTTTTTCGTTTTCCGGATGGACATACTTCCGGTTCTTCTTCTGACGTTTCATTGTTATCACTTATTTTATTATCATCATTATTATCTCCATCATCAACGGCTGCATCATTTTTTTCAACTTTAGGTACGAACGTTTTCTGCATATCACCATCATTTTTGAATATGTAGAATTGTCTCTCGACTCTCAAAAAAGATCACATCAATAGCCTTAATACATCGTTTAGTAGAGTTGTCGTACAACCTATACCCTTTTGGATAATTTTCATACCCAACGAATATGAGTTTCTTACCTCTTGGCTCGAATTTGCTTTGGCTTCGGCCTTTCTCTAAAACTACAGCTTCACACCCAAATGTTCTAAAGTGACGTACTGAGGGTTTTCGGCCGTACCAAATCTCGTATGGTGTTTTCCCATTCAGCACTTTTGTGGGTGATCGGTTCCTTATGTAAGTTGCTGTGTTGACGGCTTCTGCCCATAAAAATTGAGGTAATTTAGAACTAACCAGCATACATCGCGCCATTTCAATAAGAGTGCGGTTGACTCTCTCCGCAATTCCATTTTGTTGCGGCGTATATGGTACTGTTGTTTCATGGATTATGCCTTTTTCAGCCAAAAATTTCGAAAATTCAGAATTTTTATATTCCAGACCATTATCACTTCTTATTGATTTTAGTTTACATCCAGTTTGTTTTTCTACTTTAGCTAAATAAGTTTTAAACACAGTCAAAGCATCGGATTTATGTTTTAAAAAGTAAACATCAATCATGCGAGAGTAATCATCAATAAATGTTATTAAATATACAGCGCCCCCTTGTGACGTCACACGCATTGGACCGCAAATGTCTGTATGAACTAATTGTAAAACACCATCTGTATATACTTGACCAAAACTTCCAAAGTGTTTTCGATTAATCTTACACTCAGCGCATGTGATACATTCAAAATTTGTTGGTGTATTAAGTTGTAAACCCCGAACCATATGTTTCGTTGATAATGAACGTAAATCGTGAATGTTTAAATGTCCAAATCTTTCATGTCAAATTTTGAACTCTTTCATTGATTTTTCTGATACATTATTTATCTGCTCTTCATATTTTAGGTTAACACAAAAAACTTCATGACACATTTTAGCAGTAAAAATGGTTTGACTATTTTCTCGTTTGACGACAGCCTTGTTATTAAAGAATTCAACACGATGTCCATTTTTTATCGTTTTTGACACGGATATAAAATTTGCATGTAACTTGGGTACATACCATACATCATTCAGTATTAAGTCACAAAATTCGGATTTTATTTTAACTGTACCAATATCTTCGGCCATTATAGTTTCACCAGATGCAAGCAGTATACTTTTGCTTTTATTTTGGAGACTGACAAATAATTCTGAGTTGTTACACATGTGAGATGATGCTCCACTATCTAGCAGCCATATACCATCTCTTCTACCATTGGTATTTAACACACTCAAAGCAGCTTCTGATATAGAATTGCAAGATTCTTTACAATTTGCTTTTATGTGGCCAACTTTCCCACATTTATAACATTTCACTTTCTTTTGACCTTTTTGTTATCTAAAAAACCTTTTATTTGGCCCTTCCGCCTTAGTTTGCCATTTCGATTTTACCGCAAAAACACCTTCAGGTTGTACACTTATATCTCTTTCTCCTTGTCGTAGCTCTTCTTCTAAAATTTTTGCTTTCAGGTTCTCTAGAGTTGGGAGTTGATCCCTACTCTCTATTGCTATAGCAAAACTTTCTAGCTCCTCCGGTAAGCTACATAACAGTAACATCGTTATGAGCTCTTCCGGAATTTTCAAATCTATTTGATTTAATTCATCCAAGGTTGTGCAAAACTCGTTTAACTGCACTGCAAACCTTTCCGATTTTTTCAATTTAAAACGAACCAGTTTTTTTAATAAGTGCATCTTCCGTGCTGGTGTATCCCTATTATATAGGTTTGACAGTACCTCCCAAACCGATTTGGCTGTTGCACAGTTCTTAATGTGAACAATTTCACTGGGCTTGACCGAGAGGATAATTGTCGCCTTAGCCTTTTTGTCCACATTGGTCCACTGCGTTTTTTGCTCTGTTGTTGCATCCGCTGCACACTCAACTTCAACAGCACTCTATAGGTCCAAAATGATCAGCACACTTTGCATTTGTACTGCCCACGTGGCATAATTGTCGCCATCTAACTTTTCAATACCGGCCACCGCACCAGCCATATTAATATACGGAACGAATATAAAAAAAACTTACTCAATTTAACAAAACGCGTGACCTGGTCCCATAACCATGAAAGAAACTTGTTAAATCGTTCGTTTTATAATTTAGTTTTATTATTTCAACAAATAAAGTAATTTCAAGATGTAAGTAAAAAGAAAGTTCAAAAAGGTAAAGTGTGTATATGCGAATACGGATAGATAAAAGTAAAAGAAAAACCCAATTCATTCTATTTAAATTGGAGTTGCCACCTAACACTTTTCCAGACTGACTTTGCTCTTAATAACTGGTTCATTTGGAACTATAGTCAACTACTTTCAGTCAATGTTCATAGCAGTAACAACCGGTGATGTGGCCACTTATGATAAATATTCCTACGTATTACATACAACAAATTTTACTGACTTTGAGAGTATAATCCAAGAGACTAAAGATATATTAAAAACGTTACAGAACAACATTTGATAACCGAACTCGAACTTTAGATTAATAAAATACAACGCTTCCTGGACGTCTTAAGATTCCACCGATGAGTGGTTAGATCCCTAGATTTTTTGGGTTCGGCTCTGAAATTCATAGCAGCAAGTCCCGACCATGGAGACTTTGATGTCTTAAAAAACAATTTGAATAGGGTAATCGAAAATAATAATCTACAAAGGAATCTAAACAGCATAACCCAAGAAAAAATCAACGAAATCACCGACAGAATAAATGAATTAACTACGAAGAACATAAAAAAAGATGAAAAAAGACTCCTACTATTTCAATTACTCATGACTAGGAACCAAGAAGTTATAACTCATTTAAACAATGTTGCGTTATCTATCATATTGGCAAAGGTAGAAGTAGTTAATCCCTCAATATTCAATTTAGAGGAACTATAAAACCTTCTGACCACGGAACCAGTCAATGTTAGTTTAACTCATATTTTTAAGTTATCTAGCATAAGAGTATATCAAGAAAATGATCTAATTTTTTTTGTATTAAAATCACCATTACTAATTAAGTTATGTAGTTTTGTAAAAGTTTTCCCTGTAGTACAGAATAACACCGTAATCAACCTCTCAACCAACAAGGCGGCTCATTGTTCAAACCAGTTCATCCCTCTAGCGAACTGTGCAGACTTTAATTCAGTCCACATTTGTAAAGTCGGTGCATCCGAGTGCTTTAATCAGCTATCGCAGCATTTTGCCCAACGAAAACAGCCGGTAACATTCCAACGGTAGAAGAGGTGGGGAATGGCACACTAATTTTGAATAACGTGCAAGATAGAGCAGTCACGGAAGCTGAAACAGTAAATCTTTCCGGAACTTACCTAATAACATATAATCACACAATCAAAATTAACTCTACTATTAATAAGAGAAGTGGAAATACACCATCTTTCATCCCACAATCTTACATTTCAAGCAAGGGGAGCATCAAGTTAAACTTTCACTCTCCCTCATACACGGTATCTCGTCGCAAAACTTAAAGTCGCTAAAAGAGCTAGAAACAAAATCCTTAATGGCTTGTTTTTGCATTAAAAAAAAAAGAGAAAAAGATCACATCGCACCCGCAGTGGACACGGGCAGACCTGGAAGCAGCAGTGGCGTACGTCATAAACCGCAACGGGACGTCACGGAATTAGGAGGGGGAGAGTTAGGCACAGCCTAAATGAGCCCGCCGATGATGGTTGGACATCGCGGTAACCGCTTTTTTTTATTTATATTTTAATACTATTTGTAAGCATTATTTTAAGCAGGCCAGAATATTGTATGATATTTCTTGCTTAAGCATTATTTTAAGTAGGTCAGAATATTGTACGATACCTTTTTTTATAAGCATTGTTTTAATCAGGTCAAGGTATCGTACAATGTTTTGATGAATTCTTTCACTGGCTATAAAAAGCCAGTGAATTAACTCTCAGCGGGCTTTTATTCATTCTGCTATTGTTAGGTGATTTTGTTGTGAGGTCACAAAATATTGAATTAGAATAATCTAAATAATTTTATTGTGAAATTAAAATAATATTGAATTGGAATAATCTCAATAATTTTATAGTGAAATTAAAATAATTTTGAATTAAAATAAAATTGTTAACAAAAAATGACAAAACGTAACTTATGTATATATTATTTTTTTTTGCTGCTGCTGTTGCTGTGCTGTTGTTGTTGTTGTTGCGGTTGCTGCGATTTTATTTATTGTATTTATTATATATATATTTTTTTTTTCTCATACATATATATTTGTTTTTTGCGATGCCTGTGTGCTGGCTCTTGGGTTGCTGAATGGTATTGTAGCACATAAAATAAAATAAAATAAACTTTACGCATTTAAACAAAAATTGGACGAAGCTTCTCCGCGACAAATACGGTATCTAAACTTCATCAATCAATACTCAACAAACATAATCTAGGTTACTGGTCCTAAAGACATTGTAGGATACACGCTTTCAAGAATCTGCCAGATCAATATGCCAATGACAATTTCCTTAGAAGACATACAACTGCATCAACAGAACAAGTGAAAATATTATAGTCAGTTAAACCCGGCCATTAAATACCCTACCACCATATTATTCAATTAAATTTTTTTCTTTGAAAAAGCAGGGTATAATGAAAAATTTAATTTTTCTATACCTACTTGTATTTTCAAAAATTTCAAAATGATACATTTCAGAAATTTTTTTATTTTTATACCAGGCACCACTTTGTGGAAAAGGGTACATTAAGTTTGTACGTATGTTTGTAACTCCTAAGCGACAAATGCCACACCCACCTTCAGTTATACCGATCGATTCAGAATCAAAATCTGAATCGATTTAATCATGTCCGTTTATCCCCCTGTGTGTCCATCTAAATTTGTGCGCAAGCTACAGGTCGCATTTTTTGAGATATTTTGATGAAATTTGGTACAATTACATGTGTTGGCCCATAGGGGAACCTATTGAAAATGGACCAGATTTGACCATTTTTAGAACCCCTTCTTATATGAGGTCCTAATATTTTTTTAGATGTTTCGATTATATTTGGTACATAGATATGTGTTGACCCAAAAATAAACCCTTTTGAAAATGGATAGGATCGGGCCATTTTGGACCAGATTTGACCATTTTTAGAACCCCTTCTTATATGAGGTCCTAATATTTTTTTAGATGTTTCGATTATATTTGGTACATAGATATGTGTTGACCCAAAAATAAACCCTTTTGAAAATGGATAGGATCGGGCCATTTTTAGAACCCCTGCGATGTCACAATGTCCGATATATGTCCATACATTTCAGAGAATTTACGAAAACTAACTTTTAACCTTGTCATTATCACGCGCTGGTAAGCAATCTACGTTGAAACAATTGCGTGTAGTGTGTTCACAATTAAGTGAACACATTCACTCAATTATTATATTAACTCAGTTTAGCATACATTCAACTTTTTTACTTACCGTATTGAGGCGTAAATGCAGGTCACATTATTGTTATTTTTATTTTTAAGTTAATATGCAGAAATAGAATTTATATCAAGAGTAACCTTTTGCATGTATATGCAAAAATAGAATTTATGTCAAGTAAGCAATAAGAATAACCTAGTTTAAGTTTATGTAATTTGTTGTAAATTTATTGTAGTAATTTTAGTATATAAGAAATCAAATTTGATTCAATAAAGCAGACTAAAAACTCATATCGAGCTGGTCTCATTGTCGTTGTCTACAGTACTAGATACCAAGCATTTCTGCTGGATCCAAACGTTGCGCGACATACAGTACTATACACTACAAAGTTAGAGCCAAGTTACAGAAGTCTTTATCATCTTCTTCACCTGTCCTCACATTCATTTGACATTACATTGCGATCCTGCCAAACTTTTGATCTTTTGATCCTGCCAAACATTTGAACTTTTAATCCTGCCAAACTTTTGAACTTTTGATCCTGCCAAACTTTTGATCTTTTGATCCTGCCAAACATTTGAACTTTTGATCCTGCCAAACTTTTGATCTTTTGATCCTGCAAAACTTTTGAACTTTTGATCCTCCCGGGACATCCTGACAAAACATATCACATATGCAGGCTGACACCACTACTTCCTCCCGGTCAACCAACTCGCGAATACCACCATACATACCAACTGATACCTCCCAATCAACCAACCCGCAGATACCACCGTACGTACCAACGCCCATCCCCGGTCCCAAACGCCTGACCATTGAAGAATATAGGCTAAGACAGAATTACGCTAAACAGGCTAAGCAATTTGTGCCGCCTAGACCACAAAGAAAACGTGGTGGTAAACGAATTAAGCACGCGAATGAGATTTGGGAACTACATCAAATAAAGAATATTGCAACAGGCAAGACAAAGGGAAAGATAATTAATCTCATTAAAAAGGAAAGACAAGAATGGGCTCTTCGAAAAGTAAACAACAAGAACAAGTGAATGTAGTTAATAATAACAACAACAGTGGCGACTGTTGTATCTTCAAAAGCCCACCATCTTTATTTATTAGCGATGACAATATACATATATACTATATAGGTATACACTGTTAGGTTATATATATAAATGCACTAGTTCTTAACTACTTCTCCAACACCTCCCCTCTTAACTTTATATCATAGTAAATTATAATTTCAAATTCAATATAGCTTATTACCTTATTATAGATTCAAAATATTATGATATATCACAATGCTTACAAATTTCCAATGTAATTCAATTATAATCTCAATTCCAATCCTACTTCAAGTGACATTGTGACATATTAACAACTTTTATAATAATTATTTGTTAACAATAAATTTATAAAATATATATATGCATTCATATGTTGTATATATATAATATAATACATTTACTTTGAAGACGTATCAGAAATATCATTTATGTTTTAGTAAATGTGAATTACATCGAAGCACACTTTCATTATCTAATTGTATTATATAAGATCTAGGGTGAACATCTTTTCTAACAACTTCTGCTTTTACCCATTTCTTCCCATCCAAATAAAAAACTCTCTCACCTTCATTAAACTCATTTTTTTTTCGTGTGTTTCTGTCATAATACATTTTACTTTTATTGTTGTTTATATTTAATTGTTTCTGGAATAAACTGTTAGATTTATTTTCAAATTTACTTAGTTTACACGGTAGGGTAGACCTAGTTTGTCTCCCCATCAAAAGTTCAGCTGGTGTTTGTCTTAACCCTTTCACAGGTGTATTACGATATTCTAACAACGTTAGCCATAATTCTTGATTACTAGCACTAGCTCTTTTAATTATATTTTTAGCAGTCTGCACTGTTTTTTCTGCTAGACCGTTTGATTGGTGGTGATACGGGCTACATTTTTATATCTAACGACAAAGCAAATTGTTTAAATTGAAAAGATTGGAATGGCATATTGTCCGTTACCATTATCAGTGGTATACCATGTATAGCAAAAACATGTTTTAAATCTATTATTACATCTTTCGCGGTTTTAGATTTTAAAGGACATATTTCAAAATATTTTGAAAAATAATCTACAATTATCAAATATGATTTCCCATGTAATTCAAATAGATCTAGTCCAATTTTATGAAACGCTAATTTGGGAATTTCATGAGATATCATTGGTTCTTTAGGCGTTGCATTCCGTGTAGATTGACATGTATAACATTTAGCTATCATATTCTCTATGTCTTCATTAATTCCTGGCCAATACACTAAAGTACGAGCTCTAGCTTTAGTTCGTTCGACACGCTGATGACTAGTATGTAACATTGCTAACATATCTTTTTGTAAATTTGTTGGTACAATTAATTTTTCATTTAAGTATAACAACCCATCTTCAACGAACAAATTATCTTTATGTTTCCAATAAAATTTTACGCAATTTCGTAAATCTGATTTCTTTTTTGGCCACCCAGAATATAAAACAGTTTTAAGAGTTTTCAACTGAGGATCATTTTTGGTCTCAGATTTAAACACAGATTTTTTCTCTTCACTAACATTAATGGAATGCACCATTTTTTTCAACTCAGGTATTTCGGACGGACACTCCCTTGGACTAAAATTCCTAGACAGTAAATCTGCTATTAATATGTCTTTTCCTGGTATATATTTCATAGTAATTGAATATCGTAACAGTCTTAGTTTCATGCGTTGCAATCTAGCTGATGGAATATGACCTATTTCTTTTTACATTATGCCCAATAATGGCTTATGGTCTGTTAATATAAGAAAAGGTTTTCCGTATATAAGTTTGTGGAATTTTTCACACGCAAATACAATTGCTAACAATCTTTCTCTATCTGTGCATAATTAACTTCGGTTTCAGACAAACTTCTACTTGCAAAACTAATTGGTTTGCCGTCTTGTAACAAAGCAGCACCTAACCCAAATTTGGATGCATCTGCCTGAATATAAATCTTTTTATTAAAATCAAATGGAAATAGTGTAGGAGCATTTTTAATTTCTTCTTTTATTTTTTTTAAACATTCGGAATGACGAACATGCCAAATAAACTATACATTTTTCTTTAATAATTCACGTAACGGTTGATTTATATTCGCTAAATTAGGTATAAACGAACGTAAATGATTTATCATACCTAATAATCTTTACAATTCTTTTTTATTAACTGGCGGAATAATATCTTCGATGGCTTTTATTTGTTCTGAGTCACACCTAATACCCTTTTCCGATATTAAATGACTTAAAATATTTTACTTCTCTAACACGATATTGCATTTTCTCTTTATTAAATTTGACATTTTCAATAGCTCTTTCCATTACCTTCTTTAAATTTTCGTCATATTCTTCTTCAGTCCTTCCACATATTAATATGTCATCTAGGTAAATGGTCACCCCTGACAAATCACCAAAATTTTCCATATTCATTCTTTGAAACGCTTCTGGAGCGGTTTTAATTCCAAAAGGTAAACGTTTGAATTTATATAAACCAAAAGGTGTTGAGAATACACATAATTTACTCGACTCCTCATCTAGACTTACCTGCCAGTAACCCTCACGTAAGTCAAGAACTATAACGCATGTCAACTAATTTTCTAGATATATCTTCAAAAGATGGTATTAAGGTACACTCATCTTTAATTGCTTCATTCAAATATTTGGGGTCAATACAAAGACGTAAACTGCCATTCTTTTTCTCAACTATTACTAAATTGGAAATCCATTCTGCGGGCTCATCCGTTTTTTCAATTATACCAGGTTCTATTAAATTGTTCAATTCTTGTTCTACCGATCTGTATAAAGTAAAAGGAATTCTACGCGTAGGGCGTACCACAGGTGTAACGTTTGATTTTGTATTTATCTTTAAAGCAACCCAATCCTTCAAATACGTTTTTATACTTTAGATAAAATCTTTCACGATCTATATCACTAATAGAATCGATTCTCTTTACTAAATTTAATAATATGCATGTGCTCAAGCCTAATATTGGCACTGCATTTACATCTACGATTATAAATTCGATCATTTCACATGTGCTATCTATTTCACATTTTAACCAAACTTTCCCTACTGCATTTAGTTTTGTCCCACCATATGTAAATAATTGTACGTCCGTTTTAATAATCGATGTTCTACCCAACGGTCTTACAATATTTTGCGGAATAATGTTTACGTCCGCACCAGTGTCAATTTTAAATTTAATATATTGATTATTAATTTTGACATCTATTTGCCAAAATTTTGCAACTACATCTACTATAGTACCTTGTTTTTTGTTTGAAAGTGTGTCAACGTACAACTCAGTTTTGCGCTGTTCTGCACTGATTACACGAATATCTGAAGCAGTATATGCCACAGCAAAATGATTTAATTTTCCACATTTTGAACAACATTTATTCCAAGCAGAACATTTTCTTTTCTGATGCGTCTTCATGCAGTATTTACACTTTAAAACATTATTCCATACATCTTGATTATTAGACTTTGAATCCCTAGAAAAAGTGTGAAAGTTTTTACTAACGTTCTTACCATTTTTAAAATTAAAATTAAAATTATTATTGATACCCTTTTTACTAGGTATACTTTTACTATGCTCAATTAAGTCTAATGACTGATTAGTACTCCCTCTTTGTATATTTGCATGATGTTTTAAAGATTGCTCTGCTGCACGTGCCATCGTAACTGCCTTCTCGACAATGAGGTCATCCGTTTCTAAAAATTTCTTTTGCAAATTTTTGTCCACAATACCCAGCACAATGCGATCCCTTAACATTTTTCGATTCAACTCCCTCGAACCCACAATCCTTTATTAATTTTTTGAGGTGCTTGGTTTCTGCCATTCAATTTAAAATTTGCGTACCCTTCATTCTTTTTAGGTACACAAAAAGACTCAAACGCTGCAACAACTCGTTCATATTTAGCTTGATCAGCTTCACTCAAATTGAATGTATTGAATAATTCTACTGCCTCCGGGCCGATCACATTCAAAAATGTTGCTGCTTGCACCTTGTCTGGCTTTAAGTGCAACTCAGAAGCCGTATAAAATAAATTAAATTTCTGCTTGAAACGCCTCCAATTTTCTGCTAGGTTACCTTCTGTCACTAATTTCTGGACTTTTGTTAAATATTCCATATTTTTGTTCAGTGACACGTATCTAATATTTTTAGGTGGTCTACCACGTGGTCTATGTAAGGTACTTTTATATGAATTTTTTCTGCTTTTGCCAATTGCCATTAAAGATTATCATATTACTATATATTAAATCGATTTAAAACGCGGTACTTTTTAATCGAAATTCAATGTACATTTTCTTTTTCTAATTTTTTCTTTTCTTCTTTTATACGCGTGAACGTAAAAATCATGCACTCGTCGCCATGTTGTATCTTCAAAATCCCATCATCTTTATTTATTAGCGATGACAATACATATGTGGCAACCTCAACAACAGTAATTTATCGACAGGTTACCACCAATAAAAAATATTCCTTTTTTTTCTGTCGAGAATGTAACAAAAACGTGTTGTACCAATAAGCGCGCTAATTATTGTTGTGAATGTTAGTTTAAGTTATTTAATTAAATAAAATATTATAGGCACAATAAAACCTTGCCAAATTAGTGACCCCGACGTGATTAATCTGTTCACGCAACATTTAAAATTAATCGTATCATGAATAATTCAAACGATTCACGCAGCGAATCATCATCTAGTATTTCTACGGTTTACGCACGTTTGCCGGTACCAGTCATGTCTGCCAATAATGTCGAGACATGGTTCACCTCAATGGATTTTTGGTTTGTAGCATCTGGTATAACATCCGACAAACAAAAAGCCGCAACAATATTAGCTGCATTGGATCCCAACGTCATGGCTCAATTAACGGATGTAATCAATTCATTGCCCGAAACAGATCGTTTTAAATTTGTTAAAGATAAAATAATCGAACATTTCGCCGACAGTGAACAGCGCCGCCTAAACCGTTTACTTTCCGAGCTACCTTTGGGCGACAAAAAGCCATCTGAGCTATACTATGAAATGAAACGAGTCGCCGGAAAAATAATTGGAGAGGCCGCATTGAAAGGCTTGTGGACTAAACACTTGCCTGACTTTGCACAGCCGGTTGTTGCCGCATTTTCTGGTTCAGCAACAGAATTTACTAGAATTGCAGATTCTATAGTTGACGCCGTTACAATACATCAAGTTCAACACGTTTCATCTAAAACGTCAAACGGTTATGAAGAATTTTTAAAAATTTTTACCAAATGCTAGTGAGTATCAGATTAAGCTACAACGTTTAATATCTGGCAACACAAAGAATGATCAAACTGTTATACAATGGACTCCAGATGCAATCGAAGCCTTTGAAAAGTGTAAATTAGAGTTGAGTAACGCCACTCTACTTGTTCATCCTGTACCTAATGCCGAATTATTTTTACATGCGGACGCGTCAGATGTCGCAGTAGGTGCAGCATTACATCAAAATGTTAATGGCGTGCTTCAGCCATTAGGATTTTATTCAAAAAAATTAACACCTGCACAACAACGCTATAGTACATATGATCGGGAGTTAACTGCAATTTATCAAGCAATTTGTCATTTTCGTTTTATGATTGAAGGTCGGAAATGCTGTATTTTAACTGACCAGCGCCCATTACCATTTGCTTTTCGAAAATCAAATGGCGTTGAAAACCCTTCTACTTCGCCACGTCGAATACGTCAACTGGACTTTATTGGGCAATTCACTATGGATATACGCTATATTCCTGGTGAATTAAATGCTGCAGCAGATAACCTGTCGCGTATAAACTCCATTCAACAAATTAACTTTCACGAAATTGCAGCTGCTCAAGGTGACGACGAGGAATTAAAACATTTATTAAATAAAAAAGGTGACAATTCTTCTTTTTCACTGTTATTAAAAGATTTTGTAGTTCCAGGCACCAATGTAAAATTATTGTGTGACACAGCAACATCAAATATAAGGCCATATATTCCAAAACGATATCGTAGGTTGATACTATCAAACATTCACAATTTGTCGCACCTTGGTGTCCGCGCTACAACAAAAATAATCACTTCACGTTTTATTTGGCCTGGTATAAGAAAAGATACAGCTAATTTTGTAAGAGGATGTCAAGCTTGTTAACGAGCTAAAGTGAATCGACATACCGTCTCGACTCCTGCTAAGTACGAACCACCACAAGAACGTTTTACCCATATAAACATTGATATTATCGGACCATTTCCTTCATGCGAAGGACAGCGATATTGTCTTACAATAATTGATCGATACACACGATGGTCTGAAGCTATACCAATATCCGACATGACAGCTGAAACGGTTGCTAAAGCACTATTGAGAGGCTGGATATCACGCTTTGGTGTTCCTCTCCGTATTACTTCGGATAAAGGAAGGCAGTTCGAATCGAGTATTTTTGCAGAATTAATTACCATGATTGGTGCATTTAAAAACAACGCCATACCACCCTCAAGCGAATGGATTAATAGAGAGGTGGCACAGACAATTTAAAGCCGCAATTTTATGTCACGATCCTGCGAAATGGACTTATTATCTACCTACAATCCTACTTGGTTTCCGTATAGCATTTAAACCGGACATCAATGCATCTCCTGCAGAACTTGTTTATGGTTGTACTCTACGTGTACCGGGAGAATTTTTAGTATTAAAAAAAACGTCACCACTTTCAAGTGATACCGTTGCTTGTTTTAAATCGGCAATGCAAAAATTATGCCCGACGGATACGTCACATCATACAACACCACGTACTTTTATCGCACCAGCTTTAAGTACTGCTACACACGTTTTTGTTCGCAACGATTCAGTCCGTCCGTCATTGTCTCATCCTTATGATGACCCATTTCCCGTCATCAATCGAAAATCAAAATACTACGAAATATTAATTAAAGGTACACGTACTCAAATCAACATAGATCGATTAAAACCAGTGTTTTTTTGTAATGAAAGTATGACGGCTCTCGAAACGCCTAGCGTAACAAACGAAACACAACAAAAATCTAAGCGTAGGATTCATTTCGAATAACGAATGGTATCGCTACATCTAGCAGGGGAGTATTGTGGCAACTTCAACAACAATAATTTATCGACAGGTTACCACCAATTAAAATTATTCCTTTTTTTTCTGTCGAGAGTGTAACAAAAACGTGTTGTACCAATAAGCGCGCTAATTATTGTTGTGAATGTTAGTTTAAGTTATTTAATTAAATAAAATATTATAGGCACAATAAATCTTTGCCAAATATATGTTATATAGGTATACACTGTAAGGTTATATATATAAATGCACTAGTTCTTAACTACTTCTCCAACAGCGACAATAATGGACAAGTGACTACAATAAAAATAACGACGGAGACATTGGTGGTATAAGTAATAATCATAATATTAGAATATAGTTTATACAGAGTAAACAAATATTATAAGCATTATATAAATAAAAAAATAAGTAGGAGTATCACACTCTCTAATGTCTAGACATACAAAATTATTGATTTTAAAAATTGAAATGAATACACAAATACCAGATAATTTAGAAAAATAAATAAACTAAAATTCTTTTTTTTTTCTCTTCAAAAAAAAATATATATATTTTACATAGTTTCATATGGACCAAGACACATTACTGTTGCAAACCCTTATAAAAATTGAAACAAATTTAAGGAAAACGCCTAGTCGTCCGTACAAAAAAGAAACTATTGAAAACACATTGGTAGAATTAGAAACACTAAAAGACCAATTTAGAAATCTCGATCAAGACAAAATATCTGTAGAACTAAAAGTTCAATTTAAGATTACATATATAAATTTAAAAGAAAATTTTGAGGAACAATTGGAAAATTATAAAATGGCTTTTAATATGGAACTTGTAATGAAGACATTGCCTAGTTTCTCTGGCAAATTTGAGGAAGTCGAAAACTTTTGCAAATTTGTCGAAATACTATCAAAAAATCTGTTAGAAACTGGTAAAACAGATCTATTAGAATTTGTTTACCACATAAAACTCACCCAAAAGGTGAAGACGGCAATAGGCTCAATTCAAATACCTAGCACATTAGAAGAACTCTATAGTTCAATCAGAAGCAATTTTAAAAACCCACAGACAATACCTACACTACACAACACCTTAAATAATTTACAACAACGAGGTAGCGTTGATAATTTTAGAGATAAGGTAGTTAGTCTGATTACCCAACTAAAAGATCTACAGATTCAAGAATTAGGAAATACAGCATCTACAGCTGAACGGAAGGTTATCACCAAGATGAACGACAACTATGCTCTCACGGTATTTAAAAAGGGAATTGACGAAAAATATAAACAGACTCTATTCGCTGCACAACCCCAATCGTTAACTCAAGCAGTCAACTTAGCTCTAGAATTGGAAAAAGACGATAGCTTCCAAAACAATATCTCAGATACTTAGAATAAACAATCAGAATAATAGAATAAACAAAACACGAAACAAATTCCAATACACCCTCCAAAATTCATACTAGACCAATAACCAAAGAAATTTCAACACTCAAAGAAGTTTTACACAACGAAACCGAAACCCCACATTCAATAACAATAAACACATACAACAATTCCAGACAAAACACAAATATGCACAACACCAGACAGAACACAAATATGCAAAACAATTTCAGATATCCCCATCGTTCCCATAATATTAATCAAAATAATAGAAGAAGACACTTAAACGTTGTATAGAACCAGGGAAACGGATTACCATCACTGGCGTATAAACACACCAAAAATTCTTAATATATCGAATAAAACCACCTCTTATGTTATACTTCAGACTAAGCAAAATAAAACTATAAGATTACTAGTTGATACAGGAGCGGATATTTCAATAATAAAATCTTACATATTACATATCACAAAAGCTAACCTAATAAACAATATATACAATCTAAGTGGAATAACTAAAGAAACTGTACATACTATTGGAACAACATTTATAAAACTACAGGTAGGACAAACAGAACTAACACATGAATTCTATGTGTGAAGGATAATTTCCCAATATTCACAGAATATTAGGAATTGATTTCTTGAAAGATTACCTGTGCAAACTAGACTTCGAACAATGACTATGGAAATCCATACAAATAATTTAGACATCGTACTACCAATGGAAATTAACAAACCCAAAATAATCTCAATACCACCCAGATCAGAGATAATACATCCAATAAAAATGAAATTAAAAGAGGATTCACTTATCTTAAACAAAGAATTTTAAAAAGGAGTGTTTTTGGCAAATTGTATAATTCCACTTAATGGGATAAACCACGTTAGAATTTTAAATACAATAGCACAAACAATAAACCTTAAAAATCTCAACGTACAAATTGAACCCCTTAAAAATTATCACATACTAAATACTAAAACACAAAACAAAGCCAACAAAGAGCGACTTAACAGACTGTTGGATACAATAAACATAAATCAAGAAGATAAAATTGCTAAGGATTCATTAATAGAGATATTTAAAGATTTCCACGACATATTTCACTTAGACGGAGAAAAACTCACGACGAATAATTTCTATGCGCAGAAACTTCAGACAAACGATAACACACCAGTTTACATCAAAAATTATCGTCTTCCACAAACCCAAACTGAGGAAATTAATAATCAAGTACAGAAGCTAATAGACGAAGACATAGTAGAACCTTCGGTAAGCCCTTATAATTTATCCTTATTAATTGTACCTAAAAAGACAACTAACGACCCACAAAAATGGCGACTTGCAGTAGACTTTAGAAAATTGAACGACAAATTGGTAAACGACAAATTTTCACTAAGTAGACTTGAAGACGTTCTTGACAAACTGAGAAGAGCTAAATATTTTTCTACGTTAGATATGACTAGTTCTTTTCACCAAATAAACCTACACAAAGATTCCAGACCCCTAACAGCTTTCTCAACAAATAAAGAACATTTCCTATTTAAACGACTACCATTCGGACTCAAAATTTCATCAAACAGTTTTCAGAGAATGCTCACAATAGCTTTAAGTGGACTGGACTCCAACGCCTTCCTCTATGTGGACGATATCATTATATTTGGCTGCACACTCAAACACCACAACGACAATCTCAAAAGTATTTACTAGATTACAGAAATATAGCTTAAAACTCAATGCTAGTAAATGTAACTTTTTGGTACCCGAAGTCATATATCTTGGACATCTGATCACTAAGAATGGCGTCCAAACCGACCCTTCGAAATTCAATGTTATAAAAAACTATCCCACACCCAAAAATGCAGACGAGGTAAGACGATTCGTCGCACTTTGTAATTACTACAGAAGATTTATAAAAGATTTTGCACAAATTGCAAAATGTCTAAACTCCTTATTAAAAAAGCATCAACCATTTATATGGTCAAACGAATGCCAAAAAGCATTCGAAACTTTAAAACAAAAATTAATGAATCCCGCTATACTACAATACTCTGACTTTGACAAACCATTTATATTGACAACAGATGCCTCAGATTACGCATTAGGAGCCATATTATCACAGGGAGAAATTGGACACGATTTACCAATTTCATATGCAAGCACTACCCTTTCAAAGCATGTCATAAACAAACCCATAATAGAAAAAGAATTACTCGCTATTCATTGGGGTATTAAATTTTTCAGACCATATCTGTACGGTCGTAAATTTGTGGTTATTACAGACCATAGACCACTAGTGTCACTATTCACTCACAATAGCCCATTATCCAAAATGGCACTAGAATGGAATTATGCGATTATGATTTTACAGTAATATACAAAAAAAGAAGTAATAATACAAATGCTGACGCTTTATCACGGATTAATATAGATACTGATATGACATGATACCTAAGAAGGTAAATGTAATAACAAGAGGGCAAAAGTTAAAAATGATGAATAATGAAAAGATAGCAGATAACGCTAAAAGTAAGAATAATAACAAGAATAATGATATTAACAATACAGACTGTACTAACCAACCCACGTCTGGCCAACTTCATATATGGGAATGTACTTCAATGTCTGATCTAAATAAATTAAAGAAATTAAAAATTGAATTTATCAAGGGCAAAAACAAAACAAAGAAGAAAATTAATATCGATATAAATGAAAAAGATATACTATTACGATGCAGTGAAAATCTACCGAATTTCGATTCCATTATGGATAAACTGACATCAAGACTGATTAAAGAGAAAATATTTGCTAAAGGAGATTTCAAATTATAGATGAAAAAGATTTTAAAGAAAAAGTAAATAAAAAATTACACAAGATAAATAATGATGGCCAAAAATTGATTATTATATTGTACAAAGACCCTCAAAAGATTAATGATAAATTGATACAATTTAAACTAATACAAGAATACCACAATAGTCCACACGGCGGACATTTAGGAGTTAGAAAAGCTCTCTTAAAACTCAAACAAAGGTATCTATGGAAAAACATGAACAAAATGATTAAGAATTTCGTGAATAATTGCAAAGACTGTAAATTAAATAAATATATAAGACATGTCAAAAAACCACAAGTTATAACAAACACACCCACTACAAGCTTTGAAATAGTAGAAATAGATACAGTAGGATCATTGAGGATAGCAAATGGTTTTAGGTATATACTAACTATGCAAGGCGAGTTAACAAAATACATAATAGCATGTCCGATACAAAGTAAAGACGCTAAAACAATAGCGAAAACAATTATTGAACAAGGCATACTAAAATATGGTCATTTCAAGATATTAAAATCAGACAGGGGAACAGAATTCACAAATGAACTACTGAAAAACATATTTGAACTCCTCAAAATTCAACAAATGTTTTCGACCTCTTACCATTATCAAACTTTAGGCTCCGTTGAAAGAAATCATCGCGTTATGAATGAATACATGTTGTCATTCGCAGAAAATGACAATTGGGATAAATGGATACCTTATTATTGTTTTGCATATAACACCACCCCACATGTAACGACTGGTAATACACCCTACGAACTAGTATTTGGAAGAATAGCCTATCTGCCAAATGATAGCATTAATACAAATAAAATAAGTCAAGATTTAGACAATTATTATGATGAATTAAAAGTCAGGTCAGGAGCTTTTTCCCAATCGTTAAAAAAAAAATAAGTTTCCCTTTTTCTATTTAAAATATTTTAGATTTTATTAGATACAAATGGCGACGTCAATCGAAAGATGAATACAATATAATACAATGCAAATAAAAAAAACCAAACAAGCACGTGAATTTAGCAACGAAAATCCTTTTAATTTATATATAACAGGGTGACCCAACAAAAAGCCAGAATAAAATTTTCTATAAAAAGAGCAAAGAAATTTTTAGAAAAAGAAAAACATAAAAGAACATTAAAGAATAATGCTAAAGCAAGCAAACCTTTGAATTTGGGAATAGGAGACTATGTACTATTAAGAAATATGACAAAACCGAAAAATTAAAAAACCCTGTGTCGGTCCATACGAGATAATCGCAAGAAATGGTGTAAACTCCACCATTAAAATAAATAACACGTTAAGAATATTTCACAATAACTTACTAAAACCATATGGTATAAAAAAACAACATACATTTTAGAATAATTAATAATAGCACTTAATCTTAATATAATTTAAAATAAACATTATATACATATTTTTTTTTTATTATTATATATATATAGTACAGACAGAAAAATATCCCTATCCCTATTGGATAGGGGTGTAGTGTGCTCACAATTAAGTGAACACATTCACTCAATTATTTTATTAACTCAGTTTAACATACATTCTACTTTTTTGCTTACTGTAGTGAGGCGTAAATGCAGGTCACATTATTGTTATTTTTATTTTTAAGTTAATATGCAAAAATAGAATTTATGTCAAGAATAACCTTTTGCATGTATATGCATTGGTTTATCGGGATGGTATCGTAAGTTTATCAAAAACTACGCTACAATTTCTCCACCATTAACTGATCTTCTAAAAATCAAACATAAGTTTGAATAGTCGGAGGGAGCTGAAAGCGCATTCGTAGACTTAAAGAAAGCATTGAGTACTGCTCCGGTTTTGCATAGTCCAAATTTTTCACTTCCATTTTTTATTTCATTGTGATGCCAGCCGAAGTGGTAAAGGAAGTGTTTTGGTACAGAAAAGTGTGGAAGGTGAAGATGTCCCCATTGCATTCGTGTATAAGAAGCTTAATAAGGCTCAACCTAATTATTCTGTCACTGAACAAGAATGCTTAGCAGCAATCACTTTTCAAAGTTTGCTTTAATCTATCTTATTAAGAGGTTTACGGCAGATGCGGTAGTTTAGCATTTAGAAAATGATGTCTTTCTTCTTTTCGGCGTTCCTGAAGCTCTAGTTTCTGACAATGCTACCAACTTCAAATCGAAACACTTCAATATGTTGTTAACTAGATACCGTGTCAAACATATTTTCACCGCAATATATGCACCCCAAGCTAATGGGTTCGAAAGAGAGAATAGGTCTCTTTTAGCTGCAATTAAAGTTTATGTAAGACCTGACCAGAAAAATTGGGATGAGAATCCGGACTCATTTGAAATTATTCGACGTAATGCCAAACAAATGATAGCTAAGCAATTTGAGCGTAACGAAAATAGATACAACCTTCGTTTAAAATTTGTCAATTTTCAAGAGGGTCAAGAAGTTTACAGCTAAGCTAGCGCCGCCATTTATAAACGCTAGGGTGAAACGTAATTATTATTTCGAGTTAGAAGATATGACAGGTAAATTATTAGGAATATATCATGCGAAAGATATTAAGCCTTAAAGTAAATATCGTCCTCTAGTGAAATTGGTCTTTGGGTCTTGCGACCCTGAATACAATCTGCGGTGGGGGAATTGTAATGGAGTCATCTACTTCTGGCTTGTATAGGAGGCGTATTGGAGAGCGGGTAAAATAGGAATGTCTGAAGTTGGATTAAAAAAAAGAATTAAAAAAGAAAAAACAAGTAAGAAAACTAAATTTGGTTTAGTCCAAATCTTAAATACTCTCCACCTCCACAACGATGGTGTACGTATTACGTACGTATTACGTATTAGCATGCAAGTCTACTTTTACTTTGAATATGGTTTTTTGTAAATTGTGATTTTTTCTAAATTGTTATCCTACCATGTTCATTTTTAGTACATCGATGGATGGTTTCAATAAGTGCATAAAATTTCAAGTTCACAGGTCAACTTTAATAGCAGATAAAGGATTTTTGTCAATTGTGAGCGCGTATATTATTCGATCACCCCCATTTTTGGCACATTTTTGGATGGGATAACTGTGTACACGCATACCAAGTTCCTAGGTCAACTTTTGTGGCAGATATATAGATTTTTATTTATTGTGGGCGTGTATGTAATTAGAATGCGTCCATTTTTGGCTTATATATGAAGCTAATATTTAAAGATGTACATACTAAATTTCAAGTTTATAGCTAAATTTTTGTGGCAGATAAATAGATTTTTGTCGATTGTGGGTGTGGCTCTTTACCGATTTTGCCCATTTTAAATAGCGATCTGCGTACAAAAACTAAAAATGCCTTTACTTAATTTCAGGTTAATATCTCAAAATTACGCTTGTAAGAATTCCAACAATAGACAGACACACGGACATACATGTCTAAATCGGTTCAGTTTTGGACGCTGATCAAGAATAAAGAAGAACACACTTAGTATACCCTCATCACTGTGGTGGAGGGTATAAAAAAAAGGCGCGAAACACAAGGAAAAATACGTGGTTGACAAATTTGGAAGTACCGAAATTAAATATTTGAAGTATATGAAAAATTCCTCGAAATAATAAGGAAATTGATTGACTACTGCTACAAGTAACCATTTCGTTCTACGAATCCACCACTTAAAATTGTTGTGGTTGGTGGAGCTATAGATTTGTTAAAGCTTTTGTGATTCTTTGCGGGACGATGGACTTGCCAATACTATATCTTTAAAATCTGAGGAGTGAAAATCTCTTGAACTAGCTGGATAAATAAGTTGTGTTTTGATACAAGAAAACAAGTCTGATAGTGGCTTAGGGAGCGGTGTTTGAATGCCTTGCAGAGGCAGAGTAGATGCTTTACAATTACGATTGCTGCTGACAAGCCCGCAGGCTTGTTGCTTGAGACGAGGTAAACGATTAAAATTTTAAGTTTTGTATTTTGTATATATATATATATGTATATTTACTTGATTAATTTCGTTGCATTTTCAAAACGATGATTATTATGATGATTAATGTAACCAGGACAATAGACGAGACTGAATATGTCACACACAAATTAAATTCTTTAATTTCACTGTATTTTCAAAATTCTTGGAGTCGATATAGTCCAAATCGACTTCATGGTTTTCTTCTGCTACATTTAATAATTTCTGCCGGAAACTGGGTTTTACCATATGACATTCGTATTATATACGTGCCATTCAGCTGTCTCGTTGAATTTTTTGATGTTACGGATCCTTCAGAGTTTTTTTTAAAATATAAGATCCGCACCGATCAGTTAGACCACAGCCTTTGAGTTTTTCTGGAATGTGCAATTCATCTTCTTTTCCCGCAATATGCCAACAATACAATCATCCTGGTCCAAATCGACAAGGCTTTTAATTTCGCAAATAGTTAAATTACTTAATTTGAAGCAACCGGGCTTAATACCGAATACGTCTTCTCGGTCTAACAGTAATTCCTCAAATTTTAATCTGATTTGCCTGCCCTTCAATATAGCGGCTTTTACAATTAATTTGTTATACGGTCTTTGACTTATTCTAGGGACCGACAGCACCTACAGTAGATGTGTTTGATTAGAGTACACCAATAGTTTTGCATACTCCAATGCTTTCAACTCATTTACATATGGTAAGGTGTCCAATTCATTTACCATAGTGTTAATTTTACCTGCATTAAGGATGTTGGTATTCATTATACTAGCTTAAGCCATTTGACATTCTAACACGATTTCGTTAACTTCGGCCCTTATCAAAAGCACTTGATTCAGGAATAATTGGCTGAAGTGATGTGGACCAGACACAAGGTCATAAAATGTAATAGTGTAAACATTGTTATACAAAATTTTATATGTCAAAATTATATCTATATCAATATTGAATTTAAACCTTTTATAGAAACTAATTTAGATTGAGAAAATTTTTTAATCATACATTCAATAATATTAATTTTAATAATAATGATAATTATTTTTGAATGTTTTTTTAATATATCTATTGAGTGTTAATAACATCACAATTGTATATTTCTTGTTCAATGTCTTTCCTTTTATAAAATGTATTTGTGTTTTGGGCATTAATCGTTATTTAGCTAAGATAAAAAAAATAAGAACAATATTCAATTATTCCACGTGTATATTGTGGTCCATGATTTTACCGTAATGGTTCATGATTTTTGTGGTGCGCTTGGCAGTACTAGTGTCATCGACAACGATTTCAAAATTGTGGACGCCGCCGATGATTGCGACAGACTTAATTTATTTTATTTCAGTTTTATTTATTTTATGTTCTTAACACATTCGCGACGGGGCGTTGCTGGCTGTGCTTACTGTGGGTACGGGGCCGTTTTTTGTCAATTGTTACAATCGCGCATAGGTGTAGAAAAATTGCTATAACTTTTTATGTAATTAATATTTCTGTGTTGAGGGCTCATTGGTTGCTTCTTTGGTATTAGAATGTGATATATCAGGGCTTTCTTCTATCCATCTTTCCGCTTAACTCAACATGAAATCGTGAAATCTAATTTTTGATTGCGAATTCAGTGTTTGATAAATACGGAATGAATTAAATATGGCGCAGTGAAGAAGGTAGAAAAAGGCCTTTTTAGTCCATTTGAGTAATTTGAATTTGTAAAATGACATTTTTAAAGAATTGTTAAACGATAACTTAAGTGACGACATAAAGCGTCATCCGCACCCAAGGAAAAATTTTAAATGACGACATTGGGCGTCATCCGTCGCGAATGTGTTAATATATGATTTATGATATTTTTTATTGGAGTACATTTCTATAGTCACCCTATTATTCCTAGCTATACGTTCCTTTCCGTACAGCGGGCGATGTTTAGCTTTTATCCTATTTAATCGTTAATTCCGAGCATTTTGTTCGGCTTTTTTTTGCGAGGGTGAGAAATAAGGCTGAATATTCAAGGAGTGAATATAATTAAGAATAGTTGGAGTGAGTAACCCTCTCTCATTATCCGAGACCAAAATCTTGGGTACAGAAAAATAATGAAGAACCTCTTTGAGAACTCTACGTAATTCAATAGCTGACTTATTTTTTACAAAAAACAATTTTGAAAATTTTGAAAATTTGTCAATACAACTGAGAAATTTCAGTCTATGCAACTGAAAAATATCTACATGTAAAATTTCGCAAGGATACCTAGAAATAGGTGTGGGTTGTAATTTGAGTTTTGCAGGATATCTGTCATATTTCCTTGTCTTACATATTTCACAATCCTTAACAAGTTGTCTAACCAATTATGCCATTTTCACAAAATAATATTCCTCTAAATTTTCTTTAACATTTTCTTTGGGGTTTTTATGAGCTCTGTTATGTTATATTCGTATTATGTAAACCTTTCTTTCTTCATTTGCTACATCTTCGACCAATCTTTGCGTTATACGAATTTTATATGTAGTAAAGTGGTCCAAATATACTTGTTGCAGAAGGCTTAAGTATTTTTCAGCGATTTTAATGCCATTAATTATGTTTGGCCTTAATTTTCTTTTTAATATGTCGGTCAAATTAGTTTCATCATAAGTTTTATTTAAGTGGGTTTCGAGTCGAAACCACGCGTCAGCGACCATATTCGATTTGCCTGGTTTATATAAATTAAGTAATTTAAATATTTTTTCTGTTTTTAAAAACAATATAAGTTACGCTGAAAAGCGTCTTTATTTTTCTTAATTCAAAAATGAACTGAGTGCTCCTTAAACTAATTTACAATTATTTATATTATTCTACAAGCATTTGCAAATGAAATACGATTCGTACTAACACGTGCCAAGCTATGTTCTGTTAACATAGCCAAACGACATAGAATTTGCTGAATTTGCGCTTACAACCATGAGAACGGAAAGTTTCTCATGATAATATTAGTAGTATTCTAAAGAAATAAGTTTTGCTGTGTTTGCAGTTATGATTGTGTGAACGGACAGTTTCTCATGATTAGTATTGTTAATATAAATGGTATTAACTTACTATTTTACTAGGATTATTTGGTTCTTGCACTGTTATTTTAAGATTATTCGAAGGATAAAACTTTCTTGACAAATACCTGAACAGACACCAAATTATTATTATAGCAACAGATATCATTACCATAGTGGATGTAACCACCATATTTTGTTTCTTTATTAAGTCAATTTTTTTCGTATTGTTAATATGTAACTCTTTTACCATTTCCAAGGATAAAATTTCCCTGATTCCAGCCTTATTGGAAGGCTTCTGAAGAATTGAAGGCAACGAATAACTGTCTGACATATGAATGGATTTAAAAATTTTCTCATACATATCGATTGAAACATTATGATGTTTAATTAGATATGTTCCTTCAAGATTAATGCAATCAGTGCCCATACAAATTTTTCCTTTGTAATAATTTGCAAATACTATATCAGAAGATATTTCTTCAATATTAGATACATGTTGTGCGTTAGTGTTCTTACAAAAATGTTACTTTCTATTTAATAATGGTGGAATACAAGTTGAATTGCTTATATTTATAATGTTTTATTTATTTATTATACCTAATATTTTACTGTCATTGCCAGTTCATTTCTTACAGTTTCATTGTTTGGAAATACTTTTAATATATCTTTAGTGATTTTACTTAATTCGTTTATTTTTTTCTCCGTCAGTTTATTTATTATAAATTGATTATTATTATTTTGCAAGGCCTTGTTAATTTTATTTACTAAAATTTCATAATCATATCTATCAGGAGTTCCTGCTATCCACTTCCAAGCGGATCCCAGGAAGTCTAATGATCTTTTTTGTTTACTTTTACTTAATCTATGAATAATATGTATATTCAGCTTCTTTCAAATGATTTAATAATATGGGTATATAGGGATGGGTTCCTGGAATATATTGGACAATGTTTTGCTCAGCTGTCATTATAACGTCTTTGAATTTTCCTAAACCTATTTCATGTATTATTTTTAAGGAACATTCTTGAATTTTGGCTTCTCCTTCTTTAATGGCAATAAATTTAGCATTAGAAGAGTTTAGAATTTGAATTTCTGCTGCGCAATTGACAGTTATTACCCTGAAATAATAATAGTTTATTTTCTTATGTCTTTACTAATTGCTTCACCACCAAGAACCATTCAGCTAAAACTACAGCCAAGGCCAGAGCCAATGTATGTTAACCAATCCATACAAACACAAAGAGTAAACTACATGAACAGACTAGCATATGACAACAGATTTCATGGACGTAGACCACCATCATCTGTGTTGGCACAATCAAATAAGAGACAACGAAACTTTCACATAGAACCTATTACTGAAGAAGATTATCAACAACAAATTGATAGGGTTGACGGTGAATATGAACAGCCACTATCTGAATACATAGAAACCTATGAAAATAACGAGGAGGAAATGGATAAATTCAAAGACGTCCATTTTTTAGAGTGAAGAACTCCTCATTACCATATTTAGAGTCAAAGCTAAGTAATGGGGGGATAATTAAAATACTAATAGACACAGGATCGAATAAAAATTACATCCAACCAAGATTGGTAAAAAAACCAATCCCAAATGAAACAACTTTTTTTGCTAACTGTCTAATAAAGTGAAAGTTAGCCACCCTGCTTTACTTAATCTTTTTGGCTTAAAAGAACATGCAATAAAATAGTTTAAAGTTTAAAAGATCTGTCCGCTGTTCAGTTGATGTTCAGCTTTTGAAGTGAGTGGTTGTATTTTTCAGTGCTCGGAAATAAATTTATTCGTGTGTTGGAAATATTATATATATAATAATAAAATATAATATAAAATATTATTGTAAATAATATTATAATTTATTGTGTGCCTGCAATAATATATTTGAATCAAATATTGTGAAGTAAAATAATATAACTATTATTATTTATATTTTTCTAGATATTTTCTTTTCTTTTGTGGTTTTTAGGTTTAATTGGTTTGATGTCTATTTTGAATATATATTTATTTATTTATTATATTTATTGTATTTATATATTATTTATTATGTTTATTGAAATTTTGTTGTTGCTTTCTATTCTTTTTTTTTCTAGGTTGCTCACACATACATAAAGTACACTTACACCATATACACATTAATTTACACATTTTAGGACATACAGTAGGTTAGTTTTGTAGGGCTATGCCACCCAAAAAGGTGGCAGCAGTTGATGTTGGAGGATCCAGCACTTCTGCAAGGGAGACGTCTGGTAAGGATCCCTCGGGGATTTTTTTTTATTTTATTATATAACCATCCACTTAGGGAAAGACCCCTATATGTGCAAGCATGGTGGGGTTAGAAGGAATTAGAGGAAGGAGGATAGAGGAAGTAGTGTTTGTGTACATTAATTTTGAAATTGCGCACACTAGGCATGGTGGGAAACACCTCTGGAGGTAGGTGGTTCCAGAGGCGAACACCTCGGTTAAAGAACGAACCACTTCGGTAATGCGTTGTGCAATATGTTGGCAACTCCATAACAAATGGGTGAGATCGGTGAGCAAGCGTGGTTGTCCTACTAAAGGGTGTCGGCGGAGGACACATCTCTTTTAACTCTCTAGAAGATATGCCATAGAAGTACCTGTACAAAGGCACAACACAGCTCATATTTCGTCGGTGTTCAAGTGTGTCGAGAGAGTTAGATACTTCCTCGTCACCTATGATCACCAGAACCTTTCGCTGTATACGGTAGAGAATCTCCATACATGTGTTAGACGCTGCCGCTCACACGTGCGAGTTATGCTCAAGTTTCGTTCGAATATAGGCGGTGTAAATATTTCGGATGTCAAAAAAATATTTTACACCGTGCTTTGTGTTTTGTTGTCGTTAAAACGAACCCTGTTTAGTTGACCCCATTCGGAGATTTTCATGAGGTCGGGTTTAATGAGTCATTCATTACGCAACGTTTGTTTTCTATCTCCGCGCTGCTAGGCCTTTTATTAAAGGAAAACGAATGACATAGAGTGCTGTCATCATCGAAAGAGTAAACAGGGTTCTCCGTCAAGCACAGAAGGTCATTGATGAACATCAGGAAAAGGGAAGGGGAGAGAAAAGAATGCTGAGGTACGCCTGCATTTAGGGTATACTGATATGATGAGTAACCGTCAATCACAATTTGGACAACAGAGCATCATGCCGTACTCTGTCAAACGCCTTAGAGATATCCAAAGCAACAACCTTACTTTCGCCAAAGTGGCGAATAGCTCAATACCACTTTTCCGTTAGGTAGGCTAATAAATCGCCAGTGGACCGATTTTCGCGAAATCCGTATTGACGGTCGCTGATTATGTTGTTGGCCTCAAGATAACTCATTAGGTAGGAGTTTAAAATAGTATCAATTGTTTTGGCTATGGCACTACAAAAAGCGATTGGCCGATAGTTTGCAGGGTCTGAAGTGGTACCTTTTTTTTGGTACCGGTTCTACAGTGGCAATCTTCCAGCATGTTGGGTAAGTGTTTGCATGGTAACACTTACTAAAAAGTAGAGGGTGTATGCCATCCGGCCCTGGAATTTTGCAAGTGTTAAAACTAGCAAGGACCTTTTTTACTGCCCGGGTACGAAAGAATAGATTAGACATCGTATGTGCTACTCTTTCGACTCTAGGAAGCGGTTGATTGCTGTGTGGTAGGAGGGAGTTTAAAGCAAACATTTCAGCTAATACATCAGCTTTATCAACCGGGTCAGTTATTATTTGGTCGCCTATAAAGAGAGATGGAATTGATGCCGAAGTTTGATTTTTACATCTCTTTATAAACGACCAAAAACTCGTACTGCGACTGCGTACTTTAGTACGCTCGTGCAGAGCTTTTACACAACGTAGTACCTGGTTGCATCTGTTTCTAGCTTGTTTGCGAAGTAGATTAGTTTGATCGTTTAGATTCAAAAGTCTTAACTTCGTACTTATCGGGGTGTGAAGTGAGAAAAGGGTCTAGAGTATTAGTGTGCAACCCATCTACGCTTGGAATGTGCATCTGTTCATAGACTAATTGAGTTAAGCATAATTTCAGCGTCGAGTCCCTCCGGGGATGTGTGGGTCTAATGGCGTAGCCAAGACATATTGTGAACATTGAAATCACCAACAACAACGATTTCACTGTTCGGGTAGTCCTGGAAAAAATTTGTGATGGTATTAGAGAGGGTGTCAAAGCCACTAACGGAAACTACTTGGGCTTCGATAAACGAACCCGAAATGCAACGTATGTGTCCGAATCATAAATTTTACCCAAGATGTGGTAAATTGGTTGTTACTGGCACTGGAACACTATACCATTGCGTATGTATACCACAAGGCCTCTGTGGAGGATAAAGTTGGGAAAAATGTGGTACCCAGGCAGGTGGAAATCCTGGGGATCGGAATCTGCAGCCACCTGAGTCTCACATAAGGCAAATACATCGGGCCGAAACTTACGTGAGTGGGCATATACAGCGAAAAAGTTCGCCCGCAGTCCGCGAATGTTACAGAAATCTATTCTGAATTATCACACCATACCGAGTGAGCGCAATACAAAGACGGGCGGACTTGTGCTTTGAGTAGCTATAAGATACAACTGAGGAAGGAGGGAAGAGGGGCTCAATCGGCAAGTGTTTGGCCTTTACCGATCTGACACCCGCCCCAACCGAAGTCGCATCCGTCACACTCAATGCACCGGATGTTGGAGGAGAAGGAAAAGAGGAAGGGAGTTATTTTAATTAGGCCATAAAAGCCCTAAGTGGTGGTTTCTGCATAATTATTATTATTGTAATTATTATTATAATTTTTTTAAATTTGTAGAATATTGTTTATGAATTAGTGGATTTGCGTCGGTATTGTATTTATTTGTGGCACTGTGTTTATTAAGGTAAAATTTGTTTTGTAGTTTTGTTGTTGGTGGAGATGCTCTTGTAAGTTTAATTTATAAGAAGTAACTGTTAATTGGTTTAGGTTTATTTTTTATACCCTCCACCTTAGGGAAGAGGGTATATTCACTTTGATCATCCGTTTACAACACATCGAAGGAAGCGTCGGAGACCCCACAAACCATATATATTCTTAATCAGCATGAAAAGAGAAATCGTTTGAGACATGTCCGTCCGTGTGTCCGTGTGTCCGTGTGTCCGCGTGTCCGTGTGTCCGTCTGTTGTTGGCACTCTCACGGTCGTAATTTTTGAGATATCAAATTAAAACTTTGCATACGTATTCTTAGTTCAATTTCGCTATTTCGTATTGAAATTGGGCAAAATCGGTTAAGAGATACGCCCACAATAAACGAAAATCTCATCATACCTCGAAAAAATTGTATCTTTAAAAAATTATATATCGCACAATACTATGCCTATCAAGGTTAAATTTGTTGAATATATAAGTGGTACCGTTATCCAACACTGTGCCAAAAATGGGCGTGATTGAATAACGCAAACGCCTATAATTAAAAAAAAACACTATTTGCGTAAGTACATGAAATACATAAATATGGCATTAGGAGCTTATTTTTTAGAGAATTACAAAAGGTGGAGGGTATTTAAGCTTCGGTCTTAACCGAACTTTTCTATCTTGTTATACCCTCCACCTTAGGGAAGAGGGTATATTCACTTTGATCATCCGTTTACAACACATCGAAGGAAGCGTCGGAGACCCCACAAACCATATATATTCTTAATCAGCATGAAAAGAGAAATCGTTTGAGACATGTCCGTCCGTGTGTCCGTGTGTCCGTCTGTTGTTGGCACTCTCACGGTCGTAATTTTTGAGATATCAAATTGAAACTTTGCATACGTATTCTTAGTTCAATTTCGCTGTTCCGTATTGAAATTGGGCAAAATCGGTTAAGAGACACGCCCACAATAAACGAAAATCTCATCATACCTCGAAAAAATTGTATCTTTAAAAAATTATATATCGCACAATACTATGTCCATCAAGTTGAAATTTGGTATATATATAAAGGGTACCGTTATCCAACACTGTGCCAAAAATGGGCGTGATTGAATAACGAAAACGCCTATAATTAAAAAAAAAACACTATTTGCGTAGGTACATGAAATACATAAATATGGCATTAGGAGCTTATTTTTTAGAGAATTACAAAAGGTGGAGGGTACTTAAGCTTCGGTCTTAACCGAACTTTTCTATCTTGTTTTTCATATTGTTTGTATATTGACACTATTTTTGGGTAATGGAATTTATTTTTATGATTTGTATAACTGTATCTGGTTTATTTTATTATTTTCTTTTGTATGTTGCATTTATTTATTGTAAATATTTTTAGAAGCGGACAAGACTCATCGGAACAGAGACAGACTCACAGACTCTGAGGGTGAGGTATAGTCTGAGGACTCTAGTACCCCTAATCGTAGAGGTAGGCCTAGAAAAAATCCTGGTCCGTTACGTCCGAACGTTCGTCCTAAGGGAATAATAACCCTGATCCGTTGTCCGTCTCGTCTGCACGTTCGACCGAAGATGTCCGATGGGAATACTGTATGCACGATGTAGTCAAAAGGATAAAGGCAATCACGAAGCGCTTAATAGCCGATTGCTCTGGTACTATGACCAAGGTTGCCATGTCTCAATCTGCAATTGGGTTGTATATGAAATACGAAGCGCTGCTGATGGAGATCATCCAGGAGAAGTGTTATCTCCAAGGTCAGTTGGCTGAGGCCAGAAAAATGCTTTCCCGGCCTGCTCCGGTGGTTGCCGCTCCGGTTGTTGCTGCTCCTTCGGCTGCACCGCGGAGGACTATTGTACCACCTGCTCAATTTAAGAAGCCGGTGGAGACATGGTCAGTTGTTGTGAGGTCGAAGGGGGCTACGACCTCCGGGGAGTTAATCCAAAAGTTGTGTAGTGAGGTAGGTTAGGGTTCATGACCTGAAGCCCATAAAAACTGGTGTTGCAGTTTTACGCACTAGGTCAGCGTCGGACAGGGAAAAAATTCTTAGCAATAAGAAGTTTGAAGAGGTGGGCTTTGTGTTTTCCTTTAATGCCCCGAGGAAATCTAGGATGATTATTCGGGGGGTGGAGACACTCGTGACTCCGGACGAACTGATGACAGACTTATATGAGCAGAATATGAAAGAGGCTTTTCCATCTGTAGAAGAATTTAAGCAGAACGTCTCCCTTGTGAGCAAACCTTGGTCAAAAAACGCCGGTAAAATCGTCGATGTTGTAGTGGAAGGACGTGAAGACGCCATTAGGGGTATTGTCGATGTGGTGAGGGTCTACGTCAAGTAGACTGGAGTGCCTTTTTAGCACTAATTGTTAGGGAGTTTGAGAGCCTCTCCGCCTTTTCGTCAGACGACTACGTGTGAGCGGATTGTGATTGAGGGGGTCAGTGACCCCTTTTTTGGCAGGTCCCAGCCGGGGAGCTTGGGGTCCTTTGGTGGACTCCTCGGTTGACGAGGAAGCGTAGGAGGTTCGTCGATTACGGCACCTTTTCCAAAGAGCCAGAACTCACGGCTTAGACCTGAAAGGGCGACGAGCAGAATATCGAAGGTCCCTTGGTGAATACAAAAGCTTAATACTATCGGCCAAATTGAATAATTGGAGAAGTTTTGTCATGAACCAAAGGGATGATCCATGGGGTCGGGTTTACAAAATTTGTAGACAACGAAAGATTTCACTCAACTTTATCAGAGACTAGCTGTTGCCCGCGGTTTCACCCTCGTGGAATTCGGTTATCTCGCGGGATGAAACGTTGCCTATGCCCTTCCCTAGGTTCTGAAATTTTTTAAACCGATATTGCCCGATTTTACTTACAACCTGCAGACACCTAACACATGTGTATCAAATTTCAGCTCGATATCTCAAAAATTACGGTCGTGAGAGTGTCAGGAACAGTCAAACACATGGACACGCGGACGGACATTGTTTAAATTGATTCAATTTTTGATCTTGAGCAAGAATATATAAAGTTTGTGTTGTCTTCGACGCTTCCTTCCGAATGTTGCAAGCCATATAAATGTTGCTCCTCTCCAGATCCTGGTGGTGCATATGTTCTTCGAATTCCATATAAATGTTGCTTCTATTCCAAATTCATTAAAAAATGGTCCGAAAATCCAGTATTGGCCAAAAATCCTCTCCAGAACCTGGTGGTGCATATGTTCTTCGAATTCCATATAAATGTTGCTTCTATTCCAAATTCATTAAAAAATGGTCCGCAAATCCAGTATTGGCCAAAAATCCTCTCCAGAACCTGGAGAGTTCTTCGAATTCTATATAAATGTTGCTTCTATTCCAAATTCATTAAAAAATGGTCCGCAAATCCAGTATTGGCCAAAAATCCTCTCCAGAACCTGGTGGTGCGTCTGGAATGGGAATCGTAACATATGCTCTTAGAATTCCATATAAATGCTTCTTTTATTCGAAATTCATTAAAAAAATGGTCCGAATGGTATTGGCCAAAAATCCTCTCCAGAATGTGGTGGTGCATATGCTCTTAGAATTCCATATAAATGTTGCTTCTATTCGAAATTCATTAAAAAAATGGTCCGAATGGTATTGGCCAAAAATCCTCTCCAGAATGTGGTGGTGCATATGTTCTTCGAATTCCATATAAATGTTGCTTCTATTCCAAATTCATTAAAAAATGGTCCGCAAATCCAGTATTGGCCAAAAATCCTCTCCAGAACCTGGTGATGCATCAGGAGTGGTATTCACACATGCCGTTGTCAGATTTCCCTACTATTTAAATATTGTGAAATACTTATTGTGAATACTTAATTTCTTAATTGTCTGGGTACATGTGAATGCAATGTTTGTATGGCAATATTACTATCAACGGTGGGTACAAAAAGGGGTTATAGTGACATAAGTACAATAGTTGGACATATGGTCTCGGAAAGTTTTTTGTAGATATTGATATGTTCTATAATATTGTAGAACATTTTTTGTTTTAACATCAATACTTTCCGCAGCGTATTCGATGAAAGATATTTTATGGCTAATTTTTTTACACCTTGGGTTAGTAATAGTAGGAATGTCCAGGGATCCCCAAAATTTTTTGGCAATAAATATAGCCTATGTTACTCAGTGATAATGTAGCTTTCTAATAGCGAAAATATTTTTGAAATCGGTTCAGTAGTTTTTGAGTTTACTCGTTACATACAAAAATACAAAAATACAAAAATACAAATCTTTCCTCTTTATAATATTAGTATAGATATAGATATAGATTATGCGCTGTGTTAAAGCAGAAAAGACCTCTTGAACAAAACAATAATTAGATACAATTACAGCGTACATTCTACAACGAACCGTAAACCTGTAGATATATTTTTTGGTCGCAGAGTAGCAACAAACCCTTATGAAATAAATTTGGAAAGAAAAGAAAATAAAGTTAGATTACAGGAAAAACAAAATGCTGACCTTAGGTATCACAATAAGAACAGAGAACAGTTTAGAAACTATAATGTAGGTGACACAATTTATGTAAAAACAAACAAAAGAATAGGTAACAAATTATCCCCTAGATATAAAGAAGAAATAGTAAAAATAAAAATAGTACAGTAATTACAGAATCAGGAAGAGTAGTTCACAAAGGAATCGTAAGAAAGTAACAACATTCCAAATATCCTAATTCATATCCAATTCCCATTTCATATCCACACTCTAATCAATTTCATTTACATTGTGTTTTAATACAAAATAATAAGGAAAAAGTACTAAATAAAAAAATAACAAGATAGAGAAGTTCGGTTAAGACCGAAGCTTAAATACCCTCCACCTTTTATAATCCCCTAAAAAATAAGTTCCTATTGCCATATTTATGTATATGACTATTTCATGTACTTACGCAAATACTGTTTTTTTTTAAGTTATATGCGTTTGCGTTAATTACTCACGCCCATTTTTGGCACAGTGTTGGATAACGGTACCACTTATATTTATACCAAATTTCAACTTGATAGGCATAGTATTGTGCGATATATAATTTTTTAAAGATACAATTTTTTCGAGGTATGTTGAGATTTTCGTTTATTGTGGGCGTGTCTCCTAACAAATTTTGCCCAATTTCAATACAGAACAGCAAAATTAAACTAAGAATAATTGTGCCAAGTTTCAATTTAATATCTCAAAAATTACGACCGTGAGAGTGTCTACAACAGACAGACATGTCTAAAACGATTTCTTTTTTCATACTGATTAAGAATATATTTGGTTTGTGGGATCTCCGAGACTTCCTTCGATGTGTTGTAAACGGATGATCAAAATGAATATACACTCTTCCCTAAGGTGAAGGGTATAAAAAATATATTATCAAAAATATCTTTTTAGATAGATAATTTATATGAATATCATTTGAATAAAAAATATATTGTCAGCAAGTATTTTTTCAGATAGGCAATTTATATTATAATAAAAGTAAATACTATCAACCAAAATAAATTTAGAAAGTATACTGTCAAAGTATATCTTTTTAGATAGGCAGCTTGTATTAATGAAAATGTATGAGGAAAACTTAAGAAACCAAAATATTCCACGAACACATCACCTTAATATGAATAAGAAAATAAATCAATAATAAATATTAAGGAAAATAATAAAAAATAATTTTAAAAAGTAAGAAGCATTTAGTAAAGACTTAAGGAAATAAACTATTATTATTTCAGGGAAATAGCTGTCAATTGTGCAGCAGAAATTAAAATTCTAAACTATTCTAATGCTAAATTTATTGCCATTAAAAAAGGAGAAGCCAAAATTCAAGAATGTTCTTTAAAAATAATACATGAAATAGGTTTAGGAAAATTCAAAGACGTTATAATGACAGCTGAGCAAAACATTGTCCAATATATTCCAGGAACCCGTCCCTATATACCCATATTATTAAATCATTTGAAAGAAGCTGAATATACATATTATTCATAGATTAAGTAAAAGTAAACAAAAAAGATCATTAGACTTCCTGGGATCCGCTTGGAAGTGGATAGCAGGAACTCCTGATAGATATGATTATGAAATTTTAGTAAATAAAATTAACAATATCTTGCAAAATAATAATAATAAATTTATAATAAATAAACTAACGATATAAAAAATACACGAATTAAGTAAAATCACTAACGATATATTAAAAGTATTTCTAAACAATCAAACTGTAAGAAATGAACTGGCAATGACCCTAGAATTTAAATTACAATTTTTAAATAAAGAATTAATTAATTGAGCATGCAGTTCAATGGTCAAAAGCAAACATTGCTAATTCATTTTTATTAAATTAAGAAGAAATGAGTGTAATTCAAAAAATGTTAGAAAAGGAAAATGTACCTTATTTAAATATAGATGAACCCGCGGGCTTTTCCGGTTGTTCCCCTAACGGGCGCGTCCCCACGTGGCGGATAGGGGAATGCTCCGCAGATATGCGGGGTAGGTGGGATAAAGTACCACTCGCGGACCTAGAAACCGGACCTAGATGGAACATGATGCAGAGAAATAACGGCCCTAAGTATCCGGCAAATGAGAGTGATATAATCTCCGGGGACTGCAACGCTCGGGTGGTGGCTCCAAGCTCGAGTGGGTGCTATGCGATTGGTGCCTTAACTGTGCGGATGCTTTCCCCAGGTCTGCATAGTCGACAAATTACTGGGGAACTAAGAGCACGAGTTATATTGCCACGCTCGGGTGCTCAGTACACAAATGTAGGCGAAGAGCGCTTTCAGCGTGTCGACTCCGAGGAGGACCTTGCGAGTGACCTCAGTGATCCCACAAATCAAGTAGCGGAGCTCACTTTGGATCTCCTAAGCGAGGAGGAGGCCTTTCTGGCAACACCTTCTGGCGTGGGGGACCTGGAGGGTGCCTCCGGGACTGTGTTGGGGGACGACGTTGTTGTGGAGGAACCGTCGGAGAAGACAGGCGGGAGGCGTGAAAACATGGACAGGGCACGGCTTTGGAGAAGTCGTAAATCCTCCATCAAGTTTCTCAGGAAACTTGGGGTTCGAGATCCCAGCGTGTTAACCCCGAGAGAGAGGAAATTGATGAGAAAGCACACCTGTCCTTCTGCAGGGGAAGGCAGCGGAAACGGCAGGGATCGCCCTGCCGCCACGTCCGGATCAAGTCAAAGAAACGGACGAGGGGGCAGAGAGATCCCAGGTTCTGTTTGAGCGGATTCGTCCCTCATCGGTAACAGCACTGGCGAAGGGAGGATCGAAGATTCTTCCACCGACATCTCAATCGATGGCGGTAGATTCAGGCTTGGAGAAACCGGCCACTGACGTGCCTACACCTGACAGAAAGGCGAAAAAGAAGAAGAGGAGGAATAAAAAAAAGGGAGCGCAGGGCGTGGACGTCACGAAGGCTTCCTGTAGTGGCGATCCGTCCGAAACGGCTGGTGGAGTGTCGCCGGGGATTGCAGAACTGATCACAAAACCCTCAAATTTGAAGGGTGCGGTGGCCACTGCGGGCACGGCTGTCAGATCCGCTGCCAAGCGGCAACGCTCTAACGATAGTCAGCCTGCTAGTAATAGCAAGCGGGCCAAAGTCACGAACACTCTTGCCTCCGAAATCCAAGTGGCCGTAATCGATCGAGGTCACCCGGAAATGGCTACTGACTACGACTAATGACTACGAGAAATGGCTACTGGTGGAGGAGAAGATCCTTCGCGCCCTACTCGGCGAAATGGAGACTACCGGCAATTCAGTTGGTAGCTTCGATGGAGCGAAGGGGAACAGAGGCGTCAAGGTCATGGGGCGTGGTACGGAAGAGGCACGCGCCTTTCTCCACAACTGCATCCAGGACATGGACGAGCTCTGGCAGGGCGCAAGGCTAGAGGGGGTACCGCTGACGAAGATCCCTCTGGACAGTGAAATTGTGGTTTCCACCTCCAATCCTGGAGGACGAATCCATACTCTCACTGATTAAGCGACAGAATGAGAATCTTCTGTGCGGTGACTGGACTATCACAAGAGGGCTTGTGAGGGACAAAGGAGCAGGCAAAGATCTCTGGATTAGAGTCAGTTCAGAGAGTCTGCGGCTCCTTCACTCCTGTCAAGGCCAAATCAGGTTTGGATTGAATTGTCTTAGGATGATTCTCCCCACCGGTGGAGTAAAGGGTGGCCGTCCAAAAACGAATAAAAGCGGTGCAGATAAACCTGCATCACTCTAAGGCGGCAACGGACGACCTCCTTATATTCATGGGGCAGGAGAGGGTGGGCGTGGCCTTGGTCCAAGAACCCTGGCTACACAAAGGTGGGGTTGGCGGACTAAGGTCACGCAGCTACGATCTCCACGTTCCACGGCAAGAAGGTAAGTGCAGAACTTGTGTACTGGTAAAGAAAGATTTAAACGTATTTTTTCTCTCCCAACACAGCTCCCCTGATGTTACGGCAGTAATGGTTGAAAGGACAGGACAATCGAATTTCCTGCTTACGTCAGCCTACCTGCCATACGATGAAGATGACCCTTCTCCATTGGCCCTCAGATCTCTGATTGCCTGGGCAGAAAAACAACGCACCAACGCACATCACCAGGTATGGGGTAGTTCGGACACCAACAAGAGAGGTGAGTCCATTTTTGACTACATTGTCTCCACTAATCTTATTCTATGCAATCGGGGTAATTATCCCACCTTCATGAATAGGGTTAGGGAACAGGTTAATGATATAACTCTTGTGTCAAACTCCGACTCCTTAAAGGCGAGCAACTGGCATGTGTCCAAAAAATGATCGTTTTCATATCATTTTAGGATACTGTTTGAGGTTCACCTTGGCAGACCGCGCATTGTTCATTTTAGGAATCCTCGGAACACCGACTGGACCAAATTCAACACTCTTATATCGGGTCTAGGTTCTCCCTCCGTGGAGGAACAGATCGACCAAATGAGAGTGGAGAAAACAGTCACTTTCGTCTCCGAGGTACTAAAGAATGCTTTCCTTGAGTCATGCCCTGAGAGCAAATCAGCAAACAAGCGGGACACACCATGGTGGTCACCGAGGCTGAAAGATCTCAGAGGCGACTTAAGAGCGCACTTTAACAGAGCAAAAAAGACTCGAAGCGAACGGGACTGGAATTGTTACAAAGTCCGCCTCAGAGAGTTTAAGAAAGAAACCAAGAGAGCAAAAAGGGAATCGTGGGCAGCCTTCTGTGGGGAGATTGAGAGCACGACAGAAGCGGCAAGACTTCGGAAAGTTCTCTTAAAAACTCCTAATGCGCCGGGCTCTTTGGAAAGAGAGGATGGCGAATACACGAAAAGCAGCACAGAAACCCTGGAGCTATTTATGAAGACACACTTTCCTGGATGCGAGCAGGTGGAAGAGGAGCCGCTGTATTATGTGGCTCCTACCAAATGCGATAACCAGGTAGTGGAGATCATAAACACGATGCCCATGAATGTAAAAATAGCATGGGCGATCAAGTCATTCAAACCGTACAAATCGGCCGGACCGGATGGCATTTTCCCATCCATGCTGCAGCATTCGCTGGACAAAATCGTGCCCTGATTAAAGTACATATTCCGTGGATGCCTGACACTGGGCTAAATTCCGAGAATATGGAAGGAGGTGCGAGTGGTATTTATCCCAAAGGCAGGAAATATAAACCATAGCACAGCAAAGGATTACAGGCCAATGAGCCTTTTATCATTTTTACTAAAAACGCTTGAGAGGCTACTAGGTGTGTATATTGAGACCAATCTGGAGACAGACAATTTTACCGAAGCCCAACACGTCTACCAAAAAGGTAGATCGGTGGATACGGCTCTACCTGAGGTTGTCAGGACAATAGAATATTCCCTAGATAAATAAGAGTTTGTTTTAGGAACCTTCGCTGACATCAAGGGGGCCTTCAACAATGTGGATACAAGCTCGATTCACATGGCGCTACTAAAGATTGGAGTGCACCCGAAAATAGCTCTATGGATTGACACCATGCTACACTGTAGAGCTATAAACTCGACCATGGGTGACTACAGTTTGAGAAAGGCGGTAACCAGAGACACTCCGCAAGGTGGAGTCTTCTCTCCACTGTTGTGGAGCCTGGTCACAAATGACATTCTCACGGAACTGAACACTCGTGGTTTTAAGACGATTGCCTATGCTGACGACGTGGTTATTCTGGTGCAGGGAAAATTTTTACCCACAATCAGTGAACTCACGGAGACAGCTCTGACAAAATTATCCCGATGGGCAGGACGAAATGGTCTTGGCATAAATGCTGCTAAGACGGAGGTCGTTCTATTCACATGAAAATATAAAATACCTCCGTTCAATCCCCCTCGTCTAAAGGGAAGGACTTTGAATCTTAAAGAGAAGCTTAAATATTTGGGCACCGTTCTAGACTCTAAGTTTAACTGGAAGGGCAATGTGGAGCAAAGAACAAGAAAAGCCCTATGTGCCTTCCATTTGTGCCAAAAGATTTTTGGCAAAAGATGGGCATGAAACCGCAAGTCACACATTGGACGTACACAGCGATTGTAAGGCCCATTTTGTCATACGGAGCGCTGGTCTGGTGGAAAGCGGTTAACACCAATACACACCTAAATAGCCTTCGTAAAGTTAACGAGTCACCAGCATCGGCATAACAGGAGCAATAAAGTCAACGCCCCAGGCAGCGCTGGACGTGATGCTTCATTCATGCTTACACCAAGAACACTGCAGCCAAGAGGATTCTCAGATTAAGAGAGTCCCATATGTTAAGACAGTGTCACACTGGGCATGCCTCCATTCTAAAAAAGTTTGGGGGCGTCTCAGTTGATGAAGAAAGTGACTACATGGTGGAGAGATACAACTTTGAAAAAAGTTTTGAAGTAAAAATGCCATCCAGAGAAGAATGGAAGTCTGGCACTATGGGTGCAGACGTAATGGTCTTCACGGACGGCTCCAAGATGGACATGCACACAGGAGCGGAGACGCTCGCAAAAAAACGGTCGTTCTCGCTACCAAGTATCTAAAGCGTTTTTTAGGTCGAGATCGTTGCTATTGATCTGGTAGCACCTCAAAAGTGGTATCCACCTCAAAGGTCGTTATCTGTGTAGACAGCAAAGTGGCAATCTTGACTCTCAACTCTGTGAAGGTCAGGTCCAAATGTGTAGCGCGGTGTCTAAGTTCGCTTGCCGAGATTCTACAGTACGACGTTGTGATCTGCTGGGTTCCTGGACACTCAGGCATACCCGGAAATGAGATTGCTGACGAGTGTGCTAGAATCGAAGCGAGCGGACAAGACATCAGCGAAAGAGTGGTGGTGAAGACCCCCCTCTCTGAACTAAACAGCCGACTGGAAAAGGAGGCGGTGAGATGGACAGATGGAGTACTCTATCGAACTGCACCACATCTCGCACTCTCTGGCTTCGGTTAAACCACAAACGAACTAAAGACCTACTAAGTCTAAATAGGAAATCGATCTCAGCGGTCATAGGAGTCTTAACAAAACACTGTCTCTTAGGCCTCATATACGGCGCCCCGTATAATGACTTCTGTAGAAGCTGCAGGGACGAGGAAGAGGTAAAAACTGTGAAGCATCTGCTGTGTGAATGCCCGGCCCTACAGGGAAAACGACACAAAACAATTGGTGTTAGATTCCCAGAGGGTCTAGTTGAGTAGCACTAGCTGATGTTAGCATTTTAGATCTCAACCGATTTATAGCAGCCTCCGGGTGGCTAAATTGAATTTACTCTGCGTTATGTTATGTTTTCTTCGTCGGGTATCACAATGGGCCTACCTACTGGCCTAAGTGAAGCGCTTTCTATAAGCGCACACCCGTTTAACCTAACCTAACCTAAATATAGATAAAATGTTGGAATTTGATGAAACTAAAATTGCTTTTAATAATAATGAAATGATTTATATCTTATCAATACCAACAATACAGAAGTTTATATAAAACTTCTATTATTACCAATAAAAACCAAAAATAATATTTTTAAATTTGAATATAAAAATGTATTGAAAAACAAGAATAAAATATTGGTATAATAAATAAATGTGTAAAGTATTATAACCTTACAATATGTAAAGAAAACAACATTATAGATATAAGCAATATAACTTGTATTCTACCATTATTAAATAGAAAGTAACATTTTTGTAAGAACACTAACGCACAACATGTATCTAATATTGAAGAAATATCTTCTGATATAGTATTTGCAAATTATTACAAAGGAAAACTTTGTATGGGCACTGATTGCATTAATCTTGAAGGAACATATCTAATTAAACATCATAATGTTTCAATCGATATGTATGAGAAAATTTTTAAATCCATTCATATGTCAGACAGTTATTCGTTGCCTTCAATTCTTCAGAAGCCTTCCAATAAGGCTGGAATCAGGGAAATTTTATCCTTGGAAATGGTAAAAGAGTTACATATTAACAATACGAAAAAAATTGACTTAATAAAGAAACAAAATATGGTGGTTACATCCACTATGGTAATGATATCTGTTGCTATAATAATAATTTGGTGTCTGTTCAGGTATTTGTCAAGAAAGTTTTATCCTTCGAATAATCTTAAAATAACAGTGCAAGAACCAAATAATCCTAGTAAAATAGTAAGTTAATACCATTTATATTAACAATACTAATCATGAGAAACTGTCCGTTCACACAATCATAACTGCAAACACAGCAAAACTTATTTCTTTAGAATACTACTACTGTCCGTTCTCTTGGCTATAAGCGCAAATTTAGCGAAACTCATTTCTTTAGATTACTATTAATATTATCATGAGAAACTTTCCGTTCTCATGGTTGTAAGCGCAAATTCAGCAAATTCTATGTCGTTTGGCTATGTTAACAGAACATAGCTTGGCACGTGTTAGTACGAATCGTATTTCATTTGCAAATGCTTGTAGAATAATATAAATAATTGTAAATTAGTTTAAGGCGCGCTCAGTTCATTTATGAATTAAGAAAAATAAAGACGCTTTTCAGCGTAACTAAAAAATTAATATTGTTTTTGAAAACAAAAAAATAAATAAAATAAATTAATTGGAATATTTGGTCTAGTATTGTAATAAGAAAAATTTAGTTTAAAAAGTTGTAAGGGTGCTTTATAGTATTATTTGTTTTTATTTATTGGCGGAAAGATTTGGTTACAAATGTATGTTTTTGTTAAAGCTATTAAAGCTTCTTGGAGTAAACTCATGCTGTTTAATATGAGTGAGAGATGTGAATACACCTTTTTATAGAAATCATTTATTGTTAAACCAAACTCATCATTTGATACTCTAGGGTGCATATGTTTCTCTTATATGCAAAGTGATTTGTTAAGACCTCTACCATAGCATTCCAATTAAGTGGTGTATTGTAAGTCAACCTTACCTACTATTTTGTTCCTAATAGTACTAAAAACACCGAAATATTTTGATGACCCAATAATAATTAGTTCATATATTTTTAAAACCCTTTCAACGCTTTTTTTCAAAGAGGAAAACTCATTATTAGCTTTTGAAAAATCTCTAATACTTTTTACTATATGTATCTTTCCAAGTCACCTATTTCTCCTGTTTTAATTTCTTGGTCACGTAGAATTTGGTTTTGATGAATGCCTAATAGATTGAGTTAATTGTTTAATTAACGCTGTTTCTACTATTTGTGTAACATAATTTGTTAACTCTGACCTAGCATTGGAACTAGAAGGATTTTGGGCGTTGGAGCTAGAAGGATTTGAATTTGTGCTTTGATTATTTTGTTGTGCACTTAAAGTGTGTCTATGAAGAGGGATAGGATTTGGGTTTGCCATCCTAGTTGTTTTATTTTTACACGTTAGAATAAAACAAGATAGAAAAGTTCGGTTAAGACCGAAGCTTAAATACCCTCCACCTTTTGTAATTCTCTAAAAAATAAGCTCCTATTGCCATATTTATGTATTTCATGTACTTACGCAAATAGTGTTTTTTTTAAATTATAGGTGTTTGCGTTATTCAATCACGCCCATTTTTGGCACAGTGTTGGATAACGGTACCCTTTATATATATACCAAATTTCAACTTGATAGGCATAGTATTGTGCGATATATAATTTTTTAAAGATACAATTTTTTCGAGGTATGATGAGATTTTCGTTTATTGTGGGCGTGTCTCTTAACCGATTTTGCCCAATTTCAATACGGAACAGCGAAATTGAACTAAGAATACGTATGCAAAGTTTCAATTTGATATCTCAAAAATTACGACCGTGAGAGTGCCAACAACAGACGGACACACGGACACACGGACGGACATGTCTCAAACGATTTCTCTTTTCATGCTGATTAAGAATATATATGGTTTGTGGGGTCTCCGACGCTTCCTTCGATGTGTTGTAAACGGATGATCAAAGTGAATATACCCTCTTCCCTAAGGTGGAGGGTATAACAAGATAGAAAAGTTCGGTTAAGACCGAAGCTTAAATACCCTCCACCTTTTGTAATTCTCTAAAAAATAAGCTCCTATTGCCATATTTATGTATTTCATTTACTTACGCAAATAGTGTTTTTTTTAAATTATAGGCGTTTGCGTTATTCAATCACGCCCATTTTTGGCACAGTGTTGGATAACGGTACCCTTTATATATATACCAAATTTCAACTTGATAGGCATAGTATTGTGCGATATATAATTTTTTTAAGATACAATTTTTTCGAGGTATGATGAGATTTTCGTTTATTGTGGGCGTGTCTCTTAACCGATTTTGCCCAATTTCAATACGGAACAGCGAAATTGAACTAAGAATACGTATGCAAAGTTTCAATTTGATATCTCAAAAATTACGACCGTGAGAGTGCCAACAACAGACGGACACACGGACACACGGACGGACATGTCTCAAACGATTTCTCTTTTCATGCTGATTAAGAATATATATGGTTTGTGGGGTCTCCGACGCTTCCTTCGATGTGTTGTAAACGGATGATCAAAGTGAATATACCCTCTTCCCTAAGGTGGAGGGTATAATAAAACAGATTTAATAAACCTTTACTTTTTTTTTGTAGGAAAATATTAACATTTACTTCACAAAATTGGTTTTTATACCCTCCACCTTAGGGAAGAGGGTATATTCACTTTGATCATCCGTTTACAACACATCGAAGGAAGCGTCGGAGACCCCACAAACCATATATATTCTTAATCAGCATGAAAAGAGAAATCGTTTGAGACATGTCCGTCCGTGTGTCCGTGTGTCCGTCTGTTGTTGGCACTCTCACGGTCGTAATTTTTGAGATATCAAATTGAAACTTTGCATACGTATTCTTAGTTCAATTTCGCTGTTCCGTATTGAAATTGGGCAAAATCGGTAAAGAAACACGCCCACAATAAACGAAAATCTCATCATACCTCGAAAAAATTGTATCTTTAAAATATTATATATCGCACAATACTATGCCTATCAAGTTGAAATTTGGTGTATATATAAGTGGTACCGTTATCCAACACTGTGCTAAAAATGGGCGTGATTGAATAACGCAAACGCTTATAATTTAAAAAAAACACTACATGAAATGCATAAATATGGCAATAGGAGCTTATTTTTTAGAGAATTACAAAAGGTGGAGGGTATTTAAGCTTTGGTCTTAACCGAACTTTTCTATCTTGTTTTTTTTTTCACTTGAGCAAAAAAAAATATTTCTTAGTTATATTCAATATTTTAATATTTTTATGATTAATATAATACATTTCAATATTTGCATTTGAGTAATATTCAATGTTTTAATATTTATAGTCAAAATTTGTTCATTATTTAATATAATAGTAAAGTAATATTCAAAATTTAATATAATATATGTTGATGTATTCGAAGAAGTATAAATATACTTTGTAATATATTGTTTTAGATCTAAGTAGTTTTATAATCATATTGTTGTATATATGTTAAGGGATGAGTGTTCCGCTCGATAGGCTAAATGTTGATGATGAATCCGGTTCGTAGGGCCAAATGCTTAGTTGTATAAACTCAATGTATTTAAATGTACAAACGATGTATTCTTATTAAGTTTATTTCAAATATATTGTCCCATAAAAAGAGATAAATTAATTGATACAAGGTGCATATTTTATTATGCGAATAATATGGTTGTTACAATGTGCTTTTATTTTCAGTAAAAAAAAGAGAATCTTAAGTATCACTCAATATTAGAAAAGAAATGAACGAGTTATACATTGTTATATACGCTTTAGAAAGCAAAAGTAAAGAAGAAAAAATAGAGAGAATAACGTGCGAGATGGCACATCATCGATATGTCCCGTTGAAACATGAACAATATATATTTTCTCTTGTCAAATAAATTCTTTTGGTACTTACGTATTAACGATACCACAGATTTGACGCTTTTTAAGTGCTGTCAATCTAAATTTGGTTTTGTTTTTATGTGTTGCCAATCTAAATTTGGTGTTGCTTTTAAGTGCTGCCTATCTAAATGGAGTATTTGGATTTACCAAAAACAGAAGAAGAAGCAATTTTATTTTTGCAGGTGCCAATTCAAATTAAATTTTTGACGCAATTTTTTAGCGCTACGGATATGAGTATTTGGTTTTTGCCAAAAACAGAAGAAGGTCCAATTGTATTTTTGTTTGACGCCATTTTTTACTGCTACGAAAATGCGAATTTGGGATTCGACAAAAACAAAAGAAGAAGCAATTTTATTTCTGCTGGAACTAAATATTTTACCCAAAAACGGAAATGTTACGCATTTCCGTTTCACTAAAAAAACACCAAATTTAGATTGGCAGCACTTGAAAAGCGTCAAATCTAGTGGCGTTTAAATTAGCAGCACTTAAAAAGCGTCAAATATAGTGGCGATTAGTTTAGCAGCACTTAAAAAGCTTCATGGGTGGCGTTAATACATAAGTACCAAAGTGAGTTATGGTGTTATGCAGAAGGCACAGCTGTATGTCCAACATGCGCAGGCAAAGTAAAATGGAAAGAAATGGATCAAAAAGCCTGTGCGGATATTATGTTATCAATCGTTCCTTCAGAACTGGGTTGAATTGCTGATTGTACAACATCTAGAGAAATGTGACTTAAATTAGAAGACACTTTCCAGTCCAAAGGTCCACCCAGAAAGGCTACTCTTCTTAAACGCATAGCATGGTAAAGAATCTAAAGGTCCTGGGGTAGACCCAGGGCCAGCCAGAGTTCAATGCAAAGAAAATTTATTCCTTTTCCGAAATTTGTATATAAAAAAAAGGTGACCTTTTATTTAAGTTTCCTTTCGCAATGATTTATTGATAATGATTAATTATAATGTACTGTACATAACAAAGAAAGGTTTGGTACTTTGCTTTCGGCTGTGTGTAATTAAATAAGTTAACTATGTTTATCTTGTGTTGCTTTGGGTCTTGACTAAGCGTAATGATGTGCAAGTTGTATCTTTGCTAAGTTCAAGTGCAGACGATTCTCTTGCTTATGTATTAGCTAAGGTTAGTTAGCAAGAGCTCAGCCTGTGTTAAAACCTTGTTTGAGATTGAGGGGTTAAGTCGACTCGTATATGACCTAAATTGTTTGTTAAGAACCTAATTTGTTTTAGCTTGCCTAATGAAATGTTCCTAGCTATTTTCGAGAGGAATTTCACTCTCGTACCTATGCTTTGCCTGATTTAGTATACCTAGCTGTGTTAGAGAGGAATTTCACTCTCGTGCCTATGCTTTGCTTAATAAAATTGCCAATGATTTTCCTAATTTAGTATACCTAGCTTTGTTAGAGAGGAATTTCACTCTCGTGCCTATGCTTTGCCTGATTTAGTATAACTAGCTACGTTAGAGAGGAATTTCACTCCCGTGCCTATGCTTTGCCTAAAGAAAAATTCCTAGCTGTGTTAGAGAGGAATTTCACTCTCGTGCCTATGCTTTGCCTGATTTAGTATACATAGCTGTGTTAGAGAGGAATTTTACTCTCGTGCCTATGCTTTGCCTGATTTAGTATACCTAGCTGTGTTTGAAAGGAATTTCACTCTCGTGTCTATGCTTTGCCTAAAGAAATATTCCTAGCTGTGTTAGAGTGGAATTTCACTCTCGTGTCTATGCTTTGCCTAAAGAAATATTCCTAGCTGTGTTAGAGAGGAATTTCACTCTCGTGCCTATGCTTTGCCTGATTTAGTATACATAGCTGTGTTAGAGAGGAATTTTACTCTCGTGCCTATGCTTTGCCTGATTTAGTATACCTAGCTGTGTTTGAAAGGAATTTCACTCTCGTGTCTATGCTTTGCCTAAAGAAATATTCCTAGCTGTGTTAGAGAGGAATTTCACTCTCGTGTCTATGCTTTGCCTAAAGAAATATTCCTAGCTGTGTTAGAGTGGAATTTCACTCTCGTGCCTATGCTTTGCCTGATTTAGTGTACCTAGCTATGTTAGAGAGGAATTTCACTCTAGTGCCTATGCTTTGCCTAAAGAAATATTCCTAGCTGTGTTAGAGAGGAATTTCACTCTCGTGCCTATGCTTTCCCTGATTTAGTATACCTAGCTGTGTTAGAGAGGAATTTTACTCTCGTGCCTATGCTTTGCCTGATTTAGTATACCTAGCTGTGTTAGAGAGGAATTTCACTCTCGTGCCTATGCTTTGCCTGATTTAGTGTACCTAGCTATGTTAGAGAGGAATTTCACTCTATTGCCTATGCTTTGCCTAAAGAAATATTCCTAGCTGTGTTAGAGAGGAATTTCACTCTCGTGCCTATGCTTTGCCTGATTTAGTATACCTAGCTGTGCTAGAGAGGAATTTCACTCTCGTGCCTATGCTTTGCCTGATTTAGTATACCTAGCTGTGTTTGAAAGGAATTTCACTCTCGTGTCTATGCTTTGCCTAAAGAAATATTCCTAGCTGTGTTAGAGTGGAATTTCACTCTCGTACCTATGCTTTGCCTGATTTAGTGTACCTATCTATGTTAGAGAGGAATTTCACTCTCGTGCCTATGCTTTGCCTGATTTAGTATACCTAGCTGTGTTAGAGAGGAATTTCACTCTCGTGTCTATGCTTTGCCTGATTTAGTATGCCTAGCTGTGTTAGAGAGGAATTTCACTCTCGTGCCTATGCTTCGCCTGATTTAGTGTACCTAGCTACGTTAGAGAGGAATTTCACTCCCGTGCCTATTCTTTGCCTGATTTAGTATACCTAGCTGTGTTAGAGAGGAATTTCACTCTCGTGCCTATGCTTTGCCTGATTAGGTATACCTAGCTGTGTTAGAGAGGAATTTCACTCTCGTGCCTATGCTTTGCCTGATTAGGTATACCTAGCTGTGTTAGAGAGGAATTTCACTCTCGTGCCTATGCTTCGCCTGATTTAGTGTACCTAGCTGTGTTAGAGAGGAATTTCACTCTCGTGCCTATGCTTTGCCTGATTTAGTATACCTAGCTGTGTTAGAGAGGAATTTTACTATCGTGCCTATGCTTTGCCTGATTTAGTATACCTAGCTGTGTTTGAAAGGAATTTCACTCTCGTGTCTATGCTTTGCCTAAAGAAATATTCCTAGCTGTGTTAGAGAGGAATTTCACTCTCGTGTCTATGCTTTGCCTAAAGAAATATTCCTAGCTGTGTTAGAGAGGAATTTCACTCTCGTGCCTATGCTTTGCTTAATAAAATTGCCAATGATTTTCCTAATTTAGTATACCTAGCTTTGTTAGAGAGGAATTTCACTCTCGTGCCTATGCTTTGCCTGATTTAGTATAACTAGCTACGTTAGAGAGGAATTTCACTCCCGTGCCTATGCTTTGCCTAAAGAAAAATTCCTAGCTGTGTTAGAGAGGAATTTCACTCTCGTGCCTATGCTTTGCCTGATTTAGTATACATAGCTGTGTTAGAGAGGAATTTTACTCTCGTGCCTATGCTTTGCCTGATTTAGTATACCTAGCTGTGTTTGAAAGGAATTTCACTCTCGTGTCTATGCTTTGCCTAAAGAAATATTCCTAGCTGTGTTAGAGTGGAATTTCACTCTCGTGTCTATGCTTTGCCTAAAGAAATATTCCTAGCTGTGTTAGAGAGGAATTTCACTCTCGTGCCTATGCTTTGCCTGATTTAGTATACATAGCTGTGTTAGAGAGGAATTTTACTCTCGTGCCTATGCTTTGCCTGATTTAGTATACCTAGCTGTGTTTGAAAGGAATTTCACTCTCGTGTCTATGCTTTGCCTAAAGAAATATTCCTAGCTGTGTTAGAGAGGAATTTCACTCTCGTGTCTATGCTTTGCCTAAAGAAATATTCCTAGCTGTGTTAGAGAGGAATTTCACTCTCGTGCCTATGCTTTCCCTGATTTAGTATACCTAGCTGTGTTAGAGAGGAATTTTACTCTCGTGCCTATGCTTTGCCTGATTTAGTGTACCTAGCTATGTTAGAGAGGAATTTCACTCTATTGCCTATGCTTTGCCTAAAGAAATATTCCTAGCTGTGTTAGAGAGGAATTTCACTCTCGTGCCTATGCTTTGCCTGATTTAGTATACCTAGCTGTGCTAGAGAGGAATTTCACTCTCGTGCCTATGCTTTGCCTGATTTAGTATACCTAGCTGTGTTTGAAAGGAATTTCACTCTCGTGTCTATGCTTTGCCTAAAGAAATATTCCTAGCTGTGTTAGAGTGGAATTTCACTCTCGTACCTATGCTTTGCCTGATTTAGTGTACCTATCTATGTTAGAGAGGAATTTCACTCTCGTGCCTATGCTTTGCCTGATTTAGTATACCTAGCTGTGTTAGAGAGGAATTTCACTCTCGTGTCTATGCTTTGCCTGATTTAGTATGCCTAGCTGTGTTAGAGAGGAATTTCACTCTCGTGCCTATGCTTCGCCTGATTTAGTGTACCTAGCTACGTTAGAGAGGAATTTCACTCCCGTGCCTATTCTTTGCCTGATTTAGTATACCTAGCTGTGTTAGAGAGGAATTTCACTCTCGTGCCTATGCTTTGCCTGATTAGGTATACCTAGCTGTGTTAGAGAGGAATTTCACTCTCGTGCCTATGCTTTGCCTGATTAGGTATACCTAGCTGTGTTAGAGAGGAATTTCACTCTCGTGCCTATGCTTCGCCTGATTTAGTGTACCTAGCTGTGTTAGAGAGGAATTTCACTCTCGTGCCTATGCTTTGCCTGATTTAGTATACCTAGCTGTGTTAGAGAGGAATTTTACTATCGTGCCTATGCTTTGCCTGATTTAGTATACCTAGCTGTGTTTGAAAGGAATTTCACTCTCGTGTCTATGCTTTGCCTAAAGAAATATTCCTAGCTGTGTTAGAGAGGAATTTCACTCTCGTGCCTATGCTTTGCCTGATTTAGTATACCTAGCTGTGTTAGAGAGGAATTTTACTCTCGTGCCTATGCTTTGCCTGATTTAGTATACCTAGCTGTGTTTGAAAGGAATTTCACTCTCGTGTCTATGCTTTGCCTAAAGAAATATTCCTAGCTGTGTTAGAGAGGAATTTCACTCTCATGCCTATGCTTTGCCTGATTTGTTTGAGAGGAATTTCACTCTAGTGCCTATGCTTTGCCTAAAGAAATATTCCTAGCTGTGTTAGAGAGGAATTTCACTCTCGTGCCTATGCTTTGCTTGATTTAGTGTACCTAGCTGTGTTAAAAAGGAATTTCACTCTCGTACCTATGCTTTGCCTGATTTAGTATACCTAGCTGTGTTAGAGAGGAATTTTACTATCGTGCCTATGCTTTGCCTGATTTAGTATACCTAGCTGTGTTTGAAAGGAATTTCACTCTCGTGTCTATGCCTTGCCTAAAGAAATATTCCTAGCTGTGTTAGAGAGGAATTTCACTCTCGTGCCTATGCTTTGCCTAAAGAAATATTCCTAGCTGTGTTAGAGAGGAATTTTACTCTCGTGCCTATGCTTTGCCTGATTTAGTATACCTAGCTGTGTTTGAAAGGAATTTCACTCTCGTGTCTATGCTTTGCCTAAAGAAATATTCCTAGCTGTGTTAGAGAGGAATTTCACTCTCGTGCCTATGCTTTGCCTGATTTGTTAGAGAGAAATTTCACTCTAGTGCCTATGCTTTGCCTAAAGAAATATTCCTAGCTGTGTTAGAGAGGAATTTCACTCTCGTGCCTATGCTTTGCCTGATTTGTTAGAGAGGAATTTCACTCTAGTGCCTATACTTTGCCTAAAGAAATATTCCTAGCTGTGTTAGAGAGGAATTTCACTCTCGTGTCTATGCTTTGCCTGATTTAGTATACCTAGCTGTGTTAGAGAGGAATTTTACTATCGTGCCTATGCTTTGCCTGATTTAGTATACCTAGCTGTGTTAGAGAGGAATTTCACTCTCGTGCCTATGCTTTGCCTGATTTAGTATACCTAGCTGTGTTAGAGAGGAAATTTACTCTCGTGCCTATGCTTTGCCTGATTTAGTATACCTAGCTGTGTTTGAAAGGAATTTCACTCTCGTGTCTATGCTTTGCCTAAAGAAATATTCCTAGCTGTGTTAGAGAGGAATTTCACTCTCGTGCCTATGCTTTGCCTGATTTGTTAGAGAGGAATTTCACTCTAGTGCCTATGCTTTGCACAAAGAAATATTCCTAGCTGTGTTAGAGAGGAATTTCACTCTCGTGCCTATGCTTTGCTTGATTTAGTGTACCTAGCTGTGTTAGAGAGGAATTTCACTCTCGTGCCTATGCTTTGCCTGATTTAGTATACCTAGCTATGTTAGAGTGGAATTTCACTCTCGTGCCTATGCTTTGCCTGATTTAGTGTACCTAGCTGTGTTAGAGTGGAATTTCACTCTCGTGCTTATGCTTTGCCTGATTTAGTATACCTATCTATGTTAGAGAGGAATTTCACTCTCGTGTCTATGCTTTGCCTAAAGAAATATTCCTAGCTGTGTTAGAGAGGAATTTCACTCTCGTGTCTATGCTTTGCCTGATTTAGTATACCTAGCTATGTTTGAGAGGAATTTCACTCTCGTGCCTATGCTTTGCCTGATTTGTTAGAGAGGAATTTCACTCTAGTGCCTATGTTTTGCCTAAAGAAATATTCCTAGCTGTGTTAGAGAGGAATTTCACTCTCGTGCCTATGCTTTGCCTGATTTAGTATACCTAGCTATGTTAGAGTGGAATTTCACTCTCGTGCCTATGCTTTGCCTGATTTAGTGTACCTAGCTGTGCTAGAGTGGAATTTCACTCTCGTGCTTATGCTTTGCCTGATTTAGTATACCTAGCTGTGTTTGAAAGGAATTTCACTCTCGTGTCTATGCTTTGCTTAAAGAAATATTCCTAGCTGTGTTAGAGAGGAATTTCACTCTAGTGCCTATGCTTTGCCTAAAGAAATATTCCTAGCTGTGTTAGAGAGGAATTTCACTCTCGTGTCTATGCTTTGCCTGATTTAGTATACCTAGCTGTGTTTGAAAGGAATTTCACTCTCGTGTCTATGCTTTGCCTAAAGAAATATTCCTAGCTGTGTTAGAGTGGAATTTCACTCTCGTACCTATGCTTTGCCTGATTTAGTGTACCTATCTATATTAGAGAGGAATTTCACTCTAGTGCCTATGCTTTGCCTAAAGAAATATTCCTAGCTGTGTTAGAGAGGAATTTTACTCTCGTGCCTATGCTTTGCCTGATTTAGTATACCTAGCTGTGTTTGAAAGGAATTTCACTCTCGTGTCTATGCTTTGCCTGATTTAGTGTACCTAGCTGTGTTAGAGTGGAATTTCGCTCTCGTGCCTATGCTTTGCCTGATTTAGTGTACCTAGCTGTGTTAGAGTGGAATTTCACTCTCGTGCTTATGCTTTGCCTGATTTAGTATACCTAGCTGTGTTTGAAAGGAATTTCACTCTCGTGTCTATGCTTTGCTTAAAGAAATATTCCTAGCTGTGTTAGAGAGGAATTTCACTCTAGTGCCTATGCTTTGCCTGATTTAGTATACCTAGCTGTGTTTGAAAGGAATTTCACTCTCGTGTCTATGCTTTGCCTGATTTAGTGTACCTAGCTGTGTTAGAGTGGAATTTCGCTCTCGTGCCTATGCTTTGCCTGATTTAGTGTACCTAGCTGTGTTAGAGTGGAATTTCACTCTCGTGCTTATGCTTTGCCTGATTTAGTATACCTAGCTGTGTTTGAAAGGAATTTCACTCTCGTGTCTATGCTTTGCTTAAAGAAATATTCCTAGCTGTGTTAGAGAGGAATTTCACTCTAGTGCCTATGCTTTGCCTAAAGAAATATTCCTAGCTGTGTTAGAGAGGAATTTCACTCTCGTGTCTATGCTTTGCCTGATTTAGTATACCTAGCTGTGTTTGAAAGGAATTTCACTCTCGTGTCTATGCTTTGCCTAAAGAAATACTCCTGGCTGTGTTAGAGTGGAATTTCACTCTCGTACCTATGCTTTGCCTGATTTAGTGTACCTATCTATGTTAGAGAGGAATTTCACTCTAGTGCCTATGCTTTGCCTAAAGAAATATTCCTAGCTGTGTTAGAGAGGAATTTTACTCTCGTGCCTATGCTTTGCCTGATTTAGTATACCTAGCTGTGTTTGAAAGGAATTTCACTCTCGTGTCTATGCTTTGCCTAAAGAAATATTCCTGGCTGTGTTAGAGTGGAATTTCACTCTCGTACCTATGCTTTGCCTGATTTAGTGTACCTATCTATGTTAGAGAGGAATTTCACTCTAGTGCCTATGCTTTGCCTAAAGAAATATTCCTAGCTGTGTTAGAGAGGAATTTTACTCTCGTGCCTATGCTTTGCCTGATTTAGTATACCTAGCTGTGTTTGAAAGGAATTTCACTCTCGTGTCTATGCTTTGCCTAAAGAAATATTCCTGGCTGTGTTAGAGTGGAATTTCACTCTCGTGTCTATGCTTTGCCTGATTTAGTATACCTAGCTGTGTTTGAAAGGAATTTCACTCTCGTGTCTATGCTTTGCTTAAAGAAATATTCCTAGCTGTGTTAGAGAGGAATTTTACTCTCGTGTCTATGCTTTGCCTGATTTAGTGTACCTAGCTGTGTTAGAGTGGAATTTCACTCTCGTGCTTATGCTTTGCCTGATTTAGTATATCTAGCTGTGTTAGAGTGGAATTTCACTCTCGTGTCTATGCTTTGCCTGATTTAGTATACCTAGCTGTGTTTGAAAGGAATTTCACTCTCGTGTCTATGCTTTGCTTAAAGAAATATTCCTAGCTGTGTTAGAGAGGAATTTCACTCTAGTGCCTATGCTTTGCCTAAAGAAATATTCCTAGCTGTGTTAGAGAGGAATTTCACTCTCGTGCCTATGCTTTGCCTGATTTAGTATACCTAGCTGTGTTTGAAAGGAATTTCACTCTCGTGTCTATGCTTTGCCTAAAGAAATATTCCTGGCTGTGTTAGAGTGGAATTTCACTCTCGTACCTATGCTTTGCCTGATTTAGTGTACCTATCTATGTTAGAGAGGAATTTCACTCTAGTGCCTATGCTTTGCCTAAAGAAATATTCCTAGCTGTGTTAGAGAGGAATTTTACTCTCGTGCCTATGCTTTGCCTGATTTAGTATACCTAGCTGTGTTTGAAAGGAATTTCACTCTCGTGTCTATGCTTTGCTTAAAGAAATATTCCTAGCTGTGTTAGAGAGGAATTTCACTCTCGTGTCTATGCTTTGCCTAAAGAAATATTCCTAGCTGTGTTAGAGAGGAATTTCACTCTCGTGCCTATGCTTTGCCTGATTTAGTATACCTAGCTGTGTTAGAGTGGAATTTCACTCTCGTGTCTATGCTTTGCCTGATTTAGTATACCTAGCTGTGTTTGAAAGGAATTTCACTCTCGTATCTATGCTTTGCCTAAAGAAATATTCCTGGCTGTGTTAGAGTGGAATTTCACTCTCGTACCTATGCTTTGCCTGATTTAGTGTACCTATCTATGTTAGAGAGGAATTTCACTCTAGTGCCTATGCTTTGCCTAAAGAAATATTCCTAGCTGTGTTAGAGAGGAATTTTACTCTCGTGCCTATGCTTTGCCTGATTTAGTATACCTAGCTGTGTTAGAGTGGAATTTCACTCTCGTGCCTATGCTTTGCCTGATTTAGTATACCTAGCTGTGTTAGAGTGGAATTTCACTCTCGTGTCTATGCTTTGCCTGATTTAGTATACCTAGCTGTGTTTGAAAGGAATTTCACTCTCGTGTCTATGCTTTGCTTAAAGAAATATTCCTAGCTGTGTTAGAGAGGAATTTCACTCTAGTGCCTATGCTTTGCCTAAAGAAATATTCCTAGCTGTGTTAGAGAGGAATTTCACTCTCGTGCCTATGCTTTGCCTGATTTAGTATACCTAGCTGTGTTTGAAAGGAATTTCACTCTCGTGTCTATGCTTTGCCTAAAGAAATATTCCTGGCTGTGTTAGAGTGGAATTTCACTCTCGTACCTATGCTTTGCCTGATTTAGTGTACCTATCTATGTTAGAGAGGAATTTCACTCTAGTGCCTATGCTTTGCCTAAAGAAATATTCCTAGCTGTGTTAGAGAGGAATTTTACTCTCGTGCCTATGCTTTGCCTGATTTAGTATACCTAGCTGTGTTTGAAAGGAATTTCACTCTCGTGTCTATGCTTTGCTTAAAGAAATATTCCTAGCTGTGTTAGAGAGGAATTTCACTCTAGTGGCTATGCTTTGCCTAAAGAAATATTCCTAGCTGTGTTAGAGAGGAATTTCACTCTCGTGTCTATGCTTTGCCTGATTTAGTATACCTAGCTGTGTTAGAGTGGAATTTCACTCTCGTGTCTATGCTTTGCCTGATTTAGTATACCTAGCTGTGTTAGAGTGGAATTTCACTCTCGTGCCTATGCTTTGCCTGATTTAGTATACCTAGCTGTGTTAGAGTGGAATTTCACTCTCGTGTCTATGCTTTGCCTAAAGAAATATTCCTGGCTGTGTTAGAGTGGAATTTCACTCTCGTACCTATGCTTTGCCTGATTTAGTGTACCTATCTATGTTAGAGAGGAATTTCACTCTAGTGCCTATGCTTTGCCTAAAGAAATATTCCTAGCTGTGTTAGAGAGGAATTTTACTCTCGTGCCTATGCTTTGCCTGATTTAGTATACCTAGCTGTGTTTGAAAGGAATTTCACTCTCGTGTCTATGCTTTGCTTAAAGAAATATTCCTAGCTGTGTTAGAGAGGAATTTCACTCTAGTGCCTATGCTTTGCCTAAAGAAATATTCCTAGCTGTGTTAGAGAGGAATTTCACTCTCGTGCCTATGCTTTGCCTGATTTAGTATACCTAGCTGTGTTTGAAAGGAATTTCACTCTCGTGTCTATGCTTTGCTTAAAGAAATATTCCTAGCTGTGTTAGAGAGGAATTTCACTCTAGTGCCTATGCTTTGCCTAAAGAAATATTCCTAGCTGTGTTAGAGAGGAATTTCACTCTCGTGCCTATGCTTTGCCTGATTTAGTATACCTAGCTGTGTTTGAAAGGAATTTCACTCTCGTGTCTATGCTTTGCCTAAAGAAATATTCCTGGCTGTGTTAGAGTGGAATTTCACTCTCGTACCTATGCTTTGCCTGATTTAGTGTACCTATCTATGTTAGAGAGGAATTTCACTCTAGTGCCTATGCTTTGCCTAAAGAAATATTCCTAGCTGTGTTAGAGAGGAATTTTACTCTCGTGCCTATGCTTTGCCTGATTTAGTATACCTAGCTGTGTTTGAAAGGAATTTCACTCTCGTGTCTATGCTTTGCTTAAAGAAATATTCCTAGCTGTGTTAGAGAGGAATTTCACTCTCGTGTCTATGCTTTGCCTAAAGAAATATTCCTAGCTGTGTTAGAGAGGAATTTCACTCTCGTGCCTATGCTTTGCCTGATTTAGTATACCTAGCTGTGTTTGAAAGGAATTTCACTCTCGTGTCTATGCTTTGCCTAAAGAAATATTCCTGGCTGTGTTAGAGTGGAATTTCACTCTCGTACCTATGCTTTGCCTGATTTAGTGTACCTATCTATGTTAGAGAGGAATTTCACTCTAGTGCCTATGCTTTGCCTAAAGAAATATTCCTAGCTGTGTTAGAGAGGAATTTTACTCTCGTGCCTATGCTTTGCCTGATTTAGTATACCTAGCTGTGTTTGAAAGGAATTTCACTCTCGTGTCTATGCTTTGCTTAAAGAAATATTCCTAGCTGTGTTAGAGAGGAATTTCACTCTCGTGTCTATGCTTTGCCTAAAGAAATATTCCTAGCTGTGTTAGAGAGGAATTTCACTCTCGTGCCTATGCTTTGCCTGATTTAGTATACCTAGCTGTGTTAGAGTGGAATTTCACTCTCGTGTCTATGCTTTGCCTGATTTAGTATACCTAGCTGTGTTTGAAAGGAATTTCACTCTCGTATCTATGCTTTGCCTAAAGAAATATTCCTGGCTGTGTTAGAGTGGAATTTCACTCTCGTACCTATGCTTTGCCTGATTTAGTGTACCTATCTATGTTAGAGAGGAATTTCACTCTAGTGCCTATGCTTTGCCTAAAGAAATATTCCTAGCTGTGTTAGAGAGGAATTTTACTCTCGTGCCTATGCTTTGCCTGATTTAGTATACCTAGCTGTGTTAGAGTGGAATTTCACTCTCGTGCCTATGCTTTGCCTGATTTAGTATATCTAGCTGTGTTAGAGTGGAATTTCACTCTCGTGTCTATGCTTTGCCTGATTTAGTATACCTAGCTGTGTTTGAAAGGAATTTCACTCTCGTGTCTATGCTTTGCTTAAAGAAATATTCCTAGCTGTGTTAGAGAGGAATTTCACTCTAGTGCCTATGCTTTGCCTAAAGAAATATTCCTAGCTGTGTTAGAGAGGAATTTCACTCTCGTGCCTATGCTTTGCCTGATTTAGTATACCTAGCTGTGTTTGAAAGGAATTTCACTCTCGTGTCTATGCTTTGCCTAAAGAAATATTCCTGGCTGTGTTAGAGTGGAATTTCACTCTCGTACCTATGCTTTGCCTGATTTAGTGTACCTATCTATGTTAGAGAGGAATTTCACTCTAGTGCCTATGCTTTGCCTAAAGAAATATTCCTAGCTGTGTTAGAGAGGAATTTTACTCTCGTGCCTATGCTTTGCCTGATTTAGTATACCTAGCTGTGTTTGAAAGGAATTTCACTCTCGTGTCTATGCTTTGCTTAAAGAAATATTCCTAGCTGTGTTAGAGAGGAATTTCACTCTCGTGTCTATGCTTTGCCTAAAGAAATATTCCTAGCTGTGTTAGAGAGGAATTTCACTCTCGTGCCTATGCTTTGCCTGATTTAGTATACCTAGCTGTGTTAGAGTGGAATTTCACTCTCGTGTCTATGCTTTGCCTGATTTAGTATACCTAGCTGTGTTTGAAAGGAATTTCACTCTCGTATCTATGCTTTGCCTAAAGAAATATTCCTGGCTGTGTTAGAGTGGAATTTCACTCTCGTACCTATGCTTTGCCTGATTTAGTGTACCTATCTATGTTAGAGAGGAATTTCACTCTAGTGCCTATGCTTTGCCTAAAGAAATATTCCTAGCTGTGTTAGAGAGGAATTTTACTCTCGTGCCTATGCTTTGCCTGATTTAGTATACCTAGCTGTGTTAGAGTGGAATTTCACTCTCGTGCCTATGCTTTGCCTGATTTAGTATACCTAGCTGTGTTAGAGTGGAATTTCACTCTCGTGTCTATGCTTTGCCTGATTTAGTATACCTAGCTGTGTTTGAAAGGAATTTCACTCTCGTGTCTATGCTTTGCTTAAAGAAATATTCCTAGCTGTGTTAGAGAGGAATTTCACTCTAGTGCCTATGCTTTGCCTAAAGAAATATTCCTAGCTGTGTTAGAGAGGAATTTCACTCTCGTGCCTATGCTTTGCCTGATTTAGTATACCTAGCTGTGTTTGAAAGGAATTTCACTCTCGTGTCTATGCTTTGCCTAAAGAAATATTCCTGGCTGTGTTAGAGTGGAATTTCACTCTCGTACCTATGCTTTGCCTGATTTAGTGTACCTATCTATGTTAGAGAGGAATTTCACTCTAGTGCCTATGCTTTGCCTAAAGAAATATTCCTAGCTGTGTTAGAGAGGAATTTTACTCTCGTGCCTATGCTTTGCCTGATTTAGTATACCTAGCTGTGTTTGAAAGGAATTTCACTCTCGTGTCTATGCTTTGCTTAAAGAAATATTCCTAGCTGTGTTAGAGAGGAATTTCACTCTAGTGGCTATGCTTTGCCTAAAGAAATATTCCTAGCTGTGTTAGAGAGGAATTTCACTCTCGTGTCTATGCTTTGCCTGATTTAGTATACCTAGCTGTGTTAGAGTGGAATTTCACTCTCGTGTCTATGCTTTGCCTGATTTAGTATACCTAGCTGTGTTAGAGTGGAATTTCACTCTCGTGCCTATGCTTTGCCTGATTTAGTATACCTAGCTGTGTTAGAGTGGAATTTCACTCTCGTGTCTATGCTTTGCCTAAAGAAATATTCCTGGCTGTGTTAGAGTGGAATTTCACTCTCGTACCTATGCTTTGCCTGATTTAGTGTACCTATCTATGTTAGAGAGGAATTTCACTCTAGTGCCTATGCTTTGCCTAAAGAAATATTCCTAGCTGTGTTAGAGAGGAATTTTACTCTCGTGCCTATGCTTTGCCTGATTTAGTATACCTAGCTGTGTTTGAAAGGAATTTCACTCTCGTGTCTATGCTTTGCCTAAAGAAATATTCCTGGCTGTGTTAGAGTGGAATTTCACTCTCGTACCTATGCTTTGCCTGATTTAGTGTACCTATCTATGTTAGAGAGGAATTTCACTCTAGTGCCTATGCTTTGCCTAAAGAAATATTCCTAGCTGTGTTAGAGAGGAATTTTACTCTCGTGCCTATGCTTTGCCTGATTTAGTATACCTAGCTGTGTTTGAAAGGAATTTCACTCTCGTGTCTATGCTTTGCTTAAAGAAATATTCCTAGCTGTGTTAGAGAGGAATTTCACTCTCGTGTCTATGCTTTGCCTAAAGAAATATTCCTAGCTGTGTTAGAGAGGAATTTCACTCTCGTGCCTATGCTTTGCCTGATTTAGTATACCTAGCTGTGTTAGAGTGGAATTTCACTCTCGTGTCTATGCTTTGCCTGATTTAGTATACCTAGCTGTGTTTGAAAGGAATTTCACTCTCGTATCTATGCTTTGCCTAAAGAAATATTCCTGGCTGTGTTAGAGTGGAATTTCACTCTCGTACCTATGCTTTGCCTGATTTAGTGTACCTATCTATGTTAGAGAGGAATTTCACTCTAGTGCCTATGCTTTGCCTAAAGAAATATTCCTAGCTGTGTTAGAGAGGAATTTTACTCTCGTGCCTATGCTTTGCCTGATTTAGTATACCTAGCTGTGTTTGAAAGGAATTTCACTCTCGTGTCTATGCTTTGCTTAAAGAAATATTCCTAGCTGTGTTAGAGAGGAATTTCACTCTCGTGTCTATGCTTTGCCTGATTTAGTATACCTAGCTGTGTTAGAGTGGAATTTCACTCTCGTACCTATGCTTTGCCTGATTTAGTGTACCTATCTATGTTAGAGAGGAATTTCACTCTAGTGCCTATGCTTTGCCTAAAGAAATATTCCTAGCTGTGTTAGAGAGGAATTTTACTCTCGTGCCTATGCTTTGCCTGATTTAGTATACCTAGCTGTGTTTGAAAGGAATTTCACTCTCGTGTCTATGCTTTGCTTAAAGAAATATTCCTAGCTGTGTTAGAGAGGAATTTCACTCTCGTGTCTATGCTTTGCCTAAAGAAATATTCCTAGCTGTGTTAGAGAGGAATTTCACTCTCGTGCCTATGCTTTGCCTGATTTAGTATACCTAGCTGTGTTAGAGAGGAATTTTACTCTCGTGCCTATGCTTTGCCTGATTTAGTATACCTAGCTGTGTTTGAAAGGAATTTCACTCTCGTGTCTATGCTTTGCCTAAAGAAATATTCCTAGCTGTGTTAGAGAGGAATTTCACTCTCGTGCCTATGCTTTGCCTGATTTAGTATACCTAGCTGTGTTAGAGTGGAATTTCACTCTCGTGCCTATGCTTTGCCTGATTTAGTATACCTAGCTGTGTTTGAAAGGAATTTCACTCTCGTGTCTATGCTTTGCCTAAAGAAATATTCCTGGCTGTGTTAGAGTGGAATTTCACTCTCGTACCTATGCTTTGCCTGATTTAGTGTACCTATCTATGTTAGAGAGGAATTTCACTCTAGTGCCTATGCTTTGCCTAAAGAAATATTCCTAGCTGTGTTTGAGAGGAATTTCACTCTCGTGCCTATGCTTTGCCTGATTTAGTATACCTAGCTGTGTTTGAAAGGAATTTCACTCTCGTGTCTATGCTTTGCCTAAAGAAATATTCCTAGCTGTGTTAGAGAGGAATTTCACTCTCGTGCCTATGCTTTGCCTGATTTAGTATACCTAGCTGTGTTAGAGAGGAATTTTACTCTCGTGCCTATGCTTTGCCTGATTTAGTATACCTAGCTGTGTTTGAAAGGAATTTCACTCTCGTGTCTATGCTTTGCCTAAAGAAATATTCCTAGCTGCGTTAGAGAGGAATTTCACTCTCGTGCCTATGCTTTGCCTGATTTAGTGTACCTAGCTGTGTTAGAGTGGAATTTCACTCTCGTGCCTATGCTTTGCCTGATTTAGTATACCTAGCTGTGTTTGAAAGGAATTTCACTCTCGTGTCTATGCTTTGCCTAAAGAAATATTCCTGGCTGTGTTAGAGTGGAATTTCACTCTCGTACCTATGCTTTGCCTGATTTAGTGTACCTATCTATGTTAGAGAGGAATTTCACTCTAGTGCCTATGCTTTGCCTAAAGAAATATTCCTAGCTGTGTTTGAGAGGAATTTCACTCTCGTGCCTATGCTTTGCCTGATTTAGTATACCTAGCTGTGTTTGAAAGGAATTTTACTCTCGTGTCTATGCTTTGCCTAAAGAAATATTCCCAGCTGTGTTAGAGAGGAATTTCACTCTCGTGTCTATGCTTTGCCTAAAGAAATATTCCTAGCTGTGTTAGAGAGGAATTTCACTCTCGTGTCTATGCTTTGCCTAAAGAAATATACCTAGCTGTGTTAGAGAGGAATTTTACTCTCGTGCCTATGCTTTGCCTGATTTAGTATACCTAGCTGTGTTAGAGAGGAATTTCACTCTCGTGTCTATGCTTTGCCTAAAGAAATATTCCTAGCTGTGTTAGAGAGGAATTTCACTCTCGTGCCTATGCTTTGCCTAAAGAAATATTCCTAGCTGTGTTAGAGAGGAATTTCACTCTCGTGCCTATGCTTTGCCTGATTTAGTGTACCTAGCTGTGTTAGAGTGGAATTTCACTCTCGTGCCTATGCTTTGCCTGATTTAGTATACCTAGCTGTGTTTGAAAGGAATTTCACTCTCGTGTCTATGCTTTGCCTAAAGAAATATTCCTGGCTGTATTAGAGTGGAATTTCACTCTCGTACCTATGCTTTGCCTGATTTAGTGTACCTATCTATGTTAGAGAGGAATTTCACTCTAGTGCCTATGCTTTGCCTAAAGAAATATTCCTAGCTGTGTTTGAGAGGAATTTCACTCTCGTGCCTATGCTTTGCCTGATTTAGTATACCTAGCTGTGTTTGAAAGGAATTTCACTCTCGTGTCTATGCTTTGCCTAAAGAAATATTCCTAGCTGTGTTAGAGAGGAATTTCACTCTCGTGTCTATGCTTTGCCTGATTTAGTATACCTAGCTGTGTTAGAGTGGAATTTCACTCTCGTGTCTATGCTTTGCCTGATTTAGTATACCTAGCTGTGTTAGAGTGGAATTTCACTCTCGTGCCTATGCTTTGCCTGATTTAGTATACCTAGCTGTGTTTGAAAGGAATTTCACTCTCGTGTCTATGCTTTGCCTAAAGAAATATTCCTGGCTGTGTTAGAGTGGAATTTCACTCTCGTACCTATGCTTTGCCTGATTTAGTGTACCTATCTATGTTAGAGAGGATTTTCACTCTAGTGCCTATGATTTGCCTAAAGAAATATTCCCAGCTGTGTTAGAGAGGAATTTCATTCTCGTGCCTATGCTTTGCCTGATTTAGTATACCTAGCTGTGTTAGAGAGGAATTTTACTCTCGTGTCTATGCTTTGCCTAAAGAAATATTCCCAGCTGTGTTAGAGAGGAATTTCACTCTCGTGCCTATGCTTTGCCTGATTTAGTATACCTAGCTGTGTTAGAGTGGAATTTCACTCTCGTGCCTATGCTTTGCCTGATTTAGTATACCTAGCTGTGTTTGAAAGGAATTTTACTCTCGTGTCTATGCTTTGCTTAAAGAAATATTCCTAGCTGTGTTAGAGAGGAATTTCACTCTCGTGTCTATGCTTTGCCTGATTTAGTATACCTAGCTATGTTTGAGAGGAATTTCACTCTCGTGCCTATGCTTTGCCTGATTTGTTAGAGAGGAATTTCACTCTAGTGCCTATGCTTTGCCTAAAGAAATATTCCCAGCTGTGTTAGAGAGGAATTTCATTCTCGTGCCTATGCTTTGCCTGATTTAGTATACCTAGCTGTGTTAGAGAGGAATTTTACTCTCGTGTCTATGCTTTGCCTAAAGAAATATTCCCAGCTGTGTTAGAGAGGAATTTCACTCTCGTGCCTATGCTTTGCCTGATTTAGTATACCTAGCTGTGTTTGAAAGGAATTTCACTCTCGTGTCTATGCTTTGCCTAAAGAAATATTCCTAGCTGTGTTAGAGAGGAATTTCACTCTCGTGCCTATGCTTTGCCTGATTTAGTGTACCTAGCTGTGTTAGAGTGGAATTTCACTCTCGTGCCTAAGCTTTGCCTGATTTAGTGTACCTAGCTGTGTTAGAGTGGAATTTCACTCTCGTGCTTATGCGTTGCCTAAAGAAATATTCCTAGCTGTGTTAGAGAGGAATTTCACTCTCGTGCCTATGCTTTGCCTGATTTAGTATACCTAGCTGTGTTTGAAAGGAATTTCACTCTCGTGTCTATGCTTTGCCTAAAGAAATATTCCTAGCTGTGTTAGAGAGGAATTTCACTCTCGTGCCTATGCTTTGCCTGATTTAGTGTACCTAGCTGTGTTAGAGTGGAATTTCACTCTCGTGTCTAAGCTTTGCCTGATTTAGTGTACCTATCTATGTTAGAGAGGAATTTCACTCTCGTGCTTATGCTTTGCCTAAAGAAATATTCCTAGCTGTGTTAGAGAGGAATTTCACTCTCGTGCCTATGCTTTGCCTGATTTAGTATACCTAGCTGTGTTAGAGAGGAATTTTACTCTCGTGCCTATGCTTTGCCTGATTTAGTATACCTAGCTGTGTTTGAAAGGAATTTCACTCTCGTGTCTATGCTTTGCCTAAAGAAATATTCCTAGCTGTGTTAGAGAGGAATTTCACTCTCGTGCCTATGCTTTGCTTGATTTAGTTGTAAAGAAGAAAAATAGCGCCCCCTATTTTTCTTTTACAATCGCTCGGTTTTCACGATAACTATGATTTTTGGCAACCCTGCCGAGTCAGGGCCGCCAACTTTAACAAATGACCCTACTTCTTGTACGAGAAAAAGAACGTTCGAGGTCTGCGAAAATCGAACGTTCGAGAGGGCGTATGAGCGATTTCGGTGGATAAAAGGAAGCCGAACAGAGTTGAACAGGCCATTCTAGTCAAGTAGTCCCAACGATTAACACATTGTAATGTAAGAGAGAGTTTAAAAATATAATTTCTTTGTGAAAAATATTTCTAGTCGAGAAATTCAAGTGACTAACATATTGTAATATAAGAGAGTTTAAAAAAAAATATAATTTTGTCTGTGAAATCATTCAAACACTTAACATATTAGAGTGAAATTCTATATAAAAATTAAATTAAAAAAAAAATAAAGTTTGTTTAAAAATTAAATTAAAAGAGTGTAAAATTTCTTGCGTACTCTGGAGCCGACGGTTTTAACCCCGGCACGATTAAATAAAATCTTTTTAAATTGGCGCCCGAGCAGGGACACATTCATAATAAAAATTAATTAACAAACTAAAAAAAAAAATTAAATTATCATCAAAAGTGTTCCAATAATCCTGGTAAGTCGATTTAAATGCAATAGATTTTTCTTTATATAATATACAATATATGTAAATCCGGTGCGTAGTTAGAGAATCATTTCAAACGGTGACTTATAACGAACAAAAGGGGACCTTGGAAATTTCGCTTTTCTAGACGCAATTTAGCAACGGGACGAATAACTGTTCCGTAAGCTAAAAGTGTGCTATAGTTGTCAGTAGAAATTTTCTTAAGAGGACAAAGAAAGCATCTCGCTATAAGCGTGTGTGCGCGCCTGTAGATAGATTACCAAAAGAAAAAAAGAAAAGAGCTTCGCCACATAAAGTGTGAGCGTGTTCAAGAGAAATAAAAAAAAATCTCTTACTAAAATAAGGGTTGAAAATTAAGCATCACCACACGAGCGTGTGAGTGTGTGCGCGAGAGCAAACCAAATAATTTTCTCTGAGACAAACTGAATAACAAAAACAAGCATCGCCACATAAGCGTGTGCGTGTCTGTACAATTAGACTCTAACATTTTTCGCTCTCTCTTATTAACAGAGTTCTGTTCAAAACGGCATCACTGCACAGGCGTGCGTGTGTGTGCGGTTAAGCCTTAACATTTTTTTTCTTTTTCAATTATTTGTTCTTTTGTACGTAAACCGTTTTTGTCTAAACCAGCATCACTACACGGGTGTGTGTATGTGTGTGTGTAGACATTAACATTTTTGTTTTCTCCTTATATATTACTGATTGTATTGAACAAGCATCGCCACGCAATCGTTGATTCGCGTGTGAGCGTGTGCGTTTACACTATTACATTCTTGGCGGAGTTATTATAAGATACTTATAGCAGGTGGCAATTCAAGCGAAGTAACAAAAAAAAAAGATATAAAAAAAAGCTAACTCGGTCAATAGTAAATAAACTAAGTAACATCATGGCCAACACCGATTTACGATCATCCTGGGTTTATCTGTTAAACAAGGAAACACTGGTGGGGTACCTGGACGAGTTCGGATTGGAGTCCAGAGGTACGATGGAGGAGCTGCGCCAACGTTTTAGGACGTTCATTGTAAATACTGGTGATCAGTCCGTCATCGACAGGCTATTACAATTACAGGGTCAGCATACGACGGGCAGGTCGGCGCAAGCAGTCTCCAGCCATGAGTCCTCACCAGGTTATGTAGAAGCCGAAGAGGATGCTGCGGCCGACACGGTCAAAGAACCCGAGCGGCAGGCGTCACCACCTTTAGAAAACAAAACAGACAAGCGGGCCCTTATGGATGTTATCAGAAAGTGGGGTGTCACTTTTAATGGCACGGGAGACCCATTTTCATTCTTGGAACGCCTGGAAGAAATGGCAGAGACATACGGTATTCATCTGGATAGTCTGCCGTGTACTATGCCGCAATTTCTGCGTGATCAAGCTCTTATTTGGTTCCGTAATAACAACGCCCACTGGGAAACGTGGATATTATTCAAACGAGATCTTTTGAAATTTTTCCTGCCTCCGCGCCATATGGAAAACATCGAGGATGAAATACGTTCTAGGCGACAGCGACCAAATGAGCGATTCAAGGATTACGCTTTGGAGTTACAAAATAAAATGAGGCACACGGTGATGACAGAGGATGATAAGCTCTTGCGGATTTTTCGAAATGCTCGTCCAGAATACTTACTCTATATTAGACGCTCCGATTTTCGCGACCTGAATCAGTTATTGGAATTAGCCGGCGATTACGAGAGCATACCCAGTGAGACGTCAAGACCACCGCCCCGACGAGAGGCACATCGAACAATGATTCACTCAACGTCAGCCACCATGGATCCCCGGAATGCGTGTCACCGATGCGGAGAATCTGGTCACTTAGCGCGAGGTTGTAAATAACCAATTAAACTTTTCTGCTGGAAATGTGGTCGCATGGACGTTCGTACTATAGACTGTTGTCGAATTAACTCGGCGGAAAACGCGAGAGGGGCCCGAGTCCACCAAGGGGAGACCGGGCCTACACAACAAGTCCCCAACAACACCCACAATCGTTTCAATCAGCATTAATCTGTCAGCGCGATAGGTTAGTAGCTACGCTGTCCGTTGGAGGCCGGACGGTTACAGCCATCATAGACACTGGCGCGACGAGTTGTTTTATCAATGAGTCATTCTCACATAATCTTAATTGTGCCACCACATGGGAGAGTGTATGCTTGGATGTAACATTGGCGGATAATTCTACACGCGCTGTGAGTTTAGCGGCGTTCAGTCCAGTTCAACTAGGTGACGTTACGCGCACGCTACGATTTTTTGTTATGCCCGGTATGAAGGAGGAAGTCATATTAGGCCTAACATTCCTTCAGGCTTTCAACGCCACAATAAGCTGCGCAGGATTTACTGCTGCCTGTCAATTGTTTGAGCCATCGTCCATTCGTTGCCTCGTGGCTCGGTTTAATCCAGGAGATGAGTCACCAGTACAAACATCGATGGGTAATACATCAGCGCAAACATTGTCAAATAGCATGCCGGTTCAAGGATCATCATTTAACCAACCAGTACAACTATCGACCTACAGCATCCCTAAATTAACACCAATGTCCAGCCAGACAACGAAATCAGCCAATTTTATAAACCAAACAATAATTTCGACACGTAATCAACCAGCTCATCCACCAAAGCACATTGAACCAACATTGATACCGACACATATACAGTTAGCTTCTCCACAGCCGAAACGCCACTCAACAAACCTGTTCGGGTAAAACAGGGATTAACCAGCGAACAATCTCAAGAATATCCAGTTAATCATAACAAGGTCGACGCAGCTCCACGGGTTTGCAATCACGCCAGTTAGAACTACCAGAGGCAAACCGTGGTGAAGCCCTGAATCATGCTGTTGAATGCCCGCTAGGGTCTACTATGTTATCGAGTCGAAAACAGCCAAACCAACTTGTTACATGTACATTGACCAAGCCAGAAATCAGTCCAGAATCACACGTTGAACTTACAGCAGCGGCTTCCACTAACTCTGGTACAACAGGGACGTTGCCGAAAGCTAAAGAAAAATAGGGGGCGCTATTTTTCTTCTTTACATTCCTCGACCAAGAATTAGCAAAATTCCTGCAGGTGACGGGGAAAACCAATCTTGGTGAACACCGCATTCGCATGTTACATGACCGTCCGATAAAAATCCGATACCAGACACGGAACCCCTCCATGCAAGCGATCATCAACGCAGAAGTGGATAAACTTTTGGAAAAAGGATGCATTGAGCCCTCGTGCAGTCCCTACAGTTTTCCAGTGACCCTAGTCAAAAAGAAAAATGGGGCTTGGCGTGTATGTATGGATTTTCGGCAACTTAACAAACATTCTGAACCAGATGCGTATCCATTACCGCGTATTTCTCACATCCTTGACCGTTTGAGAGAAGCGAGGTACATAAGCAGTCTTGATCTAGAAAACGGCTATTGGCAAGTACCTATGGCTGACGACAGCAAAAAGTACACTGCATTCACGGTGTCAGGTCGCGGGTTATACCAATGGAAGGTGATGCCGTTTGGACTTCATTCCGCCCCTGCCACTTTCCAAAGAATTCTAGATTTAGTGATTGGACCTGATTTAGAGCCTTACGCTTTCGCGTATTTGGACGATATAATAGTCACAGGAAAAACCCTTCAACAACATATGTCCAACCTCCGCGAAGTCTTCAGAAGGCTACGCGCGGCGAACTTGAAGCTAAACACTAACAAGTGCGAATTTTTCAGGCGAGAGGTGAAATATTTGGGCCATATCGTGACGGACCAGGGCATAAAGACTGATCCGGAAAAGGTTGCGGCAATAACCCAAATGAAACCGCCTGGGAATATTCGAGAGTTGAGACGTTATTTAGGCACTACGTCATGGTATCGAAGATTTGTGCCAGACTTTGCCGTAATCTCCCAACCATTGACATCTCTGCTGAAGAAAGGCAAACACTGGAAATGGGGAGATGAGCAGCAGCAGGCGTTCGAGGCCCTCAAAACAAAGTTAACTGAGGCACCGGTGTTAACATGTCCGGATTTTACTAAAACTTTCACACTTCAAACTGATGCGAGTGATATTGGCCTAGGCGTGGTCTTAACACAAGAGACCGATGGATGCGAACACGTGATCGCATATGCAAGCAGGCATTTGAATAAGGCAGAAAAAAATTATAGCGCGACTGAGAAAGAGTGCCTTGCAATTATTTGGGGAATACGTAAGATGCGGCCTTACCTGGAAGGGTACCGCTTCATAGTGATCACCGATCACCTCTCTTTGAAGTGGTTAAATTCCATCGAAAATCCGTCAGGGCGTTTAGCTCGATGGGCACTAGAGTTACAGCAATTTCAGTTTACCGTCCAGTATCGACGCGGCGGTCAAAATGTGGTAGCAGATGCTCTGTCGCGACAGCCTGTCGAAAGCTGTCATCTTGCCACAATGGGGACCGTACCCAATGTTACCCCCGATATTACTTGTCCATGGATCCGTAAACGTGTGGCGGACATTGAGGCGAATCCACAAAAGTTTGCTGATTATAGTTGGGTGAATGGCCAACTCTACCGGCACGTGAATACACATGCACACGACGAAGACGAGGCTTCTTGGAAGCTGTGCGTACCTATCGATAAACGCAAACAAATCCTTCACGAAAACCATGATCAGCCAGCAGCGGGACATCTTGGCATTAGGAAAACTGTGTTACGTATTAGTAAACGGTACTATTGGCCAGGTATGTACAGAGACATCAAACGTTATGTGTTACAATGCGAGTCGTGTCAAAAATACAAGGCTAGTCAACAAAAACCGGCAGGGGAAATGTTGTCATACATCCCAGATGAGCCGTGGTCGGTCATCTGTGCGGATTTCGTAGGACCCCTACCACGTTCACGTCACGGTTACTCGATGCTTTTGGTTGTAGTGGACAAGTTCTCGAAGTGGGTCGAACTGACTCCACTTCGTAAAGCTAACTCGGAGGGCATAATAAAAACTTTGCGGGAGAAAATTGTAGCCAGGTATGGTGTACCTAAGGTTTTGATCTCGGACAACGGTACCCAGTTCACAAGTAAGGTGTTCCGACAGTACTTGGAGGCGGTTGGCATTAAACAACGACTCACAGCGCCCTACACTCCGCAGGAAAACCCGACGGAACGGGTCAACCGTACCATCAAGACGATGATTTCACAGCTGGTAAACGAGGATCATCGTAAGTGGGATGAGTATTTGCCGGAAATAATGCTTGCGGTCAATACGAGTGTTGCTGATTCTACGGGATACACCCCAGCTTATATTACTCAAGGACGTGAGCCTAGACTTCCCAATGCCTATTTCGATGGTGTGACGACAGGAACAGGCACACAAATAAATCCTCCGAAAGCTCAAGCGCAACGCCTCCGCGAAGCTTGGAAATTGGTCCAAGTGAACTTAGGTAGAGCTGTTCAAAATCAAAGTAGACACTACAATTTGAGGCGACGACCTTGGAAGCCTCAAATCGGGGATAAGGTATGGGTCAAGCAGCATGTTCTGTCTAAAGCAGTTGACGGTTTTGCAGCCAAATTAGCTCCACGATACGAAGGACCTTATGAGGTCACTAGTCTGGTTTCCAAAGTTCTTGTCTCAGTGCAACGAGCTGGGCAATGTCGAACTTGTCATGTTCAAGATTTGAAACCCTATATTATGGCAACAAGCTCCTAACCTTTCCTAATTTTTTTTTTATTTTTTATTTTCTTGTTTACTATCCTTTCAGAATCCACCTTTGTTTACACAATCTTCATGATGTACAATAACTTCCAACGCGCTCGTCAGTGGGGATCGGGAGTGCGACGCAACGGCACCGAGAGATCCACAACGAGGAACGAGGGGCCACAACCAGGTTTCTCCCAAGTGCGAGGGAACGGCCCGAGAGCTCGAAGGTCTCGTGGACGTGTACCCGCGTCACAGGGTCAGAGATGGTACCCTCCTGCTAGAACCGCTAGCCAGACATCCGATCCGGTTATAGTTCTGTCAAGCTCAGAGTCGGAACGGAACAGCAACGCCGATGGATCGTTTGTATCGACGGTCTCTCTGTCATCTTCAATGGAGTTTCCGGCTGGTGAAATGTCTACCATCGAGAGTTCCGACAACAGGTCGATGGATAGTACTGACAGTTTCGAAATAGGAGATAGGGGTTATAGCCAGCTCCCGCACTTGCCCGGTTCCTCAGGCGAATGGTATGAACCGGCCGACTGTAACCAAACATTCATAATTGACGAAGACCTTCAAGTGCCGGAGAAAGAGCTTGTATGCCGCCAACCGTCCGAACCGACCACCAGCCCCAACAGCACTGTCTCTTCTGAGTCTCCGCGACGTTATGGGTTCGGAGAGTTCAAAGTGACTGAAACTAGGGGTGTAGTTTTTGGCAACCACCAGAAATGGTCCAAGTCAATTCAGTTGACTCTATACTGGCCAAATCCGAAGAAACAAGTTCAAACGTACCCGTTAGCAGTCAAGAATGTATCACCACCAAGACACCGTCATTCGGGAAACATCCGCCACAAAGAATCTACTTTGTCACCCGATACCCTGGAGCCTTTTCTCAAGAAACTAAACATTGATGCACAAGTAAAGTCGTCTGCTGAGTCCAGTCCGTCTGACAGTCAGTCAGCAAGTTCCGAGGCGTTGCGGATGGTTAGCACGCCCATGTCATTCGCAAAAAGGAACACACCTGAAGTTCCAAAACTGCCGGATCCATTATCTGAAATAACAGTTCGTGCGGATCCCGTTTGCCCCGTAGAATCGGACTCCGATTCTGATGAACCGAAAGGCAAACGCACGTGGTTTCGGGAGCGGGAATATAACGCACCACGATCCAGTACACCAGTGAACCCCCAGTATGCTGACAGGCCGGTCGCTGAGATGCACAAAGATACTACGACTCGACTCCCGCTCAAACGTAAACATCCAGGTTTCAAGACTTACTCTAGAAGAATCGGGTCTCCAAAGCCAGCGAACACCAGGCGGGGTGATAATATTCCAGGTCCCAGTAGAGTAACACGCCCTCAGGAGGCCAGTCGACCAATAGAAGTCAACAACATGTCCAGTTTCCCTCGGAAGCGAAAACTTTCCTATACATCAACATCCTCAAAGACGGTTGACTCTCCAAAATCAATTTAAACCAGAAGCACGCCCTGTAGTGGCCGAAAGACATAAATTCCCTGTGGAACTGGTAAGAGGCAGCCAACGTAGTCGCGTGTGCGGAAGGGCTAATTGCATGTGTGACCCAAGGTCCGCAAAAACCCCACAAGGGTGGTTCGCCGGAGGGGTGCCTGGAGAGGTGGTACGACAGATGATTCCTGCCATTGAGAAAAAGCAAAGGACACTGCCTTTGCATAAGCGCCACAACATGCTTTTCCATCTACCACAAGGTCGATTCAGGGTGGCATTTTCCAGATCGGGAGTGATTACCATTACCCAGGTGCCGAGGGGTAACGAAGTTCTTCGCATCGTCCATAGGGGAGACGTAATGTAAAGAAGAAAAATAGCGCCCCCTATTTTTCTTTTACAATCGCTCGGTTTTCACCACAACTATGATTTTTGGCAACCCTGCCGAGTCAGGGCCGCCAACTTTAACAAATGACCCTACTTCTTGTACGAGAAAAAGAACGTTCGAGGTCTGCGAAAATCGAACGTTCGAGAGGGCGTATGAGCGATTTCGGTGGATAAAAGGAAGCCGAACAGAGTTGAACAGGCCATTCTAGTCAAGTAGTCCCAACGATTAACACATTGTAATGAAACGGTTATTTCCTCCGGTTAGTCCGGTCCAAGCCGAGGTAGCAGGTCGGTTTTCCCCAGGGACTCCTTTTCAAGAAAATTTATTTGAATAAAGGGGCTCGGGCGTGGTGTTAAATGAAATTAATGCACTCTATATTAATTGTTTGACACTTTCATCTAGGTACAATGTATATAAAAAAAAAGGCTAGCACGGCGACCTGCAAGCCAAGGTTCTTTAGTATAGACGCTCTCCTTAACTATTTTAATTACCACGTACCTGGGTTATCACTAGTGGTCTCCACGTTATCTCTCGCGATTTCCTATCGAACTCGTCGCACTATATTTCTTGTCCTGTATGTCTTTCCCTACACCCTGTATGTATAATTCTGAGTGTTAATTTCCGTAGCAAGGCAAACAAGGAGTTCACTGTCAAAAACAAGGATTCCAACTAGCTGCTCACGAACGCGGCTACTTGTTGTCCCTGCTTCTGTTAACCGGTCAATGAGGGCATCTACCAGCTGCTCATAAACGCGGCCAGTTGATCCTCCATTGACCAGTATGCACAGTTACTTGTCTCCCTGTTCAACTATGCCTGTACCTGTTTCGCATGCTCATACCGGCCAGCCGGTCATTCATAGGCTATGCGTATTGTCACTGTCAAGCAAGGATTCCAATTAGCTGCTCATAAACGCGGCTACTTGTTGTCCTTGCTTCTGTTAACTGGTCAATGAGAGTATCCCCCAGCTGCTCATGAACGCGGCCAGTTGATCCTCCATTGACCAGTATGTAGCGTTTGTTCCGTTATCTACTATACATACTTGTTCCTGTTTCGTAATCTAGTTGTTCATCCCGTCGCAGCTTACCAGACAGTGTGCCTCTCTTAACTCTACGCTTGCTTATATAGATATTTCTTCGTTGAGTATGCGAGAGAGCGTCCACGCTGTTGCTTGCAGCTCACCACTAGCTTAACTTATGCTTAGCTTACTCTTACATTACTCCCTCTCTCAATTGTCAATTCTGCTTAAACTACTTAAAATCATAATTATTTCTACTGCGTAATAAACGACACCGATTGGAATGTCGGTCCCGTTATCCACGCGTGCATTTTAACAAGAACATTACAAATAATAAAATAAAAACAATGTTTAACCGTTATCTAACGAATTATGTAACATAAATTTATTATAAATGTAGTAATGTGTTTGGCATTCTTCATGTCAGTGGCAGCCAAATTATTTGCTTTGTGAGGGCCATGCGTCTTCACACTCCCCCCTCACTTTAGAAAGCCGGTGCACCGTCACGGCTCCGCCTTTACTCACCCTCACTCGGTACCGTGATCCTTCATGATGCACTACTTTACAGCTCTTTTGTGCCCGGTATGATATTGGCCCCAATCTCTTGTATCCTGGCTTGGAGAGAGGCTGTCGCATTTTGCATGTCCACGCGCTCGTTTACTGTGCGTGTCTCCCCTGTTACTAGTTGTCCGTCCATTGACAGCTTGTCACCCATCTCATCGCACGGTATAAGGGTGCCGTATTGAATCAACATTTCGCGGGCATCTTCAGTTATGCTCGACATGGTGGCACCACACTCTACGTCACACACACGTTCTGTCCAAATTTGGGCACTAAGTTCCTCCGGAGGTGTGATTTCGTCACTTTGAGGTGACAGCCCCTGTGTCCACATGGGATCGGCTGCGGTAACTCGTGTTGGGGGGTATCTTTTTCTTCGGTGGCGAACTCATTGGCTCCCGGCTCCAGGTGGAACACTCCCTTACGCTGCCGGCCCTTGCCGCATGGCTTACCTCGGACATCCCTGGGGCGTTTTCTCCTTCCCTCTGTTCCTGTTGCCGCTCTAATACGTGGAGGCGCTTCAGGATCTGCGTCCTCATTTTGTGTAAACATTGACATGAACTATGCTTGCATACCTCTACTGTTTTATATTCGTGTTATTAGTTATTTCCAGGGTTATGGTACGGTTTTATCTCGCTGACGTGGGTCCTCTTAGTGACTTTTCGATCGGGACTACCGGCCACGATTATTACTGGTGATATGAATTTCTCGACTAGGTATGGGCCCTCGTACCTTGCTGCCAACTTAGCGGCGAAATTTTCTGCCGCACTCGATAACACATGGCTTTTGATTAATACCTGATCGCCAATCTTAGGGGTATATTCGCGGTGGCGTAGGTTATAATGTCGTGTTTGTGTCTGGCTAGCCTTCTGGATATTATTCCGCACAAAGTTAAATATGTCCTGCAGTTTGCTAGCTCGTTGTTCGGGTGTTTCTGTGTTATTCCCGGTACCCATAGTGACCTCGTCATACAGCGCCTTTGGCAATCGTAGTTCCCTACCTTGTGTAAGAAATGCTGGTGTATAACCTGTGGTATCTGAGACGCTCGTGTTCATGGCTAGGGTTAATTCTGGGAGGAGCTCGTCCCATGTCCGTTGATCTTTGGCCACATATTGAGATATCAATGTCTTTAGCGTTCTGTTTGCTCGCTCCGTCGGGTTCTCCTGTGGTGTATATGGCGCGGTGAATTGTTGTCGTACACCCAATTGATCTAGGAATTGTGCAAACTGTTTACTGCTAAATTGGGTGCCATTGTCTGTGATCAGGCACTTAGGTACACCGAACTTGGATATTATTCTTTCCCTGAAGGCTTGCTGGACGGCAGCGGTCGTGGCACGTCGCAATGGTACTGCTTCTACCCATTTGGTAAAACGATCAAGGAAAACAAGTATCATGTTATGGCCTCGCTTGGATCGCGGAAGTGGCCCTATGAAATCCGCACATACAGTGCACCATGGTTCATTTGGGATTTGTGTCAGCATCTTTCCCGGTGGTTTTTGTTGTACTGCTTTATGTTTTTGACACAAATCACACTTACGTACATAATTGGCAATATCTCGGAACATTCCCGGCCAAAAGTATCTGTTTAGTATTCGTTTTGTCGTTTTTCGCACCCCACGGTGCCCTGCACTTGGTTGGTCGTGATTCTCTACTAATATGCGGTGGCGAGCATTGGTAGGGATACATAGTTTCCAGGGTGTATCCTCAGCGTCATCTGCATGTCGGGAGAATCTACGGTACACATTGCCGTTTTCTATTATATACTCTGGGTATTTTTCTGGTGACTGTTGTATCTTGTGTTTCAAATTGTTTAACCATGGACATTGCTCATCGCTAGTTTTAGCTGAACATAATTTCGCTGCCTCGTATGGTTGTCGACTCAGTGCGTCTGCTAGCACGTTGTATTTACCTTTGCGATATTCTATGTCAAAAGTAAACTGCTGTAACACTAACGCCCATCGTGCCAGCCTTCCTGTCGGATTATCGATGCTATTTAGCCACTTTAGTGCCAAGTGGTCAGTAATAACCTTGAAATGGTAACCCTCGAGATATGGTTTCATTTTCCGTATGCCCCAAACTATAGCCAGGCACTCCTTTTCTGTGGTTGAGTATTTTTCTTCTGCTCCATGTAGGTGGCGACTGGCATACGCAATGACTCTTTCCTGGCCTTCCTGCATCTGAGTTAGTACGGCCCCTATGCCGACGTTGCTAGCATCTGTTTGTAACACAAATTGTTGAGTGAAATCTGGGCATGCTAGTACAGGTGCCTCGGTAAGTCGACGCTTCAATTCATCGAACGCATTCTGTTGTTCCTGGCCCCACACCCATCGTTTATTCTTTTTCAGTAATGTAGTTAAGGGGTGTACCACGTCTGCATATTCTGGCACAAATCGGCGGTACCATGACGCGGTTCCTAGGCAACGCCGCAGCTCCTTAATATTTCGTGGCGGTTTTAGTTGGCGTATAGCTGCTACTTTGTCAGGGTCGGTGGCGATGCCATTCTCGGTAACCAAGTGACCTAAATATTTCAATTTTTTCTTGAAAAATTCGCATTTGTCCGGATTAATTTTTAATCTAGCCTGGCGTAACTTGTGGAATACTTGTTGTAGGTGGTGTATATGCTGTTCCGTTGTTCGGCTCACCACTATAATATCGTCTAGATATACGAATGCAAATTGTTCCATATCCGGGCTGATGACCTGATCCAACGCTCTTTGAAACGTGGCTGGTGCCGAATGAAGGCCAAATGGCATTACCTTCCACTGGAAGAGTCCACGGCCAGGTACCGTAAATGCGGTGTATTTCTTACTGCTAGGGTGAAGAGGTATTTGCCAATATCCACTTTTCAAATCAAGAGTGCTGATACATTTTGCCTCACGAAGCTTGTCTAGTATTTGCTCGATTCTTGGCAGAGGGTATGCATCAGGTATGGAACGTGCGTTTAATGCCCGGTAATCTATACACAGGCGCCACTTACCGTCCTTTTTGGGTACTATTACTGCTGGGGCGCTATAAGGGCTTCTTGACGGTTCAATTAGACCTGCTTCTAGTAACGTATCGACTTCTTTGTTTAATATTTCCTGCATGGCTGGATTTCGCCGTTGGTATCTTAGTTTTATCGGTACGTCGTCTTTCATGCGTATGTAGTGTTGAGCTATATTCGAGGTTCCACTGATTTGCTCAAAAGCGGCTATCTCACGTTTTAGGAATGACGTAATTTCGTGTTCTGAATCATTGACCACTCCTAGGTATCCGTTAGTACCACCACCTACTCCCCCACGCGTAATAGGGATGGTTTGTCCACCACAAAGGAATTTGGCACCAACTCCCGCTAGAAAATCCATACCCAAGATGAGTGGGTCCATTGTATTTTCCAACACTAATACTCTGATGTCACATAACTTGCTACCTAGTGCCACAGTGACCAAGACTTCGCCGTTTGTGTTGTGTTGTTAATGGCCGGTCGGTTGCTCGTTTCCCGGCGTCTTATTACAGCAATCGCGTGTTCGCACGTTTCGTCGACCGCAACTCCAGCAAAATAAAACTTGTGCATTTTTACAATGACGTGCGAAATGGCCGGGTTGGGCACAACGGCGACAGACCTGACTGGGATTTGCCACTTTGTCACCAGATTCCACCTGTCGAATTACGTTTGTTTCCAGCTTATTTCGTTCATTTCTTGGTTTTGGTTCAGGCGGTATATCTTCATACTCACATGCCCGTTCGATTAGTTCATCCAGGCTCGTAAATGTATGGTGGCCGATGAATAATTGGTACTCACGACGGCTATTGCGGTAAATGATCTCCATTTTCCGTGTTTTTGAGTAATCCAGGTGTTTCATCAAATCTTGCATTGCCAATGCGTATGATTTAAAGTTCTGGGCAGGCCGTTGATACGTTTGTCTCACCCGTTCTTCTAGGCGTTCTTGGAAATGTGGGTGCATGAAGAATTTCAAAAAGGCCTTTTTAAACTCACATAATGAAGACCATGGTTTCCTGTTGTTTCTAAACCACACCAAGGCCTTTCCTGTGAGCAGCTCCGGCATCACCTTTGGCATTAATTTGGTTGGTAATTCATAGGCATCGGCTAGTTCTTCCAATCTTTCCAAAAATGCCAGTGGATCTCCCTCACCATCAAATCTGATTGACCATTTCATTACCTTATCGATGACCATTTCGCACGTCATCTTAACTTTCTCTTTGTCCTTATCATTATGTGGTGTGCGAGGGCTAGGTGGACGTGAAGTATTTGGTACATTAAGACTTTGTGTTGAGGCTGGGGAGAATTTCTCTTGCAACTTCGTAAGCTGTTGTTGAATCGCATCGGGTAGTTCTGGATCATTCATGAACGTGACTAGCTGTTTGCGAATTTCATCGACTGTTCCTGACGGTTGTATGTTGAATTCCTTGCATATGTTTTCTAGCTCATCCTTGTGTGCATAGTACAACCAGCCTGTGCGTACCATGTTAGCCTTTTTTTTTTGAGCTCTGCGTTGCTTGTGTAGTGGTGATCGTGTCTCAGCTGTTGCTCTTACCCGAGTCCCTGCTCGGGCGCCACTTGAAACGGTTATTTCCTCCGGTTAGTCCGGTCCAAGCCGAGGTAGCAGGTCGGTTTTCCCCAGGGACTCCTTTTCAAGAAAATTTATTTGAATAAAGGGGCTCGGGCGTGGTGTTAAATGAAATTAATGCACTCTATATTAATTGTTTGACACTTTCATCTAGGTACAATGTATATAAAAAAAAAGGCTAGCACGGCGACCTGCAAGCCAAGGTTCTTTAGTATAGACGCTCTCCTTAACTATTTTAATTACCACGTACCTGGGTTATCACTAGTGGTCTCCACGTTATCTCTCGCGATTTCCTATCGAACTCGTCGCACTATATTTCTTGTCCTGTATGTCTTTCCCTACACCCTGTATGTATAATTCTGAGTGTTAATTTCCGTAGCAAGGCAAACAAGGAGTTCACTGTCAAAAACAAGGATTCCAACTAGCTGCTCACGAACGCGGCTACTTGTTGTCCCTGCTTCTGTTAACCGGTCAATGAGGGCATCTACCAGCTGCTCATAAACGCGGCCAGTTGATCCTCCATTGACCAGTATGCACAGTTACTTGTCTCCCTGTTCAACTATGCCTGTACCTGTTTCGCATGCTCATACCGGCCAGCCGGTCATTCATAGGCTATGCGTATTGTCACTGTCAAGCAAGGATTCCAATTAGCTGCTCATAAACGCGGCTACTTGTTGTCCTTGCTTCTGTTAACTGGTCAATGAGAGTATCCCCCAGCTGCTCATGAACGCGGCCAGTTGATCCTCCATTGACCAGTATGTAGCGTTTGTTCCGTTATCTACTATACATACTTGTTCCTGTTTCGTAATCTAGTTGTTCATCCCGTCGCAGCTTACCAGACAGTGTGCCTCTCTTAACTCTACGCTTGCTTATATAGATATTTCTTCGTTGAGTATGCGAGAGAGCGTCCACGCTGTTGCTTGCAGCTCACCACTAGCTTAACTTATGCTTAGCTTACTCTTACATTACTCCCTCTCTCAATTGTCAATTCTGCTTAAACTACTTAAAATCATAATTATTTCTACTGCGTAATAAACGACACCGATTGGAATGTCGGTCCCGTTATCCACGCGTGCATTTTAACAAGAACATTACAAATAATAAAATAAAAACAATGTTTAACCGTTATCTAACGAATTATGTAACATAAATTTATTATAAATGTAGTAATGTGTTTGGCATTCTTCATGTCAGTGGCAGCCAAATTATTTGCTTTGTGAGGGCCATGCGTCTTCACAGTAATGTAAGAGAGAGTTTAAAAATATAATTTCTTTGTGAAAAATATTTCTAGTCGAGAAATTCAAGTGACTAACATATTGTAATATAAGAGAGTTTAAAAAAAATATTATTTTGTCTGTGAAATCATTCAAACACTTAACATATTAGAGTGAAATTCTATATAAAAATTAAAATAAAAAAAAAAATAAAGTTTGTTTAAAAATTAAATTAAAAGAGTGTAAAATTTCTTGCGTACTCTGGAGCCGACGGTTTTAACCCCGGCACGATTAAATAAAATCTTTTTAAATTGAAAGAAATTATATTTTTAAACTCTCTCTTACATTACAATGTGTTAATCGTTGGGACTACTTGACTAGAAAGGCCTGTTCAACTCTGTTCGGCTTCTTTTTATCCACCGAAATCGCTCATACGCCCTCTCGAACGTTCGATTTTCGCAGATCTCGAACGTTCTTTTTCTCGTACGAGAAGTAGGGTCATTTGTTAAAGTTGGCGGCCCTGACTCGGCAGGGTTGCCAAAAATCATAGTTGTGGTGAAAACCGAGCGATTGTAAAAGAAAAATAGGGGGCGCTATTTTTCTTCTTTACATTACGTCTCCCCTATGGACGATGCGAAGAACTTCGTTACCCCTCGGCACCTGGGTAATGGTAATCACTCCCGATCTGGAAAATGCCACCCTGAATCGTCCTTGTGGTAGATGGAAAAGCATGTTGTGGCGCTTATGCAAAGGAAGTGTCCTTTGCTTTTTCTCGATGGCGGGAATCATCTGTCGTACCACCTTTCCAGGCACCCCTCCGGCGAACCACCCTTGTGGGGTTTTTGTGGACCTTGGGTCACACATGCAATTAGCCCTTCCGCACACGCGACTACGTTGGCTGCCTCTTACCAGTTCCACAGGGGATTTATGTCTTTCGGCCACTACAGGGCGTGCTTCTGGAACACCACGCCTGGTTTAAATTGATTTTGGAGAGTCAACCGTCTTTGAGGATGTTGATGTATAGGAAAGTTTACGCTTCCGAGGGAAACTGGACATGTTGTTGACTGGCCTCCTGAGGGCGTGTTACTCTACTGGAACCTGGAATATTATCACCCCGCCTGGTGTTCGCTGGCTTTGGAGACCCGATTCTTCTAGAGTAAGTCTTGAAACCTGGATGTTTACGTTTGAGCGGGAGTCGAGTCGTAGTATCTTTGGACATCTCATCGACCGGCCTGTCAGCATACTGGGGGTTCACTGGTGTACTGGATCGTGGTGCGTTATATTCCCGCTCCCGAAACCACGTGCGTTTGCCTTTCGGTTTATCAGAATCGGAGTCCGATTCTACGGGGCAAACGGGAACCGCACGAACTGTTCTTTCAGATAATGGATCCGGCAGTTTTGGAACTTCAGGTATGTTCCTTTTTGCGAATGACATGGGCGTGCTAACCATCCGCAACGCCTCGGAACTTGCTGACTGACTGTCAGACGGACTGGACGGACTCAGCAGACGACTTTACTTGTGCATCAATGTTTAGTTTCTTGAGTAAAGGCTCCAGGGTATCGGGTGACAAAGTAGATTCTTTGTGGCGGATATTTCCCGAATGACGGTGTCTTGGTGGTGATACATTCTTGACTGCTAACGGGTACGTTTGAACTTGTTTCTTCGGATTTGGCCAGTACAAAGTCATCTGAATTGACTTGGACCATTTCTGGTGGTTGCCAAAAACTACACCCCTAGTTTCAGTCACTTTGAACTCTCCGAACCCATAACGTCGCGGAGACTCAGAAGAGACAGTGCTGTTGGGGCTGGTGGTCGGTTCGGACGGTTGGCGGCATACAAGCTCTTTCTCCGGCACTTGAAGGTCTTCGTCAATTATGAATGTTTGGTTACAGTTGGCCGGTTCATACCATTCGCCTGAGGAACCGGGCAAGTGCGGGAGCTGGCTATAACCCCTATCTCCTATTTCGAAACTGTCAGTACTATCCATCGACCTGTTGTCGGAACTCTCGATGGTAGACATTTCACCAGCCGGAAACTCCATTGAAGATGACAGAGAGACCGTCGATACAAACGATCCATCGGCGTTGCTGTTCCGTTCCGACTCTGAGCTTGACAGAACTATAACCGGATCGGATGTCTGGCTAGCGGTTCTAGCAGGAGGGTACCATCTCTGACCCTGTGACGCGGGTACACGTCCACGAGACCTTCGAGCTCTCGGGCCGTTCCCTCGCACTTGGGAGAAACCTGGTTGTGGCCCCTCGTTCCTCGTTGTGGATCTCTCGGTGCCGTTGCGTCGCACTCCCGATCCCCACTGACGAGCGCGTTGGAAGTTATTGTACATCATGAAGATTGTGTAAACAAAGGTGGATTCTGAAAGGATAGTAAACAAGAAAATAAAAAATAAAAAAAAAATTAGGAAAGGTTAGGAGCTTGTTGCCATAATATAGGGTTTCAAATCTTGAACATGACAAGTTCGACATTGCCCAGCTCGTTGCACTGAGACAAGAACTTTGGAAACCAGACTAGTGACCTCATAAGGTCCTTCGTATCGTGGAGCTAATTTGGCTGCAAAACCGTCAACTGCTTTAGACAGAACATGCTGCTTGACCCATACCTTATCCCCGATTTGAGGCTTCCAAGGTCGTCGCCTCAAATTGTAGTGTCTACTTTGATTTTGAACAGCTCTACCTAAGTTCACTTGGACCAATTTCCAAGCTTCGCGGAGGCGTTGCGCTTGAGCTTTCGGAGGATTTATTTGTGTGCCTGTTCCTGTCGTCACACCATCGAAATAGGCATTGGGAAGTCTAGGCTCACGTCCTTGAGTAATATAAGCTGGGGTGTATCCCGTAGAATCAGCAACACTCGTATTGACCGCAAGCATTATTTCCGGCAAATACTCATCCCACTTACGATGATCCTCGTTTACCAGCTGTGAAATCATCGTCTTGATGGTACGGTTGACCCGTTCCGTCGGGTTTTCCTGCGGAGTGTAGGGCGCTGTGAGTCGTTTTTTAATGCCAACCGCCTCCAAGTACTGTCGGAACACCTTACTTGTGAACTGGGTACCGTTGTCCGAGATCAAAACCTTAGGTACACCATACCTGGCTACAATTTTCTCCCGCAAAGTTTTTATTATGCCCTCCGAGTTAGCTTTACGAAGTGGAGTCAGTTCGACCCACTTCGAGAACTTGTCCACTACAACCAAAAGCATCGAGTAACCGTGACGTGAACGTGGTAGGGGTCCTACGAAATCCGCACAGATGACCGACCACGGCTCATCTGGGATGTATGACAACATTTCCCCTGCCGGTTTTTGTTGACTAGCCTTGTATTTTTGACACGACTCGCATTGTAACACATAACGTTTGATGTCTCTGTACATACCTGGCCAATAGTACCGTTTACTAATACGTAACACAGTTTTCCTAATGCCAAGATGTCCCGCTGCTGGCTGATCATGGTTTTCGTGAAGGATTTGTTTGCGTTTATCGATAGGTACGCACAGCTTCCAAGAAGCCTCGTCTTCGTCGTGTGCATGTGTATTCACGTGCCGGTAGAGTTGGCCATTCACCCAACTATAATCAGCAAACTTTTGTGGATTCGCCTCAATGTCCGCCACACGTTTACGGATCCATGGACAAGTAATATCGGGGGTAACATTGGGTACGGTCCCCATTGTGGCAAGATGACAGCTTTCGACAGGCTGTCGCGACAGAGCATCTGCTACCACATTTTGACCGCCGCGTCGATACTGGACGGTAAACTGAAATTGCTGTAACTCTAGTGCCCATCGAGCTAAACGCCCTGACGGATTTTCGATGGAATTTAACCACTTCAAAGAGAGGTGATCGGTGATCACTATGAAGCGGTACCCTTCCAGGTAAGGCCGCATCTTACGTATTCCCCAAATAATTGCAAGGCACTCTTTCTCAGTCGCGCTATAATTTTTTTCTGCCTTATTCAAATGCCTGCTTGCATATGCGATCACGTGTTCGCATCCATCGGTCTCTTGTGTTAAGACCACGCCTAGGCCAATATCACTCGCATCAGTTTGAAGTGTGAAAGTTTTAGTAAAATCCGGACATGTTAACACCGGTGCCTCAGTTAACTTTGTTTTGAGGGCCTCGAACGCCTGCTGCTGCTCATCTCCCCATTTCCAGTGTTTGCCTTTCTTCAGCAGAGATGTCAATGGTTGGGAGATTACGGCAAAGTCTGGCACAAATCTTCGATACCATGACGTAGTGCCTAAATAACGTCTCAACTCTCGAATATTCCCAGGCGGTTTCATTTGGGTTATTGCCGCAACCTTTTCCGGATCAGTCTTTATGCCCTGGTCCGTCACGATATGGCTCAAATATTTCACCTCTCGCCTGAAAAATTCGCACTTGTTAGTGTTTAGCTTCAAGTTCGCCGCGCGTAGCCTTCTGAAGACTTCGCGGAGGTTGGACATATGTTGTTGAAGGGTTTTTCCTGTGACTATTATATCGTCCAAATACGCGAAAGCGTAAGGCTCTAAATCAGGTCCAATCACTAAATCTAGAATCCTTTGGAAAGTGGCAGGGGCGGAATGAAGTCCAAACGGCATCACCTTCCATTGGTATAACCCGCGACCTGACACCGTGAATGCAGTGTACTTTTTGCTGTCGTCAGCCATAGGTACTTGCCAATAGCCGTTTTCTAGATCAAGACTGCTTATGTACCTCGCTTCTCTCAAACGGTCAAGGATGTGAGAAATACGCGGTAATGGATACGCATCTAGTTCAGAATGTTTGTTAAGTTGCCGAAAATCCATACATACATACACGCCAAGCCCCATTTTTCTTTTTGACTAGGGTCACTGGAAAACTGTAGGGACTGCACGAGGGCTCAATGCATCCTTTTTCCAAAAGTTTATCCACTTCTGCGTTGATGATCGCTTGCATGGAGGGGTTCCGTGTCTGGTATCGGATTTTTATCGGACGGTCATGTAACATGCGAATGCGGTGTTCACCAAGATTGGTTTTCCCCGTCACCTGCTAATGTAAAGAAGAAAAATAGCGCCCCCTATTTTTCTTTTACAATCGCTCGGTTTTCACCACAACTATGATTTTTGGCAACCCTGCCGAGTCAGGGCCGCCAACTTTAACAAATGACCCTACTTGTTGTACTAGAAAAAGAACGTTCGAGGTCTGCGAAAATCGAACGTTCGAGAGGGCGTATGAGCGATTTCGGTGGATAAAAGGAAGTCGAACAGAGTTGAACAGGCCATTCTAGTCAAGTAGTCCCAACGATTAACACATTGTAATGTAAGAGAGAGTTTAAAAATATAATTTCTTTGTGAAAAATATTTCTAGTCGAGAAATTCAAGTGACTAACATATTGTAATATAAGAGAGTTTAAAAAAAATATTATTTTGTCTGTGAAATCATTCAAACACTTAACATATTAGAGTGAAATTCTATATAAAAATTAAAATAAAAAAAAAAATAAAGTTTGTTTAAAAATTAAATTAAAAGAGTGTAAAATTTCTTGCGTACTCTGGAGCCGACGGTTTTAACCCCGGCACGATTAAATAAAATCTTTTTAAATTGGCGCCCACCTAGCTGTGTTAGAGAGGAATTTTACTCTCGTGCCTATGCTTTGCCTGATTTAGTATACCTAGCTGTGTTTGAAAGGAATTTCACTCTCGTGTCTATGCTTTGCCTAAAGAAATATTCCTAGCTGTGTTTGAAAGGAATTTCACTCTCGTGTCTATGCTTTGCCTAAAGAAATATTCCTAGCTGTGTTAGAGAGGAATTTCACTCTCGTGCCTATGCTTTGCCTGATTTAGTATGCCTAGCTGTGTTAGAGAGGAATTTCACTCTCGTGTCTATGCTTTGCCTAAAGAAATATTCCTAGCTGTGTTAGAGAGGAATTTCACTCTCGTGCCTATGCTTTGCTTGATTTAGTATACCTAGCTGTGTTAGAGTGGAATTTCTCTCTCGTGCCTATGCTTTGCCTGATTTAGTGTACTTAGCTGTGTTAGAGAGGAATTTCACTCTCGTGTCTATGCTTTGCCTAAAGAAATATTCCTGGCTGTGTTAGAGAGGAATTTCATTCTCGTGCCTATGCTTTGCCTCATTTAGCCTAGCTATGTTAGAGAGGAATTTCACTCTAGTGCCTATGCTTTGCCTAAAGAAATATTCCCAGCTGTGTTAGAGAGGAATTTTACTCTCGTGCCTATGCTTTACCTGATTTAGTATGCCTAGCTGTGTTAGAGAGGAATTTCACTCTCGTGTCTATGCTTTGCCTAAAGAAATATTCCTAGCTGTGTTAGAGAGGAATTTCACTCTCGTGCCTATGCTTTGCCTGATTTAGTATACCTAGCTGTGTTAGAGTGGAATTTCTCTCTCGTGCCTATGCTTTGCCTGATTTAGTGTACTTAGCTGTGTTAGAGAGGAATTTCACTCTCGTGTCTATGCTTTGCCTAAAGAAATATTCCTGGTTGTGTTAGAGAGGAATTTCATTCTCGTGCCTATGCTTTGCCTCATTTAGCCTAGCTATGTTAGAGAGGGATTTCACTCTAGTGCCTATGCTTTGCCTAAAGAAATATTCCCAGCTGTGTTAGAGAGGAATTTTATTTTCGTGCCTATGCTTTACCTGATTTAGTATGCCTAGCTGTGTTAGAGAGGAATTTCACTCTCGTGTCTATGCTTTGCCTAAAGAAATATTCCTAGCTGTGTTAGAGAGGAATTTCACTCTCGTGTCTATGCTTTGCCTAAAGAAATATTCCTGGCTGTGTTAGAGTGGAATTTCACTCTCGTGCCTATGCTTTGCCTGATTTAGTGTACTTAGCTGTGTTAGAGAGGAATTTCACTCTCGTGTCTATGCTTTGCCTAAAGAATTATTCCTGGCTGTGTTAGAGAGGAATTTCATTCTCGTGCCTATGCCTTTCCTCATTTAGTGTACTTAGCTATGTTAGAGAGGAATTTCACTCTAGTGCCTATGCTTTGCCTAAAGAAATATTCCTAGCTGTGTTAGAGAGGAATTTTACTCTCGTGCCTATGCTTTACCTGATTTAGTATGCCTAGCTGTGTTAGAGAGGAATTTCACTCTCGTGTCTATGCATTGCCTAAAGAAATATTCCTAGCTGTGTTAGAGAGGAATTTCACTCTCGTGCCTATGCTTTGCCTGATTTAGTATACCTAGCTGTGTTAGAGAGGAATTTTACTCTCGTGCCTATGCTTTGCCTGATTTAGTATACCTAGCTGTGTTTGAAAGGAATTTCACTCTCGAGTCTATGCTTTGCCTAAAGAAATATTCCTAGCTGTGTTAGAGTGGAATTTCACTCTCGTGCCTATGCTTTACCTGATTTAGTATGCCTAGCTGTGTTAGAGAGGAATTTCACTCTCGTGTCTATGCTTTGCCTAAAGAAATATTCCTAGCTGTGTTAGAGAGGAATTTCACTCTCGTGCCTATGCTTTGCCTGATTTAGTATACCTAGCTGTGTTAGAGAGGAATTTTACTCTCGTGCCTATGCTTTGCCTGATTTAGTATACCTAGCTGTGTTTGAAAGGAATTTCACTCTCGTGTCTATGCTTTGCCTAAAGAAATATTCCTAGCTGTGTTAGAGAGGAATTTCACTCTCGTGCCTATGCTTTGCCTGATTTAGTATACCTAGCTGTGTTAGAGAGGAATTTTACTCTCGTGCCTATGCTTTGCCTGATTTAGTATACCTAGCTGTGTTTGAAAGGAATTTCACTCTCGAGTCTATGCTTTGCCTAAAGAAATATTCCTAGCTGTGTTAGAGAGGAATTTTACTCTCGTGCCTATGCTTTACCTGATTTAGTATGCCTAGCTGTGTTAGAGAGGAATTTCACTCTCGCGTCTATGCTTTGCCTAAAGAAATATTCCTAGCTGTGTTAGAGAGGAATTTCACTCTCGTGCCTATGCTTTGCCTGATTTAGTATACCTAGCTGTGTTAGAGAGGAATTTTACTCTCGTGCCTATGCTTTGCCTGATTTAGTATACCTAGCTGTGTTTGAAAGGAATTTCACTCTCGTGTCTATGCTTTGCCTAAAGAAATATTCCTAGCTGTGTTAGAGAGGAATTTCACTCTCGTGCCTATGCTTTGCCTGATTTAGTATACCTAGCTGTGTTAGAGAGGAATTTTACTCTCGTGCCTATGCTTTGCCTGATTTAGTGTACCTAGCTGTGTTCGAAAGGAATTTCACTCTCGAGTCTATGCTTTGCCTAAAGAAATATTCCTAGCTGTGTTAGAGTGGAATTTCACTCTCGTGCCTATGCTTTACCTGATTTAGTATGCCTAGCTGTGTTAGAGAGGAATTTCACTCTCGTGTCTATGCTTTGCCTAAAGAAATATTCCTAGCTGTGTTAGAGAGGAATTTCACTCTCGTGCCTATGCTTTGCCTGATTTAGTATACCTAGCTGTGTTAGAGAGGAATTTTACTCTCGTGCCTATGCTTTGCCTGATTTAGTGTACCTAGCTGTGTTAGAGAGGAATTTCACTCTCGTGTCTATGCTTTGCCTAAAGAAATATTCCTGGCTGTGTTAGAGTGGAATTTCACTCTCGTGCCTATGCTTTGCCTGATTTAGTGTACTTAGCTATGTTAGAGAGGAATTTCACTCTAGTGCCTATGCTTTGCCTAAAGAAATATTCCTAGCTGTGTTAGAAAGGAATTTCACTCTCGTGCCTATGCTTTGCCTGATTTAGTATACCTAGCTGTGTTAGAGAGGAATTTTACTCTCGTGCCTATGCTTTGCCTGATTTAGTATACCTAGCTGTGTTAGAGAGGAATTTCACTCTCGTGTCTATGCTTTGCCTAAAGAAATATTCCTAGCTGTGTTAGAGAGGAATTTCACTCTCGTGCCTATGCTTTGCCTAAAGAAATATTCCTAGCTGTGTTAGAGAGGAATTTCACTCTCGTGCCTATGCTTTGCCTGATTTAGTATACCTAGCTGTGTTAGAGAGGAATTTTACTCTCGTGCCTATGCTTTGCCTGATTTAGTATACCTAGCTGTGTTTGAAAGGAATTTCACTCTCGAGTCTATGCTTTGCCTAAAGAAATATTCCTAGCTGTGTTAGAGTGGAATTTCACTCTCGCGCCTATGCTTTACCTGATTTAGTATGCCTAGCTGTGTTAGAGAGGAATTTCACTCATGTGCCTATGCTTTGCCTAAAGAAATATTCCTAGCTGTGTTAGAGAGGATTTTTACTCTCGTGCCTATGCTTTGCCTGATTTAGTATACCTAGCTGTGTTAGAGAGGAATTTCACTCTCGTGTCTATGCTTTGCCTAAAGAAATATTCCTAGCTGTGTTAGAGAGGAATTTCACTCTCGTGCCTATGCTTTGCCTGATTTAGTATACCTAGCTGCGTTAGAGAGGAATTTTACTCTCGTGCCTATGCTTTGCCTGATTTAGTATACCTAGCTGTGTTTGAAAGGAATTTACTCTCGAGTCTATGCTTTGCCTAAAGAAATATTCCTAGCTGTGTTAGAGTGGAATTTCACTCTCGTGCCTATGCTTTACCTGATTTAGTATGCCTAGCTGTGTTAGAGAGGAATTTCACTCTCGTGTCTATGCTTTGCCTAAAGAAATATTCCTGGCTGTGTTAGAGTGGAATTTCACTCTCGTGCCTATGCTTTGCCTGATTTAGTGTACTTAGCTATGTTAGAGAGGAATTTCACTCTAGTGCCTATGCTTTGCCTAAAGAAATATTCCTAGCTGTGTTAGAAAGGAATTTCACTCTCGTGCCTATGCTTTGCCTGATTTAGTATACCTAGCTGTGTTAGAGAGGAATTTTACTCTCGTGCCTATGCTTTGCCTGATTTAGTATACCTAGCTGTGTTAGAGAGGAATTTCACTCTCGTGTCTATGCTTTGCCTAAAGAAATATTCCTAGCTGTGTTAGAGAGGAATTTCACTCTCGTGCCTATGCTTTGCCTAAAGAAATATTCCTAGCTGTGTTAGAGAGGAATTTCACTCTCGTGCCTATGCTTTGCCTGATTTAGTATACCTAGCTGTGTTAGAGAGGAATTTTACTCTCGTGCCTATGCTTTGCCTGATTTAGTATACCTAGCTGTGTTTGAAAGGAATTTCACTCTCGAGTCTATGCTTTGCCTAAAGAAATATTCCTAGCTGTGTTAGAGAGGATTTTTACTCTCGTGCCTATGCTTTGCCTGATTTAGTATACCTAGCTGTGTTAGAGAGGAATTTCACTCTCGTGTCTATGCTTTGCCTAAAGAAATATTCCTAGCTGTGTTAGAGAGGAATTTCACTCTCGTGCCTATGCTTTGCCTGATTTAGTATACCTAGCTGCGTTAGAGAGGAATTTTACTCTCGTGCCTATGCTTTGCCTGATTTAGTATGCCTAGCTGTGTTAGAGAGGAATTTCACTCATGTGCCTATGCTTTGCCTAAAGAAATATTCCTAGCTGTGTTAGAGAGGATTTTTACTCTCGTGCCTATGCTTTGCCTGATTTAGTATACCTAGCTGTGTTAGAGAGGAATTTCACTCTCGTGTCTATGCTTTGCCTAAAGAAATATTCCTAGCTGTGTTAGAGAGGAATTTCACTCTCGTGCCTATGCTTTGCCTGATTTAGTATACCTAGCTGCGTTAGAGAGGAATTTTACTCTCGTGCCTATGCTTTGCCTGATTTAGTATACCTAGCTGTGTTTGAAAGGAATTTCACTCTCGAGTCTATGCTTTGCCTAAAGAAATATTCCTAGCTGTGTTAGAGTGGAATTTCACTCTCGTGCCTATGCTTTACCTGATTTAGTATGCCTAGCTGTGTTAGAGAGGAATTTCACTCTCGTGTCTATGCTTTGCCTAAAGAAATATTCCTAGCTGTGCTAGAGAGGAATTTCACTCTCGTGCCTATGCTTTGCCTGATTTAGTATACCTAGCTGTGTTAGAGAGGAATTTTACTCTCGTGCCTATGCTTTGCCTGATTTAGTGTACCTAGCTGTGTTTGAAAGGAATTTCACTCTCGAGTCTATGCTTTGCCTAAAAAAATATTCCTAGCTGTGTTAGAGTGGAATTTCACTCTCGTGCCTATGCTTTACCTGATTTAGTATGCCTAGCTGTGTTAGAGAGGAATTTCACTCTCGTGTCTATGCTTTGCCTAAAGAAATATTCCTAGCTGTGTTAGAGAGGAATTTCACTCTCGTGCCTATGCTTTGCCTGATTTAGTATACCTAGCTGTGTTAGAGAGGAATTTTACTCTCGTGCCTATGCTTTGCCTGATTTAGTGTACCTAGCTGTGTTAGAGAGGAATTTCACTCTCGTGTCTATGCTTTGCCTAAAGAAATATTCCTGGCTGTGTTAGAGTGGAATTTCACTCTCGTGCCTATGCTTTGCCTGATTTAGTGTACTTAGCTATGTTAGAGAGGAATTTCACTCTAGTGCCTATACTTTGCCTAAAGAAATATTCCTAGCTGTGTTAGAGAGGAATTTCACTCTCGTGCCTATGCTTTGCCTGATTTAGTATACCTAGCTGTGTTTGAAAAGAATTTCACTCTCGTGTCTATGCTTTACCTAAAGAAATATTCCTAGCTGTGTTAGAGAGGAATTTCACTCTCGTGCCTATGCTTTGCCTGATTTAGTATACCTAGCTGTGTTAGAGAGGAATTTCACTCATGTGCCTATGCTTTGCCTGATTTAGTATACCTAGCTGTGTTAGAGAGGAATTTTACTCTCGTGCCTATGCTTTGCCTGATTTAGTATACCTAGCTGTGTTAGAGAGGAATTTCACTCTCGTGTCTATGCTTTGCCTAAAGAAATATTCCTAGCTGTGTTAGAAAGGAATTTTCGTGCCTATGCTTTGCCTGATTTAGTGTACCTAGCTGTGTTAGAGAATAATTTCACTCTCGTGCCTATGCTTTGCCTGATTTAGTATACCTAGCTGTGTTAGAGAATAATTTCACTCTCGTGCCTATGCTTTGCCTGATTTAGTATACCTAGCTGTATTAGAGAGGAATTTCACTTTCGTGCCTATTTTCCCTACGCTTGATCTGACTACCTACCTGTCAGCCCTAAGACTAGCTACTTTCCTACGCGGTGATCGGCTTTTTATAGGCCACTGACTGAGCTTTTGCTTGTTGTTTACAAGAGCTTTGTTGCAAGTTTTCACCAGTTACAGCTGATCTTAACTATTAGTGTGTAGAGTTGCCTATGACAGAGTTACTTTATAAAAGATAAACAAGCATCAAGCAATTATGTATGTATGCAATAACAAAGAAAAATAAACTAAGCATATATGTCATAATGATTTATAAAGTAAAACAATAGTAATAATTCAAAAACGATTTCAAAAGAAAACTAAGCATAACAATTCAAGAAATATTTTAAAAAGAAAGAAAAGGGAAAAGAAAAAATATACTAATGATAATTTGTGTGATGGAAATTTTATTTCACGAAAATTTTTCTTATCACAAGATGGACCTTTATAAAGAATTGTATTTCTTAATCCAACCCAAGATATTTTACAAGATTACCAATTGAAAACGGTAACATTCGGTGTGAATTGCGCTCCATACCTGGCCATTAGCACATTATTACAATTAGCTGAAGATTCAAAAGCTCTATTTCCCATTGTATCATCCATTTTAAGAAATGAAATATATGTAGATGACATATTCTCAGGGGGGTTTACGATCCAAGAAGCTGCTGATGTATTATGCGAAATAAGACAAACTTTACATTCTGCTTGTACTCCTTTGAAAAAGGTAACAGCAAATCATAACGATCTGTTATCACTCATACCGCCTGATGATTTATACGACGCTGAATTTTTGCAGTTTTTTGATACAAGTACTACAAAAGCATTAGGTATGCAGTGGGATGCACTTACAGATAATTTCTTCATCATTTTCAATGTCACTCAAATCAATTTGAGTGTCATTTGTGGCCAAATAGTTAAGCAAGTGTAAATCTTACGAATTTCCATCTATGCCTTCAACACAATTTCTCCCAAACTTTAGTTATATTTTCGAGGCTGCTCTTGGAATTATTTTTTGCAATGTCAGGTGCTTCTTCCATTTTTGCACCTAATAAAGAAAACTGTTGAGGGTTCGTAGTCCGTTTTCTAAGAAAAAACAAATACATTAATTTGCTTTGCTTTATTTTATTTGCAATGAAATTGTACTTACGTTTTTCTGAATCCCTTATTTTATTAAAATGTACAAAAAATATGCAATCCGTTGTTGTTTAAATGCGGATGAAAAATTAAATACTTTGCATGAAATTCGAATCGTTGAAAACAGTTATATTACGAAATATTTGTATACACGTATCAACTGCTTTAACGATTCTGTATTATCGATTGTAGAATGTTTTTCTATTACGTATGTTATGATACCAAATTTAACGAATCGAGTAACGCACGAATGTCATGATAAGGGCGATAATGTTACAGTACCATACACTAACTCCATATACATTACACACTCTTTCATTACAATGGCCTCACATGAGAGGGGGTTCTGAAAATGATCCTATCCGGTCCATTTTCAATAGGGTAAAATTAAATTGAACAAGTGAAAAAATTAAAGTCGGTTAAGCCTGACCATCAAATACCCTACACCACTTTATATATTATTCAATTTAATTTTTTTCTTTGAAAAAAATGAAAAATTTTATTATTCTATACCTACTTGTATTTTCAAAAATTTCAATATGATACATGTATTTTCTGACATGTGTCATATCGTTCGGTATAATTGAAGGTGGGTGTGGCATTTGCCGTTTAGGAATTACAAACATCCGCACAAACTTAATATACCCTTTTCCACAAGGTGGTGCAGGGTATAATAATATATCATGTGGTGTAGGGTATTTAATGGTCGTGCTTGACCGACTATAATATTTTCACTTGTTTTGTTTTGTGCATACGACAACTTGTGTTCTATGTTTTTTTCCTTTTTCTTGTTTTCAGATTCTTTTTTACTACGTCTATTCGCGGCGAAAACTCTCTTTAGCTGCTGCACCATTTTTTTTCCATTTGTCGTCTCTCTTCTGGATTCTTTGCGATTAAAATCTGTATATATCGAAGCGAATTCTGACTTTCCATAGCTACAGCAAAATTGTCCATTTCCTCAAGCAAACTACATAATAGTAGAAAACATAAAAAATCGTTGGGGAGATTTTTATAGTTTTTAATTCATTAATAAATAAATTCTTTCAATTGATTAGACATGCCTTCATTCTTTTTTATTTTAAATCGCAATAACCTTTTAAAGAGATTGACTGTGCGGCACGGAGTATATGTGTTATGCAATTCGTTTAATGCAAGCCACGCGTTTTTTGCCAATTTACAGTTTTTAATGTTAATGTTGTTTTAATGTTAACCCCAAAAAATTATTGTTGCGAAAGCTTTTTGATCATTTTTAATCCATTGTGCCTTTACATATGCGTTAGCAACCTTGTAAGTATGTTTGTTGTTACTATTATTAAACTTTAAAATATATTTAATCATATTATTGTTAAATAGGTATTAGAACTGAATATATAACGAAAATTAATTAATTGATTATTTTTTTTGATTTAGTTTTGTACTATATAGATATAAATTATAAACTCTTTCAAACATTTTCATTTAAATTCATTAATAAATTGTATAAATTGTACTACTACTCCCAAAAGTTTACAAAACACTCTCTCATGCCATTACAAACCCCTGTATTGTGTTGTGCTGTGTCCAGGAAAAATGGAAAAAATTACATTTACTCACAACATAAAAGAATCTCTCACATAAATATTAGTTGCAAATATTCAACTCAGGAAAACGGACATAAAAATCGGACGAGAGAATTAATAAAAAGAAATAAAAAAATTGTGTAATAATATTATAGAATGAACACTATGAAGTAATAATTTTTTTTTTTTGAAGATTTTTGTACAAAAATTTATATTAAAATGTTATAAGTGAAAAAAAATTCTTTTTTTTAAGGATTTTAAGGATTGTAATTATTGTATGCTACTACATATATATATATATATATATATGATTGAAGAAAGAAATTATTGAAAAATATAATTGTAGGTCAAACACCTTAAGTAAACTTTAGAAAAAAAAAATGTCATACACCTACATATATATAATATCGCGTGCAATTTAGATGAAATTATAAACATACACAAACACAACAACATGGATTATACCACAATACATATAAGCATTCATTCATATTATAATTTTTTTTTTTAATTTTTTCCATTTTACAATAATATTACTCTAGTATTTAGTGTGATAGGTAATGTTATGTGTAAAAGCTTTACATGTCTCATAAATAAGATATATATAAATAGCAAGGTGTGTGTCTTGTTTGTAAGCGATATGTTGTTTTTTTTACTTAAAGTGACAAGCTTCCGGTATTTTTAATGACCGGAAACTTTGTATATACACATATATGTAGAAAATATATATTTTGTTTTTCTTAAATTATTTGAATTATATTGAGATTACGTTTAATAAGTTAACATTTGTATGTAAAGCTTTTACAAAAATTATTGGAAATATACACATGTGATAAAAGGGTATATTAAATTTGTGCGGATGTAAATGCCGTAAACGGTAAATGCCACACCCACCTTCAATTGTGAGTGAATTTTATATGACAAGGAGTCCTAATTTACTTATACAACTCAACTAATTGTAGCATAATTTGTGGTGCTAAGAGGTGTAGTTTTTCAATAGTTGAGTAGGCTAAGGCCTAGGTAAAAACTGCCTGCTGAAGAACATGGGTTCAACATTGAATATTGAGTTGATGTACGTTTATTTGTCTGTCTGTGAGAGGAATTTATTATATTTGTTTTATAACTTTGGGTATCGACTTCAAACCTGGTATACATTTTAATAGTCTCAGTACGCTTTAGCGAAATCATTCAAACAACAAGCACACAGTGCAACAAAAACTGAAAACAGAAGAATTTTTTTAAAATTTTTCTCTATTACATATAAAGTTTTAGAAAATAACCCCTCCTAAGAACACTTTAGTGAAAAAATATAATCGATTCCGATTTTTTTTCAAATAAAAAATTTATATACTTTATAACGTCCTCCTTCTGAATGTTACAATTGGATTTATAAACTTGGTATACCCCCTTTTTTTTGTAGGGTATAATGATTTAAAACAAAAAGGAGTTAATCCAAATGTTTTTGAATGATATTGAAATTGTTTGATTATTTAATAAATTTAACTCACCTCGAATTTTTTAATTTCAAATAAACAAGAATACGAAAAAAATGTTTACAAACAATTTACTAAGAATAAATTAATAAATCAGAATTGAAGTAACAAACAAATAAAAAATACTTAAATATAATCGATTGTACACGTAAAAAAGAAGGGAATCATTAGTTGTTTATATTTATTATTCAAACAATCAATCCACCCGTGGGATCTTATATTAAAGTGTAAAGCGTTGTTATTGCTATTGTTGTTGTTGTTGTTGTATTGTTAAATTACTTGTGGCGGGTGGTGAATACGTATTCGGAAGATTTTTAAACAAAAACGAATTCTATTGCTGCTCTGAAAAGGAAATCACGGTTCAAGGTAAATAAACAAACAAACGAACAAAACTACTTTTATACCCTGCACCATCCTGTGGAAAAGGGCATATTAAGTTTGTGCGGATATTTGCAACTCCTAAACGGCAGATGCCACACCCACTTTCAATTATATCGATCGATTCAGAATCAAAATCTGAGACGGTTTAATCATGTCCGTCTGTCTCTCCATGTAAATTTGTGCGCAAGCTACAGGTCGAATTTTTTGAGATATTTTGATGAAATTCGCTATAAGGACATGCATTGGTCCAAAGGGGAACCGTATTGAAAATGGACCGGAATGAAACTTTTTTAGAGATATTCCGAGTAAATTTGTCTCCCTCCCCATATGAGGTCCTATTATTTTTTGAGATATTCCGAGGAAATTTGGTACATAGAAAATAGATAGGATCGGTCCATTTTTAGAACCCCTCCCCATATAAATTTTTTTTTTCGTTTCATAAACAAACAAAAAATTATAAAAAAAATTTTCTGACATATGTATCATTTTGAAATTTTTGAAAATACAAGTAGGTATAGAAAAATAAAATGTTCATTTATGAAAGAATAAAATTAAATTTATTTATTTATTTGGTTGCGGCAATTATTGCCTATTATCATATAACTTTTAATTAATAAATTAGTTTGTATTTTTTTTATAATGTTCAAATAATTTCTTTTTAAATGGAGTAAAATTTTCACAAATTTTAATAGTTCATTGAAGTGTTTAATACCTTTAAAAAATACATGAATAATATATCAAGTGGTGTAGGGTATTTGATAGTCGGGTTTGACCGACTATAATACTGACTTTTTTTAATTTACTACAAATTATAGGTTTTACAGTACCAAAATCTGTACAATTAAAACTTAAGGTTACAATAATGTAGATAATACGAATTTTAAGAAAAATTTATCTATACTTAATATTATAAAGAGGAAAGATTTGAATTTTTGTATTTTTGTATGTAACGAGTAAACTCAAAAAGTACTGGACCGATTTCAAAAATATTTTCGCTATTAGAAAGCTACATTATCATTGAGTAACATAGGCTATATTTATTGCCAAAAAATGTTTGGGATCCCTGCACATTCCTACTATTACTAACCCAAGGTGTAAAAAAATTAGTCATACAATATCTTTCATCGTATACGCTGCGGAAAGTATTGATGTTAAAACAAAAAAATGTTCTACAATATTATAGAACATATCAATATCTACAAAAAACTTCACGAAAACATATGTCCAACTATTGTACTTATGTCACTATAACACCTTTTTATATCCACCATTGATAGTAATATTGCCATACAAACATTGCACACATGTACACAGGCAATTAAGAAATTAAGTATTGGCAATAAGTATTTCATAATATTTAAATAGTAGGGAAATCTGACAACGGCATGTGTGGATACCACTCCAGATGTACCACCAGGTTCTGGAGAGGATTTTTGGCCAAAACTGAATTTGCGGACCATTTTTTTAATGAATTTGAAATAAAAGAAACATTTATATGGAACTCTGAGAACATATGTTATGGATCCACTCCAGATGCACCACCAGAAAATTTGGTACACATGTGTTAGGTGTTTGTAGGCAGCTTGTAAGTAAAATCGAGCAATATCGGTTTCAAAAATTTCAGAACCTAGGGAAGGGCATAGGCAACGTTTCATCCCGCGAGATAACCGAATTCCACGCGGATGAAGCCGCGGACAACTGCTAGTGTAATATAAGCTAAAGACATAAAATATTGTACATTGATAATGTTCATTTTTATACCCTCCAGATGAGTTGGGGCTATACTAAGTTCGTTCTTCCTTTTGCAACACCCAGAAGGAGGCATCAGAGACCCTACAAAGTATATATATTCTTGATCAGCGTCAAAAACTGAGTCCATTTAGACATGTATGTCCGTGTCTCCGTGTGTCTGTCTGTTGTTGGCATTCTCACGGACGTGAATTTTGAGATATTAAGGTGAAATTTTGTGCAGGTACTTTCAGTTATTGCACGCAGATCGCTATTAAAAATGGGCAAAATCGGTCAAGTGCCACGCCCACAATCAGTAAAAATCTATTTATCTGACACAAAAATTCCGCTATTAAGTTTAAATTTGATATTGACATTTATATAGTTATTCTACCCACCAATGTGCCAAAAGGGAATTTACTGTATCGTTGCTTAAGGGACGAAGTTCTGCGGGGACTGAAAGAGAAAAGGGATTGAAGAGTATATCCTCCAATTTCGAATGCTGCTTAACCCGTTGGTGCACATAGCAAAACCTTTGGGAGATCTGGATTGGATCCAGGAAGAGAATTAAATCGTTGTGTTATTGTCTGATATATTGTTTGTATTAAGCGACTTTTACCCACTCCCGCGCCACCTCCCACATATTCATTTAGCATTTCTTTTCTATTTATCTTACACAGTACATGTTGGAAATATATCTGTTGCTTTTTATTCAGAGACCTTACGAATGTTAACAAATCCTCTACATTGACTAATGGACGTAGTTTTAGTAAACGCACACATTCACTCTGATCGTCATTTTCTTCTTCTTTTATATTAAGTATATGTACGTCTCTTTTAATCTCTGGCACAGAGCTCTACGTTCTAATAACTGCGAGCAGCAGTGTTATCTTGTCGGGTTGATTTATTTTCAGAATTGCCACCGTTATTGTTCTGAATTTTCTCTAAAGCGTTTTCCAATTCGTTTACCGAAAATTTTTCGAATTGTTGTTGGTTTGTCAAGTCTCTATGTGAAGTACATGTTTGTTCGTTGTCGTTTTCTAAAATGTCTGTTACTTCATTACGCCACGGAAAATATAACATAACCATTTGTCTGAAATAGTCTGCTCTGGATATATCTATATTTAATTTTGCAAATCGAAGAGTAGCTGTATTCCTTCGTTTATAAATATATCCAGAGTTATTTAAAAGTTGGAGACCAACTCCACTATACTCTGTTATGTCTGGCGTATCGAAGATAGGCATATTTTTGAAAACACATAATTGGCATAATTGGCGTAAACTTTCACGGACAATATAATTCTCTGTACGAATTTCCTTCATTCTCTCCAGGAATAGTCGCGAAAATCCCCTATTTGACTTGTTTATATAGTTCATTATATACGAAACACAACCAGAAGCATACAAAATGTCCATGTTAGCGCGTTGTAACTTCAAAATAGTTGAATTGAAAGTTTTTATAAACATGTCTATCAGTCGGCGCTTTAAAAATATTTGTTGTTTTTTAATCGATAAAATCGGGGCAAAAATGTAGTCCTCTTATCTTCCGTCAGACAAATATTTTTCAAATTGGTCAAAACTATTAATATCCGCCTAACATATAAAAATTTAATATTTCGGAGTCTTCGGACTCGGAATCGGAAATTTTCTATTCTATTTCGGATTCAGATGAGTTTGTACTGATATATTTGTCAATAAATTCTGTTACCGCAGGATATGTACGTTCATCTGTCAATGTTATTTGTGGTGCGTCTTTTAACCAATATACTTCATGTACATGAGGAGGGCCTCTTTGCTGGAATTCTATACTCTCCACTAATACTTTATAACGTAATGACTGTCAAATACACCACTATCACACTTAAAAAGTTTGTATAAATGACAGACACGTTGACCGAAGTAGCGTAAACATGTAATCGGATCGGACCTTATTAAATTATATTTTTCTTGTGTTGTTAAATTATGGACTTCGTTTTATGAAATATCCCGTTTTTCTAAAATTTTCACCAAAATAACAATTGATTCAAACTACTGTAATTCGGTTGCGGACAATGTGATAAAAAAAAGTTGGCAATTCAAATTGCCGAATCATTTCCAGAGTTTTCTTACTTTCAGATTCCCAATGAAGGGGTGAAAAAATAAATCCTTTGAGAATATAATACCCGTCGTCATGTTACACTAAGTCTTGAACAAAATTATCGTCTAACATTTTTCGCGCAGTAACATAATTTTGACCAATTATTTTCCTTAAGCAGGTTTATGTACTGCCCTTCTAACTTAGGATTTTATAACTTTCCCTATGGTTGTGACTAAACTTCGTTTAACTCCACTATAAATTGTGGAAAAGGACAACTCGTCTTCGTCTTGACCCACAAGTAAGTCTAATGGTCTGTTGCCCTCTGCAGGCGCTATAGAAATTCTATCTAATAGTATATTTTCTATTTGTAAATTGTCTAAAAAGGTCTCCTAGGGATTTAATTCATCTACGTCATCATTGGTTGTGTCATTGTTTAAACGAGTTTGAACTATATTTCTGTCTTCTTCGTTGGCAATAAATGACATTACCTCATTCGACTGTCTTCTGTCCAGCCATTCATTAGTGTAGTGTTATCTTCACATGTGTTCCTCGTTTATTATCGTTTAATATCTTAGGTTGTAACATCTCTAACTATAAGATTTGCTTTTGAATAAAGACATTATAATGGCGACGAGCTTTTTTTTGCGTAATTGAAAAATAATTTTTTTTGTGAAAAGTAAAAATAAATTAAAAAGTTACATTTTAAAGTAAAAAGTATTAAAAGTAAAAATTAAAAGTTTGCTTTGTTTGGCAAAAAACATAAATATAATAAAATGAGTACACAATTGGTTGGGAATGTTCCAGCATTTGATATGTCTAATAATGACTGGCACATTTTTAAAACAAAGCTGTCACAATTTTTTGTGGCAAATGAGATTACTGGTGCTGAAAAGCAAAAAGTCATTTTTATTACATCGTTGTCAGAAGATGCGTATAAATTGTTACAAAATTTACTTTGGCCAAAGTTAATTGAAGATCCTAGTACAACGTATGTGATGTGTGTTGAAATTTTGGAACAACATTTTAAGCCAGTCACACCTGGATTTTTTGAAAGGTACAAATTTTATAATGCTGAAAAACAACCATCTGAATCAGCAAGTAACTGGGCTGTGCGAGTTAGAGCGTTGGCGGTAAAATGCGATTTTGGTGCGCATCTCGAAAATGCGGTAAGAGACAAATTTGTTATGGGTTTGGAAAAGGGTCCAGCCCGTGACAAAATATTTTTAGAACCGGTTTCTACATCGCTAGAACAAATTATTGAAATTGTTAACAACGCTGATTGTATACGTAAAGCACATGCAGTTTGCGTAAGTGAGGTTAAAACCGAAGACTCGGCATATTTTGTTAAAAACAAAACGAATGTACAGCCTTATAAGCTCAAACAACAATATAAAAAGAACACCCATGAAAAAAATAAATTGCGTTTGCAACAACAATTATGCAAGGTATGCGGGTACGAGAATCATAAAGCAGATTCCTGTAAGTTTAAAAATTACAAATGCAACAATTGCAACAAAAGAGGTCATCTTAAGGTTATGTGTAAAAATCAAAATATAAATTTTGTAGAAAAATCAGACATTAGTTTGTTTTCAGTTTCTTCGTTAAGTGATGGTCCAATTAAAATTAAAATTATTTTAAATTACAGAGTTTTCTATGCAATTGGATACAGGATCTGAAAATAATCTATTGTCTGAAACATTTTATAATCAATATTTGTTTAATTATAAACTAAAGCCTTTTAAAGTGTTATTGAAATCTTACGATGGTAGTAGCATTTTGTCAATGGGTGTGTGTGATGTTAATGTAACTTATGGTTCTGTAACCAAATTAATGGAATTTGTTGTAATTAAAAAGGGGGGACCACCTTTGTTGGGTAGAAAATTTTTGAAAGCGTTTAAAATTAAAATTGGAAATCTAAATTATACGTCTAGACCCTCTGATAGAGATGAAGTGAATTTAGTACAAAAATTTTCAAACTTACTTGATGGTAGCTTAGGATTGTTTAACAAAGGACAAGTTAGTTTGAGTTTAAAAGAAAATGTGGTTCCCCCGTTTTGTCGCCCGAGACCTTTGCCGTTAGCAATTAAAGATAAAGTTGAAAAAGAAATCGATAAATTAGTGGAATTAAAGGTGTTAGAGCCCGTTAGTTTCAGTGAGTGGGGTACGCCCATAGTACCGATTATTAAAAAAGATGGTAGCGTTCGCATTTGTGGTGATTTTAAAATTACGCTAAATCCATTTCTTAATGTAGAAAGGTACCCATTACCTCGTGTTGAGGAATTATTTGCTAGACTACATGGTAGTGAAGAATTTACAAAACTTGATCTTAGTATGGCTTATCAACAATTGGAGTTAGATGAGGCCTCTAGCAAATTTACCACGATTTCAACGTCTAAAGGTCTTTTTCAATATACAAGATTAGTTTATGGTATTGCGTCTGCACCATCAATTTTTCAAAGAATTATGGATGCATTTTTAACTGGACTTGAAGGAGTGGTAGTTTATCTAGATGATATTCTAATTAGTGCCCCGAATAGAGAGGTCCATGTAGCTGGGTTAAATCGTGTTCTGTTTATATTGCAGAGAGCAGGTTTCAAACTTCGTCGTGAAAAATGTGAATTTTTTAGTAAACAGATTCAGTATTTAGGTCATATCATTGATAGTCAGGGGTTACACGTTAATTCTGAGAAGATTAAAGATATTGTTAACATACCATATTCTACAAACGTTCGGGAATTACAGGCATTTTTAGGAGTCGTAAATTTTTATCGTAGGTTTTTACCAGATATTTCTATATTATTGAGTCCATTGTATCAGTTGCTTAAGGCAGATAAGCAATTTACGTGGTCTAAAGAATGTAAAAACGCTATGGATAGTTGTAAAAAATTACTTGTTAGTGAACACTGTCTGGCTCATTTTGACTACAATAGCACTACAAAAGTAACTGTTGATGCTAGTCCCATGGGAGTAGGAGCCGTGTTATCACAAGTCAATCGGTATGGTATTGAAAAACCAATAGAATTCGCGTCACGTACTTTGTCTCAAACTGAATAAAAGTATTCACAATTAGATCGCGAAGCGGTTGCTATTCTTTTTGGTGTAAAAAAGTTTCACCAGTATTTATATGGCCATAGATTTATACTAGTAACCGACAACAAGCCACTCCAGCAAATATTTGGACCCAAGAAAGGGACTCCGTTAATGGCATCCAATAGATTACAACGTATTGCTCTGACTTTGTCAGGATACCAATTCGATGTTGTACATGTAAAATCTAAAAGTAACGTTTCAGATTATTTTTCACGTTATCCTCAAAATGATGAGTATGTTGAACATGATGATTTAAATGATGTTTATGTCACTTTTATGCAACATAGTTTTGGCGAAGAAGGGTTTCTAAATTTTGATACGATTAAAGCTTATACAGCAAATGACGATCTGTTGAAGCAAGTTGTTTATTATGTTAGGAATGGATGGCCTAATAAATGTACTGATATAGAAGTTGAACAATTTTTTCGTAAAAAAGAGGAGTTTTCCGAAGAATTAGGTTGTTTGTTTTGGGGGTATCGCGTAGTTATACCAAAACGATTACAAGCAGATGTTATAGCTTTTTTGCATGCGACACATATGGGCATTTTCAAAATGAAATCAATGGCCCGTGAATGTTGTTGGTGGCCTACTCAAGGTAAAGATCTTGAAGCGGTCACAAAACACTGTGACCCTTGTCTAATGACGCGCGCTAGTCCACCGAAACAACAATTATTAACATGGCCAAGATTCGATGAAGTGTGGTCACGTGTACATATAGATTTTTTTGGCCCGATTTGTAATCGTTGGTTTCTCATACTAATAGATAGTACAAGTAAATGAATAGAGTGTTTGGATATGGGATCTAATACAACCTGTCAAGCAACCTTAGCTCGGTTACGAGAAATTTTTGGGCGATTTGGGCTTCCAAAATATATAGTGTCCGATAATGGTACAGTTTTCACGTCTAAAGATTTTAAACGTTTTGTTGAAAATAATGGTATTATTCATATTACGACCCCTGTTGGCAATCCATCTACGAATGGACAGGTTGAAAATGCAGTCAAAACAGTTAAAAATGCGCTTAAACGAAATTTATATAAAGTTTCAAAACAAGATTTCAATAATGTTTTATGTCGTTTTTTATTAGACTATCGAAACACTCCCCATGTTAGTACTGGTGTTTCGCCAGCCTATGTTATGTTTAATAAAAGACATTTACGAAATAGATTAGATATACTTAATCCATATAAACATGTTCAAATGAAAACAACACAAACAATTAAAAGATATGTAAAGCAAGATAGAGAAGTTCGGTTAAGACCGAAGCTTAAATACCCTCCACCTTTAATAGTCCTCTAAAAAATAAGATCCTATTGCCATATTTATGTATATGACAATTTCATGTACTTACGCAAATAGTGTTTTTTTTTAATTATAGGCGTTTGCGTTATTCAATCACGCCCATTTTTGGCATAGTGTTGGATAATGGTACCACTTATATATACACCAAATTTCAACTTGATAGGCATAGTATTGTGCGATATATAATTTTTTAAAGATACAATTTTTTCGAGGTATGATGAGATTTTCGTTTATTGTGGGCGTGTCTCTTTACCAATTTTGCCCAATTTCAATACGGAACAGCGAAATTGAACTAAGAATACGTATGCAAAGTTTCAATTTGATATCTCAAAAATTACGACCGTGAGAGTGCCAACAACAGACGGACACACGGACACACGGACGGACATGTCTCAAACGATTTCTATTTTCATGCTGTAGTGTTAGTATGTATGTAGTGTTATCTTCACATGTGTTCCTCGTTTATTATCGTTTAATATCTTAGGTTGAAACATCTCTAACTATAAGATTTGCTTTTGAATAAAGACATTATAATTAGAAATAAAAATGTTGTGCGTCCTATATAATTCTGTATTAATTACATACTGTGCGGCTCTAAATATCGTTGCCGGTCGTATAGTCTGTCATAAAACTGCGGTCATATTGCACCCTACGCTTCAAATAAACTTGTATTACTTCTGTCTGATTTTCAGATCTTGGAAGGACGGTTACTGTTTTATCAAGTGAAATTGGTACGTTCACGACTGCACCTCGTATCGCGCACTGTCTGTTATAACCTAAGGACACTATTCTCATAAGTGGTATTCTGGGAGCAACGACTCTCTCTTAAAGAGTTGTCAAGTCCTTTAGTTTGTCTGGTATAGTAGGAAAGTGAAGACCATTGGGGTTAAACATAATGTCGAAATACTATTAGATCGATAACGGTTATCTTCGAATGGAAAAATATCAGTCAGGAAGAAACCACAAGTGCATATACCTATTCGTGCATCATGTTACTTTATTTTAAGTACTTTTCCTTAGGATTTGTAACTTATTTCTTGGATATTCAAAATTTTAAAACGGAGATATTTAAAGCGATAAACAAGATGCCTTGTCTATAATATTTTTATACCCTCCACCTTAGGGAAGAGGGTATATTCATTTTGATCATCCGTTTACAACACATCGAAGGAAGCGTCGGAGACCCCACAAACCATATATATTCTTAATCAGCATGAAAAGAGAAATAGTTTGAGATATGTCCGTCCGTGTGTCCGTGTATCCGTCTGTGGTTGGCACTCTCACGGTCGTAATTTTTGAGATATTAAATTAAACCTTTGCATACGTATTCTTAGTTCAATTTCGCTGTTCCGTATTGAAATTGGGTAAAATCGATTAAGAGACACGCCCACAATAAACGAAAATCTCATCATACCTCGAAAAAATTGTATCTTTAAAAAATTATATATCGCACAATACTACAATACACAAAATGAATATACCCTCTTCCCTAAGGTGGAGGGTATAAAAATACAAATATTTAGGATGGGATAACTAGAAATACTAAAATTTCAGTGTCATAGGTAAATTTTTGTGGTAGATATAAAGGTTAATGTCGATTATGGGTGCGTCTGTTAAACGACCATGCCCATTTATAGTTATCCCATCCACCCATGTGAACTTTAACTATAACTATAAATATGTATACCAAATTTAAAATTCATAGGTCAATTTTAGCAGATACAGAGATACATAGTATATAGATTTTTGTCGTTTTTTGGGCGTGTCTGATATCCGATCATGTCCCTTTTTGGCACATCGGTGGGTAGGATAACTATATAAATGTATATCAAATTTAAACTTAATAGCGGAATTTTTGTGACAGATAAATAGATTTTTACTGATTGTGGGCATGGCTCTTGACCGATTTTGCCCATATTTAATAGCGATCTGCGTGCAATAACTGAAAGTACCTGCACAAAATTTCTCCTTAATATCTCAAAATTCATGTCCGTGAGAATGCCAACAACAGACAGACACACGGATATACATGTCTAAATCGACTCAGTTTTTGACGCTGATCAAGAATATATATGTACTTTGCAGGGTCTCTGATGCCTCCTTCTGGGTGTTGCAAACGTAAGAACAAACTTAGTATACCCTCATCACTGACGTGGAGGGAATAAAAACAGTGCTGCGTTCTGGTATGGTGTTAATGAAATTTCTCCGGGAAACCAAGGTTAATGCACTCATTCACACGTATACTCGTACACTCTAGCATTTGTAATCTCTACATATCATTCCGAAAAGAATTATGATAGGTTTTAAAAAAAATGTTGTTATTGTTGTAAGTGACTTTGTTTACTAATTTTCTCTTTATGAATTTTTTTTTTTTACCCACTTTGAAGGTTGTTCCTTTCTGTTCTCTTTATCATCCGGTATGTTCACACAGACCCCCGGATATATGGGAACAATAACAAAAATATTTATTTTTTATATTAGAATCATACTAACGGGTTGCTATGTTTTTTTTTTTACTATTTCATTGCAGCTGTCAAAATGGGACGATGTCAAAACCAACGAAGAAGGCGGTATGTATGAAGTGTAACCAAATGAATTCAATTTTTAGATAGAATGTCTAGTATTTCGAAAAGTATTTCGAAAAGCTTTTTTGAGTTAGTACTTAAGAGTCATTTTATATTTTTTATACCCTCCTCCTTATTGATGAGGATATACTAAATTTGTTCATCCGTTTGCAACACCCAGAAAAGTATATATAATCTTGATCAGCATTAAAAACTAAGTCGATTTATACATGTACATCTGTGTCCTAGAGTCTGTCTGTTGTCGGAATTCTCACGGGCGTTAATTTAGAGATATTTATCTGTAATTTTGTACACACACTTCTAGATTTTGTACGCAGATCGCTATATAAATTGGTAAAAATCGGTTAAGAGCCACGCCCACAATCGATAAAAATCTATTTATCTGCCACAAAAATTGAGCTATAAACTTGAAATGTGTATCTATAAATATTTCCTTCATTGATGTGCCAAAAATGGGCGTAGTCAGATTATAGATGCGCCCACAATCAACAAAAAACTTTATAATTCATTTCATAAAAAACCTTATATCAAAAATTTACACATGAATTTTAAATTTGGTATAATTATCCAAAGTTATCCTATCCTATTTGCAACAAAATTTGACCTACGAACTTAAAATTTGGTGCACTTATTTAAGGTTAGCCCATCTATCGATGTTCTAAAAAGGGCCTGTTCGGATAACAGACACGCCCAAAATTTACAAAAAAACATATTTATCATAACTAGGTTTGCAAGCTGAGACGTAATACATACATTATTAGAAGGCGCAATATACATATATATTATATTATTAAAGATTTGGTCTAAGCGAAATTTAGCTTTCTTACTTGTTCCTTTTTATTTTAAATTATTTAAATTATGCCCACTTTTGGTATACACATATTTGGAACAAATTTCAACTTTATAGGTAAATTCTTGTACCAGATGAATAGATTTTTTTTCGAAAGGGGAGGGGCGGCTTTTGAACGATTTTGCCCTCAAAGTGGTTCTATTTAAATAATTTTGTTCATTTTGTTGTTCTATTTGAACCATTATCAATTTGGTTTAAGACAGGTCCTTGTACCAAATTTTACTTAAATATCTTAAAAAATGCGGCCAGTACTTTAAGCATATCTTTACATGGACCGACAGGCGGATAGATAGACACTGTTAAGTCGATATAGATTTTGATTCTTGAAATGATTAGTAAATATAATTGAAGGTGGGTGTGGCCTATGCCATTTTGGCACAAACGTAATATACCGATTTGTCATAGCATATGGTGTAGGGTATAGTGATTAAATATTTGAACGCTCCTACTGTAAGTTTAACAACACGATTAATATTGCACCAGCAGCAGTAGCAACAACAACAACAACAGTCCAATAAAGTAATAATGACCTTAAAATGAATCAGATAATTTAGTTTATTCTGTTGTTTTTGTTGTTGTTGTTATTACACAAATATTTGTAACTGTCTGTGAATTTTATGATGTCAATGTCAGTTTCATGCGCGTTAAATGCCAAAAGCTGACACAATTTTATGCACCAGTAACCTTAAGTTTTATACGTAATTATACACAGGCACACCTATAGCTTTATATTACTGCCTTTTATTTCCTCATTCTCTCAATCTCTCTCTCTCTCTCTCTCTGTCTTTTTCTATTATTTCTCCTTTTATCTTTATTTATATATGTATATATAACACCGTTAAGCCGATTTTTGGTTAATAACAGTAATTTAACGGTATATAGTATGTACAGGATGTCCGCCGGGAAGGAATACTACTTTTAGTAATTCCATTGTAATCCTGGTTGTATGTGATGTGGCACCGTCTTGTTGATACCACATGTTAATCAAGCCCAAAGCATGCAGTTGTGGCATTAAAAAGTTTTCAATCATATCACGATATCGCTCCCCTTTCACAGTTACCGTTACGCCGTTTTCATTTTCAAAGAAGTAAGGTCCAATGATTCCTCCTGACCAAATTGCACACCAGACTGTCACTTTTAATGGATGCAAAGGTGACTGATGAATAATTTGAGGGTTTCCCATTCCCCAGAACCGACTATTCTGTTTATTCACATATCCATTCAAATGAAAATTTGCCTCGTCACTCATTATGATTTTTTCATGAAAATCGGAGTTGTCATGGGCGAGCTGTAACATACTATTGGCATATGTACGGCGGCGTAAATTGTCTTGTAGAAGAAGCTCTTGTGTCAACTGAATCTTATATGGAAACAAATGCAAATCATTGTGCAAAATTGTGGCCAAAGTTGTTCTTTGAAGACAAAGCTCCTGAGCATGTAGTCGGATTGAGGTTTATGGATTGTTTTGAACACTTTCTTGAGCAGCAGTAATGTTTTCATACTTGGGCCTATTACCTACAGACCTCCTTTCTTCGAAATCATTCACTACAAGATAAATAGTGCGTTTTGTTGGCGCGTTGTTTCTCCCAAAAATTTCACGTAACTCTCTCATTGTCACAGTAATCGATGATTGATTTTGATAAAATGTTTTAACAATTAAAACACGTTGGTTTATCGAATATTTTTCCATAATATATTTGCTACGTGTCTACTTCACGACTGCCAAATATGAACTGTCAAGGCTAATGTTTACCAAAATGGCGGCAAAACAAAGTAGTATACCTTCCCGGTGGACACCCTATATATATCATACACGGATATAAGTCTACTTTACAATGCTAAATATATGCAGCAATTGACAAGATTTATGCTTAAATGCCCACGATATCTATTAAACTCACAAATAAACAAATTAATGCATGCATGTATGTGTGTATGTGTATGTGGGATAGAATAATTTTTTTTTGTATGAACATTTACAGTTATTTTCCATTTCCATTTTCGTTTTTATCCTCTCCACCTTAGTAATGAGGGTACACTAAGTTTGTTCTTCCGTTTGCAACACCCAGAAGGAGGCGTCAGAGACCCTACAAAGTACATATATTCTTGATCAGCGTCAAAAACTGAGTCGATTTAGACATGTATGTCCGTGTGTCCGTGTGTCTGTCTGTTGTTGACATTCTAATGGGCGTAAGGTCTGAGATATTGATCTGAAATTTTGTATAGGCACTTTTTGGTTTTGGCACGCAGATCGCTATTTAAAATGGGCAAAGTTGGTCAATCAATATAAATCTATTTATCTACCACAAAAATTGAACTATAAACTTGAAATTTGGTATTAGAGGGCGCAATATATATATATATATTCCACACCCACCGTTGTGGAGGTTTTTTAAGATTTGGCCTAAGCCAAATTTGGTTTTCTTACTTGTTTTTTTTTTTTGTTTTATGTTTTTCTCTTTTTTTAGACGAAGGAAAAAAGTTACATTTTATTAGTCCAGTACGTAGAAAATCGGTATTAGCGCCAATATTGCATAAAATCAAAAATGGTGCCGATGGTTTGGGTGGCGGGGGTGGTACAGGTGGTAGTGGTGGTGGTGGTGTTGGTGGTTTTGGCAGCGGTTCGGACTCTGAAAAGAAGTCCAATGGTAACGATAGCACTGGCCACGTTAATATACAAATAGAAGCAGCAAAAAAAGTTAAGGTAAAAATAAATGTGATAAAATTACAATTTCGGCTATATATGTATTACAATAATTATAGCGTCACAGCATACATGGCATGATGGAGGAGGAGAATACTATCAGACCACATCAAGAAATACGCCAGCTTACGTTGGAGGAAAAGAAATTCTTGTTGGCGGTAGAACGGGGTGATATGGCGGGCACCAGAAGGTAATACATCATCAAGAATCTTCTCATATATATACAAAGTTTGGCAATACCCCAACAGAAAGCGTTACAGACTATAAAAAGTAGAGAAAGGCTCTTTTCAATAAGAACATAACAAGTTCATTTTTTAATATGTCCATTTTTAGTTCATTGACAGCAAGAAATGGGTGTATTAAAAATAATATTATTATTAGTACAAATAAACAAAAAATTTTTGGCTATTGTGGGCGTGGTTCTTGGCTGATTTTACCCAAATTAAATACCGATATGCATGCAGAAACCGTTATAATAGTGTTTATACAAAATTTCAGCTCAATATCTCAAAATTTACAATGGTAAGAATGCCAACAATAGACGGACCTACGGAATATGACTCCGTTTTTTATGCTGATCAAGAATGTATATACGTGGTAGGGTCTCTGACGCCTTCTTCTTGCAAATAGTACTCTTAGGATACCTTATGGTATTAGTAGACTATTAATGATCTCGCTTGACCGACTATGACATTTTCACTTGTTTTTCGCATTCTACAGAATGTTACAGAAAGCTCAGGATACTGATTATATAAATATAAATTGTGTGGATCCATTGGGACGTACCGCCTTGCTCATGGCCATTGATAATGAAAATCTAGAAATGGTCGAATTATTGATTAATTATAATGTAGATACAAAAGATGCTCTATTACATTCCATATCAGAGGAATTTGTTGAAGCTGTAGAAGTTTTACTAGATCATGAAAATGTAACCTTTCAAAATGAAAGCAATCATGTAAGTTTGATAATTCGATGCGAAGGGAGTGAACATTTCGCATTTAATTGTCTTTCGACAGAGTTGGGAATCATCGTCGGAGGATACATCAACATTTACACCCGATATTACCCCCTTAATATTAGCTGCCCATAGAGATAATTATGAGATAATAAAAATTTTATTAGATCGTGGTGCTGTTTTACCCATGCCGCACGATGTGCGGTAAGTTAATTAAATATTACGTGAATTATTTCTGTTCATTTTAATTACATTAATTAATTAAATAGTTGCGGATGTGATGACTGTGTCCAATCACGACAAGAGGATTCGTTACGACATTCCCGTTCCCGTATTAATGCTTATCGTGCTTTGGCCAGTCCTAGTTTGATAGCCTTATCCTCTAAGGATCCCATTTTAACAGCATTCGAATTATCGTGGGAATTGAGACGTCTAAGTTTTCTGGAACATGAATTTAAGGTAAATTCACCGGCAGTCTAAATCCATAGAATCTAAAACAAGTAAAACAAGTGAAAACATTTTAGTCGGTCAATCCCGGCCATCAAATACCCTACACCACTTGATATATTAATCAATTTAATATTTCTCTTTGAAAATCCTATCCATTTTTAAAAAAGATTTTGATTCTGAATTGATCACTATAACTAAAGGTGAGTGTGGTATTTGCCGCTTAGGAGTTACAAACATACGCACAAACTTAATATACCCTTTGCCACAAGTGGTGCAAGTAAGAAAACCAAATTTAGCTTAGGCCAAATCTTAATACCCTCCACATTCACAACGGTGGGCGTAATTTATTTGTTAATAAATATATATTACGCTCTCTACGAGTATATATGTATATTACTTATCAGCTTGCAAGTCTACTTTTACGTTAAATGTGTTTTTTTAATTGTGTGTGGGCGTGTTTGTTATTTGACCAAGCCCATGTTCGGCACATCGATGAAGGAAATAACTATAAATATGTGTACTAAATTTGAAGTTTATGGCCAGTTTTTGTGGCAGATACATAGATTTCTATCAATTGTACTTGTACAAAATTTCAGCTCAATATCTCAAAATTTACGACAGTGAGAATGCCAACAACAACACGGACACATTGGCATACATGTCTAAATCGACTCAGTTTTCGACGCTTCATGAATATGAATAAATAAAAAATATACTTTATAGGGTGTCTGACATTTCCTTTTTGGTATTGTAAATGGAAGAACAAACTTAGTACCCCCATCTTATGTGGAAGGTATAAAACTCCCTTCCCACTATCAATCTTTTTCGAAACAATAAGTTTTTGAATGAAAAATATTGCAATTCTTCGTATAATTTCATAAATATTTATAGACAGTTTAAGCTTAGACGTAGTATTTATACCCTGCACCAATTGTTTCAAAGGGCACCTCTACATATACCCTCTACATAAGATGGGGTATACTAAGTTTTTTGTTCCGTTTGCCATATCAAGAACGAGGTCTCAGAGACCTTACACAGTATATATATTCTTGATCAGCATCAAAAACGGAGTCGATCTAGACATGTGTGTCCGTGTCTGTCTGTTGTTAGCATTCTCACGAGCGTAAATTTTGAGATATTGAGCTGTAATTTTGTACGGAAACTTGATTTTGCATACAGATCACTATTTAAAATGGACAGAATCGGTCAAGAGCTACGTCCATAATCGACAAAATGTATTTATCTGCCACAAAAATTGAGCTATAACTTAAAATTTACTGTGTATATTTAGATATTTAGATAACAGACACGCCCACAATCGACAAAAATCTATTGTAATGAAAGTGTGTGAAAGGACACGTAAAGAAGATGATAAGAACTTCTAGTAACTTGGCTGTAACTGTGTAGTGTATAGTACTGGATGTCGCGCAACGTTTGGATCCAGCAGAAATGCTTGGTATCTAGTACTATAGTCAGTGTCAATGAGACCACCACGTTATGAGTTTTTAGTCTGCTTTATTTAATAAAATTTGACTTCTTATATACTAAAATTACTACAATGAATTTACAACAAAAATTTACAAATATGCCAATACTAAGTTATTCACTTAATTGTGAAACACACTACACTGTATATTTGTCATAAAAATTGACCCATGAACTTGAAATTTGGTGCACCTAAGAATAGGTATCCCATCCATCGATGTGCTAAAAATGAGGATGGATACGATAACATTTCACACAAAAAGCCATATTCACCATAAAACTAGACTTGCAAGCTGATACATAATATGTACAGAGGGCGAAATATATATATATATATATATATATGTGCCATGTTCACCGTTGTGGATGTGGAGGACCTAAGCCAAATTTAGTTTTCTTACTTGTCCTTTATTCATTTTCAAGTGATTTCGCTTCTATATTTATATCTGTATGATCCTGAAGACTTAAATTGAATACTTATTTTTATTATAGTGTGAATATCAGGAATTACGTAAACAATGTCAAGATTTTGCTACCGCTTTATTAGATCATACCCGTACCTCACATGAATTAGAAATTCTACTAAATCATGATCCGACTGGACCCGTCTACGAGCATGGAGAACGGATGCATTTGAATCGTTTAAAGTTGGCAATAAAGTTGCGACAAAAGCGTTTTGTAGCTCATCCCAATGTCCAGCAATTATTGGCTAGTATATGGTATGAAGGTTTACCGGGGTTTCGTCGTCGAAATATGGCTTTGCAAGCGGTAGATATTATACGTATAGGTAAGTGGTATGGGTGGGGACTAGGATTTTATTATTTTTCATATTTCTTCTTTTCTTTTATAATTTTATTTTAGGTATAATGTTTCCTATATTCTCATTGGCCTATATATTGGCACCGTATTCTAGTATAGGACAAACGATGCGTAAACCATTTATAAAATTTATATGTCACAGTGCCTCCTACTTTACATTCTTATGTAGGTTATTAAGAGTATAAAATCGAATTTTGGCTTAAGCCAAATTTTACATAACCTTCACATCTATATATAAAAAGTGGGCATGGCAGATAACTTGCATCATCTTATTAACTTACACCTCTGATTCTGTACAAAAAAAGTTTAGAATGATTTGGAGGGTACTTGTTAAAAACAAATAAGAACAAGATAGAAAAGTTCGGTTAAGACCGAAGCTTAAATACCCTTCACCTTTTATAATTCTCTAAAAAATAAGTTCCTATTGCCAAATATATGTATATGACTGTTTCATGTTCTTACGCAAATTTTTTTTTTTTTAAATTATAGGCGTTTGCGTTATTAAATCACGCTCATTTTTGGCATAGTGTTGGATAACGGTACCTCTTATATATATACCAAATTTCAACTTGATAGGCATAGTATTGTGCGATAAATAATTTTTTAAAAATACAATTTTTTCGAGGTATGTTGAGATTTTCGTTTATTGTGGGCGTTTCTTTTAACCGAATTTGCCCAATTTTAATACCGAATAGCAAAATTGAACTAAGAATAAGTGTGCCAAGTTTCAATTTGACATCTCAAAATTTACGACCGTGAGAGTGCCAACAACAGACGGACACACGGACACACGGACGGACATGTCTCAAACGATTTTTCTTTTCATGCTGATTAAGAATATATATGTTTTGTGGGGTCTCCGAGGCTTCCTTCGATGTGTTGTAAACGGATGATCAAAATGAATATACCCTCTTCCATAAGGTGGCACTCTCACGGTCGTAATTTTTGAGATGTCAAATTGAAACTTGGCACACTTATTCTTAGTTCAATTTTGCTGTTCGGTATTAAAATTGGGCAAATTCTGTTAAAAGAAACGCCCACAATAAACGAAAATCTCAACATACCTCGAAAAAATTGTATCTTTAAAAAATTATATATCGCACAATACTATGCCTATCAAGTTGAAATTTGGTATATATATAAGAGGTACCGTTATCCAACACTATGCCAAAAATGAGCGTGATTGAATAACGCAAACGCCTATAATATAAAAAAAAAACTATTTGCGTAAGAACATGAAACAGTCATATACATATATTTGGCAATAGGAACTTATTTTTAGAAGATTATAAAAGGTGGAGGGTATTTAAGCTTCGGTCTTAACCGAACTTCTCTAACTTGTGTTTAATTTTCATTAACCATGATCTAGACAAGCATGGACCAGCCACACCCATAATTGTAGAACGTTTTATAATGCAAATTACATAGGGGTCTAATCACTCTACCAAATTTTGGAATCTTAGCTTTAATAGTTCACTAGAAATACAAACTTTTAAATGCTTAGAAATTCACACAAACACTTGGCCTGGAAATAAGGCAAAACGACTAGGCTGTTGATGCTGATCAAGAATATATATAGTTTTGGGGGTGTGCTGCGCCCCTTCTGGTACATAAACGTTTGAACAAAAACAATATTCCCCCATATAAAATATACGATGGTGGGTATAAAAATAATATTCAATATAATTGTGAAAAATATTTCAATAACAAAATTTTACTGTTGTTGTTTTATAGTTTTATTGATATTAGCTTCTCAGCGTATAGAAACATTTATAGGCGGTTGGTTTTGGTCTTTGGATACTAAACCTGTGGTTACTCTTCACGTAGAAGAGTTGCCTACTAAGCGTGGTGCAAAACCAACTTTCATCGAATGGTTAATTTTAGCCTGGGTTAGTGGTGAGTATTTATAAAAATACTAAGACACACAATATTTTTTTTTTGGAATTTTTGAATGAAAATTTAAATAATATTAAAGAACAAAAATTTTTTTATTTCTTAAAAAATGTACAAAAAATATTTAAAAAAAAACTTTCAAGGTTTAATATGGAGCGAAGTTAAGCAATTATGGGATGTGGGTTTGCAAGAATATTTGAATGACATGTGGAATGTTATCGATTTTGTTACCAATTCTTTATACGTAGCCACGGTAGCTTTACGTGTAGTATCATTTTTTCAAGTATGTGACAACAATGTTTGCATTGTTATTATTCAAATCTATAAATAAATCATCATATTCTTCCTTAGGTACAAAAAGATATGTTAAAGAATCCTCACGCTACCGATCTACCGCGTGAGCGTTGGGATACATGGGATCCCATGCTCATATCGGAAGGTCTATTTAGTGCGGCGAACATTTTCAGTAGCCTCAAATTGGTTTATATATTCTCGGTGAATCCACATTTGGGGCCACTGCAAGTGTCCTTGTCACGCATGGTCATGGACATTATGAAATTTTTTTTTTTATACGTTCTGGTGTTGTTTGCCTTTGGCAGCGGTTTAAATCAGTTGTTGTGGTAGGTATTAGAGGTGAACGTTTTCTTAATAAATAATTAATTAATTAATGTTAAAAGGTATTATGCAGATTTGGAAAAGAAACGTTGCCCTGAAGTATCACCCCACAATGTTTTGTTTAATTTAAATGGCACCACCGATCCAAATGCTTGTATAGTGTGGCGGCGGTTTTCCAAGTAAGTATTGAAATAATATTATTAAACGGAAAATCATTCATTCTAATGGCTTACAAAACAAGAGACTTTACAGAGAACTTTTCTCTCGGATACTTAATTTTTTTCAAAAGCGCCGATCTTTTTAAAAACAAAAAAATAAACTAAATTTAAATATACACCAAGTCTTAAATATCCTCTATATTCACATACAAAAAGTGGGCGTGGCAGGTACATTATTCAGCCCTCTAATGGTGTATATAATACATATCAACTTAAAAGTCTGATTCTACGCTAAATAATAAATTGTAAGCGTGTCTGTTATCTGTTCACGCCCATTTTTGGCATATTGATGAATGGGGTGTATTGCGGCAAAATTGCGAAATAATACAACAATTTATGTTAATACAATCAAAATTGGAGCTTTGAAAGCACCGCATTTACAGAACGAACCGTTCGTTCCCACACTCCTCCAGATGAAGGATGGCCCGGTGTATCGAAATACCACTCGATACCATTACGCGCACACTCGTGGTTTAATGACTTTTCATTAATCAAAACTTTTTCTTTACTGGAGCCTATAAAATTTTGTATCTCTGTCACTTCTTATGCGAATTGGTTTTCCTCGCCTATTCATAAAATTGCGCATACATAATATTACAGCATATGTAGATAAATAAGTCTTTTGCAATTCCTAAGTATATTTCCCTGGTTGTTAAACATGTAAAGAAAGCTACCTTTCTTTTTTCGGTGCGTCGACCTAACAATATTTGTACAGGTTCAAAGTAATCTAACCCAGTGTAATAAAATGCTCTTACGTAAGGTGTAATACGATCCATAGGAAGCTGACCCCTTAAAGGCGTATTTGGTGCAGCTGATAAATTTTTACATAATTGACAGTTTGCCTTAGCTGATCTCACAAGTTGACGTATGTTGGGAATCCAAAATTTCGTTCTAATATTGGCACATTCTATTTCCTGATTTTGATGTTTATTTAATTCGTGATAATATTTTATAATTAATTTCGTAAGTGTACCTTCTTTTGGCAAAATTATGGGATTAAAACTGTCCTATGAAATGTAAAGCGTATTATTAATACGACCACTTAGTCATATAATTTATATATTTTATGACACTATTTTTTGACACCGGCTTGCCGAGCAATAAATCATTCATTTCCCCTTTAAACGCATTTTGTTGGACGATATATCATAATAATTTTTCAGCAGCTTTTTTTTCTTCTGTTAATAAAGTTGATATTATATTTTTGGAGTTTGACGAAAGAAAATTATAACTATATATATAATAACCCAGGCAGTTGTCCTTAGCAAACGATAATAATTAGAAAAATTTTTAATAGGAATTATACAACTTTCGTTTAATACTACACACAGTATAACTGTTGTGAGTGTTTTAGTTTTATAGTCATGGTTGATAATATTGGGCGGCATACATGGCCAATTTTCTTCTGATTCCATTAAAAACTGTGGTCGACATCAACATGACATATCAGTGTTCCCATATTGGTTTCGTGCTCGCATTAACGATCATCCAAATTTAAAATCTTTAACGGTCGAGTGTATGGCATACCTATCAGCATCTCCGGCGTGGTATTCGTATAATCATCAACTTTAAATTTATTTAATCCAGGATGTTTATTTTTGAAACTTTAGAGATTTAGACTTTGTGTCGGTATTTGCAAATTTTTTATAGTTCTTACTAATATTTCTCATTTCAAAGGTTTCGGCAGCATCATGTGTACCTTTTATATTAAAACTGACATCTTCAGATTTCTCTTTGGTGGTCTTGCCGCCTATCCACCTCAAACACAAATCATACGATGGGCTATTTAGACCTACATAGTTTGCTATCGCTTCTTCAATTAGAGTTATCTTTGAACCTTTGTCAATGAAGGCTATTATTTTTAAATTATCTTTCGGGCCATCTATATACACTGTTATAAGTTTTAATAAAATTGTATCGTCTTTCACAATAGCTTTGACAATGTTATTATTTTCATTGGCCGTTTTGGCTGGCACATGACTATTTTCGTTTTTTTGTTTTTCTTCATGTAACCTATTGTAATATTTTGAACATGACAATAGACCACAGATTCTTTTTTTTTGTACAATTAGTTGTTTCATTATCATCCTTCAGGTCTAAAGCCACATACTTTGTTAGATCCAGTGAAATCCTTTACGCATTAGAAGAGACCCTAATTTTCATATGAAGGCTTTGCCCCTCTTCTCTTTTTGCTAAAGGCAACTTGGCTGATAATTCATCTAAAATTATGTCTGATAAGTTTTTTGTGGATATAGGTTTATAGGATAAAGTTTCGAACTTTACTAATTTGGCTACGTATTAATATTTCGGGACGACCGTAAAAAAATTCTAGGATAGACATTGCCTGACATACGTTGTCAGGATAAAACAAAAAAGCTTCCACCTTACTCTTTGCAAGCGTGACAAATTTTCGAGATTGGTGTATTTATATGTGTCAGTCGTTTGCTTATACACCATTGCTTTGGCCATTGTTCTGGCTCACCAGAAAATTCTGGTAATTCTTGTATTTTGCATATATTTGGTGTATAGAATTGTTGCGATATATTTGTTTGATGTCGATTGAGCAAAAGTATTTGACATTGAAAATGTTGGAATACTTTGGCACGAATGGTAAGATACATATGGTGAAGCATAAAATGTTGTTGTTGCAGTACTATACTGCGGCAAGGCAATGCAAGAAACATACTTCGTCTGGAAAGAACATCAAATTAGTTTAGGTGAAAGCAATTGTAATAGATATAACTTCAGTTCATTTTTGAATTCAGCGTGAATAAAAATAATATTTGTTTTTTACAAACAAATAAAATAAATTAGTTGGCGCCCAACGTGGGGCCCGCCGATGTAACTAAAATAACTAAAACAAGTAAGAAAACTAAATTTGGCTTAGGCCAAATCTTAAATACCCTCCACCTCCACAACGGTGGGCATGGCAAATATATATATATATTACGCCCTCTAACAGTGTATGTATTGCGTATCAGCATGCAAGTTTACTTTTACGTTGAATATGGTTTTTTGTAAATTGTTGGCGTGTCCGTTATCCGACCGTGCCCATTTTTAGTACATCGATGGATTGTCTAACCATTAATAACTGCACTAAATTTCAAGTTCACAGGTCAACTTTTGTGGCAGATATAAAGATTTGTATTGATTGTGGGCGTGTCTGTTAATCGACCACGCTCATTTTTGGCACATCAATGGATGGGATAACTATATATACGCGTAATAAAATCCAAGATCCTAAGTCAACTTTTGTGGCAGATATAAAAATTTTTATTAATTGTGGGCGTGTCTGTAATCCAAATACGCCCATTTCTAGCATATCGATGAAACTAATTTTTATAGATATACATACCAAATTTCAAGTTTATAGCTCAATTTTTTGGCAGATAAATAGATTTTTGTCGATTGTGGGCGTGGTATCTTGACCGATTTTGCCCATTTTCTATAGCGATTGGCGTGTAAAAACTAAAAATACCTGTACAAAATTTCAGCTCAATATCTTAAAATTTATCCCCGTGAGAATGCCAACAATAGAAAGACACACGGACATACATGTCTAAATAGACTCAGTTTTTGACGCTGATCAAGAATATATATACTTTGTAGGATCTCGGATGCCTTCTTCTGAGTGTTGCAAACGTAAGAACAAACTTAGTATACCCTCATCACTGAGGTGGAGGGTATAAAGACGACCTCAGCACTCTGCCTAAGGAAGGAGAGAAGAGGTTCAAAAGTTCAAAGACACAAGAATTATACCCGCAACATCAACAGCAGCATTAACATGAAAGCGGCAATAATATTATATGTATTTTATATTAAATTAAAAAAAAACAAGATAGAAAAGTTCGGTTAAGACCGAAGCTTAAATACCCTCCACCTTTTGTAATTCTCTAAAAAATAAGCTCCTATTGCCATATTTATGTATATGACTGTTTCATGTACTTACGCAAATAGTGTTTTTTTTAAATTATAGGCATTTGCGTTAATCAATCACGCCCATTTTTAGCACAGTGTTGAGTAACGGTACCACTTATATTTATACCAAATTTCAACTTGATAGGCATAGTATTGAGCGATATATAATTTTTTAAAGATACAATTTTTTCGAGGTATGATGAGATTTTCGTTTATTGTGGGCGTGTCTCTTTACCGATTTTGCCCAATTTCAATACGGAACAGCGAAATTGAACTAAGAATACGTATGCAAAGTTTCAATTTGATATCTCAAAAATTACGACCGTGAGAGTGCCAACAACAGACGGACACACGGACACACGGACGGACATGACTCAAACGATTTCTCTTTTCATGCTGATTAAGAATATATATGTTTTGTGGGGTCTCCGAGGCTTCCTTCGATGTGTTGTAAACGGATGATCAAAATGAATATACCCTCTTCCCTAAGGTGGAGGGTATAAAAAGATCTATCAAACTAAGAATTTCAAAAATACTTACGCAGTTTTCTCGATTTTATAATTTTATTTTTTTTTGTCGAGCTTTCCTTAAAAGAGAAAAAAAATGTCGAATCCAAATCCATTAGACCAACAATTCTCAACAGGATAACCAAAATGCAAATCCAAATCCAACAAATCCTTCAAATGCTTCGAATCAGGGCCAATTTACTAGAAATTTAGAAATTATTGTTTTACAGGCCACTTTGCCCAATAGAAGTTGATGAGGTCATATATGTTGAAGGACCTAACATAAACGAACTTGACAAGATTCCAGATATCGTTAAAAATTTACGTTAGTTCAATGGTAAACCGACTGAATTTTCAACCTAGAGGAAAAGTGTAGAAAAAATTGTAAAGACATATAGATTCCTAAATATTTCGTCATCATTAATGTTATCAGAAACAAAATTGTGGGACAAGCGGACATTGTTCTTGAGTCCTATAAAACGCCACTCAATTGGTCGGCAATCTCAAGGTGTCTTACGAAACATTATGCAAATAAAAGAGACCTAGGGTCTTTGGAATATCAATTAACGACTTTGGTACAGGGAAGAAATATAATACAGTATTATCAGAGAATTTATTCCCATCTGTCATAGATATTGAACAAAATTTCTTGTTTAGGCGCTGTAGACGAGGCAATACAAATACTGACACAAAATTACAGGGACAAAGTATTAGATACCTTTATAAGATGCTTGAAAAGGGATCTATCTCGATTATTGGGAATGAAAGAACCACAAGACTTACCACAAGCACTACAGCTTTGTATGAAGCTAAAAAATCAAGCTTTTAGATCAGATTTTTCTAATAGTTCTAATCATAATAGGAAATTTGTAAAACAAAGCAATAGTCAATATAAAAATTCATATGAAAATGGTAAACCATTTTATCCACATCTGGCGCATTATCCTCAGATCAGGTATGATCAACGGCCAGAGTCGCCACCACTTTGCCCAAGAAATCAAGGTGACTTTAATAGATATTTTAGGCCAACAGCACCTTTTTCATTTAATAATTTCCAACACAAGCAGAATTTGCCTCCGCTAAGACCTTTTCAAGCTTTGACGAGGAAAGTCGTCCTTCGTTTTCCTCATCAACTATGTTAATACAAGAAATATTGTAACATATATAAAAGATCTAAAGTAGTCCGAAGACTATAGGAACGCGATTCCAATATTTGCAATGGGAAATACCCTCAAAAATGTTCGCATATTTCTCAATGTCTTTTTTGGCTAGCCGTCGTGGTGATCGGATGTAAGTTGAATCCTTTAGCTGACACGCGAAGCGTAAGTTATGTACTCGGTGAGGTATTTAGTGTACAGGATGTAAAATCTGTACAATTCTAGTGCGAGATATTTAGTGTACAGAACGTAAAGTCTGTACGGTCCGGTATAAGGTATAGATGCGTTGAACAGGGCATGAAGCCTGTAATTCCGCGGTAAGTGGTGTGAAATTAATACAGGGCGTTCAGCCTGTATCTTGGCGGCGAGTATAGCCAAGGTAATCGAATTAATCTTAAAGTATAATAAAGTGACGCTTGTTTTCCTTAATAATAATAATAATCGTTTCTCATTGCAATAATAAATAAATGGACGAGATACCCTACGCCGACGGCTTAACCCCGGCATAGTGCAAAATCTCGTTACATTGGCGCTCGAGCAGGGACACTCTTCCTAATTGAAACATTTTCTTTTAATAAAAAAAAAAATTACCCTAATAATAATGAAAAATTTATTGATATACATAACGGTGTACCTCTTGTTACGGGACTCAATAACATATACATAGCATATAATATATAACAGTATTGGGAAGTTGCGGTACTTTTCCCGCATAATAAAACTAAGATGCTTAGGCAGAGCTTTGCTAAGCTTTTATTCAGTGATCGTGCGTTGAATAAGCAAAGTCAAAGTGTGGATATTCTTCGTTTTGGTTGAACGCTAGTGGTGCATGTGATTAAGAAAAAAACACAGGAGAAAAATAAAATCTTCTTTTACACAAGTGTTGCGGGCAATAGATATAAAAACAAATAAACATTTAAACAAAGCCCATGAAGATTTGCAAAATTTATTCTTGTGTGCTTATACTATTGTGCCAACTTTAAACACTTTGTTTTAAGTTCTTTTTGGGTGATATTTCGCGGTTTCATTTTTTGTAAAAAAACAACAACCAGAAAAAAAATCATTGAAAATTATTTAAAAAAAAAAATGGGATAAAAAAAGGGAAAACAAAAAATTTACTATTGAGAAAAAGAATTGCAAAACGTGTAAAACAAAAGAAGGGTTTTTGGAAGAAAATTCGAAAGCCTATACGCGTATATTAAACTAAATATATATGAAAATTATTTGGAAGAGGTGTGAAAGTGAAAAAAAAACAAAATTAACCAAAACTGGAGGCCGAAAGTGAAAAGAAGGGTAAAAGGTCAAGCGTCCATATTATTTTTCGTGTTCACATACACACAAAGTCGTGTTCGTGGAAAACTAATATAAAGATAACGAAGAAAACACATTGTAATAAAAGATTAAAAAAAAAAAACTTGTTCGTATGGAAAACGTGGCATAGAAATTTTAAAAAAAACATAGCTTATATAAAGGTTTAAAGAGTTTAAGGACATTCATTTGTGGGGAAAAAAAAGGGGTGAAAAATATTAAAAAACAGATAATAGAACGGAGTGGAAAAAAAAACTACATCAGATATTTTATCATACGTTCGCTATTTATACGCTTCTCTCATATATAAACAACGCTTTAAGTACAACACCTTTAACAGCAACAAATTCAGGTACGTTTTTTGAAATTATACAAAATTTTCTTTCTTCACCTCACCCAATATGGCCAACCCGGAATTCCGAACCACCTGGATATATCCGCTACGCAAAGAAGAACTCGCGGAAATCTAGGGGAATTGCATCGACTCTTCGGGCACTATGGAAGTGTTACGTCAGCGGCTTAAAAAGTTTTTGTCTAGTACCTATACTGCCGGGGAATTAAAGCAACTTCTTACGATCACGGCGCACCACGAGGGAACAAAAATATATCCCCAAATAGGGTCCCTTCTAGTAAAATATCCTCCTCGATTCGTAGTGGTGCCACCAGTGAATACTTCAAAAAAAGTACAAAGTGAACGAGTGGTTGACAAAAAACCCTTGGAGGCACAAAAGTGTGAGATTATGGAGACTGTGAGGAAATGGGGCATCATTTTTGGCGACGGGCCAAACCCTTTTGACTTTATAGAACGTGTCGAGGAAATGGCCGATACGTACGGCCTGGAACTTTCAATGTTGCCAGCGGCCATGTCTCAATTTTTGCACGATAAAGCGCTGACCTGGTTCAGAAACAACAACGCACACTGGGTCAACTGAAACCATTTCAAAGAGGATTTCCTGAAGTTCTTTCTACCTCCAACGTACCTTGAGAGGATTGAAGATGAGGTCAGGGCACGAAAAAAACGCCCGCGGGAATTATTCAGGGACTTTGTCCTGGACATACAAGCCAAAATGCTGAACACCTTGATGAGCGAGGAAGAGAAATTGAATCGCATTTGCCGCAATGCCCTACCTGACTATTTCCGCTATATCCGACGTAATGATTTTAAAAATTACGAATGTATCCCAGACGTTACAGAGAGTTGTATGGTTTTACGTGAGCACCTGCCGTTAAGGCTTAATCTCACGGCACCATACAGTGCGTAATGCATTATAAGGATGCATTACAGCGGTCAAAAATGACATCATCAAGATGTTGTTTTGATGACAAACCACAGCCACTATGATGCACCCACAAGGGGGCCTACCTCGAATTGTCAGGCCAGAGTGAAATCACCCTGGGGGCTCCCGACACCCATAGTACGGAATGTTAAACCTCTCCGATAGAAGGTCGTAACTTAGATGTTATAAGCTACTACCAGTTGGTTCCCAGACGTTACACATGGAATGCCACCTACATGTGAAAACCATAGGTTGGCGAATAAACGCCCAAAGGCTAAGTTCAATCCTCAGACAGCATGTCACCGCTGTGTGAGTGATGGCCATATCACCCGATATTTCAAGAATCCCCGACAACTGTTTTGTTGGGATTGCTGACGAATGGGCGCAGGCGCATCTTCTTCAATTCAACCAACCTTCCACAACCGTTGAAAATGAACTTATTGCCCTAGAGCCAAAGCGTGCACCGGGCCTAGCCAGAAGAATAACACAACACCACTCTGTCTGGACGCAAATGTCGGACAGCAACGAAGAGAGAGTATCCGACACAAAAGCTCGGACGACAAAGTCGAGCGAGTGCTTAGTTCAATGCAAATCTTAGGTGAAAATATCCAGCTCAGGGAACCTTAATGTATCGAATAGTTCACCAATCGCGAATCTCAATGTTATCTCCAGCCGTGTTACCTTTGCCTTAAATGCACAAGCAAATAATGATTTAACACAACGTCATACTGCCTGGATGACAGTTAATCAATACACAACTAAGGTATTGCTAAAAAAATGGCTGATACTTGGTCCATCAGCACCCCACCCAGGTCTGCTGGAAGAGGCGTGGGCAGACCTCAACATAACCACCACCAGCGATATCAGCATGAGCAGAAACCAGGTAAGCCAGCAGAAAACCAGCGACAGCCCTCTATCGTCACCGATAGTCACATTATCAGCATTGTGATCGAAGCTATCTAGCGCACAATTCCCCATATAATCAGCATCAGCGAGATCATCAGCGACCAAGAGGTTCTTTCCCACAATGCTCCTTCAGCCAACGAGACTCCAGACGCCCGGAACGCCCCGTTGTAATACTCCACGGATGGCATTTAGCCGGAAAACTTCCAGTAGTATTACGGCAGCTAGTACAGGTAGAGAAGCTTCTTAAGCAGCAAAGGCAAAGGCACCAACGGCGTTTCGACCCCAAGGAGGGTAAATTCAGAGTGGCCATATCACGTAACGGGAAGGTTACGATCTGCCAGGTCATGTTGTTTTTTCCTTTTGTTCCTAGTATTCACCATTTGTTTACTTTTTTGAAGTTATATTGAATTAGAAAAAAATATTTAAATAGCGTACGTTTGTTATGTTAGGAAAGTCGTCCCTCGTTTTCCCCGTTAACTATGTTATTAACATACCACGCATGACCAAACGAACATATATATAGGGAAAAATATAATATAATAGGTTGACAGTATTCAAACATAAGCTATGGCTACTGTGTTTACAAACCATGTAAGTTTGACAGATAGTTGGATTTGATACGGTAACCCATCTTTTCACAACATAGAACAAAACGTAGCTCAATCTACACTTATATAAAGTGTAAAATAATAGTGTTGGGTTGTAATGTTGAAATGTGAATTATTGATATAAACCATTTGCGCATGAAATTGCAAAGGTGGATTTGGCTTAAATATCTGCTGATGAGAACTCGATGAAGGCGAGTTCGAAACCGCCAAGTATTAATTTTTCACAATTTCTAACATTTCATTACAGCTTTCAAATATAGTTAGATGAAAATATTCATAATATAAGTTTAATCGCTTAGCCGACACGCGGATTTAATATAGGGCGAAGCCTATAGTATAATTACAGTGTGAGATATTTAGGGTACAGATACATGGTAGAGATACCTTACGACGACGGCTTAACCCTGTCATAGTGAAAATCTCGTTAAAAACCCAAGCCATTACCAGCACCTGAACCAATGGGTATTGAGAGATCCGTAAGAACCGGAGCGGTCAATTATGTTAATACACCTAGAAATAATTATAGGTGTTGCGGCGATATTGTGAATGGCCATTCTGTTGTTTACTTTAAATATCTATTGTCGTTTCCTTCTCTTTCTTTATGCATGCATGTAAGGGATATATATATTATAATAAGTTTTTGGTGTATATATAATGTTATAATTTTTTTTTTATATCATCTTTGTCATCTAATAAAGTTTAACGCTTCGCCATGTTTTTTCATTTTTTGTATCAGCAAAAAGGGTTTCACATATTTTATTACTTAAAAAGAATTCATACTTAGGCAAACAAGTTGCCACGAACAAAACAATAGGTATTTTGGAAGAAGACCACCACCAACTTCTACAATGATCCAACCACACAAAAAATAAAGAACCTTTCATATAGAACCAGTTGCTTGTGACAAAGTAGAATACCAAAAGAAAATGGATCAGGTACATAGATACGGAGCATGAACAATCATATTTCAAATACGTGGGTACTTGGGAAAGAAATGAAGAAGAAATGAACGAATTTATAGATGTAATTTTTTAAAGTAAAGAACTCCTCGTTCCCATATTTAAAATCGAAATTAAGTAGCAAGGAGATATTAAAAATATAATTAGATACAGGTTCGAACAAAAACTATATTCAACCACGATTGGTAAAAAAACCAATCCCAAATGAAACACAATTTTTTGCAAATTCTATCGGTGGTAAAGTAGTTAGAAGTTACACATCGTGCTTTGCTTGGTCTTTTCGGTTTAAAGAATCCTCAAATAAAACTATTTATTTCGCTAAAACTGAAATCATTTGATGCCATATTGGGAATTGATAGTTTAAAAAATTTGTCCGCTGTAATTCACCTTAAGGAAAGTTATATGACAATAAAAGAGACGCTTCTATTTTTGACTGTGAAAAAGAAAATGAAATTATTGTTAAGAATGTTATTAAACAACACATTCCTCTACTTACTATACTCAAGTGTTCAATTGAAATATTACACGAAATTTGTAAATTACACAAAGTTGAAAATTACGCTATAAGAAAAAATTGGTCTAAAACTGTTCTGTAACAATAAAGAAGATCTTTATAAATTTATTTCAAGTATAATTAATAAATACGAGTACTTTATTTTTGCTTCAAAAGAAAATAGACCACACAAAGCTATTCTTAATGGGTTGGATAAAACCAATACTATGTTGCTGAAGAATAAATTAATCAGTATCGGACTTCAATGCTTAGATGTTAAAATCGTTCAAAAATATAATGCAAATAATATTGTGAACACCTTTTATGTTGTTTACTTCAAAAGCCAAACAATCTCCATAAAAGAGCTTTGAGCTAAAAAAAAGCTAACAAAATAATTGCCAAAGGTTTAGGAATGGATGATCTCAATGCAATGTAAAAACGTTTTGTGCCAAATGCTCCGGTAATCATAATACTTCAGACTGCAAAGAAAACTTAATAAAATGTGCAAATTGTATGGGAAACCACAAATCAATTTCTCCTGACTATGCAGCTAAGAAAAATTTTATAGGTATGAAACAACGTTTTGCTAGTAGAGCTTCCAATGAACGTCGTCCTATTTTTTGAGATAATCCAGCAATCGGGCGAATTAGCAATTTAAATGGGCATCTTTCAAATAATAGTTGGGCTAGTTTATTTTACAACAACAACAATATTAGCAATAATATTAATAACAATACAAATAACATTACTAACAACAACAATAATAATATGCTTAGGGCCGTTTTCAATATCTTTCGATTAAATTTAATCGTCACTTTATCTTGCTGTTAACGAAATTTCGTTTTTACGACTAAATTACGATTAAATTTAACAGCAGCATTTCTTCTGATTAAATATAACCGAACGATAACAGAGACTTAACAAGAGGAACAAATGATATTGACAACGTTAATCAAAAAGCGTTGTAAGAAGGAATTTCATAGCCGACATACTTAAAATTAATTTTAATACTGGGAGGTGATTTTAACTGGAGACATAGTGTTTGGGGTTGTACCCGTGCAAATTGCTGGAGTAATATATTAAATGATAGAATTTTATCCGATAGATTGTTTTGGAAATATCGAGTTGTCCGACCATTGTTCCAATCAAAGGAAATTTTCAACCTTCCTTTTTAACTAAAATCCCTACTAAATTAACAGAACGTTTTGCTGTTAACGAACTAAGCTCTGACCACCTGCCGATGATATCCTGCACTAATGATGCGGCTATAGATTTTCACAATTGTATTTACGATTTTCATAAAGCTAATTGGCCCCGTTTTAGAAGCATTGTTTAAAATAATCTTCAAATAGAATCTGGGTCTGATAATCTAAGTAAGCAAGAGATAGGGGATGCTATTGATTCCTTTTTAAACTGTAGCCTGCCTACAAAATAGTGCACACTTATTTATTTAATTAAGATACATTATAAATAAATTTACAATTTATGTAAAGCGCTTGGTAGCTTGACCATATTGCGCTTTATTGAAAAATTATATATTAGGTATATTATACAAATAAACAATGAAATTTTTCTTTGTTATATTAAACACATTAGCCAAATAGTTGTTAATGCGTGTTTTAGGACACTCCATAATGACGAACTGAGGGAAATACGTTACATAAATCACACATCGTCGGTTCACATCCTTTAAATAAGTGTTGGCAGCTAAATAGGGTTTTACCAGTTCTTAGTCTGGCAAGCACTACACATTCACTTCTGGTAAAGAAAGGGCAATAATTAGGTCTTTCAATTGTTGGGTTATGCTCTCTTAAAAATGAAGTGGAAGTCTCACATAGACTGGAGCATGTTTCTTTTTCACGCCATTTGTAGTAATTTAAGATAACTTTAGAAAAGCAAGTGTTTCATATATTAATGGTAGACTAAATGCATCTTTAGCTACTCTATCGGCAACTTCGTTGCCAATTATACCGATGTGTGATGGAATCCAAATAATCTTCACTACATTTTGAAGATTGGGTTTATATAATACGTTTTTATAGGATCCTTTCTTATTTCTTTTAAGAGCTAGTGAAGCATTTAGGCTATCAGTACAAAATAGACTTTTTCTATTCATCAACGCCGAATAATTAATTGCTTTATCTGTTGCTGAAAGTTCAGCAATGAAGATTCCAGAATGAAAAGGCAACAAGGCCTGATGTAAAGTTTTGTACTCTCCTGAAGTAACGTGTTCAATAACACCATAAGATGTTACGCCGTCTGTATATATAGTTATCTCATGTGAATAGGTACTGATTATTGCAGATAATGATTTCTTGTAATGTTCAGCAGGAGTTTCAGAAAGATGACGATCAGATAGAGTAACATCAATAGTAACGTGACATATTGTATTTGACATGGGTTGAGGCTAGCAAGGTAATGAGATCTCAAAGTCCTTAATCAGTTTGGTGATATTAGAAACATCACAAGATTTTCTTTTAAAAGGTGACGTAGAAAATAAGTTCCAAAAAAAAATCATGTAAGCCATCAGTAGTTGATGTCAAGGATTTAGAAAAAAGTTGTACAGAAATTTTTTCTAAACTTTGGAGTTCGACTCTAAGAGCATCCAGAGGTGTAGTTCGAAGTAGGCCAGTAGCAGATCTATAACAGTTATTAAGTGCCGTACCCAATATTTTAATATTAGCTTTAGACGTCCAACCGTATATAGTTAAACCATGAAACAAAATACCATTCGTAATACTTTTGCAGATATTGATTTCCGTTTCAATATGAGGGCCTTTCTTTTTGGAACAAATGAGCTTTAATAAATTATTAGTTTTACCAATCTTGGTCACTAAAAGCCTAATATAATTATTCCATGATAGATTTTTAGTAAAAAGTAACCCTAATATATGCCTTTAATTTTTTAAGTTCAAGGTATGTCCTCTTATATTCATTGAGAATATGTTACACTCACGTTTCTTACAAACATGTAAAATCTCGGTTTTTTGGCAAGATAGAAAAACTTCTCTGGGTCTGCCCTTTTTTCATTTTACAGTCGACTTTATTTAATCTTGTTTGAAGTATGTGTTTCTTCCCAGAAAGTACAGCAAAAATGTTGCCAGCATATATACCCACAAAATCGATGCACGAGATTTTTTCAAGAGATTTAGCTAAAGAATTAGCATATACTCGTATAGTGAAAAGTATAACTGACAGAGGAGACCCCTGTGGGACTTCATTATCAAGTAAAAAGGTTTGTGAAATATGACCATCAACTTTCGCAATAAAATTTCGGTTCGTGAGAAATGACTTTACAAGTTTCAGAATTTGTCTTGGTACATTCCACTGACGCAATTCTTTAATTATATAAGCAAAAACCACTCGATCATACGCTTTCTCAATATCTTCCGATAAAACCACGCTATGTTTAGTTTTTTTCAAGTAATGTTTAAGTTGTGATTCCAACATATGGCATAGAGAGTGCACCCCATGCTGAGGAATAAAAACATGTTGAATTTTGGATAAATTATTTCTTAGTAACTTCCAAAATCGTCTTGCTATAATTATTTCAAAAATTTTGGGTCTTTACCAGGTTTGGGAACTGGTGATAATAAAGGTCTCTTCCAATCATGAGGATAGATACCGGATAATAGAATATTATTATACAAACCACAGAGCCTTTGTTTTAAAATAAACGGTGCATTTATTACTATGGAATACGTTATTTTATCCAGAGCGGGAGTTTTTCCTTTAAGACTTTTTATAACATCATTGAACTCAAAAACATCAATATCAACCAAATAATTTGAATTTCCAGGCGAAATAGATCCATACATATCTCTTTCGAAGTTGGATTTTTCTCTAATAACTTTAGAAGGAAAGGCAAAATTTGAACTAATCCCACGCCAAAATAAACCAAAGTGATGCAGAGGGTGTGATATAGCAGTATTTCCATTAAAGATTACTGGAAATTGTGTTTTTTTTTTCTGATCTAATGTTTTGCACTTTATTCCATAAGAATTTTGAATCCATGGTCGGATTTATAGAGTTGAGAAGACTTTCCCAGGTAATAAGTTTAGCGACTTTACATTCTCTTGTTACTAATTGTTTCAATGTCACTGGAATTAACAGTAACCATTATATTCTCTTCATTAGTTTGACATTGAATATCTACGTGGTCATAGACCTGATGTAAAGAATGCATTGTTGTTTTTGTAATACTATTAGTTATAATATTTGTTTTTTCTGGACTTTTTTTGTCTCTTTTTATAGGAGTAACGACAGATTTCGGACTTTGTTATTCTGTTGTTTGTAAAAAAGTGGAATAATCAAGGTCGTCGTCGGATAATTTGAGAATTTTTATGAATGTTGATATTAGTTACTTTGTTGCTTGTTATTATTGTTGTTATTGTTGTTATTGTTGTTATTGTTGTTATTGTTGTTATTGTTGTTATTGTTGTTATTGTTGTTATTGTTGTTATTGTTGTTATTGTTGTTATTGTTGTTATTGTTGTTATTATTGTTATTATTGTTATTATTGTTATTGCTGTTATTAACTGTAATAGTGTTTGTAGAAACTACCTGAGCAAGGGTAGGAGAGTTACGATTTGGTTTGAATGGTTGTAATGTGTAAAGCGTAGGGTTGCTGTTGAAGGTCTTCCAAGCATCTCGAATTGTACATCTGTTTTCTATTTTTATTATGTTTAAGAAAAGTAGGGCACGAGGAATCGTACGAAGTATGTGTATTATTATTGCAATTAACACAATATTTTCGCAAACATGACTCATGTTGAAATTTTAGACAATTTTTACATTTCAAGGGATTCGGTATGTATTCCTCGACTTTGACCCTTTCCCAACCTAGTTTAATTAATTCGGGGCGCCGTATAAGTTTGAATGTTAATACTGCAGCTCCAGTTGGTTTGTTTCCTTCTATTTTAGTAATCTTTCTCACTTCAACAACTTTTTGATCATTAAGAGCAGTAACCAATTCTTCTTCAGGTATGTCTAAGATTTTCCTTAAATAAATAAGACCTTTGGATGTATTTAAAAATTTGTGTAAGGTTATTTGAACCGGTATTGAATCTATATATGTAGCCTTCAGAAATTTATCAGCAGTTTTTTTGTTGTGCGTTTTAATAAGCAGATCACCTGATTTCATCGGAATATTCACGCGAAATGAAATAAATTCCCTTTTCAATTTGGAATACGTTGTACGCTGAAAGACATATGGGTGTAACATCTTTTTGAATCCCAATTGCTGAAGCAACAACATGTCTTGGTATATGGTCATCATTAATAGGCGATGTCGGTAACGCAGGAAAATCCTCGTTGCGTGACTGTTTTAATAAATTTTTTTGTTTTGCATTTGGTCGATCAAGGATCACAAAGCGATTTTGAACTGGGGATTCAACCCCGTTCATTATAAAATAAAACAATATAGAAAAGTTCAGTTAAGACCGAACCTTAAATACCCTCCACCTTTTGTAATTCTCTAAAAAATAAGTTCTTATTGCCATATTTATTTATGTGACTATTTCATGTACTTAAGCAAAGAGTGTTTTTTTTTTTATTTTAGGCGTTTGCGTTATTCAATCACGCCCATTTTTGGCACAGTGTTGGATAACGGTACCCTTTATATATGTACCAAATTTCAACTTGATAGGCATAGTATTGTGCGATATATAATTTTTTAAAGATACAACTTTTTCGAGGTATGATGAGATTTTCGTTTATTGTGGGCGTGTCTGTCTCTTTACCGATTTTGCCCAATTTCAATACGGAACAGCGAAATTGAACTAAGAATACGTATGCAAAGTTTCAATTTGATATCTCAAAAATTACGACCGTGAGAGTGCCAACAACAGACGGACACACGGACGGACATGTCTCAAACGATTTCTCTTTTCATGCTGATTAAGAATATATATGGTTTGTGGGGTCTCCGACGCTTCCTTCGATGTGTTGTAAACGGATGATCAAAGTGAATATACCCTCTTCCCTAAGGTGGAGGGTATAAAAAAAAGAAACTTTATAGAAAGAAGATTTTATTCAATTCGAGTGAATTAATGAAAAAAAAATGAATGAAATACATTATACTTTTGACTCTCGTCGAGTACGGTTATCGGGTGTGCACGGAGTGCAATTAATATTGTGAAATACTATATTTCCTTTATAAATTGAATTAAATCTTTAACCAGTCAATTCTTTTTTTACAAAAAGTGTAAAAATAAAAAAGAGAAAAATTTATAGTTCTTTTGGATAAGTGTGAATTTAACATAAACTTACACATACACCATAAAAGTAGGCAAAAATAAAAAAGCAGCCCCCATTCAAACTGGCATTGATAAATATATCAACATAAAAAGAAAAATCTCTTCACCGACTGAAAACGCTGCTAAAATCTCGAAAACGAACGAAAATCACCCTACCTCTTCTAAAGTAGCTGCAACGGCCAATAGATTTGCACCGCTTGCAGATATAAATGATGCTGACGAAGATGCAGTAGCAGAAGTTCAATTTCGGCCCCCTCCTATATATTTGCGGGAAGCTTTAAATAATAATCTCATCAATGCTCTTTCTCAATTAGTTGGTAATAATCAATTTAATGTGGTTGGTATTAAGAGAGGTGCTATAACTGAAGCGAAAATCCAGTTTTATACGGAGGAAAACTACAAAATTGGCATTAAATACCTCGAAAATTCTAAAAAAAGTTATTACACTCATCAACTGAAGAGTGAAAAAGGACTGGTAGTTGTAATAAGAGGAATCGAAAGCTCGGTGCCAACAGATGATATTAAGGAGGCGTTGGAAGGTAAAGGACATAGAGTCAAGTCAGTCTTCAATTTACATAATCGCGAGAAGATTCCACAACCACTGTTCCGAGTAGTGCTTGAACATGACAATAAAAAAGGTGCACAACAACAACAACACCAGATTTACAACCTAAGATACTTGCTTCACCGCAAGGTCACTGTAGAAGCACCTCATAAGCGGACTAACCCACTACAATTGCTACTACAATTGCCAAGAGTATGGCCATACGCGATCTTACTGTCGACTACCACCAATATGTGTTACATGCGGACAACTACATAAATCAGCTGAATGCAATGTTCCCTCCACCTCAAGAAAATGCGGAAATTGTGGTGGTGATCACTCAGCAAATTATCGTGGATGTCCCATTTTCCAAACCTAAAACATAAGTCAATTAAATTAACACCTGCTTCTAAACAACAACATGATCAGATGATAGCCGCTCCTGCCGCTCAACACTTGGCACCAAAAAACACACCAAAAAACACCAATGTCAATATAAACGCTTCTTCATACGCTGACATCTTACGTTCAAGCCAAAAAAATCGAACTGATTCGCAGCCAAATACATTTACATGCCACCAACCGGCCGCTGCGAACCTGGAGAGTACTATAGCTATGTTGGTACAACAGATGCAGACGTTTATGAGCACAATGCAGTCGATGGTGCAGGAAATGGTTAGAAACCAAACAGCATTGATCCAGGTGTTAATGAACAAGCCATGAACAATATAAACCTATGGTCTCATATTAGTAGCAAACTTTTTGGTGTTTTCCTTTTATGTGGAAAATCTTTGTTTTTTAGTCACATATATTTAGTGTTGTTATTAATCATAATTTCTCTCTTAGTATCCACTGCCACTTTGCTTTTTATACTGTATGTTCTATAAATTATACTATGGCTATGACAACAGGTGACGTCACACACACCATGATTAGAGTCTTCACTAAGCGACATACTGGTATTCATATATGTCATCTGAATGCCCAAAGTTTACGTAACAAAATTGACGAATTTCGACACATCTTTGAGAATTCTGATATGCGTGTCTGAGACGTGGTTCATGCCTGCCGAACTTAGCTCTCTTTTTAGCTTGAGCGGTTATACACTATTTCGTGCCAATCGGCATAATCATGCTGGTGGTGTAGCCGTATATATAAAAAACCTCATACACTGCTCACGGGTATGCAAGTCGAGTCCAGACAGTCCTATTGAATACATTTTTATCAACATTAGTAGGGGACATAACAAACTCTTGGTGGGTTGCGTATACCGACCTCACCGTAGTACCGATTTTACTGAGCTTGTGATGACAATCGGAGATATTAGTATCGGTTATCCCGATGTGATCATTTGCGGAGATTTCAATAGCAATCTTTTGTTAGATAACAGCTTTATAGACGAGATGCATATGCTTGGTCTACTCTCCGTTAATACGTCAAACCCGACTCATTACACTGTTCATACATCTACCGTCCTTGACCTATTCCTAGTCAACAACATAAATAAGGTCCCCCTTTATGATCAGCTAAACGCTTCAAATTTTTCTAATCATGACCTGATTTTCATGACGTATAATTTTCAACTCCAAAATGCTCACATTAACCCTACCGGTGTAGAGATTTTAAGGGTGTGGTTATTAACGAACTTGAATGTGCAGCAAACCAAGTTAACTGGAGTGAGGTTATGTGTTTACCGGACAGTGAATCAAAAATACTTTGGTTCAATAACAATGTCCGGTCACTGTACGACGCTTACGTCCCACTAAAAGTTGCCAGTGCCAATTCACATAAACGCCCCTGGTTTAACAATCACATTCAGCGATTGATGCTAGCCAGAGACGAGTCCTATAGCGCATGGAAGCGTACGCGTGCGCCCGAACATAATGAATTATTTAAGCACCTACGCAGAAAGGTTTCCTATGCTATTAGGCGTGCGAAAATTTCATATTATGGATCAAGGTTTGCCTCTGCTGCTAGCACCGCGCGGAAATGGTCCATGATTAGGGAGATCGGTATCAATAGGAACACCATCCCAACTCCAGTTAACCTCGACACTAACGAAATTAATAAAAAATTTGTTAGCATACCAATGAGTACACCCAATGTCTCTCAGTATTTGGAGATGGAAACAGTCTTTGGTTTCAATTCACTTAGATTTAACAGCGTGAGCGATGCTGAGGTGCTAGAGTGCATACTAGACACTAAGTCAAATGCTATTGGTCTGGACGACATCGATTTTTGCTAACAACTCTTTCTCCGATCTACTCCCGATTAGGCGCGGCGTTCCTCAGGGGTCCGTTCTGGGTCAATAATGATCTGACTAACATTGCGAATTGGGCCTCTTCCAATGGTCTGGCTTTGAACCCAGTAAAAACTAAGTGTCTAGCTTTTTACAAGAGGGCAGATCTGAGGAATGTTAAAATCCGCTTATTGGGGACGGACATTGAGATAGTTGGTACTGCAAAAAACCTCGGAGTGATATTTAGTAGAACGCTCACCTGGGAGAACCGCATTAACAGAAACGTTGGACAGGTATACGGAATGCTAAGATCACTCTGGCACTTGCAGTGGTTTACGCCTTTAAACATTAGGAAACTATTGCCCAAAGCATATTTATATCCTAAACTCCTCCATAGGTGCGAGTTGTTTGCCAATTGCGGTACCGTTTGCAGACAGAGACTACAAAAGGCTAACAACTCCATTATACGGTATGTTTTTGGGTTGAGGAGGTATGACCGCGTCTCGAGTTACACGATATCTTTGTTATCTGTTAACTTGGAGGACCTGCTTAAATGCAGATCACTTTGCTTACTGCATAAAATCGTAACCCAGCAGGACCCAGGTTACCTCTTCAACAGACTCGAATTCTCAATGTCTAACCGTAACCACAACATTAAACCCATCCGACATATTTCCCTGATGTCTGAACGTAACTTTTTTGTTTTCGCAATCCGTTGGTGGAATTCTCTCCCTGTCCGTCTACAAGCTATACAAAATTCTAATCGCTTTAAGAGAGAGATTATGTTACACCTTGCACAAAGATATGCGAGTGACCCTTAGTTGTAAATAATTGTCAAATCTCTGTTTTTAATTGTTAATTGCTGTTAAGTTCTTGTGTTCATGTACTTAACATATTATCTGGTGCATACTCCCGGCTCATATAAGCTACGAGCTGGAGAGTCGGGAGGCACCCACGACTACTTATGTACACTAAATAATAAATAAATGAAATGAAATGAAAAAAAAGTGTAACTGTTAAAGTTAAACAAAACCGTTACAAGAGCAAAAAAGACTGAATAAGCACACCATGAAAAAGCACAAATTCACTCGGCAGTTGCCCGACAGAGACTGAGTGCATATTCATTTAATTTAACTACTTAATTTATTTTGCCTACTTAGGCAAAAGGTAAAATTATACCACTATCGATTGTGTTTATTAATGCCCTCATTAATATAAGTTATTTTTATACCCTCCACCTTAGGGAAGAGGGTCACTTTGATCATCCGTTTGAAACACATCGAAGGAAGCCTCGGAGACCCTACAAACCATATATATTCTTAATCAGCATGAAAAGAGAAATCGTTTGAGACATGTCCGTCCGTGTGTCCGGGTGTCTGTTGTTGGCACTCTCACGTTCGTAATTTTTGAGATATCAAATTTAAACTTGGCGCACTTATTCTTAGTTTAATTTCGCTATTCGCTTTTGAAATTGGAAAAAATCGGTTAAGAGACACGCCCACAATAAACGAAAATCTCAACATACCTCGAAAAAATCGTAAAACAAGTATATATCGCACAATACTATGCCTATCAAGTTGAAATTTGGTACATATATAAAGGGTACCGTTATCCAACACTGTGCCAAAAGTGGGCGCCTATAATTTAAAAAAAACACTATTTGCGTAAGTACATGAAACAGTCATATACATAAATATGGCAATAAGAACTTATTTTTTAGAGGGTTATAAAAGGTGGAGGGTATTTAAGCTTCGTTCTTAACCGAACTTCTCTATCTTCTTAGATTTACAATTATAAGCAATATTTTAAAATAACACATAACATACATACATACATATGAAATTTACATGAAGTAAGCAATATTGAAATTGTTGCATTACCACACATAAAACTAGCAATTAAAATAACCTGGTTTAAGCGTAGTTTTTTATTTACTTTTTCTTTAATATCTTTTTCATTTATAATTTAAAATATATCATCTCCTTTATTTAATGCGTTAGCAAATATTTTCTCTTTAATTAATCTTGATGTCAGTTTATCCATAATCGAATCGAAATTCGGTGGATTTTCACTGCATCTTAATAGTATATTTTTCCATTAATATCTATATTAACTTTCTTATTTTCTTTATTTTTGCCCTTGACAAATTCAATTTTTAATTTCTTTAATTTATTTATGTCATAATAACAACAATAAGAAGTTGATCAGACTTCGATTGGTTAGTATTATTAATATTATTATTATTATTAGCGCTATCTAATTTGTTTTCATTATTAATATATTAATATTCTTAGGTATAACATCTTTTAACAGATCGGAATCTATTCTTATTCGTAATAAAGCGTCAGCGTTTGTGTTACTACTCCCTGTTTTATACACTATTGTAAAATCATAGTCGCATATATCCATTCTTATGCGCGTCATCTTATGACTGAAAAGGGAGTGAAAAGGGACACTAATGGTCTGAAAAAATGTATACCCCAGTGTATGACAAGTAACTCTTTTTCTATTACTGGTTTATTTATATCGTGTTTAGAAAGCGTTGTACTTGCGTACGAAATTGGTATATCGTGTCCTTGCAACAGTATTGCTCCTAAAGCATAATCAGAAGCATCTGTGGTTAGTATGAATGGTTTGTCAAAGTCTGGGTATTTGACCATATAAAGGGTTGTTTCTTTAAGAGTGTATTCAGACATTTTGCAATCTGTGCAAAGTCTTTTATAAATCTTCTATAGTAATTACAAAATGAGACGAATCGTCTTAGTTCGTCTGCGTTTGCATGCGTAGGATAGTTTTTTATAACATTGAATTTTGAAGGGTCGGTTTGGATGCCATTCTTAGTTCAAGATATAGGACTTCTAGTCTCAAAAAGTTACATTTGCTGGCATTGAGTTTCAAGTTATATTTCTGTAGTCTTTTACAAGATTATCGTTGAGAGTGCAAATTTTTTTGAATGAACTGGTCATGTCTAGTGTAGAGAAATATTTAGCTCTTCCAAGTTTGTGAAAAACGTGTTCAAGTCTAGTTAGTGGGAATTTGTCGTTTAATTTTCTAAAGTCCACTATAAGTCGCCATTTTTGTGTGTCGTTAGTTTCTTTTTAGGTACAATTAGTAAGGGTGAGTTATAAGGACTTACTGAAGGTTCTACTATTACTTCTATTAGTTTTTGTACTTGACTATTAATTTTATTAGTTTGAGTTTGTGGTAGTCGGTAATTTTTGATATAAACTTGTGTGTTATCATTTGTCTGAAGTTTCTGCGCATAGAAATTATTCGTCGTGAGTTTTTCTCCGTCTAAGTGAAATATGTCTTGAAAATCTTTAAATATTTCTATTAATGAATCCTTAGCAATTTTGTCTGCTTGATTTATATTTATTGTATCCAACAGTCTATTAAGTCGCTCTTAATTGGCTTTGTTTTAGTATGTGGTAATTTTGAACGTATTCAATTTGTACGTTGAGATTTTTAAGGTTTATGGTTTGTGCTGTTGTGCTGTTGTTTCATTACGTGGAATTTGCCAAAAACACTCCTTTTCGAAATTCTTTGTTTAAGATGAGTGATTAATTGTATTTTTATTGGATGTATTATTTCTGATCTGGGTGGTATCGAGCTTATTTTGGGTTTGTTAGTTTCCATTGGTAGTACGATGTCTTCATTATTTGTATGGATTTCCATAGTCATTGTTTCGAAGTCTAGTTTGCACAGGTAATCTCTCAAGAAATCAATTCCTAATATTCCATCTGTGGATATTGGGAAATTATCCTTCACTACATGGAATTCATGTGATAGTTCTGTTTGTCCTAATGTAGTTCTGTAGTTATTCCACTTAGATTTTTTATATTGTGATATGTAATATGTAAGATTTTATTATTGAAATATCTGCTCCTGTATCAACTAGTAATCTTATAGTTTCATTTTGCTTAGTCTGAAGTATAACATAAAATGTGTTTTTTATTAGATATATTGAGAAACAGACCGCTGACCTCAGATTGTTGAAGATGCGGAACAGTACATTAACTTGTTGTTCCTACACATATTTAAATCTAAATAGTTTTATATTATATCAAGAAAACTGTAAAATGAATTTTTTCATTCAATAAATATTTCTATTGCTATCAGGTTATAGGCCCTTCTGGCTCATGGTTTTTAGAAATAAAAGATTAAATTTTTTATTGTGAGATAAAAATGCTAGAAATTTTTCTTTTGCTTTAAACGTACAATTTAAAAATATATAAAAATCGTCATGTCATCGTCGTTTCAAATTGTTACGTGTGCGTTCTAATGAAGAGTATCTTGATTCATTGGAGTTCCTGGAAAATTGTTAGTGGTGAACTAATATTAAGAGCAGACATGAATGTCGATACTAAAGAACAATGGATAACAAACGACGAAAAGGCTCTTGCTAGTATATGTTTGTGTGTTAAATCATCATAGTTAATATACATTAAAAATTGTAAAACATCTAATGAAGCTAGAAGCTGTATATAAACCTAAGGGACCTTTTGAAAGTTGCCTTATATAAGAAATTGTTAAGTTTAGGTATGCATGATGGATGTGAAGTTTGCCAAAAAACTTTGAGCATTTTGTCATTGCCATGGAAACTAGAGATGATTTGCCCAATTTAAACATTCTGAAAGAAAAACTCCTCGAGGATGGTGACCGACAAAGTAAAACAACTGAATCGGACGAAAACAAAACACTCGCTTAATGAAAGGAGATTACCTAAAGATTCTGAGGATAAGCTGAAGAAAAATAATAATCAGAAAGAACTCAAAGGAAAGTGTTTTAATTGTTGACAGATTGGACACTATGCTAATAAGTGCATATATAAGAAAAAAACAAAAAGAAAATCTATTATCTTTTAGTATGTTGGCTGCGACAGATGCTGTTGATTTGCATAGTAGCTGGTATTTAGACAGTGGCGCTACAACACACATGTGTAACGAACGTGATATGTTTATACGTTTTGAGCATCACTTATTGCATTAACTGGTGAGAAGTACAATATATTAAAGTAATAGAAATTGGTGATATCCTTTGGAAAACACCATATTGTGAAATTTTGCTGCAAAATACGTTATATTCACCTGATTTACAGGAAAATTTTATTTCTAAAAATAAAGTTGTGCAAAGTAATTGTACGGCAGTTTTTAATAGTATGGGTGCAATAATACCTAGTTTGGGACTAGGAAGTTCTAAAAGCACAAAGACGAAACAATTTGTTTATGGCTTAATTAGCAATTAATGAGAAATTATATTCGTTATATTTAAACGATAAAAGTTTACAACTTTTGCTCTGCTCTTTTAATAGTTTTGATATTTCATCAATATCAATATAAGGCGACTTTCTATAATATATTGTAATAATTATTGGTTGAAGTTGTTTATTTATACACATTCGCTGATACACTTGTTCTTCGTGTACTTGTTCGATAATATCGTATTTTAAACATAGGAAGCTTGTTCTGATTTGTTAACGAAATTAAATTTTTGATTATTCTCTCTAAATTCTTCTATCAAAGCAAAAGGCTTGTTTTTCATTTTTGCTCTGTTAATAGGTTATAGGCTTAACCCTTACCTGAAATAGCTAAATAGTCATGGAAGATTACAAAATTGCCAAGCTTGAAGTTGCAGATAATTGGACTTTGTGGAAGTTCCAGCTAAAGGTGGTGCTACGAGTTAGTAACTTTTGGGACGTTGTTTCTGGCGTGAAGCAGAAGCCTGCAGAAGCTGGTCAAGAATTAGAAGCGTGAAAAACGTTGGATGCGAAAGCACAAAAGGTTTTGGTGGTATCTATGGGTGAAGAAGCTATGCTTCACATTATAAACTGTGAAAGTTCAGCGTCTATGTGGTCAACTTTAGAAAGTATATATGAGCAGAAGTCACAGGCATCAATACATTTGTTGCAACAGCAGTTTTTTCAATATGTAAAAGACCCGCAAGATAGTATATCCATTCATATATCAAAGTTACAGCGGATGTCAAAACAGCTTGCAGATCTGGGTGAGCAAATATCTGATAACATATTGATTACCAAAATATTAATGACTTTGCCCAATGAGTACAAACATTTTTTTGCGTCATGGGAAGCAACCGAAAAGAGCGAGAGAACCTTGCGAAATCTTACCTAAGCATAATAAAACGACACAAAATAAAAAGTATACTCAACCCAAGGGAAAATGTTTTATTTGTAAAAAATATGGTCATTGGAAGCAGGATTGTCCACTCAAAAAACGCCAATCAAAATCGTCTGGAGATGCGTTCATTGGTGGTACTTTGTCCTGAAGAAAATGCTTGGTATGCTGACTCAGGAGCAAGTGACCATATGTGCAACAAGAAAGAATGGTTCCGTGATTTCATTCCTTTTAAGCCTCCTAAAGAAATACGTATTGGAGATGGAACAGCCATTCAAGCCTTTGGTAAAGGTGACATTTGGGTAAAGGCATTTGATGGTAAAATGTGGAATGATAAATATTTGAAAAATGTTTTATACGTACCGAATATCAAGATAAATCTATTTTCAACCAATTCGTGTCTTGATAAAGGGTACTCAATGACGGCTCAAGCATGTATTTTTAAACGGCATGGTGTTGTGATCCTAAAAGGCATAAGAGAAGAAAACTCAAAGCTTTTTAAACTACTGTTAAAGGTACGCACTATTTCTAATTATGCTAATGTTGCTGTCAACAAAAATGAATTACAATTATGGCATGAACGTATGTGTCATCAAGCAAAAGACCATGTTAAAGGTGTTTTACGACATTTTAATGTTCAGTTTTCTGAGGGTAATACTTTTTGTGAAGGTTGTGTAATGGGTAAACAACAGAGATTGCCCTTTGTTGAAAGTCAAAATAGAGCTAAAGAGCCTGGCGAACTAGTACACACTGATCTATGTCGACCAATGCAAGAGACATCTTTTGGAGGTGCGCGTTAAATGCTCCTATTCAGAGATGATTATTCAAATTATCGTTATGTGTATTGCATTGTAAGTAAATCAAATGTAGTGGACATGCTTGATAAGTTTCTAGACCAAGTAGAAGTAGACACGGGCAAGAGGGTGAAGACGTTAAGATCAGATAATGGCCTTGAATACTGCAATAAGGAGGTGTACGCTATATTGCAGAAGCGAAGAATTACTCATCCTTATACACTACTCCTTATACACCGGAACATAACGGACGTGCTGAAAGAGACATGTGGACGATTATAGAAGCAGCTAGGTCAATGATGTATGCTAAAAACTTGAGCCTTAAATATTGGGGTGAGGCCATCAACAATGTTGTGGATATGTTGAACAGAACTGGTAAAAGTCCTGTTAAGGAAAGTACTCCTTATGAACTGTGGTTTAAGAAAAAGGCAGACATATTAAATTTACGTATTTTTGGATCAGAATGCTATATTCATATACCAGATGAAAAACGGCGCAAGTTAGGTCCGAAGTCTAAAAAGAGTGTTTTTGTTGGTTATGAAGATCATTGTAAAGGTTATCGCATTTGGATACCTTTAGAAAGACGCATTGAAATTTCAAGGAACGTGTTAGTTCGAGAAGTATGTGATTCTCCAGTTATTATAAATGATTTTAAGGAGCATGATGAAGTAGCACATTTGCCAGAAGATAACATTAAAGAGGATGATCAGAAGCATGCAATTGATGAATTTGAAGATGCTGAAAGTCCTCAAGACAACATGGACCAAGAGTCGCCAATACCAAAACATAAATATAACCTTCGCTCCAGGGAAAAAGATTTTGGTTTAAATTTTTACAGTGCTTTCTTTGCGGATACAGAAGAACCTAAGAGTTATAAGGAAGCTATTTCAAGTGATGTTAATGCGCAGTGGAAGCAAGCCATGGATGAGGAATTTACGTCTCTCATAACGAATGACAGATGGAATTTGGTAGATCTTCCGGAAAGCAAAACTGCTACAACTAACAAATGGGTATACAAAATTAAACGTGACAAGGATGGGGCTATTGAACGTTATAAAGCACGTTTAGTCATACGTGGTTTTACGCAAAAATATGGAGTCGATTACGAAGAAACTTTTAGTCCAGTAGCAAAATTTACTTCTATACGAATGATTTTAGCTTTATGTACTTCCTTAAAATATAACATCTTGCAATTTGATGTGAAAGCAGCATTCTTGTATGGCTATATACAAGAAGACATTTATATGGTTCAACCAATTAGTTATGAAGATGGCAGCAGTAAGGTCTGTAAATTGAAGAAAAGCCTTTATGGCCTAAAGCAAGCCTCTCGATGTTGGAATAAGCGATTTACGGAAATGATCAAAAGGTTCAATTTCACAGTTAGTGCAGCAGACTCATGTGTTTTTATTGGCAGCATAAATAATAAACGTCTCATATTGGCAATTTATGTAGATGATGGCATTATTGCGGCAGAGTCAACTGAAGCATCAACTATTTTTATTGATTTTCTCAAAAATTAATATGAAATCAAGGTGATAGATTCCTTCTTTTATTTGGGCATGGAAATAGTTATTGAAACTGATCGAACAGTTATCCGTCAAACTGTTTATACCAAAAAGATTTTAGACAAGTTCAACATGGCTAATGCAAAAGCAGTGAGTACGCCTATAGAAACGCGTCCTGACATTGCTTTTGCTGTTTCATATGTTAGTCGGTTCTTAGACAATTATCAAGAAGAACATGTCACATTAAAACGTATTTTTAGATATCTCTGTGGAACGATTGGAGATGGAATTGTTTTCAATAAAACTGATAATTTTTGTCTCGATCGTTTTACATATTCAGATTTTGCTGGTGATTTAGAAACGAGACATTCGACAGGTGGTTATGTCATAATACTTTCTAAAGGTCCAGTGTCTTGGTCGTCGAAACGACAGCAAACAGTGGCTCTTTCTACTACAGAAGCTGAGTATATATCAGCATGTGAAAGTGTAAGGGAATTAATATGGGTCCAAAGACTATTAAAAGAGTTGGTTCCAGAAGAAATTGGCGTTTCCACCTTATGGATTGATAAGCAGAGTACCATCAAACTTATTAAGAATCCTCAGTTCCACAAGAGAACCAAGCATATAGATGTGAAGTACGACTTCATAAGGGAGGTGTATGAAAATAAAGGCTTCAAGTTGAAGTACGTTCCAACTAGCGAGCAACTTGCAGTCATATTTACAAAGCTAACAAAAAAGGAACATTTTTCAAAAATTTAAGTGATGCTTAACGTAATACCATAACAAGCGAATGACCTTATAAATAAAAGTGGAAGTGTTGAAGTTGTTTATTTATACACATTCCCTGATACACTTGTTCTTCGTGTACTTGTTCGATAATATCGTATTTTAAACATAGGAAGCTTGTTCTGATTTGTTAACTAAATAAAAATTTGGATTATTCTCTCTAAATTCTTCTATCAAAGCAAAAGGCTTGTTTTTCATTTTTGCTCTGTTAATATTATTTAATATTTTTGCATATTTGTATTTATATTATGTTTTTATACCCTCCACCTTATTCATTTTGATCATCCGTTTACAACACATCGAAGGAAGCGTCGGAGACCCCACAAACCATATATATTCTTAACCATGAAAAGAGAAATCGTTTGAGTCCGTCCGTGTGTCCGTCTGTTGTTGGCACTCTCACGGTCGTAATTTTTGAGATATCAAATTGAAACTTTGCATGCGTATTCTTAGTTCAATTTCGCTGTTCCGTATTGAAATTGGGCAAAATCGGTTAAGAGACACGCCCACAATAAACGAAAATCTCAACATACCTCGAAAAAATTGTATCTTTAAAAAATTATATATCGCACAATACTATGCCTATCAAGTTGAAATTTGGTATAAATATAAGTGGTACCGTTATCCAACACTGTGCCAAAAATGGGCGTGATTAATTAACGCAAACGCCTATAATTTAAAAAAAACACTATTTGCGTAAGTACATGAAATAGTCATATACATACATAAATATGGTAATAGGAACTTATTTTTTAGGGGATTATAAAAGGTGGAGGGCATTTAAGCTTCGGTCTTAACCGAACTTCTCTATCTTGTTTTTTTTTTTTTTTTGATGGGGAGCACTTTCCTCAACTTTCTTATACATTGATATGGCGATAACCTAATGAGAGAATATTTCAAAATTTATATAGAATATTTATAAATATTTGTATTTATTTATGTTTACATACGTTAGTCTGGCAACTATTGTTTGATATTATAGTCGTGTTTTTGGAGCGCGCTTATATTTTACTTTTGTTTCGCGGTGGATACAAGTAATAATTCTTAATTTGTGCTTTATTGTGAATATTTTTATTTGCGGTTTGTGTAGCATAAATTATATTTGGATAATCTTTCATTTTATAGTGCATTTACTTAGGTTCAAGTTGATTTGGTCCTATTTTCGCACTTTCCTCTTATATTTTGTCATTTTCTTTATATGCTGTTTTCCTTTATTCATTTATACAAATCTGCACTGTTATATGTTAATCGGTATAAAATAGTGATCTTTCGTGCATACTTTTGGGCTCTACCTGTTGCCGTTGCAGGCTCTGTTAAGATTTTTCGTTAACAGTGATTGAAATTTTGCGTTAACATACATATTTATAACTAATATATAAAGTACATATTTATAACTAATATATAAAGTACTCCTAAAAAGTACACCTTTTATTTTCTTCATTTTCTTTATACTTTTGTTGATTATTGTGTACTTAATCTTTTATTGTAAAGGATCCTAATAATTGAATGATGGAGGATGATGACTTGAAAATTTGTACTTATTCATCTTGTAAAGTTATCGATGATAAATATTTGTATTGTTGGTTATGCGATTCTGCTTTTCATGCTAAGTGTGCTGGTTTTAATGGTCGGCAATTTGACCAAATTTCAAATAGAGCTAAATTTCTTCGTTGGTCATGTCGTAAATGCCGTGAAATTGACCTGGATTTCTTTAAGTTATTTAAACATACCCAACTTAATTTTAATGAATTGTCAAAAGACTAAAAAATTGCTTGATAAATTTTTATTGCTTCAATACCATTTTAATAAATGTAAAGTCTTAGAATCATCGAATGTGGGTATTAATACTAATAGGTCACTAATTTTATCTGATTGCGGTTCGACTTTATCGGTAAATGTTTCAAGTCATTCTCATGATTTGCTCTCACCTTATGGTACATCACCGGCTAGGGCATCGATGGTATCAAATGAAGGTTCAGTTGATATACCATTGATGACCAATACAGAGAATCTTCATAACGTGCCATTTATTGTTATTCACCCTCCAGTGAGTGGTGATAATAATAATGTAATGTCTAATAAGCATAATGGTTCAGTTGATTCGAACTCAATTCAGTCAGTATCTCGCACCTTGTCTGTCGATGTACCTAGTACTAATAATATTACAACTTCTATTCTTAATCCTACTTCGAATGTATCAGTTGTTAATAATATTGGTTCATCCCATATAAATCTAAATGATAATATTCCAAGTGTTTCAACGGTGGCACCTGTTATATCTGTATTAAAATCTGATGACTTGATTGTTGTTCCGACACGGAAAGCTATCTTCTTGTCACGCCTGGCAGCAAATACAACAACCGAAGCTGTTATGAAATATATTAGGCGTAATATTCCGGATGCCGACTTGAATAGAATAAACATTTTTAAATTTAATAATTCTAACATGAGAGGAATTTGTTCTCTTAAAATTCTGCTTCCTCATTTGTTATTTGAGCGTATATTGAATAAGCAATTCTGGCCGGATGGTGTCCTTGTAAAAGAATTTATACCTCGCAATAGAAGAACTGTGCCTATTAAAATTAATTTCCCTTCTGATTTACCAAAAAACTAAATAATAATCTTACAGTACTTTATCAAAATGTCCGAGGCCTAAATACTAAATTGCAAAATACTGTATTAAAATCTATTGACTGTGATTATTATGTTGTTGTGTTAACAGAAACTTGGCTGAAGCCGGGGATTTTTGATGCTGAAGTTTTAAGTCTTGATTATCACATTTATAGAAATGATAGAATTTCTAAAAATGGTGGTGGTGTGCTAGTTGGTGTGCACTGTTCTTTATCTTCAAGCTTAGTGTTTTTTACTGAACCACTAGATGTGGAATTGATTTGTGTGCAAATTAGATTAAATAATGTCGATTTATATATAACATCATCTTATATTCCTCCGTGTTATAAATTGTCAATTTATTTAAAACATTTACATTTTATTAAATCAGTTGCATTACGTCTTAAGCCTTGTGACTCCATATTAGTACTGGGTGACTTTAATCTACCAAACGTTCGTTGGACTCTTGATGGAGATCTTGGTTATTTTATTCCATCTGATTATTCTCAGTTATTTAATCCATTTTTTAGGGAAATCTGCGACTTATGTTTGTATCAGCTTAATAACATTCCGAACATAAATAATAAATTGTTAGATTTAGTTTTCTATAGTGATATAGATACTGAAATTTGTCGTGTTGACCCATTTGTTCATCCTGAGGACAAGTATCATCCAACTTTGCTTATTACGTTAAAAAATATTAATATCAATCATAAAAAAGCTATGAGTAATGTCAATAAATTTAATTACCGATATACCAATTTTGATAATCTTAGACATGTCTTATTAGAATTGCAATGGAACCTTAATTTTGATGATATTGATTCGTTATCAGCTACTTATAACAATCTTTTCATAGCTATATCTGTTTCCGTCCCAATTGTGGCTTATAATTCATCTACGGTTGCTTCTACCTGTCCCATGTGGTTCAATAAGCACCTACGTAACGTGCGTAATAAAAAGAATAGGCTTTTTAAGAAATATAAAATTAGTGGTTCTCTTGCTGATTATTTGATTATTATTCCAAAGTTAGGCGTGAATTTAATTCATTAAATAATAAATGTTATTCTAACTATTTGTCGTCTATAAAGAATAGCCTTTTTAGAGATCCTAAAAAGTTTTATAGTTTTGTGAACTCTAAACGTAAAGTTGATGTTTTTCCTTCTGCTTTGCGATATAATAATTCGATATCTTCAAATGACTCTGTTATTGCCGATATGTTTGCAGAATTTTTCGAAAAATCTTATTCTGTGTCGAATATTCATAGTGACATGTACCAATACTCAATAAATTCCTTTGATTTATTTCCATTCATTTCATTTTCTGAAATTGATATTTATGAGGCTTTTTCTCGTGTTAAATATTCTAATATTCCGGGCCCAGATGGTATACCTTCTTGTGTATTACGAAATTGTGTAGATATACTTAGTGCTCCCTTAGCACAATTGTTCAATAAATCTCTCGAAAAGGGTTATTTTCCTACTGCTTGGAAATCTTGCTTAATTACTCCTTTATATAAAAATGGTGCTAGGGATAACATTGAGAATTATAGGGGAATAGCTAAATTTAGTGTATTGCCCAAACTCTTTGAACTTCTTCTTGTAGAAAGGCTATCACCTCCATTAAGATCTATTATCACTCCTTATCAGAATGGCTTTTCGAAGGGTAGATCCACGTCTTCCAATTTACTTGAACTTACTTATTATATTTCTTCAGCATTTTCTTTGCATAAACAAACTGATGTGATTTATTTGGATTTCTCTAAAGCTTTTGATAGAGTTAATCATAATCATCTTTTGTATAAGCTACAACGATTGGGTTTTCCTAAATATTTGTTAACATGGTTTGGAAGCTATCTATCTAATCGCACGCAAAGAGTTTTGTTTAACTCTTCATATTCTAGACAAATTCATGTTTCATCAGGTGTGCCACAAGGAAGTTATTTGGGGCCTCTATTATTTTTAATATTCGTTAATGATCTTCCTTTAAGTGTAAACTTTTCCAAGGTTCTTATGTTTGCTGATGATGTTAAGATATACAAATCATTTGATTCTAATAATGGTGCGGAATTACTTCAACTTGACTTATTGAGTATTAACAAGTGGTGTGAAAAAATGGTATGTTACTTAACTTAAAGAAATGTAAGAAATTGTACAATACATGATTATGTTTTAGAAAATGTAAATATTTTCAAAGATTTGGGTGTTGTCTTTGATTCGAAACTTAAATTTAATAGCCATATTGATGCTACAATAAATAAAGCCATGTCGCTGTTAGGATTTATCAAAAGGTGGTCAAGAGAATTTAATGATCCGTACATTTGCAAAAGGCTTTTTTCATCCTTGGTTAGGCCGACATTGGAATATTGTGTTGTCGTCTGGGCTCCTATGTATCAATGTCATATTGACTGTTTAGAACCAGTGCAAAAAAACTTTTACAGATTACTTCCACCATATCTTTTGAATTGTATTAACTTTAACGTTCCTGATAGAGTGTCTCGTAACTTTATTCCAATAAGATTATCGCTTTGTCGCACAAATTACGAATTGTTTGATCCATTTCGGTCGCGTTGTAAACTATATAACGAAAATGTTCATCGCTTTGATGAAGCAATTGAATCATTTGCCATTATTAAGAAAAAAATGTTAGCTGTTGGGTTGCCAGGATGATCTGTGTATGCATTTTCTACGTATGTGATGTACTTGTTACAGTCATATGCGTGCGGAATGTATACTCACTTCTACAGCAGTCACATATATACTATATCTTGTAAGTGTATGTGACTGTAATATTATTGTAATGATTGTATACTTTGTGTAAAGGTAAATGTATGTAGTCTCTAACATTATATGTCGCGCAACGCAAGAATCCAGCTGAGAAGCTTGGTATTTTAATGTTAGAAACTAAATGAATGAGACTCACGCAAATACGTTTTTATACCCTCCACCTTAGGGAAGAGGGTATATTCATTTTGATCATCCGTTTACAACACATCGAAGGAAGCGTCGGAGACCCCACAAACCATATATATTCTTAATCAGCATGAAAAGAGAAATCGTTTGAGACATGTCCGTCCGTGTGTCCGTGTGTCCGTCTGTTGTTGGCACTCTCACGGTCGTAATTTTTGAGATATAAAATTGAAACTTTGCATACATTCTTAGTTCAATTTCGCTGTTCCGTATTGAAATTGGGCAAAATCGGTTAAGAGACACGCCCACAATAAACAAAAATCTCATCATACCTCGAAAAAATTGTATTTTTAAAAAATTATATATCGCACAATACTATGCCTATCAAGTTGAAATTTGGTGTATATATAAGTGGTACCGTTATCCAACACTGTGCCAAAAATGAGCGTGATTGAATAACGCAAACGCCTATAATTAAAAAAAAAACACTATTTGCGTAAGTACATGAAATTGTCATATGCATAAATATGGCAATAGGAACATATTTTTTAGAGGATTATAAAAGATGGAGGGTATTTAAGCTTCGGTCTTAACCGAACTTCTCTATCTTGTTTAGTCTGATTTTTATTTTCAAATTTTATCACTTATATCCTAATTTACAAAGCTACCTTACACTAACAAAAATTCTATTGCTTACCTAGCTTGATTTTAATTTGGGTCATTGTATTGAAAAAGGAGAAGAAAGTTATTGACATAGTTACAATTTTAAAGTTAAGGTCAGAAGAAGAATGAGAATAAAGAATACAATTACAATTTTTATTAAAGTTAAGGTCAGAAGAAAAATGAGAAATATAATTACAGTGTGTTAAGGTCAGTAAATGAATAATGATTATGCAATATATTATACAATATAAATTGGCATAGTTGTGCATTTTTTTTATATGCACACTACATTATTATATATTATACTATATCTTGTAAGTGTATGTGACTGTAATATTATATTCTTATATTGTACTGTAATATTTTTACTTTTTTTTAATATTTTACCTATATATATATATTTTTCTTTGTAACATCTAATTATTGTAATTTCCTTTTTACTTCTAATTAATAATTAATATTAATTATACCCTCCACCTTAGTGATGAGGGTATACTAATTTTGTTCTTCCGTTTGCAACACCCAGAAGGAGGCGTCAGAGACCCTACAAAGTATATATATACTTGATCAGCATCAAAAACTGAGCCGATTTAGACATGTATGTCCGTGTGTCCGTGTGTCCGTCTGTTGTTGGCACTCTCACGAGCGTAAATTTTGAGATATTGAGCTGAAATTTTGTACAGTCACTTTAAGTTTATGCACGCAGATCGCTATTTAAAATGGGCAAATTCGGTAAAGAGCCACGCCTACAATCAACAAAAATCTATCTATCTGCCACAAAAATTAAGCTATAAACTTCGAATTTAGTATGTACATGTATAAATATTAGTTTCATCGATGTGCCGAAAATGGGCGTGGTCCGATAACATACACGCCCACAATCAATATAAATCTTTATATTTGCCACAAAAGTTGATCTACGAAGTTGAAATTTGGTATGCAAATACATAGTTATGCCATCCAATGATGTGCCTATAATGGGCGTGGTCGGTTAACATACGCGCCCACAATGAACATAAACCTTTATATCTACCACAAAAATTAACCTATGACCCTGAAATTTGGTACACCTATTTATAGAAATCCCATCCATCAATTTGCCTAAAATGGGCGTAGTCCGATAATATACACGCCCACAATCAATATAAATCTTTATATTTGCCACAAAAGTTGATATACGAAGTTGAAATTTGGTATGCAAATACATAGTTATCCCATCCATTGATGTGCCTAAAATGGGCATGGTCGGTTAACATACGCGCCCACAATAAACATATACCTTTATATCTACCACAAAAATTAACCTATGACCCTAAAATTTGGTACACCTATTTATAGAAATCCCATCCATCAATGTGCTTAAAATGGGCGTGGTCGGTTACTAAGTCCACCCACAATTAACAAAAATCTATTTATCTGCCACAAAAATTAAGCTATAAACTTGAAATTTAGTATGTACATCTATAAATATTAGCTTCATAGATGTGAAAAAATGAGCGTGTTATAATTTTTAAAATTTATAAAACGTCAATTTCATCATCATCAATTCAAAAAATTTAAAAAGATCCATAAATATTTAGGCGTTACATGTAAGAGCAATTGTACATAACCAAATAAAAATACATACATATGCATAAACAATAAAAATTTTATAGACAAGGCATCGTGTTTACCGCTTTATATATCTCAGTTTTAAAATTTAGAAAAATTAGAATATCAAATAAATGACTTAAAATTTTTAATGAAAAATACTTAAAATAAAGTAACATGATGCACGATTAGGTACATATACTTATAGTTTGCAAGTACAGGCTACAGCCTTGTTAGAAATCAGGTACATAAATGACTATTAGGTAAAGTAGCCCATGCGAAAGCAGGTAAAAGAGTACAATATATAAGTCTTCAACACGAAATATAGACCTCAGAAGTACAACAATAATTGAACTGTTGAGTTCACATTGAAGTGCAAAAAAATATTATATTTACAAACATTATTTCAATATGCCCTTATTACGTATTACATCATCTCGACAAAGGCGTTTGAGAAATATACAATCTGTGAGGAGGTTTCGCGAGCAAAGTTTGGAGAGAGACAGAATTGAAAATTTTCAGCGTATATTAGCAAGAAGAAGTGATCCTGAATATCGCGAAGAGGAAAGGCGAAGAGACCAAAGCGCACATATTGTTAGAAGAAGAAGTTCAAGGTATCGCAATATGGAACAACAAAGGAATACTGTACAACACATAAACCGTCGCGGCAATGAAAGTTATCGAGTGCTTGAACGTCGGAGAAATGCCTTAACACAAAGGATTAGGAGGGAAGATAATGGAAGACGCAATAGAGAACAACAAGTTAATACTGCCCAGCATAGGCGCCACCGAGAAAACGAAGTCTTTAGAAGGAGCGAAAGGCTGAGAAATGCATTAACACAAAGAAATAGGAGGGAGGATGATGGAACCCGCGCTAGAGAACAACAAATTAATACTGCCCAGCATAGGCGCCACCGCGAAAACGAAGTCTTTAGAAGGAGTGAAAGGTTGAGAAATGCATTAACACAAATAAATAGGAGGGAGGATGATAAAACCCGCGCTAGAGAACAACAAATTAATACTGCCCAGCATAGGCGCCATCGCGAACATGAAGTGTTTAGGACAATTGAAAGGCTGAGAAATGCCTTAACACAAAGGATACGGAGAGAAGATGAGAGTCGACGCGCTAGAGATCAACAAGTCAATACTCAACAGCATAGGCGCCATCGCGAAAACGAAGTTTATAGGAGAAGTGAAAGACTGAGAAACGCATTAACACAAACAATACGGAGAGAAGATGAGGGAAGACGCGCTAGAGAACAACTAGTTAATACTGAACAGCATAGGCGTCATCGCGAAAACGAAGTTTATAGGAGAAGTGAAAGACTGAGAAACGCCTTAACACAAACGATACGGAGACAAGATGAGGGAAGACGCGCTAGAGAACAACTAGTTAGTTTATTAGTTTAGTAAAAAAGGATTCATAAAAAATTAACTAATCAAAATTTTAAATAAAGTGCATATATAATTTTTTTCTAAACATAATAATTATATTTGTGTGTTTCTTTTTAAACTGAAATAGATGAATATGGAAAATATGAAATTTCATTTGTGAAATTAATAGAAAGCCTTATTAGTTCTTGATTTCTTCGGTGCTTATAATAAGGTGGAGGGTATTTAAAATTCGGCCAAAGCCGAATTTAGTTTTTCTACTTGTTTTAATTAAATTGTAATTTTATTCAAGTTAACTTATTTTTAAGCAATATTATTATTTATTTTTGGTTTAAGTTCTATTAGTCATTCCAGTAAGTTTCAGTGGCTGCTGTTGCAGTGGGTGTTGTTGTTGTTGTTGTGGAAGCTAGTTCCGGTTATTTTAAGTTTACTCTACTGATTATTATATAGTTTTAATCATTATATTTATTTATTGTTATTACTTGTTCTTCTTTACGTTGGCTGATTTTCAATGTAGCCAACTACTTTATTAATACAAATACAAATACAAATTATCTTAGAGCTACATGGTACTTCGTCATAAGTTTGTTGACTTGGAGCCCCAAACACTTTGGTGTTTGAATTGCCGCTAACTGCCGCATCTAAATTAATAATTTCCACTACAGCTGCCTCGTTGGGAGTTAATGGCAATTCCTTAGTTCTTGAAATCAAATTGGTACTTAATTTTTTTTTTGTTTTATATTTGTAGTCCGTCCACACCTTAAAAAAATATGTTTCCTTAATTATATCATTTATAAAATGATTTAAATCTAAATTTACCTTTCTTCATCCGTTTACACTTTTATTTAGAAGACCAACACCGTTTAGATTATTCTTTAACTCTTCCCATAATTCATTTAATTTTTGTCGTCCTAGGGAAAAGTTACTGAGATTTTGCGCTATGTCGCTGTGGTCTTCCATAAAACTTATAATTATACATACCTATAATACCTGTAACAATGTATCAAAAGATTTTTAAATTTTATTCATCACTTTTTTTATACCAAAATTTTTTTTTTATACCCTCCACCTTAGGGAAGAGGGTATATTCATTTTGATCATCCGTTTACAACACATCGAAGGAAGCCTCGGAGACCCCACAAACCATATATATTCTTAATCAGCATGAAAAGAGAAATCGTTTGAGACATGTCCGTCCGTGTGTCCGTGTGTCCGTCTGTTGTTGGCACTCTCACGGTCGTAATTTTTGAGATATCAAATTGAAACTTTGCATACGTATTCTTAGTTCAATTTCGCTGTTCCGTATTGAAATTGGGCAAAATCGGTAAAGAGACACGCCCACAATAAACGAAAATCTCATCATACCTCGAAAAAATTGTATCTTTAAAAAATTATATATCGCACAATACTATGTCTATCAAGTTGAAATTTGGTATATATATAAAGAGTACCAACACTGTGCCACAAATGGGCGTGATTGAATAACGCAAACGCCTATAATTTAAAAAAAACACTATTTGCGTAAGTACATGAAACAGTCATATACATAAATATGGATATAGGAGCTTATTTTTTAGAGAATTACAAAAGGTGGAGGGTATTTAAGCTTCGGTCTTAACCGAACTTTTCTATCTTGTTTTTTAATAATTTCAATAATGTAATGTTTTGTTTTTATTTTAACGTCTTTTTTCATTCACGTTAAACCGATAACAACGATACGATTACGATACCTTTACGCAATTGGTTTTGGGGACGATATCGTTGAATCTTAATCGTTAAAAATGATATCGCTTGAAAATTACGCAATGACCCCCCAGAAAATCTAGTTAACGAGCAATGTCCTTACAAAGTATTAAACTTAAAAAAGTCTCTCTATGGGCTGAAACAAGCAGGTAGAGAGTGGAACCACAAACTTGATTCTGTTCTTAAAAATCTCGGTTTTGAACAGTGTAATAATGAACCATGTTTATATAAGATGAATCGAAACGGAGAAGTTATATTCATTATTGTTTACGTTGATGACCTTTTAATTGCTTGCAAAGGTAAGGGTGAAGTTATAAATGTCAAATTTCAAATTTCTCAAGCTTTTGATGTCAAAGACAAGAGTGAGGTGTTTCACAATTGGGCAAAGTAACTATATACAAGAACTATATACAAGATAATTCAGGTATGAAGGATTGTAAGCCTATTTCGACTCCTTTAAAATCAGGTTTTCAAACAAAGTGCAAGAGAGCAAGCCAAAAAACATATCCATGATAGGAGCCTTATTGTATCTGGCTTTATCAACGAGACCAGATATACAACATTCTGTTGTTAAATTGGCTCAAAAGAACACCGATCCACATGTGGAACATTTCTGCTGTTAAGCATATTTTACGTTATATTTCTGGAACCAAAAATCTGAAATTATTTTATAGCCAAAGTAGAACAATTGTGAAGGATATGTTAATGCAGATTGGGGCGGTGATCATACGGATCGCAAGTCTTTTACAGGTTTTGTTTTCTTTTAAGGCAAATGTGCTATATCGTGGGCGTTCAAGAAACAAACTGTTGTAGCTGTTAGTAGTACAGAGGCACTTTCAAATGCTGGCAAAGAAACGATATATTTTCGACGTTTGGTAAAAGTAATTTCAAAAAAACAAAAAGAACAAAAAAAAAGGATATTTCAGATTATGAAATTGATCTTATAACAATGCATGTGGATAATCAGGGAGCTCAAAAATTAGCAATGAATCCCATGTTCAATAACAAAAGTAAACGTAAACATCATGTACGAGAAACAATAAAAGATGGAGAAGTTATTTTAAACTACTGTCCAACTAATGATATGATTGCGGACATTCTAACAAAGAATTTAACAAAAGCTAAACCTTTTCAGTTCGTCCAAAGTATGAAAGTATGTTGAGGAGGAGTATTGAAGATGCGGAACAGTACATCAACTTCTTGTTCCTACACATATTTAAATCTAAGTAGTAATTATAAGTTTTCTTGCCAAAAGAATTTTTTCATTCAATAAATATTTCTATTGCTATCACAGATATCACAATAAAAATAGAGAGGAGTTTAAAAATTATAATGTAGGTGAAGCAATATCTGTAAAAACAAACAAAGGGACCAAACCAATTGTCTCCGAGCAACCTCGTGTTAGTGCACAATAAATAATAATAAAATTTGGTGAATTTTTTTGCTACAATTTTAGATTTCTTTATAATATTTTGATTAAAAATTTTCTTGTGCTATTGCTAACGGTAAACTTGAATTATATATATACTTACTTGGTGAAAATACGTGAATAAAATTATTTAAACAATATATCTTCTGTTCTTCTCGAATAATCGTTGTTGTACTACATTAATATAGCCCTTTGTACCTTTTGCTACCTCCTTTGTTTTTATACCCTCCACCTTAGGGAAGAGGGTATATTCACTTTGATCATCCGTTTACAACACATCGAAGGAAGCGTCGGAGACCCCACAAACCATATATATTCTTAATCAGCATGAAAAGAGAAATCGTTTGAGACTTGTCCGTCCGTGTGTCCGTGTGTCCGTCTGTTGTTGGCGCTCTCACGGTCGTAATTTTTGAGATATCAAATTGAAACTTTGCATACGTATTCTTAGTTCAATTTCGCTATTCCGTATTGAAATTGGGCAAAATCGGTGAAAAGACACGCCCACAATAAACGAAAATCTCATCATACCTCGAAAAAATTGTATCTTTAAATATAAAAAATCTATATATCGCACAATACTATGCCTATCAAGTTGAAATTTTGTATATGTATAAAGGGTACCGTTATCCAACACTGTGCCAAAAATGGGTGTGATTGAATAACGCAAACGCCTATAATTTAAAAAAACACTATTTGCGTAGGTACATGAAATACATAAATATGGCAATAGGAGCTTATTTTTTAGAGAATTACAAAAGGTGGAGGGTATTTAAGCTTCGGTCTTAACCGAACTTTTCTATCTTGTTTATTTTAGAATTTTATTTATTTATTTTCAATAACAAATATGCTTACGTACTGTTACCCAAAGTGTAAATCCAAAGATAAAAATGAAAATTCCTTCCCGGAACCGCTTTTATTTTGTTGGTTGTGTGAAACTAGTGCGCACCCAAAGCGTGCAGGATTTACGGGTCGTCAATTCGACCATATTGTAAGTCGTTCGAGGGGTTTACGCTGGCCTTGTCCGGACTGACGGCAAAAAGATATTGATTTTTACAAGCTTTTTACCCAAACTCAGATGGGTTTTAATGATTTGTGTATGGATCTAGCTAAATTCACAGCTAAATTTAATATGTATCACGATCTCTTTGTACAATGCAAATACATTGATCTTCCATTACAGGATTCAGCCCACTCTGCGCAGCTTATTGATTTGCTATCCACCAGCTTATCAAACCCAAAGTCCAAAGCTCCTTCTACCTCATCTTTGAATTTAGTTCGCAATGAGGTATGTGATTCAGTTGATCTTTCGACTATAGTCGTAACCCATCCTCCTTTGAATGTAGATTCTCAGGCTAATGGCAACGAGACCATCCAACAGGTTGGAAATAGCTGTGTTATTGACAATTCTGAAGTAAATAATACGATTGCCAAAGCAAATGTTGGTCAAATTGATGCCGTTTCTGCCGATAATACTGTTAATCGTGATCTCGCTTCGACATCTGGTACCAAATAAACAATTAACAACAATAATTCACCACTAGCTGATGGAAATGTTGTTAACGAAGGTAATAATAATGTTGTACGTACTGTGAGCCCAATTCAACTTCAAGTTGTTCCCCCGCTTAAATCTCTCTTTCTCAGCCGTATTGCGGCTGATACCCCTGTTGAGGATATTCTGAACTTTATATGCTCTAAAAATCCTGATTTACCTAGACATGCCATTAACATTTCAAAATTCAACTTTTCACAACCAAGAAAAATTGGATCATATAAAATAACTGTTCCACAGACATACTTTGACAAATTGAATTCTAAAGATTTTTGGCCGATAGGTGCTTTTATTAAAGAGTTCATCCCCCGCAGGAATACGCGTACTCAAAAGGTCGCTGGTTTTCCGTCTGCCGTGTCCGATGCTTCAAAAAACTGAATAAAGAAAGCTTTTCTCTACTGCTCCTCTATCAAAATGTTAAAGGTCTTAATACCGAACTTCTTGAATTATATGCTGATAGTACTGTTGGTGATCTCCATATTTTTGCCTTCACAGAAACATGGTTAAAACCTGGAGTAAATAATTCTGAAATTTTTTGTATATAGACAAGATAGACAACATATAAGGGGTGGGGGTGTTTTATTAGTGTTTATTATTAGGGTGTTTATTTATTATTCATATTAGACTTGGTGAGAAAAGTATTTACCTTTCCTGTTCATATATTCCTCCTTCCTCCGAATTATCTATATATTTAAAACACCTGGTACTTTTTACTAAAGTTTCTAATATGCTTAGACCTAATGACTTACAAATTGCAGTAGGTGATTTCAGTCTTCTACAAGTTATGTGGATAAGGAATGAAAGCTTATGCCGCTTAACTCCAACATATAACTCTTCTGTTTGGGATAAATTTTTTGATGGTATATGTAGTGTTTGCCTTACTCAATTATAATTTTCAAAATAAGATACTCGATTTAGTTTTTTCCAATGTGTCCGATATGTTAGTTATTCGAACTGATACATTTATCTTGCCCGAAAATGCCTATCATCCAACAATCCGTATAACTATAGACGTTAGTTACAGTAATATAAAGTAAAGAGTAACAGCGATACTAAAATTAAACATTTATTATATGCAAAGGCCAACTACGCTCTAATGAATAAATGGTTATGGAATAAATTTAGTGTCATGCCCTTCACTGACTTAAACACTTCGCTCTCTGAATTCTAAAATATGTTAAATGAGGCTGTATCACATTTTGTTCCATTTACCTATACTAACGTATGTAACAACTGCCCTGCTTGGTACTCTAATGAATTGAAAAAACTTCGAAACGAGAGAAACAGACTGTTTAAAAAGTAAATAAAAACTGGTTTTGTAAATAATTTTTTTTGCTACTCATATATCAAAAACAGATTCTTTCAGTTAAACAATAAATGTTATAACGAGTACTTATGTAAAATGTGTTTAAACTTCTGGAGCAATCTAAAATCATTTTTTAAATTTGTTGAATCTAAAGGTAAACGTTCTTCCTATTGTTAGGCGCTTCAAAAATAATGAATCTTCTGACTCTACAGAAATTACTAATATGTTTGCGACTTATTTTCGATCAACGCACTCTGTTTAATCTCTTAGTAGTTTTGATTACCCTTATAATATTAATTCTTTTGACATCTTTCCTAGCATTGTTCTTTACGAAGAAGATGTCTTTAATGGGCTGAGAAGACTGAAATACTCCGTTAAACAAGGACCAGATGGGCTTCCTTCTTGTATTTTAGTAAATTGTGCAAACCTTTGTCAATACTTTTTAATTTGTCTCTTTCATCTAATATATTTCCCCAGTTCTGGAAAGCTAGTTTTATTATTCCTTTACATAAAAGTGGTATCAGGCAAGATGTTGAAAATGGTGCAGAGGCATTGCTAAACTGAGTGTAATACCTAAACTTTTTGAATCTCTAATATCTAAGATATTGACTCGTACCGTTAGTTCAACATAGATTCTGCAGTAGGTCTACTGTTACTAATTTACTTGAATTTTCATGTCACATATTCGACTCTTTCTCTAATTCATGCCAGACTGATGCTATATTTATGGACTTTAACAAAGCTTTTGATAAAGTCAATCATGACCTTTTGATTTTGAAATTGTAAAGAATAGGGTTTCCTGATTGTCTAGTCAAATGGTTTTCGTCTTATTTAACTAACCGTACTCAACGTGTCCTTTATAATCGTACCTATTCCTCGGTTATACCGGTCACCTCAGGAGTGCCACATGGTAGTTAAGTTGCTTTACTCTATTCATGATGAATTAGATGTTCAAAACCTTGCAAATGATCTATTTTTATTAGTACGTTGGTGCGAAACTAATTTAATGACATTAAATATCGCTAAATGCAAACAATGTCGCTCTGTAGGACTTGTTCAACTAATTATTCTTACATATATATTAATTAACGGGCAATGAAACAGGTCAAATTTTTGTTTTGTTTTATTTATTCAAAACATTAACTTCTCCAACGTTTCGCCACACCCTTGTGGCTTCTTCAGGGAGATTTCCTTTTTTTTCCCATAATCATACATACATGTATGTACAACATTAAACTTATTTTAGTTACAGTTCAAAAACTTATGTCTACTTACAAAAAATTATTTTATTGATTTTTATTACACTTTAAAATCTCCAGACCTCAATTGACTTTATTCTCCTTTAAATATTTTTTTTTTATTTTTGCCTTTAATTTTTATATATTATGTTTGTTCCACGAATTGTATGAATCTACTAAATAGCTATGCTGTATACAAATTTTGTTTGGTCCACGTCTTCATTTCTGTTTACTGTGTTCTTTATATACAGGGTGTCGACCGGGAAAGTATACTACTTTGTTTTGCCGCCATTTTGGTAAACATTAGTCTTGACAGTTCATATTTGGCAGTCGTGAAGTAGACACGTAGCAAATATATTATGGAAAAATATTCGATAAACCAACGTGTTTTAATTGTTAAAACATTTTACCAAAATCAATCATCGATTACTGTGACAATGAGAAAGTTACGTGAAATTTTTGGGAGAAACAACGCGCCAACAAAACGCACTATTTATCTTGTAGTGAATGATTTCGAAGAAGGGAGGTCTGTAGGTAATAGGCCCAAGCATGGACCACAACGTACTGCAGGAACGGCTGAAAACATTACTGCTGCTCAAGAAAGTGTTCAAAACAATCCATCAACCTCAATCCGACGCCATGCTCAGGAGCTTTGTCTTCAAAGAACAACTTTGGCCACAATTTTGCACAATGATTTGCATTTGTTTCCATATAAGATTCAGTTGACACAAGAGCTTCTTCTACAAGACAATTTACGCCGCCGTACATATGCCAATAGTATGTTACAGCTCGCCCATGACAACTCCGATTTTCATGAAAAAATCATAATGAGTGACGAGGCAAATTTTCATTTGAATGGATATGTGAATAAACGGAATAGTCGGTTCTGGGGAATGGAAAACCCTCAAATTATTCATCAGTCACCTTTGCATCCATTAAAAGTGACAGTCTGGTGTGCAATTTGGTCAGGAGGAATCATTGGACCTTACTTCTTTGAAAATGAAAACGGCGTAACGGTAACTGTGAAAGGGGAGCGATATCGTGATATGACTGAAAACTTTTTAATGCCACAACTGCATGCTTTGGGCTTGATTAACATGTGGTATCATCAAGATGGTGCCACAACACATACAGTCAGGATTACAATGGAATTACTAAAAGTAGTATACCTTCCCGGCGGACACCCTGTATTTTTAAATATAAGTTATTTATTTATCTGTTAAGGCCCCACGTTGGCCACCAGTTAATTCAATTAATCAATTATTATTTATTGGTTATGCTAGTTGATTACTTACTAGTTATTCCACTTATGATTACTTCTATTTAAATAATTTTTGTCAAACTGCAGAATGCTTACATTGCAGCTTGACATGAATAATTGGCACACTTATTTTGCAATCGCGGAAGTGCTGATTATGCGTTCCGCGATTACAAGCTTAAATTTGACTATTATAAAAAAAACAATTTGCGACTCTGCACAAATTGAATCGGACATGGACTTTTAACGGACAGTGACTCTTAACTCTCCCCCTTCTAAAATCGATCGTCCTCGATCGCTGAGGGTTATTATAATATTGCCAATTTTACTTATTATTATTCTTATCATATTTTATTATTACATTTCATTTTCATATTTTTACTATCGTCATTGTATTGTAGATTCTCTTACATATGCTAACATCAAATGCTTTCACAATTGATTTAATGTTTCTTCTGTGTAAAAATGTTTAAATGTAAAACCCTACCATACACATTTGTCAATAAAGCACACAATTCTGTGTGGGTTGATCTTATAATTACATAATAATGTTGGCATATTTTAACTTTAATATACTTTTTAATACAGATAGAAAAAGAATACAATAAAAGAAAATGAACAAAAGCAAATACATATAGAGGCATGTAAATTTTGATTTGTAAATGTTAATTTATGTTAATTATTATTATTAATTATTAATTGGTACCGACTCCGTGGTTAGAAGTTTCTCTATTTCTTCAATGTTAAAAATAGTTGGATTAATAATTTCGGCTTTTGCCAACATAATAGACAGTGCAATGTTATTCAAGTGCGTAATTACCTCCTGCAACTGGTTTATTCTTTCTGTAGTATCGTTAACTTTTCCCTGTACAATACCATTTATATTTCTTTGAAAATTATTATTTTCTATTATCCTATTTCCATTATTTATCAAAAACTTGTAGTCGTCATAGGTCATCACGTTGCCCGCTGTGACTGCTATAAAGCGGGATGACGTGTAGTCTATAATTGTTTCATACGAACTCGCTATTAATATAAATAAAAGCCTGTAAAGACATATAAATTGCATTTCAGAAAGGTGGGAATATCTATCTCAAATTGTCCTTGTGAATTCTTTTACCCTCTATAAGGACTGTGGATCCTAAGTCCCTTTCAACAATTTTTTCTTCAAATATTTTGCTAAATTTATTTCCTAAACGTTTGTTACGTTTTTCAAAAACTATGTCCCCAGGTTGGAACGTTCTAGCGGTTGCATCTTTGTTATGTCGACCAAGTAGTCGGTCTTGAGCTTGTTTAATCGTGTCTTTTATTTTAGCCTTTTTATGTTCGTCTGAGTTGTATAGGGCGTCGAATGGTTTGGTTTTTATTATTGAGTGAATACTGTGATTGTATTTATATGCAGCCAACAAAAGAAGCTCCACCGGGTCTGTTATACTTTGTTGCTCCTTGATACATCGAGCTATTTCCAGCAATGTAGAGTGAAATCTTTCCACTTGACCATTGCTTTCGCTATGCATGGTTGGCACAAAAAATTGCTGCGCGCCAAAGTGATCGTGAATCAAAGTACCTATGGTCTCAGATTGAAACGCTTTCTCGTTATCTGACACCACTAATCTTACGTTACCAAATCTTGACAGTATTTGTAACAAGGCTGATTTTATGTCGACAGTCGATCTTGATGCAATAGGAATGACAGAAGCGAATTTAGTGAACTTGTCCACACAAGTTAAGAAGTGCTGTTTGGTCGTTATTAAAATGTCTATGTGGAGTATTTCTCCTGGATAATTAGGTAAGGGTGTAGAATTCATTGGCATCCGAAGAGGTTTCCTCTGGTATTTATTTTCTGCGCAAATTCGGCAATTTGCTATTATAGACTTTAATTTCTTTTTTATGCCAGGAAAATAATACTCCTTTATAATTTGTATAAAATTTTCTTGCAGATTTCTATGAGCTCTATTATGTTCGTTGGTAACAATCTCTAATTGATCGTCTTCCCTGACGACATCTATCACTAGTTTCTTGCTATGAAGAAATTTAACGGACGGAAAAGCCGTCAGAATAGGGTCCTGGATTTCTGCCAGGGTTGGAAGATCACATTGTAGCACATTAGTAGTTCCTGCATTTATGATAGACCCTAACGTGTTGATTAAGCCCACAACGGTTGAGTAGGTTATGAAATAACGTTTGAATTTTTGAAAGAAGACTTTTAGGAAGCTACGGTCATTTTCCCCTTTCTTTATCACGAGTTGATTTCTATATTGATTAACGGAATAGTCGACTGTTTTTATAGTTTTTGTGAGGGACAGCTCGCTGTGTGCTGTTTCTGAGGAGTTGGATATGATGTGTATATTTTGTCTGGACAAGGCATCGGCCACTGTATTTTCTTTACCAGGTTTATAGTGAAACTGGAGTGAAAATTCTTCTATGAAGTTTCGCCAACGTTTTATTTTATTATTTGGATTTTTTTCTGATATGGAGAATGTTAGCGACTGGTGATCCGTAAATATATGGATCCCTGTAACCCCATACAGATAATGTCTCAAATTTTTTAAAGCCCATACAATGGCAAGGAGTTCTCTCTCGTTTGTCGCGTAGTTTTGTTCCTGTCTAGTTAGAGTTCGAGAAATCATGGTTATTGGTCTTCCATTTTGTGAGAGGACTGCCCCAATAGCTACTGCTGAAGCATCTGTTGTTAATTCAAATGATTTATTATAGTCGGGGTAGGCTAGTATAATGTCCTCGGACATGAGAATTTGTTTAAGTTTATTAAACGCATTACGCGCTTCTTGATCGAATTCTATTTTAACTTTTTTTGAAAATTTTGCCCCAACATTCCCGTTATCTCCACGGAGATATTTAGTAAGTGGTTTAGCGATGCCTGCATAGTCTTTTATAAATTTTCTATAATAACCTGAGAGTCCTAAAAATGACCTTAGTGATCTCAGTGATTTGGGTTCTTCATATTCGGCTATTGCCTTTACCTTATCTGGGCAAGTTGATATGCCCTTGCCTGATATTCTGAAGCCCAAAAATTCTACTTCTTCTCTAAAGAATTTGGACTTCTCAGAAGATATTCTCATCCCTGCTCTACCTAATTTTTGAATAATTTTCTCTACATCTCTTAAGTGTGTTGTCTCGTCGGGAGAGTAAACTATTATGTCATCCATGTAGACCTGACACGTTTTTCCTATATCGTCTCTGAGTATGTCATCGATTGCCCTTTGGAAAATGCTAGGTGCATTTTTTAGTCCGAAAGGCAAGCGACAAAATTCGTATTTACCATTATTCACGCTAAAAGCTGTCTTTTTTCTGTCTGCCTCTTTTAAAATAATTTGATGATAGCCAGATTTAAGATCCAGTGTGGTAAAATATTTTGAGTCGCCCAGATTAGCCAAAACAACTGATATGTCCGGCATTGGATATTTGTCCTCATATGTATGGTCGTTTAATTTCCTAAAATCGATTACCAGTCTGTGTTTAGGATTGCCCTCTTCGTCAAATCCCTTCTTCTTGACAACATGTATTGGAGAGTTATATGCTGAATATGACTTCCTTATAATTCCGTCTTTTAACAATGCTTCTATCTCTTTATTCACAAAGCCTCTCACCGAGGCAGGATACGGATATGGTCTGGAATAGATAGGGTTGTCGTTTTTAGTCTTTATCTCTGCACAAACTCTTGTGTTGTAGGGCAGTGCTCTATCTGAGTTTGCGAAGGCATACCAATTGTTTGCTAGCATGTTCTCGAAATCGTCATTTACGGTCATAGGGGCACGTGACGCCTTGACCGCAATATTGTTGACCCTATTTTTGTGACCTAGACAATTAAGTTCGCTTCCACAGTGAACGGTACCTTTTCCAACGTCTATTATGGCGTTAGTTTCTTTTAATAGATCATAACCTATTATACCGTCAAATTCGTAGAGGTTGGGAAGCACGTAAAATGTCACTAAGCGGTTAAATAAAAATATCTTACATTCAAATTCTACAGTACTAATGGCGTTGACAGTTTCAATTTTAATTGGTCGTTTTAGTTTAATAAGCTGGACACCCTCCAATTTTTTTACGAAATTAGCAGATGCACCAGTGTCTACTAAAAATTTTAAAGTTTTTCCGTTAAATTTTTTGTAAATGAGAGGTGGTTGAGACCTTGCCCTAAAATAAGGAGTGTTAATATTTCCCAAAGTGTTATAGGGTTCTTCCCGAATGCGGGGTGTACTGACTACGTTTATCCTTTGATTTCGCGATGTGCGTTTACTATTATCCGTTCCTCTTCTAAACGTTGATGATCCTGGATCAACGTCCATGGGGGTTAGACTTTCATAATTTATGTTCGATGTTCGTCGAGACTGATTCATAGGATTGTTAAATGGTTGATTAATATTGAACTGATTTGTATTGACATTTGATTGACTTTCATAATTTATGTTCGATGTTCGTCGCGACTGATTCATAGGATTGTTAAATGGTTGATTAATAGCATTAAACTGATTTGCATTGGCCATATGATAATGGCCATTTATTGGGCTATTGTTATGGTTCCTATTTGTGTGGAACGCTTGATTATTATTACGGACTTCTGGACGAGTATTGTTTGGTCGATTCGACCTATTTGTGCTTCCTGAGGCAAATATTCGGGCGAACTCGTTTCGCCGTTGGTTGGCCTCGAGCTCTTGAGCTATGGCCAGGGCTGAGGGTAAATCTGGGGGATTTGAGGAAAACAAAATGTCACAAAGTGGTCGTCTAAGACCAGAAATGAAAACTCTACGGGCATCGTCTCGTGCCTTATCGTTTAAAGCAGCGATCACCGTCTCGTTTTCAGTATGGGCCATTCTGTTTTTATTAACTATCAAGGTTAACTGTTTGTCCACCAAATCGTAAAATTCTGAGATAGATTTATTGCCCTGCCTAAGAACACTTAATTCATTTTCTAAGATGTGCAGTGGTCTTTTATCCGCATAAGCTTGGTCGAGTCTTGCAATGATGGCGTCAAAATTTAATACAGTGTTGAAAGCTGACAGTACGGTGTTAGCCGAACCTGTTATTTTATTTCGAAGGATGGCTATGGCCACGAAATAATTTTCTGACCCCTGTGGGTAATAGCTCATAGCAATACGTGCCGCATCCCTCCATGCGGGATAAGCAGCGAGGTTACCTTTGAATTCAGGTAATGATTTTATCAATTCCAATGTGGTGGACCCGTTTGCCACATTAGGGTTGATTGTCACCTGTTGGTAAGTCGGGCTTGCGTCAGGTGTTAGGTTATTCAGTCTCTGCGTCAGATCGTTCAATTGTTGTCCGAAATTGTCTGTTGTGGCCTCGATGGCCGCTCTAACCAATTCTATGATTTGTTCCCTATTCATTATTTTATTTCTTAATTTTTTAATATTTAATAATAAGTATTTATAAATAGTTAATAATTTTACCCAAAAAGGGAGGAATCAGCACTTGAATAAATAATAATTAATTTTCTCAACCACGGAATTGGTACTTACATCATTTTTAAAGCCATTAGGGTGGGTTTTGGTAAAAATGTAGTTTCGTTGCTCTGTTGTTGAGGCTGTTGCTGGTTGTTTTAATTTTCTTAAACGATGATTTTTCTTGTTGTTTTTCTCCCTCTTTAGTTGGTGTTGCAAGATTACCAAAGGTTTTGCTACTTGTTCCTTTTTGCCAAGTAAGAGTGCAGGGATTGCTGTTGTTTGCCTTTTTTTTGTCTTGTTAATAACACTTCTTTCGTTCCGCTCCTGGAGGCTATTGATGCGCCAAAAATGTTAGATTTTGTTGAATCAAAAAGGTGTGGAAAGTGTTGAAATACCAGGAGTAACAACAATAGGGCAGCTTTGCTAAATGTTTTATTTGTATTTTTTATTTTTTATAGATTCGTTATTTAGATGTTATGTCTTAAAGTTTAATTATTTTTTGGTAGTATTTGTAGTTTTGATTTTATTTTAATGCAGTAAAATCCGTGTATGATGTGTATTTCACCCACATAAAACATTTATTTTTTGAATAATTGAGTAATTTGCGAGTGTTTTTTGTTTGTTATAATGTAACTGTATATAAATTTTTTGTTTTTTTATAAGTTTTTTTTCTAGGGTTTTTCTTGAAGAAAAATCAAAGAGTTTTTCGATATATTCTCCTTGCCTCAATAATTTACAATTTTTTCAAGTTTACATTTTGTTTTTTGAGTTTGAAATTTTATTCTTATTTTCACTCACTTTTTCCATTCCACGAATTCTTAACATAGAATTTTGGTGTTTTTCAAAACATGTGGGATTTATTTCACTAGTTTTTCCATTCCACGAATTCTTAACATAGAATTTTGGTGTTTTTCAAAACATTTGGGATTTATTTCACTTGTTAGTTGGGCGCCAGTTATTTATTTATCTATTAAGGCCCCACGTTGGCCACCAGTTAATTCAATTAATCAATTATTATTTATTGGTTATGCTAGTTGATTACTTACTAGTTATTCCACTTATGATTACTTCTATTTAAATAATTTTTGTCAAGCTGCAGAATGCTTACATTGCAGCTTGACATGAATAATTGGCACACTTATTTTGCAATCGCGGAAGTGCTGATTATGCGTTCCGCGATTACAAGCTTAAATTTGACTATTATAAAAAAAACAATTTGCGACTCTGCACAAATTGAATCGGACATTGGCTTTTAACGGACAGTGACTCTTAACTTATATAAGCTTTCTAATGTAAGCCTCACATTTTTATTTCTCTCTCTGTCTAGAATTTTAACATTGTTTAAGTTTGTCTTATGTCCCATTTTCTTTATGTGTTGTGCTAGAGCTGTGCTTAGTTTTCCTTTCTTTATGTCTTAATCATGCTCAGAGATCCTCGTTTCAAGCGCTCTCTTTGTTGTACCTATATATTCCTTTTCACACGGCGCTTTTTCATTGCCCTCACACGTAATTTTGTATATGACGTTTCCTTGTTTTTTTTAGTGATTTTATCTTTTGTTTGACTGAAAACTGTGTTTAGTATCATATATGGTTTGTATGTACTTTTAAGAGTGTCAACATTATGTGTTAAATCTGTTATTCGTTTTGCTGGTCTGATTATTCCTTTTTTGGTCGTGTTCATTAATTAGGTTGTTAATCAATTATTTTTTTTTTTTTTGGGAAGTTCATTTTAAGTTTGTTGTCCACTACTTTCATTTTCTCATCCAAATATTTTTCGTCCGTTAGATCTTGTACTCTCCTTATTAAATTCTTAGCCGTGTTAATTTTTTGGTTCATCGGTTGTGTAGATAAGTAGTTCATCATCCTACCTGACGCTATAGGTTTGCGATACCATGCTGTCTCCAAATTTCCATTGTTTCTGTGTATTGTAATATCCAGGTATGTGAGGCAAGCATTGTTTTCCTTCTCTATAGTGAATTTTATCTTGTTGTGGTAATTTTTCAACTTTTTCATGATTTCAGCTTCGTTCTTTAGTTTTATGATACCAAACAAATATTTTATAATGCCTTTTATAAAGATATTCTGTTCTTTTAATTCCTCGAGTACATAAATATTGTCACTACATATATTAACAACCACTGTCTTAAAAACGTAATTTCTTATGTTGATCTTGGAGGTTTGTTTGACACCAACATGACCTTTAATTTATACATAAACTCTATTATTAATAAAGCAAAAAGTAGATTGGGCTTTATTAAAAGGTGGTCAAAGGAATTTGATGACCGCATGCTGATTTTTTGCTTTTTAACAATTTCGTTAAACATGTACTATTACTTATAGGAACCCCATTGAAAATGGACCGGATTGAAAGATTTTTAGAACCCCCCATATATAAGGCCCTTTTTTGGCCCAAAAATAAACCCTTTTAAAAATGGACCATTTTAAGTATCCCTCCCTATATAAAAATTGTTTTTTTGATTTCATAAACAAACAAAAAATATAAAAAAATTTCTGACATATGTATTATTTTGAAATTTTTGAAAATACAAGTAGGTATAGAAAAATAAAATTTTCATTTTTCAAAGCTTAATCTGCCCTCCACATCAGTGATGAGGGTATACTAAGTTTGTTCTTCCGTTTGCAACACCCAGAAGGAGGCGTCAGAGACCCTACAAAGTATATATATACTTGATCAGCATCAAAAACTGAGTCGATTTAGACATGTACGTCCTTGTGTCTGTCTGTTGTGGGCATTCTCACGGGCGAAAATTTTAAGATATTGAGCTGAAATTTTGTACAAGCACTTTTAGTTTTTACACGCAGATCGCTATTTAAAATGGGCAAAGTCGGTCAATCAATAAAAATCTATTTATCTACCCTCAAAAATTGAACTATAAACTTCAAATTTGGTATGTATGTATAGCTATAAAAATTAGTTTCATTGATATAGCAGAACTGGCCGTATTCGGAACTTGAAATTTAGTGCACTTATTACTTACCATTTTTACTACCTCCATCGATGTAGTAAAAATGGGCATGGTTGGATAATAGACACGTTCACAATTTACAAAAAACCATATTCACCATAATACTAGACTACCAAGCTGATACGTAAGGCTTGCACTATTAGAGGGCACAATATATATATATATTTGCCACGCCCACCGTTAAGAAGGTATACCCTCCACCAGATTTGGCCTAAGCCAAATTTAGTTTTCTTACTGGTTGTATTTCATCTATCAATTTCTTTACATAAGAGTTTTCAGTTATAGTGGCGTTCAGCTCATCATCAGTTAAAATTTCATTTCATGTTTTTTTTTTTCATTAAACGCTTACTTCTTGGCATATATATTTCTTCCAATATATGAGTTGAAAATAATAAAAGATATTGCGGCAAAATCGCGAAATAATTAAACAATATATGTTAATACCATCAAAATTGGGCGCGTTTTATTATTTTCAAATGTAAAATATACAAAAAGAAAAAATGTTTTTTAATTTACACTTTTTCTTTATTACATCAATTAATTAATTACATTTAATTAATTAATTTTTACATCAATTAATACGTTCAATCTGTAAAAAAAAACCTTTTTTCTTCTTCTTCTTGTTTTTAATACGGCCGTTTCTTATTCTTCCTCTTTTTCTTTAATCTTCAATCATTTATACATGGTTGAGTTAGTTCACAACAGAGTAATTATAAATTCCAACTTCATAGGTCAAGTATTGTTTCATATAAAAATATTTTTATCAATTTAGGGCGTGGCTTTCGACTGCTTTTGCTCAATTTCAATAGCGTGCTGAAATTATAAATGTCTGTACAAAATTTCAGTTCAATACCCGAAAATTTACAACCATGATAATGCCAACAACGCGCGGGCATATATGACTGGATCGACTCGGTTTTTGATGCTGATCAAGAAAAGAATACTTTTTAGGGTGTCTGAGGCTTCCTTCTGTCTGTTCTAAATGATATACCATAGTATCTTATGTGGAAGGTATAAAAATTACCACATTAGAGATATTTACTGCTGTACCTAGGTAGACTACCTCGAAGTTATGAGGTATTGGTCACGACATGCAAGTGATTTAAGATGAAGTGATTCCCTGCCTGTTGATACCAAATACTAAATACTACTTCTTGTCCTCACTCAATGTTAGACCCATCCTTGGCGATTCTCTCTCGATACTTATACTTTTACTACTTTTATAACTTGTACTGTAACTAATAATCTGCCTTTCTTTAGTCTTTTCGAAACAACACAAACTTTGTTTTGGGCTGTTTTTGGTCTAATTGATTTGGACAGTTTTGAACTGGATGGCATTAAAATATTTACCCGCTTCTGGGGTAAGTTGAAAATTACCAAAAAAATAAAAAATTAATTATTTAATTTATTTAAAATTAATTGAATTAAACAACAGGTATGCTAATGTTTGGCACATATTCTGTGATTAATATTGTAGTACTTTTAAATCTTTTGATAGCTATGATGAATCATTCCTATCAATTAATATCGGTACGTACTCGAAGATCTTTTAAAGAAGTACTTTTGTTAAATGTTGTTCTTGTTGTAGGAACGTGCTGATATTGAATGGAAATTTGCTCGCTCAAAATTGTGGATTAGTTATTTTGAAGAAGGTGGAACTTGTCCGCCACCATTTAATATTATACCCACTCCAAAGTCAATTTGGTACACATTCAAATGGTCTAGGCAAGAATTCTGTAGTGGTTCATCGGCTGCTAGACGGGAACATTTAAAAACTATAAGAGTAAGATAATTATCTAATTCAGTTAGTTGCCTTTGTTAATATTTTTGGCCAAGATTTGATGAAGAGTAGCTAATTATCTAAATAATTATCTGTAACATATTTGGACCAGATCGAACTATTTTTAGAACCCCTCTCCATATAACGTTCTATGATATTATACAGAAAGTCTTTACATGACAAAATACCACAATTCTTCAATTTTCTGACAAAATTTGATAAAACATACATAAATAGCTTAATAATTGTCAGTAAGAAGTATAAGCGTAATAATTTACCGTACAAAATTTGGACCGGATCGGATCATTCTTAGATCCCGTTTCCATATAAAGTTATTTCACGAAGTGCAAGGACTCTGAGTTTACTGAAACAACTAAACTAATTATACCATTTTTTTAAGAAACTTTAAGTTGTGTAGGGTATTAAATGGTTAGGCTCAACCTATTCTAACATTTTTTTCTTTTTTAATTGCTTTGTTCTCTTGGTATCTAAAGCGTAAAGCTCAACAAGTGAATGATCGTGATTTTAAATATCAACAAATTATGCGGAATTTGGTGAGACGTTATGTTACCGTAGAACAGCGTAAAGCTGAATCTCAGGGTGTTACCGAAGATGATGTTAATGAAATTAAACAAGATATCTCGGCATTCCGCTGTGAATTGGTGGAGATATTAAAAAATAGTGGCATGGATACCAATGTATCAGCAGGTCAGGCGGGCGGTATGTATCTATTTATTTATTTTTCTGAGATCCTCCCTCTTTCTTCTCTCTAATTTCTATATATATATTTAATTAATATTTAGGAGGCGGTGGTGGTAAAAAGAATCGTCAAAAGGAACGCCGTTTAATGAAAGGCTTCAATATAGCACCACCGGGTTCTAGCGCGTCACTGGCACCTGTTGCGGAATTTTCTACTTCATTAGACAATTTCGAACAACAACATGAAATCTTAACTTCAACATTATCAACTCTTTTCACACCCACTTTCATACATAAGAAATCCAGTTTTTGTACTAACGATAGCTTCAGTAGTATGGATTTACCCAGCTCACCACCTCTAAATACTATACAAACGATTAATAAATATAATAAATCAACATTAAAATCGTATAATAAACGTATAGCGGGTCATAAAAAGAAATGGGGCACTTTAATTGAGGCGGCCAAGGGAGCTGGTAATGTTACCAAAATGTTGGGTCGCTCTAAATCGGAAGATTCTGTTTGTAATTCAACAAATAATCCAGCATCTCTGGTGCACGGACAAGTGAGAGTCACGTATTCGCAAAATTGCGGTCAAAATTGTTATAGCAGTGGTGGTGATGGTGTTGGTGGTATTGAAGCCGAACCGAGAATAACTGGTGTTGGTGGTTTAATGCATGGCAAATTGGGCGGGATTTATGATAGTAATTTGTATAATAAAGGTTACAATACAAAAGATCATTTAAATATACATAACGACTGTATGGGTAATGCTGGGGTGGCCATCACCGGTCCAGCCTCAGGTGTAGGTACACATTTCTTTCATTCCACCAGCGGTAAGTGCTTTAATTATTAAAAAAGACGCAACAACAAAATAAATTTATATATACAAAGTCTGGGCCTGGCCGGTATATGGTTACGCACTTTAATCTCCACCCAGAAGGAGGCTTCAGATTATATATATTCTTGATCAATATCTAAAACTAAGTCGATCTACCATGTATGTCCATTAGACCGGTCATTATATATATATATAAAAAAAATAATTTTTTGGAATTCATATCACGGCAAGAGCTAAAAACATTTAGTTTGGTGTCAAAAAAACACAACAAAAAAAATTGAGCACGATTGGACAATTTTTAGCCGCGCATCAAGCCACTATTTGTTTTTATTATTAAAAATAAGACTAAAAATAGTTTTTTTTTTATTTTTTATTCAAAATTATTTGAAAAATGAACCTTAAACTAAAATATTTTAATAAATTACATAGTGATATTAATTTAATTTAATAGTGAAGTGATAAATTGTCCAATAGTGCTCAATTCTTTTTTGTGTTTTTTGACAACAAGTCAACAATGTTTTTAGTGCTTGCCGTGATTTAAATTCGAAAAAATATATCCATATATCCGTTTGTCTGCACTATCATTATCTTAAATATTGAGATAATAATCGGAAATTTTGTCCAAATACTTCTGGTTAATTAATCGCTATACAAAATTGGGTAAAGTATCCGACCGCGTATATGTAGCATTATCTGCCACAAAAACTAAGCTATGAAGTCCTAATTGGGTATATATATTTATAATTACGCAATGGAAAATATGGGCGTGGTCATTTAATAGACACCCCTACAATTTACAAAAAACCCTATTTAATGTAGAATCCGACAAACACGATTAGAAAGTGTAATCATGTAGCTGGCACGCACCACTATTAATGTGTGGAAAGTATTTAATTATTGTTTTTATACCCCCTTTTATGAGATGGGTGGTATACTAAGTTTGTTCTTCCGTTTACAACACCCAGAAGGAGGCGTCAGAGACCCTACAAAGTATATATAATCTTGATCAGCATTAAAAATTGAGTCAATCTAGACATGTATATCCGTGTTTCTGTCTGTTGTTGGCATTCTCATGACGTTTATTTTGAGAAATGAGGCGAAATTTTATACAGGCTCTTTTAATCTCTGCACGCAGATCGCTTTTTAAAATGGGCAAAATCGGTCAACATCCACGCCCATAATCAACAAAAATCTTTGTATCTGCCATAAAACTTATAAACTTAAAATTTAGTACGCATATACATAGTTATCCCATTGATTGCCAAATGGGTGTTGTCGGGATAACAGACACGTTCACTATTTACAAAAAACCATATTCACCATAGAACTAGACTACCAAGCTGATACGTAAGGCATACATTATTAGAGGGCCAAATTTAGTTTTCCCACTTTTTTCTCTAATTTAGGTCTTACTGCTATAGCGGCTTTAAAAAGGAAACGTAAAAAATTCTCTTCAAGTAAAAATATTTGTCCAGTCAACGAATCGATTTTAGCTATGAAAACAACAACGACAGGGGTACCAGTAGATCTATTAAGTGATAAGGTTTAACATATTAAATATTTTCTATTAATAAATACCGATTTTGTATGTTGATTTTACAGGCTTTAAAACGTGTCTCCAGTTATACAGCCACTACCAACGATAATAATGCTGCACAAAATAAAGATCTAACAATTATCACTAAACCACGACGTCACGAACAGACACAAAGTCAACACGATTCGGTGGAAACGTCAGCCGAATTTGTCTTATCAACGGATACACAACATTTAGATCCATCCAATACATCGGTCAATTCGAGAGAACCGTTAATTAGTAATAGTTGTGCCTCCACAAGTATTGTTAGTTAAATCAAATAATTTTACAATGAAGCAGCACAATAAAAGCAAGATATTACCAAACCAAAAACATATGCCCAATACACCAAAAAAACAAAAAAAAAAAAATATACTGCCATTGCAAACGCTGCCTAAACTATTCTCCTAAACAATATTTAACAAACAAAAAAACAGCTTTATAGACAAAAGTATAGAAATAATAAAATACATTACATAAATTTTTCATGTACCTACAAATACACTCCCATGCACACACAAAGCAACCACTTAATAGTTAATGATTAAATAACACTAAGCGTTTAAAAAATAAGTGAGAAGTCGGTTACGCCCGATGAGTTAATACCCTATAGCACTTAGTGCCACAATTAGTTTGGTTGTCATATAAAAATCACTTTGCGAAATATCTTTATATGAAAACAGGTTCTAAAAATGGCCCAATAGGGTTCAAATATGTTACAATCAATTATTAAGGTAATCAACTATTCTTTACCAAATTTTGTTTAAAAATATTAGGAATTGTAAATTTTCCCCATATAAAGACTTCCATAATAATAGATCGTTATATGGGGAGAAGTTCTAAAAATGGCCCAATTTGAACTCATTTCAACAGGGTTATTCTTTAAACCAATACATATTGTACCAAATTTCTTTTAAATATTTAAAAAAATGCGACCTGTAGCTTAAGCATAAATTTACATGAACAGACGGACGTATAGACAAACATAATTAAATCGATTCTGCTTTTGATTTTGAATCGATCAGTATAATTAAAGGTATTTTCCGTTTAGAAGTTACAAGCATCCGCACAAACTGAAAATACCCTTTAGCACAAGTGGTATAGGGTATAAAAGCTGCAACTTTTTTTTATGAAATATCCACTCATGCACCATCTCTAAATAAAGCCCAATCAATTACAATTAAATAACCCTACAAACAAAATACGAAATATATATACATATACATACATATATATATATTTATAAAGGTAACTCGACGCACTTGGCATACGTCCTATAAATGAATTTAATGAAAATCTTTCATATATCATATCAAACACAAAGAGCAGCTGCTCTTGGCATACTTTTTTTAGAAAGAAGAATATCGACATATAAACATTTCAATATCATTTAAATTACAAAACTACATTGAAATATATTAAAAGCTAGACAACGATAAGGAGAAAAGAATGAATAATTTATATTAAAATGCACGGTCTCTTCCTGTCTCTCTATAAGTTCTGCAAATAAAACAGATTAAAAGTTCAACTAAGTATTATGGCTTAGTTAAAAAAAAAAAAAAGTCCAGCCCGACTATTTAATACCTTATACAGAGTCCTCGTCATATGAAAATCACTTGGTGAATTATTATTACATTGAAAAGGCTTCTAAAAATGGTCTAATCGGGTCCAAATTTGTTACAATCAATTAAGATATTAAGCTAATTAAATATTTTTAAGCAAATTTTATCAAAAATATTAAAAATGATGAATTTTTGCTATAAAAAGAATTTCTTTATAATGGAACCTTATACGGGAAGGAACTCTAAAAATGATCCGATCAGATCCAAATTTGTTACAGCCGACTATTATGCTTATTAACTATTTTTTATAAAATTTTGTAAAAAAATATTAAGAGAGTTTGAATAAGCAAAGTTTTTTTAACACGCTCACATAGCGATCTGCGTACCTAAAGTAGAAGTTTGTGTACACAATTTCAGCTTAATATCTTAAAATTTACGAAGAGTGTCAACAACAGGATGTGTCCAGATAGATTCAGTTTTTGATGATGACCAAGTATATACAGTCTCTGGCGTTTCCATCTAGAAACAAACTTTGTTTATCCCTTCATCCTATGTGGATAAAAAGATATTATTAGCACAAAAATAGAGAGAGAGAGAGAGAGAGAAAGACATTTAAAGAGTACATACTGCTTATTTCCCGCATTTAGTTTCAATGAAAGCACTTTTTTTCATTACACACACAACGCTTCATACTTATTATTAAAAAAATACAATTAGAGTTTGAACACAATGGAGCTGCAGCCGCAAAAAATTACTCCCTTTTTTTGACTTTGCTGCTAAACCGTTTATAATAGAGCAGCAGCTGCAGCCGCAAATTTTTCTTTAGTTTTTATTTTTCATTTTCATTTAATAAATTCTACTAAAAAATATATATGTATATGAATGGATTTTATTGAAAAAATATTTAAAATAATTAACATAATGTTACTCGCATTTAAAACTTGGAAAATGTTCCAAACCAAGAGAAGGTGGTGGGTCCGCCCGTTAAATTTAACTCGAGATGAAATTGAGTTTTATAAAACAAGTTTTGTAAAGATGAAAAAAGGTGATGAGGAGCATTGATTCAAGACAAGTTAAAAAAAATCATACAGGCAACCAATTAGCCCTAAAATTCGTTTATCTTTAACCATTTAACCATAACGTGTGATGTTATTTGGAATGAACTTCATCAAATATATGTGGCATTCCCAAATGAAAACGAGTGGATTCGGATTTCTGATTCCTTTTATAATAAATCAGGTTTGCCGCATTGTTTAGGAGCAGTAGATGGGAAGCATATTACTATTAAAAATCTTAAGAACGGTGGTTCACGTTATTACAATTATAAAAAAAGATTTAGCATTGTATTATTAGGAATTTGTGATGCAAATTTTACGTTCACGTATGTTGATGTTGGATATTTGGGCAGTCAAAGTTATGGTGGAGTTCTAGGAAGAAACACTTTTGGAAAAAAACTTTTCAATTACAGTCTTAATTTGCTATTTCAACCCATATAGATTCTTTCATTAATACATTTTTATAATTTTTGTTATTAACAATTCGTCAAAAACGTTTTTACTTCGATCAGCCATTTTTTTTTTAAATTGTCATAACATATTTCAGTTACGAAATATCACATAAAACAAAATTAACAAAACGGAATTGAAAATAAATTGTATTAAAATGAGCTACCTTACCCGTTCTCAATATGAGAGAAAATTGAAAAAATGAGAATGCGGCTGGAGAATTAAAATATATATTCGTATGTAGCTAGCAGCAGCTGCATTTGAAAAACCCAGCCGCAAACACATTTTCCATAAGGTTTACACATAAAAGAGGGTAATTTCTATTGTGTTCAAACACTTATTCGTTAAAATAGTTCTAAAATAAGTTTCTTATAAAAAGAGAATATGATAAAAATAAAAAGTACAACAACAATAAACACACAACACGTTTTAACCAAAAAACAATTCATATCGATGTTAAAAGTTGCCTTAGAAACAAAAACAATTACAAAAAATAAAATAAAAACAATTGATTGAAAATTAATTTTTTGTAAGAGGACATAAATATATACATATAAGCAAAATGTTTCTTTTTAACTGAAGACAACACAAGACCAAAATATAGTAAGAAATAATAATAATACAATAGAAATATTAGTAAAAAAATGTATACAAATTATTTTATACACGGACTTTTTAAAACAACAACAACAGCTATTACAACAATAACAAATAACGCCATAACACAAACCAAACAATAAAATTTTATGGAATAACAAATCAAATCTATGTCCCTCCCTCTTACACAGCAAAACAATTACATTATAGCAAACACGTAAATGGGAAATTAAAATATTAGCCGAAATATTATTTTAAAATATTATTAAAGAGAGTTTCATGCAGTATATAGTTTTTGCGTTTATTTTTCTTTTTTATTTTGTTGTAGTAACACAAAAATAATATTTATATATGAAAATTATTTTTATATTGCAAACGTTTTACACAAAAAAAAAAAAAGGAAATCAATGCTTATATATGAACCTATCTAACTAGCTTAAATTAAGTTATATATAATTAATATAATTATATAATTTTTTTATAATTTTTAGTAAATTTCAATTGAGCAGACAAGCACTTGGGAAAATACCGCTAACTAGAATTTGTGACATAAGAGAATAAAGAAAAAAAAATTTAAAACAGCTAAGAAAACTAAATTTGGCTTAGGCTAAATCTTATATACCCTACAATATACAATAGTGGGCGTATATGATTACTCTAATAGTATATGTGTTACGTATGAGTTTGCAGGTCAAGTTTTTCGTGGAGCATGGTTTTTTGTATATTGTGGGCGCCCATTTTTGGCACATCAATGGATGGGAGAACTATAGATACATACCAAATTTTAATTTGATAGCTCAATTTTTGTCGATTGTGGGCCTGGGTATTGACTGATTTTGCTCATGTTAAATAGCGATCTGCGTCCAGAGACCTTAATCTCTCTTTAGGCTCTTTTAAGAGCCTGTACAAAATTTCAGCTGAATATCTCAAAATGAACGCCCAACAAAATGCCGGCAACAGACCGACACACGACGTTCATGTCTAGATCGACTCAGTTTTTGATGCTGATCAAGAATATATATATACTTTGTAGGGTCTCTGACGCCTCCTTCTGGGCAAACGGAAGAACAAACTTAGCATATCCCCCATCTTATGTGGAGGATATAAAACTATATTTGGTTTAGGCTTCACATACATACATATAACATACATACATAAACACGATGGGCGTGACTGGTACACCTCTATTAGAAATTGCAAGTTGAATTTTATGCAGAGTGGTATTTTTTGTAAATCATCATTGTAAATCATAGGCGTCTCTGTAATACGATCACGCCCATTCGATGAATTATATAAGTAATTATAAATACGAGAATCAAATTTCAACTCTATAGGTCAATTTTTGTAGCAGATATTGCAAATGGAATAACTTAGTATTCCACCTCCCCCATCCTTTGTGGTGGGTTTATAAATAGCAAGACTACAAACACATCAAATAATTTTGAAAACTAAAATAAATAAATATATATATATACCTATAAAATAATGAATAAATTATATGCACAATTATTGATAAATAACGAATAACGTTAATAAAAAGTACATATAAAAATATATAACACATATGGAAAATGCTTTTATGGAAAGAGCTGAAAGAATTGTTCTCTGCTTTAGTTTATTCATCATCTAATAGCAACGAAAGAAGTACTAATCACTTCTGGTCTGTTACAATGAGAGTTTAAAGTGTCAAAATCTAACTAAGCAACTCTGATTTGCAAAAACTATTATAAAATATATTTTAACAAGTAAGAAAACTAAATTTGGCTTAGGCCAAATCTTAATCCTCCACAACGGTGGGCGTGGCAAATATATATATATATATTATATATTGGTAAATATTTATGGTATTTATTGATATATATATGTATATATATTGCGCCTTCTAATAGCGTGCGTATTACGTACCAGCATGCAAGTCTACTTTAACGTTAAATATAATTTCAGCTCAATATCTCAAAATGAACCCCAAAGAGAATGCCGGCAACAGACCGACACACGGACATACATATCAAAATCGAGAATACCACGCTTAGCTGTCTAGCAGTGCAGACGTGCCGCGGATGCTTAGAATGAAAAAAAATTCTATTTTTCAGAAAAGCTAACGGTGCACAAACGGACATAAACGGTGCATAACGGAGCATAAGATTATTTTTAGTATTTTAGCATTACTGTATTATATTATTGTTATATTACTAGTTTAGTATATCATATTATTAAATTATTATACTGTTATATTATAAACAGAAGTATTTCCTATTGTATTAGTATATTATTGTTAGTATTGTATTATTACATTATATTTTATTCTATTACTATATTATTATTATTTCGATTAATCGCGGTGTTTCACCGGTATTCATCTACCCCGGGTACTAAGTACCAAGAGGTGAGATCAGCATCTATTGTTTTTATAATTGTTTGTTATTCGTTATGCGTGTTGTAGAAAGAATCGTCTCACTATGTTTGTTGTTGCCAGTATAACTGCCTTTTGAATTTGTTTGGTGCAGTCAGCGATTCCCAGCTTATCTAGACTTGCAAGAAATGACTTTGGTATTGCTGCGGTACACGATATGACAATGGGTATTATGTCCACGCGATCCATCCGATACAGCTTTTTCATTTCGATAGCTAGTTCTGTATATTTATTTATTTTGCTGTTAAAAGCTGTAACGGTATTCTGTGTCAGCAGAACTGTAATATCAATTATATAAGTTTCTTTCTTATGCCAATTCAGTATAGTTATATTGGGTTTATTTGCACCTATTGGGACGTCGGTTTGTATTTGTCTGTCCCAATAGACCGTAACTTCATCGTTTTCAACTACAGGTTGTGATTGGTACTTATGATATGGTGTGTTATTGCAGCATATCTTATATTTTGCGCAAAGCTTTTGATGAATTATTTTGCATACCTAGTTGTGCCTGCTAAGGTAATCTGTATTTGCTAGGGCAGTACTATAGTCTCACCAGGGTTGCAACATTTTCGACATACATCCGCAAAAGCTTCTGGTCGTAGCATATGTTTTCTGTAATTTTTAGTTGCAACAACTCTGTCCTGTATCGCGATCTTAAAGCCCTCCGTTTCAAAGAACAAATATCCTTAAACCAGCCACATGTTGAAAATTTTTTCATCAATATGATCTTTCATTAACTCGTTGATATGCGCTCCGTGCAGGTGTTTCTCCTTCCATTGACTTAGCAGTTGCTCATGTGTCACTGTGTTGACGTTGAATGTTTCATTGCTAAGGTCGAGGGGCGTGTAATTTTTGTCTGCGCTTACGATTATTTTGATGAGATCGTAGTCAGTCTGACTTTTAAAATAATCTCTAAGGTTTAATAACTGCGCATCGTGCATGTTAGTTATTTGTGATTCCCCGCCCTCTTAGGTGTCGTGGAAGGAAGACTCTTTCAACTAAGCTATTAGGGTGATGGGCATTATGTGAGGTCATGGCTGTTCTGATAGACCTTTCAGCATTTTCTAGGTCGGTGTTCGCCCATTTGACCACTCCGAATGAATAGCTATATGTTGGAATTGCCCAAGTATTGATCGCTTTACATTTGTTCCTAGAGTTGAACTTAGTTTTTAGGATCGTATTTAACTTTTTCTTGAATGTGTTGTGCAGTTTCTCTTTGACTTCGCTGTTCAGCGTGCCTTATAATTGTAATATACCAAGATATTTATAGCTGTCGCCGCTGCCTCAATTGTCCATAACTTCCTCCGCATTAATAGTATAAGCACCATCTTCTTCGCATAATCTGCCGCTTCTGATACGTATAATTTTGCATTTTTTCCAGCCAAATTCCATACCTATATATTGATTGAACTTATGGACCATGTCTATCATTCTATGCAACTTGTCTTTGTTTGCCGCATATAACTTGATGTCATCTACATACATTAGGTGGTTGATGTACATCCCTCGCCTGCCGCTTTTAATTTTATATCCCAGCTCCTCACTCATTTTATTTAGCTGGGAGCTAAGGATGTTCAACCCCATACAAAACCAGAGAGGACTGAGAGCATCACCCTGAAAGATGCAATTTTTTATGGGGATGCATTCGCTCATCTCTCCACCTGCTTGCATCATCACAGTCCAATTTGTTGAGGCATATTTTAAAAACTCGATCACGATATGGTTGACTTTGTACATTTTCAGTATTGCAATTATATATTCATGCGGCATGGAATCAAATGCTTTTTTATAATCTACTAGCTGTTGCCCGCGGTTTCACCCGCGTGGAATTCGGTTATCTCGCGGGATGAAACGTTGCCTATGCCCTTCCCTAGGTTCTGAAATTTTTTAAACCGATATTGCCCGATTTTACTTACAACCTGCCTGCAGACACCTAACACATGTGTATCAAATTTCAGCTCGATATCTCAAAAATTACGGCCGTGAGAGTGTCAGGAACAGTCAAACACATGGACACGCGGACGGACATTGTTTAAATTGATTCAGTTTTTGATCTTGAGCAAGAATATATAAAGTTTGTGTTGTCTTCGACGCTTCCTTCCGAATGTTGCAAGCGGGAATTCCATATAAATGTTGCTCCTCTCCAGAACCTGGTGGTGCATATGTTCTTCGAATTCCATATAAATGTTGCTTCTATTCCAAATTCATTAAAAAATGGTCCGCAAATCCATTATTGGCCAAAAATCCTCTCCAAAACCTAGTGATGCATCAGGAGTGGTATTCACACATGCCGTTGTCAGATTTCCCTACTATTTAAATATTGTGAAATACTTATTGTGAATACTTAATTTCTTAATTGTCTGGGTACATGTGAATGCAATGTTTGTATGGCAATATTACTATCAATGGTGGGTACAAAAAGGGGTTATAGTGACATAACTACAATAGTTGGACATATGGTCTCGGAAAGTTTTTTGTAGATATTGATATGTTCTATAATATTGTAGAACATTTTTTTGTTTTAACATCAATACTTTCCGCAGCGTATTCGATGAAAGATATTTTATGACTAATTTTTTTACACCTTGGGTTAGTAATAGTAGGAATGTCCAGGGATCCCCAAAATTTTTTGGCAATAAATATAGCCTATGTTACTCAGTGATAATGTAGCTTTCTAATAGCGAAAATATTTTTGAAATCGGTTCAGTAATTTTTGAGTTTACTCGTTACATACAAAAATACAAAAATACAAAAATACAAAAATATAAAAATACAAAAATACAAATCTTTCCCCTTTATAATATTAGTATAGATGTATGCCACACTAAGGTTCCTTTGCTTTTTCGCTGCCTGACCGACTATAACGGCATTTATCGTAAGCTGATGTTTACATCCTCGCGAGTTTTTCGCACAGCCTTTTTGTGCTTTTGTTATGAGCTTATATTGCTCGCAGTGTTCATAAATAGCATCAGCGATAATCTTGGTCAGCAGCTTATAAAGGACCGATAGGCAGGTGATTGGCCGGTAGTCAGCGAGATCACTCGATCTAGATGATTTTGGAATATGAGAAAAGCATATGGTAACACCCAGATTGCAACTTTCTCTGTGGCGGTCCCACTGGGGGGAAAAATGCTTGAAATGGGAATGATTCGTATCGATTGGGTCAATTGTCGAATACGGGAAAAAACGACTATGAAACGATGCTTTAAGTGTCTTAACTTTGGTCATACTAGCACTTCTTGCAAGAGTAAATTCCAAGAATTGCTTGAGGTGTGGAAAAGTTGGGCACATTGCTAAAGAATGCAAAGAGAAACCTTCTTGCCTACTATGCGGAAATTGCAAACCTAACGATCATACAGCAGGCAGCTCAGCGTGTCCGGCCTTCCTAAAGGCTATAAGAAATAAAAAATAATGCGGATAATACAGATTAATCTAAATCACTGCGAAGCGGCTCAGGATCTGCTGGCGCAATCAGTAAGTGAGTTAGAAGCGGATGTAGTCCTTATTAGTGAACTATATAGGAGGCCTATGTGTGCGGGTTGGTTCACTGATGCAAATAACTCAGTAGCTATTTGGATAACCCGAAATTTGCCGGTGCAATGAACGGACATCATTGCAGATGGTATCATTTGTGTAAAGGTAGCTAATGTTTTTCTCTATAGTTGGGCAAGTACCCCCTAGGCTTACTATAGACGAATTTATTGCTAACTTAGGTTCATCATGCAAGGAGAAAAAATCGCATAATCATCGCTGGTGTTTTAATGCATGGGCGCTCGAATGAGGCTCAGTTAGAACAAATGATCGGGGAAGAGTCCTACTTGAATCATTTGCTCAATTAGATTTGACCCTGCTTAATGTTGGAAATCAGGCTACCTTCGAACGGAAAGGGCGTTGTTCCGTTATGATATTTCTTATTCAAGCAGCAACATAGCTCCGTTAATGCATTGGCAATTATCCGATAGATTTACATTTAGCGATCATAAAGCTATAATCATTGACGTGCTGGCGCGCCCTTCGGTCATTACTCCATCGCCTGGTCGCAATGGACCTGCATGGAAGATGAGTACCTTAGACGTTGACTCATTCAAAATCTGGCTTAATGATATCGATGTTAGCGGAAACGCAGAGGAAATGGCATGGCAACTTATTCGTTACTTAACTGCGGCATGCGATGTGTCTATGTGCAGGAAACGTGACACTAGTAGGCATAAACCAGTATACTGGTGGAACAACAAAATTTCCTGGCTAAGGGCCGAGTGCATTCGGATGAGACGGTTATTTACTCGAACTAGAGGGCCCGCCATTAATGAACAGCATAGGTTAAACCTTAACAGGAGCAAGAAGTTGCTGAAACATGCTATACATAAAAGTAAGCGCAAGTGTTTTAGCAAGTTGCTAGAGAAAATAAATCAGAATCCGTGGGATACAGGATACAAATTGGCTCTAAAACGGCTAAAGTGTTTCTCAGAGCCTCCGCCTTCTGATCCGATAATACTAAAGTAACGGTTGAGGCACAAACATATACCCCAGCTACGCTGGGCTTAGATGTGATCACCGAAAATGAAATTGTGGCTGAGGTAGACTCCTTTGGTTCTGCAAAAGCCCCTGGACCTGACGGAATCTCCAATAGGATCCTAAAAATATCCGTCCAAAGTGTACCACACGTTTTTTCACAGGTTTTTAACACCGTAGGTTCTTTCCTACGATACGGAAAGTGCAAAAACTTGCTCTGCTTCCGAAGAGGGAAAACCTTGGTTCAGATCCAACGGCTTATAGGCCTATTTGTATGATAGATGCAACTGGAAGGCTCCTAGAGAAAATTATAAAGACTAGGCTTGAATCTGAGATTGAACTGAGTGGTATCTCAAATAACCAATTTGGCTTCAGGAAGCTACGATCCACAGTAGATGCAATCGACTGTGTGCTAATGCTATAGATGCCGCAGATGGAAAAATGGCACGAAGAAATACAATGTATCCTCTTACTTGCTTGCCTTAGTGGATAGTTACCTGAGTTATAGGCTATTAATCTATGATACAACTGAGGAAAGCGTGTCGTACCAAATAACTGGTGGTGTGCCGCAAGGATCCGTTCTGGGACCCCTTCTTTGGAACGTCATGTACGACGGTATACTGCAACTTGGTTTTCCTGCTAATGTAAAAATCATTGGCTTTGCGGATGATGTTGCCCTCGTGGTAGTAGGTCGGTTGGTCTAAATCTAGCCAACCATAAGACTGAGGCAGTGTTAATCGCCAGCCGCAACAAAGTAGAAACAGCCACTATATGGGTAGGAAACCAGAAAATCGAATTCGTAGATCAGCTCTGGGCTCGGCTGATAACGGTGAGGTAGATTTCTACCTTACTCAGTTATTGAGTGGGCATGGGTGTTTTAAAGCATATCTGCATCGCTTCGGACATGTGGATGATCCTTTTTATCCTTATTGTGGCAATGATGGCATAGAGGACGCAGAGCATGCGTTCTTTATTTGCCCAAGATTTGTCAGAGGACGCTACGAGGCTGAGAGGATGGTAGGCGAAAATTGTTTGCCTTCTAACATTATTAGTATAATGTTACAATTTCCTCAAAACTGGGACATCATTAGCAAATTTGCTTGTAGCGTCAATTCCCTTAGAATAACAGAAAGGGAGGGAGGCGCATCTGGGCCCTAATAAGGGGTCAGGCTGTGTCTTATTTGATATACATTTGAGTATCAAGGCTGGTTCCCTCTCCCTCCTTGCGAAGTAGTACTTTGTGGTGGTACCGCAAGGAGGGTAGTAGTCAGCGTAGTGGGTTTTTAGTGGGAATATCGAAAAGGCGATAACCACATGGTTGCGACCATCCAACCATGTGGTACCCATAAAGGGTTTTCCCCGTCGCTTATACATAAAAAAAAAGCATGTCTAAATCGACTCAGTTTTTGGCGCTGATCAAGAAGGGTCTCTGACGCCTCCTTTTGGGTGTTGCAAACGGAAGAACAAACTTAGTAAACCCTCATCACTGAGATGGAAGGTATAAAAAGGAATTTGTTCCTAAGCTGTTATTCCAATAGTACCGTTGTATTATATTGAAACCATTACCGGTTTAGTTTCTTATAATAAAGCTTACAAGTCTTTACAGTTTACACACCACAAAGAGCAAATGTTTGTAACTCTTAAACACCTAATGCTACACCCATCTTTAATTATACAGATTACAATACAAGTAAAATTTGAATCGATTTAATTATTTTCATCTGTCCGTCCAGGATATTTTGTTATCAACAGACCTACAGTTACAATTTGGATATTTTCCCAATGAAATTTGGCACAGGGATGCTTGTTTGGGCTAAAAACCATCACTATTAAAAATGAACCTTATCGTTTTATTTCTAAGACACCATATAACGATTTATTTTAAAAGAAGTTTTTATATAACAAATGTCCGACTTTTTTAAAGAATAATTAATTATCTTAATAATTGATTGGGGAAAATTTGGAGCGGATCGCACTATTTTTCAAATTTTTTCGCGTTTACTGTACACAACTAAACTAATTACAGCACAAATTGTGGTACTAAGTGGTGTAGGTTATTAAGCGGTAAGTATAAACCTTTATAATATGCAGTTATTGTATTGCTATTGTATAACTTAAGGAAATGCAGCAAATATTTCTCTCTCTCCCTCTCTTCTTATACACTATTTCATAAATTCCTGCAATTGTTGTTTCAGTAATTGATTTTCTTCTTTTAAACGTAAAAATTCCTTAACAAATGGATCCGTTTGTAATAAAACATTTAAAGAATCGAGTATTTCAGCAGTATGATCCAACTGTTGATTCCATAAATTGAAATTTTGTGTAAATATTTGCCATTTATTACGATCCACATGAAATTTCACTTCAAATTCCAATTGACGAAAACGCTCCAACATCTCTTCACGCAACGTAGATATAGCTTTTATTAAATCGGTTTGTTCAAAATTTTTATCACAGCCTATATCACTCGTTATACTGGTTGCTGTATTATTTGTTGTGGAACTAGATTGTGGCTTACAAACGGATAATGATGCTGTCGCTGACGTTATTGAACTATGTTGACGGCTGGGCGTACTTTTACAATCGGGCGGTAGTAATGGATTATCAAGACAAAAATCTAAATCTATTTGTGTCGATGTAGATGGCTGTGGCGGATTGTCTTTATCTCTATTCGTTATAAGCATTTCGGGCAGCGGTTGCATTGTATGCTTGTTTTCGTTTTGTTCTTCTTCTTTTTCTTTAATTTGTGTTAATTTATAAAAGGAAATGTTACTACGATGCTTTAACGGTTGTTTTAAAATGTCCGTCGTCGATATATTCATTTTGCTATCAGTAAAATCTTGTAGCAATAAACTCGGGCTATTATCTGTCACGGGTTTTCGGTTTAAGGCATCCCAATCGAAACTATCCCGTTGTGGCACAAAACGTGGTGAACTATTCTCCTGCCCTCGGTTGGCTTGAAAATCCAAAAACTCACCAAACGAATCACGATGTTTAAAGGGTGTCAATTCGTCCTCCTTAACGTCTAATGATTTACGTTCACCAGTGCTAGCAGTACTGAGCCGTGCTGAATTTATTGATTCTGATGTCATTACTCCTGCCATTGTATATAAGCTGGAACCATTAATATCTGAACTTAACGGAGTAAATGCAACTCTGTTGACAGCACAATCATGTATTTTTTTGCTGGCAATAAAACCTTTCAAATTGCGCATATCGTACGTGGTCAGTTCACCCTTTAAATTACCCACACAAAAGTAGGTACCACATTCACTGGCCGCCACCGTTGATAATGGATGACAATATTTCAATTGTACCGGTTTTATTTTACGTCGGATATCATAAACGTTGATAAGGCAATCATAACCTACACTAATTAAAATATCGGGTGCTGCTGCCGTCATACATAAATCACGACATGGAGCTATATGCGCTTCGGTAGCATTAAATAATTTACATTTAGCTTGTATGTCATATAAAGTGACACCACCATTATAGGAAGCCACCGCTAAATGGAAACGTTTGCAAGGATGAAAACGTGCCAATGTAGATCTAAGTAATATACAAAAAAATTATATTACAACTACACAAAATCTACTCTTTCTCTATACTTACTGATTATCAACATTAATTGTTTCCAATTTATTTTTGGTTTTATAACCATATATATTAATGCAACCGCTTTCAAAAACTCCCGCAATATACTCATCCGAAGCATTGTAATCCAAAAATAATACCGAATTACTACGATTATCTGAAAATCATTTAAATAAACATATGATATACAAAATTCTTATAGCTACCCACCCGTAGGAAACTTGTGAACAAATTCTGAATTTTTATAATTGTACAATTTTACTTGACCATTAGCTAAACCCACAGCCATTTCTTCCATCGATTGTTTAGTGCAGGCCACACAATAAACACCATCTATAGTCAGTTTACGTACACGTTGTATATCACATTCTATAATATAAAAAAAAATTAGGTTGAAACTAATATTTATTAAAGTATATCTCTTGACTATTGTTTTACTTTGATTATTTGTCTCTTTAATACGCATAACTTCCAAACCGGATTGTTTGTTCACTTCTACAAATATACGCTGTTGATTATAAAATTGAAAATCTCTGTTTTCATTATTAGCATGATGATAAATGGATTTTGTTTCTAAATTATCAAATTCAGTTAAAACTGTAGATTTGGCTGTGGACATTAAATACATTTTTTATTTTAATTTTTATTGAAATCGATGAAATTTTATTTCAAGTTATAAGTATAACACTATAATCTTTTCTTCTTCTATTTAGAACTACCGCCATTTTTATTTTTCTTAAAGCAGGTATGCTATGTTGGTTGTGAACTTAATCATTTTTCGACGTATGTGAAGTTAAAAAGTTTTAAAAAGTTATTATTCTCTGAGAGAGAGAAGAAGAAGAAAAAAAAATGAGAATCCGAGCCAAAAACACTTCCCTCTATATTTTAGATCGTTCTACCAGACCACGCTTTTAACTTTTTAACTTCACGCTTTACGCATCACATACCATTTTAAAGCCTAGACACAATTCTAAACATTTTTAGGTATATGCCACGTCAGAAAATTTTGCCATGTTAAGAATGTAGTAGTAGTAGTATGATATCTGTTTTAATTTTTTTATATTATTATTATAGCACGTCGCGCAACGCGCAACTTAAGGATCCCGCGATAATTCGCTGGGTATCTTGCAATTATAGACTTGTAAGTTTTTCCAAGAGGTGTTGAAACAACGATGTTAAGTTTAAGTCTGATTTTAGTATCTTGAAAAGACCATATTTTAGTAATCCTTGTTCAACAATCGTTTTCGCTATTGTTTTAGCATCTTTACTCTATATCGGACATGCTATTATATATTTTGTTAGTTCACATTGCATGGTTAGTATATACCTAAATCCATTGGCTATTCTTAATGGTCCTACTGTGTCAATTTCTACTACTTCAAAGCTTGTAGTGGGTGTGTTTGTTATAATTTGAGGTTCTTTTACATGTTTTATTTGTTTATTTATCATAAATTCTTTACAATTATTCACGAAATTCTTAATCATTTTATTCATATTTTTCCATAGATACCTTTGTTTAAGTTTTAGGAGCGTTTTATTTATTAGTTTAAATTGTATTAATGTATCATTAATCGTTTGAGGGTCTTTATACAATATAATAATCAATTTTTGGGCATCATTATTTATCTTATTTAGTTTTTCATTAACTTTTCTTTTAAAGTCATTTTCATCTATGATTTTAAATATATCATCATCTTTATTTAACGCTATAGCAATTATATTCTCTTTAATCAATCTTGATGTCAGTTTATCCACAATCGAATCTAGGTTTGGTGGATTTTCACTGCATCGTAATGTTATATCTTTTTATTTTATAATTATATTAATTTTCTTCTTTGTTTTGATTTTGGTAATTTAAATTTTTAATTTTTTTAAACTATTTACATCATACATTGAAGTACAATCCCAAATATGAAGTTGGCCGGACTTCGGTTGGTTAGTACAGTCTGTGGTTTTAATATTATTATCATTATTATCATTATTTTTATTATTTTTACTTTTATCGCTACTTAAATTTCTTTCATTGTTCATCATTTTTAATTTTTGCGCCCTTGTTATTACGTTTATCTTCTTAGGTATCATTTCTCTTAGCATGTCAGTATCTATTTGGATTCGTGATAAAGCATCAGCGTTTGAATTTTCCGATCCTTTTTTGTATATTATTGCAGTCATAATCGCATAGTTCCATTCTTATGCGCGTCACTTTGGATGAAGGATTGTTGTGAGTAAATAGTGATACTAATGGTCGGTGGTCTGTAACGACCATGAATTTGCGTCCGTAGAGATATGGTCTGAAGAATTTTATACCCCAATGTATAGCAAGTAGTTCTTTTTCTATTATGGGTTTATTTATATCGTGCTTTGAGAGTGTGGCACTTGCATATGAAATTGGTAAGTCGTGTATAATTTCTCCTTGCGATAGAATGGCTCCTAAAGCATAATCTGAGGCATCTGTTGTTAAAATAAACGGTTTGTCAAAGTCTGGGTATTGCAGGATGGGAGGGTGCATCAATTTTTCCTTTAAAGTTTCAAATGCATTTTGACATTCGTTTGACCATATATAATGAGAACGTCTTCTAGTCTGGTAAGTGGAAATTTGTCGTTTACTAATTTGTCATTTAATTTTCGAAAATTTACTACAAGACGCCATTTTTGTGTGTTGTCAGTTGTCTTTTTAGGTACTATTAGTAAGGGTGAGTTATACGGGCTTACTGAAGGTTCTACTATGTCATCGTCAATTAATTTCTGCACTTGTTTATTAATTTCTTCAGTTTGTGTTTGTGGTAGTCGATAATTTTTGATGTATACTGGAGTATCATCTTTTGTCTGAAGTTTCTGTGTATAGAAGTTATTTGTCGAGAGTTTTTCTCCGTCTAAGCGAAATATATCTTGAAAATCTTTGAATATCTCTACTAATGAGTCCTTAGCAATTTTGTCCTCTTGATTTATATTTATGGTGTTTAGTAGTCTGTTTAACGTTCTTCAGTAACCTTGTTTTGTGGCCTCGCATTAAGTATATAGTAATTTTGAAGAGGCTCAGATTGTACATTAATATTTTTAAGATTTATAGTTTGTGTTGTTCTGTTTAAAATTTTTATATGTTTTATGCCATTACGTGGAATTATACAATTTGGTATAAATACTCCTTTCTGAAGTTCTTTGTTTAAGACTGCATCTTCTTTTAATTCTATGTTTATGGGGTGTATAATTTCTGATCTGGGTGGTATAGTGATTATTTTGGGTTTGTTTAATTCCATTGGCAATATAATATCTTCATTGTCCGTATGGATTTCCAATGTTAATGTTTCGTAGTCTAATTTGCATATGTATTCCATCTGTTATGATTGGAAAGTTATCTTTTACCACATGGAATTCATGTGATATTTCTGCCTGCCCTATTTGCAGTTGTAAGAATGTTGTTCCAATCGTTCTTATTGTTTCTGTTGTTATCCCGGTTAAGTTATATGTGTTGCTTATTAATTTGGCTTCTGTAATTTGTGCGATATATGATTTTATTATTGAGATGTCAGCTCCTGTGTCTACTAAAAATTTTATAATTTTATTCTGCTTAGTGTGAAGTGTCACGTAAAAGGTATTTTTGTTTGCTATGTTAAGAATTTTGTGAGTTTTTATGCGCCAGTGATGGTGCCGTCCATCACCAGCAGAATTCCGTTTCCCTGGTTCTGTACAATATTTAGTTGTCTTCTTCTATTATTTGGATTAACATTATAGGATCTTTGATGATACCTGGAATTGTTCTGTGGGGTTTGTCGGAAATTATTGTTGTTTTGCATATTTCTTATATTATTGTTTTGCATGTTAGGATAATACCTGGAATTATTGTTTTTCATGTTAGAGTTGTGTCTGAAATTATTGTATGTGTTCGTTGTTGGTATTCTGTTGTTGAATGTGGTTTTTCTGTTTCTTTGTGTGAAGTTTCTTTGAGTGTTGAAATTTCTTTGGATGTTGTCCCAGTACGAATGTTGTAGTGTGTGTTGGTATTTGTTTCGTGGTTTGTTTATTTTTAATATTTGGGATTTGTTTTGGAAACTTTGGTCTTTTTCTAATTCTAATGTTAAGTTGACTGCTTGAGTTAATGATTGTGGTTGTGCAGCGAATAGGGTCTGTTTGTATCTTTCTGCAATGCCCTTTTTGAATACTGTGAGAGCATAACTATCATTCATTTTTGTTATGACCTTTCGTTCAGCAGTTGTTGCTGTGTCTCCTAATTCTTGTATTTGCAAGTCATTTAATTGGTTTATCAGGTTTATTATTTTGTCTCAGTAATTTTCAACACTGCAACGTTGTTGTAAGGTGTTGAGTGTGTTTTGTAGTGTAGGTATTGTGTGTGGGTTTTTAAATGTATTTTTAATGGAGGTGTATAATTCTTCTAATGTGTTTGGTGTTTGTGTTAGGCCTATAGCAGTTTTCACTTTTTGTGATAATTTGTTATGATAAACAAATTCCAGTAAATCTGCTTTACCATATTCGAATAGATTTTTAGACAGTATTTTGACAAATTTGCAGAAGTTTTCAACTTCCTCAAATTTGCCAGAAAAATTGGGCAATGTTTTTATTGCCAATTCCATATTTAAAGCCATTTTTAAATTTCCTAACCGTTCTTCAAAATCTTGTTTTAAACTAATGTAGGTATTTTTAAATTGTACTTTTAGTTCTACAGGTATTTTCTCTTGATCTAGTTTTTGGAATTTGTCTTTAATAGTCTAAAGTTCTACTAATTTTCCTTCAATAATTTCCTGTTTGTATGGACGATTAGAGGATTTCTTTAAATTGGTTTCAATTTTTAAAAGATTTTGCAATAATTCAGTCGATTGGTCCATACGAAAATTATTTTGGAATTTGTTTTGTGTAATGTGCTTATGTATATTTATATATTATTTTCTTATATATTTTTATTTTATTTTATTTGTTTATTTATTTATCTATTTATTCATTTTTTTTTGCGAATATAAAATTTGTATAGAAAAATATACTAGTTTGGAAAGGTAAGATATATTATAGTAAAATTTTGTTTTTCGTTTTATTTACTTATACATAAGACAAACTTATGGTTCTATTTAATTTTTTGTTTACATAGCTTTTATAATATGTATTAACTCTATATATAATGTATATTATTATAATGCATATTGCAATTACAATTATTGTTTCGGTGCTAATTTTTATTGTGGTGTGTGTATTGCTGTGTCCTCCGACGTTGTTGTTGTATATTGTGATTACTTCTTGTTGTTTGCTTTTTGTGAGTCCCATTTCTTTCTTTCCTCTTTAATTAATTTAATTATTTCTTCTTTATTTTTACCAGTGGCTACATTTTTAATTTGGTGCAGTTCTTTGATTTTTCTGGAGTGTCTTATTCTTCTACCACCACGTTTTCTTTATAATTTTTGCACAATTTGTTGTTTTGTCTCCTTTTTATATTGTTGACGCCTTTTGTATTCTTCTATAGTTAGGCGTTTTGGGCCGGGAACAGGAGCCGGCGTATACGGTGGCACTTGTGTGACTGGGCCAGTCGAGGTGTATATTTGCATCGGTCAGCAAAGTGTATATTTAATAATGTATGTTTATAAATTATATAGGACTAGCTGTTGCCCGCGGTTTCACCCGCGTGGAATTCGGTTATCTCGCGGGATGAAAGAAGAGCAAGAATATATAAAGTTTGTGTTGTCTTCGACGCTTCCTTCCGAATGTTGCAAGCGGGAATTCCATATAAATGTTGCTCCTCTCCAGAACCTGGTGGTGCATATGTTCTTCGAATTCCATATAAATGTTGCTTCTATTCCAAATTCATTAAAAAATGGTCCGAAAATCCAGTATTGGCCAAAAATCCTCTCCAGAACCTGGTGATGCATATGTTCTTCGAATTCCATATAAATGTTGCTTCTATTCCAAATTCATTAAAAAATGGTCCGCAAATCCAGTATTGGCCAAAAATCCTCTCCAGAACCTGGTGGTGCGTCTGGAATGGGAATCGTAACATATGCTCTTAGAATTCCATATAAATGCTTCTTTTATTCGAAATTCATTAAAAAAATGGTCCGAAAATCCAGTATTGGCCAAAAATCCTCTCCAGAACCTGGTGGTGCATATGTTCTTCGAATTCCATATAAATGTTGCTTCTATTCCAAATTCATTAAAAAATGGTCCGCAAATCCAGTATTGGCCAAAAATCCTCTCCAGAACCTGATGTTGCGTCTGGAATGGGAATCGTAACATACGCTCTTAGAATTCCATATAAATGCTTCTTTTATTCGAAATTCATTAAAAAAATGGTTCGAATAATCCAGTATTGGCCAAAAATCCTCTCCAGAATGTGGTGATGCATTTGGAGTGGGACCCATAACATATGTTTTCAGAGTTCCATATAAATGTTTCTTTTATTCCAAATTCATTAAAAAAATGATCCAATAATCCATTATTGGCCAAAAATCCTCTCCAAAACCTAGTGATGCATCAGGAGTGGTATTCACACATGCCGTTGTCAGATTTCCCTACTATTTAAATATTGTGAAATACTTATTGTGAATACTTAATTTCTTAATTGTCTGGGTACATGTGAATGCAATGTTTGTATGGCAATATTACTATCAATGGTGGGTACAAAAAGGGGTTATAGTGACATAACTACAATAGTTGGACATATGGTCTCGGAAAGTTTTTTGTAGATATTGATATGTTCTATAATATTGTAGAACATTTTTTTGTTTTAACATCAATACTTTCCGCAGCGTATTCGATGAAAGATATTTTATGACTAATTTTTTTACACCTTGGGTTAGTAATAGTAGGAATGTCTAGGGATCCCCAAAATTTTTTGGCAATAAATATAGCCTATGTTACTCAGTGATAATGTAGCTTTCTAATAGCGAAAATATTTTTGAAATCGGTTCAGTAGTTTTTGAGTTTACTCGTTACATACAAAAATACAAATATACAAAAATACAAATCTTTCCTCTTTATAATATTAGTATAGATTAATATTATTTAATTATTATAAAGTTATAAAATTATCAATGATAATAAACAACTTAAGAACCCCGCGATTATTCGCTGGGTATTTTACAATTAAAGATTTGTAAACTTTAGAATGAGATATTAAAAAACGAAGTTAAGTTTTAAGTCTGATTTTATTTTTCAAATTTCATTACTTATATAGTAATTTACAATGCTACCTTACACTAACAAATAATAATAAAATTGTATTGCTTACCTAGCTTAATTTTAATTTGGGTTATTAAACTAGATCGTATTGAAAAAGGAGAAGAAAGTTATTGGCATAGTAATGTTTTTTGATTTATTAAGAGTGAGTGTGTTTGTGTGTCAGGTGTGTTACAATTATTAAAGCTTAAACTGTAAGTTTGTGTTGTGAAGTGTGTTACAATTTTTATTAAAGTTAAGGTCAGTAATAAATAAATGAAGAATGAGAATAAAGAATAATTGTATAAAATAATAAATATGAAATTAAATCATACCTAAGAATTTGTGTCAATTAAATTGGCACAGGTGTGCATTATTTTATATGCACACTACAATAGACTAAGCCATAGATAATATTTATTGCACCTAACATTGTACACAGGCATAAGCAAAGGTCGAAACTCTTTGTTATGTACAAATACTTAAAAGAAACATTGGTAAAATAAAATTATTATCTTTATTTAATAAAAAACTCTTTGAATTGAAATCTGGCTGGCCCTGGGTCTACCCCAGCACCCTTCAGATTCTTTACAACTTAGCTACTGGTATTTATAAGTAATTTCGGTAAAGGTTAAATACACATGTTGCTAAGTGAATAATAACAAAGCAAATTTTCATAACGGTAAAATAAACTTGTTTAATCTTATGTAATAAAATATTATTAATATTTATTATTAATAAATATATTCGTTATTAATGTAACCAAGCCATGGATTTTGCATCCTTACACTGGTCACCATAGTATCAAGAGTCTTTCAAAAACTCAAAAAAGAAATAGTCAAAACAAGTAAGAAAACTAAATTTGGCTTAGGTCAAATCTTAAATACCCTTCACCTCCACAACGATGGGTATGGCAAATATACATATATTACGCCCTCTAATAGTGTATCGGCATGCAAGTCTACTTTTACGTTGAATATGGTTTTTTGTAAATTGTGGGAGTGTATGTTATCCGACCATGCCCATTTTTGGTACATCGATAGATGGGCTAACCTTTAATAAGTGCACTAAATTTTAAGTTCACTGGTCAACCTTTGTGGGAGTTATATAGATTTTAGTCGATTGTGGGCGTGTCTATTATGTGACCACACCCATTTTTAGCACATCAGTGGATGGGACAACTATGTATATGCGTTCTAAATTTCAAATTTATAGGTCAACTTTTGTGGCAGATATATAGATTTTTGTTGATTGTGTGTGTGTGTGTTATGCGACCATGCCCATTTTTGTATATTGATGAAGCTAATATTTGTAAATGTACATAGTAAAATTTAAGTTTACAGCTCAATTCTTGTAGCAGATAAATAGATTTTTGTCGACTGTGGGCGTGGCTCTTGACCGATTTTGCCCATTTTATATAAAACATAACGATATGGGTGCAAAAAGTAAAAGTGCCTGCACAAAATTTTAGCTTAATATCTCAAAATTTATGCCCGTGAGAATGCCAACAACGGATAGACACACGTATATACATAGTAAACCGACTCAGTTTTTGACGCTGATCAAAAATATATATTCTTTATAGGGTCTCTGACGTCTCCTTCTAGGTGTTGCAAACTGAGAGTTTACACTGATAATAGATAATCTCCCATTGTCAAGAATCAAAAGGCTAAGACACCAGCTATGACATCGAGAAGATTACTGCGATATGCATCTTTTCTACAAGGTTTTAAGTATCAAATCCAACATCGTTCATCGCAACAAAACATATATGTCGATTGCTTGTCGAGAGCACCACTTCAAGATGCATCAAATACATTTACTCATTTTAATGACAAGGAAATAACATTAATTGAAGAAATAACAGTAAACGAAATATAGACCTTGTCCATTACACCTATGTCAATTGCGGCACATACTCAAAAAGATCAAGGATTATGAAAATTAAGAGCAGACCCCATCAGTGGTAAAGTAGAAAATCCGGAATATTTAATTCAATATAAAATTATTTTTAAATGAGAGCGCGTCGTGATACCGAACAGGCTTCGTGCTGAAATTCTGAAGGAACTGCACCATACTCCTATGTATTGTGAAAATGAAACAACTAGCAAGAATATATTGTTACTGGAAAGATATAGACAAACATATCGAACGTTTGGTAAAATCTTGTGAAGAATGGGCCTTCATTAAGAAAAATCCTTCGAAGGTAATTACACACCACTGGGAAGAGCCTGTAGAAAACTTTTATCGAGTTCTTATTGATTATGAAGGGCCAAAAATTCATTGCTCCAGGACATTCAGTAACTAATGGTTTAGCTGAAAGATATGCTGAAACCTTAAAAGCTAAACTCAAAGCGATGGAAAAAGATTCACGATCGATTCAAGTAAAAGTTCAAGATATTCTGCTCAGATATAGAGTTACATTAGCATATAATAAAACTCCAACTATGCAAAACCTTGATAGAGAGCAACATAGCAAGTTAGATGCAATGCATCCAATCAAAGTTTTAAGTGCAAATGAGAAAACGAGGCCACCAGTTTGTCATATTAAAGAGGGAGAAAGGGTCCAAGTGCGATGGTATGAGCGAAATAAGCACACATGGAAATTCGGTCCCGTCGAGAAAGTAATTGAATGTTTACATTATCTTTTTATTATACCCTCCACCTCAGTGATGAGTGTATACTAAGTTTGTTCTTCTATTTGCAACACCCAGAAGGAGACGTCAGAGACCATGCAAAGAATATGTATTCTTGATCAGCGTCAAAAACTGAGTCGATTTACCATGTACGAGTATATCCGTGTGTTTATCTGTTGTTGGCATTCTCACGGGCGTAAATTTTGAGATACTAAGCTAAAATTTTTACAGGTACTTTTAGTTTTTGCACGCATATCGTTACTTAAAATGGGCAAAATCGGTCAAGAGCCACGCCCACAGTCGACAAAAATCTATTTATCTGCTACAAGAATTGAGCTGTAAACTTAAATTTTACTATGTACATTTACAAATATTAGCTTCATCAATATACAAAAATGGGCATGGTCGCATAACACACACACACACAATCAACAAAAATCTATATATCTGCCACAAAAGTTGACCTATAAATTTGAAATTTAGAACGCATGTACATAGTTGTCCCATCCACTGATGTGCTAAAAATGGGCGTGGTCACATAACAGACACGCCCACAATCGACTAAAATCTATATATCTGCCACAAAGGTTGACCTGTGAACTTGAAATTTAGTGCACTTAGTAAAAGTTAGCCCATCCATCGATGTACCAAAAATGGGCATGGTCGGATAGCATACACGCCCACAATTTACAAAAAACCATATTCAACGTAAAAGTAGACTTGCATGCCGATACGTAATACGTACACTATTAGAAGGCGTAATATATATATACATTTGCCACACCCACCGTTGTGGCGGTGGAGGTTATTTAAGATTTGGCTTAAGCCAATTTTAGTTTTCTCACTTGTTTTAAATTGGATTCGGGATACAATATCAAACGACACATCTAACACATGTAACGACAATATAACAAAAACGAACGATATTTTATTTTTATACGCTGCACCACTTGTGGCAAAGGGTACATTAAATTTGTGCTTATGTTTGTAACTCCTAAACGACAAATGCCACACCCACCTTCAGTTATACCGATCGATTCAGAATCGAAAATTTTCAGAATCGAAATCTGAATCGATTTAACCATGTCCGTCTGTTTAGAACCTTTCCCCATATAAGATACTGTTATAATGGAGGTCTTTATATGGCAAAAAGTCACAATTCTTAGTATTTTTTCACAATATGTGTTGAAGAATTGTTAATTAGCTTAATAATTGGCTGTGTTCAATTTGGACCATCGGACCATTTTTAGAAGCCCTCCTCTTATAACAAAATTTGATAAAAAATTGTTAAAAGTATAAAAAAAAAATTATTTATTTTTTTTTTTAATTCCTACGTTTGAACTGCAGTTGGCCTGAGATTAGTCATATGGCCAGACCTCAAGAAGAGGTGATAATTACACCATTTTAAGGTTAAATTGAGAACTTCCAAATTATAATTGAGAACTTGCAAGTTGAAATTGGGAAACTGAAGTTTTAAATTGAGAAAACCAAACTCAAATTGAGAAAACTAAATTGAAATTGAGAAAACCAAGTTCAAATTGAGAAAAGCAAGTTCAAATTGATAAAACCAAATTCAAATTGAGAAAACAAAATTCAAATTGAGAAAACAAAATTCAAATTGAGAACTTCCAAATTCAAATTGAGAAAACCAAATTGAAATTGAGAAAACCAAGTTCAAATTGAGAAAACCAAATTGAAATTGAGAAAACAAAATTCAAACTGAGAACTTCCAAATTCAAATTGAGAAAACCAAATTGAAATTAAGAAAACCAAGTTCAAATTGGGAACTTCCAAGTTCAAATTGAGAAAACCAAATTGAAATTGAGAACTACCAAATTGAAATTGAAAAAAAGAAATTCAAATTGAGAAAACAAAATTGAAATTGGGAACTTCCAAATTGAAATTAGGAACTTCCAAGTTCAAATCGAGAAAACCAAATTGAAATTGGGAACTCCCAAATTCAAATTGAGAAAAACAAATTGAAATTGAGAAAACAAAATTGAAATTGAGAAAACCAATTTGAAATTGAGAAAACCAAGTTCAAATTGAGAAAACCAAGTTCAAATTGGGAACTTCCAAGTTCAAATTGAGAAAACCAAATTGAAATTGAGAAATTTAAGTTTTACCCAAATTGAAATTGGGAAAGTGAAGTTTGAAATTGAGAAAACCAAATTGAAATTGAGAAAATCAAAATTGAAATTGAGAAAACGAAACCAAATTGTAATTGAAAAAAATAAAATTGAAATTGGGAATTCAAAAATTAAAATTTTAAAATTTATCTCAATTGAAATTGGGAAAATCAAAATTGTAATTGAGACAAAAAAATTTGAAATTAGTAAAATCCAAATTGAAATTGGGAAAATAAAAATTGATATTGAGAAAATCAAAATTGAAATTGGGAACTTCCAAATTGAAATTGGTAATTTAACATTCGAAATTGGAAAAATACAAATTGAAATTGAGAGAATGCACTTTAAAATTTAAATTGTAAGTTAAGAAAATTAATATTGAAAATTGGGTTTATTTAAGTTTGAAGCATAAAAATTGGTTTATCTTATTTACTAAGTAATTTGGAAGTTCCCAATTTCAATTTTGATTTTCTCAAAATCAATTTTGATTTTCTCAATTTCAATTTGGTTTTCTCAATTTCAAACTTCACTTTCCCAATTTCAATTTGGGTAAAACTTAAATTTCTCAATTTCAATTTGGTTTTCTCAATTTGAACTTGGAAGTTCCCAATTTGAACTTGGTTTTCTCAATTTGAACTTGGTTTTCTCAATTTCAATTTAGTTTTCTCAATTTGAGTTTGGTTTTCTCAATTTAAAACTTCAGTTTCCCAATTTCAACTTGCAAGTTCTCAATTATAATTTGGAAGTTCTCAATTTAACCTTAAAATGGTGTAGTTGAAAATCATGTGAGTGATGACAAGAACATTCCATTTAAAGATGAATTTGGTTAACATTTATGAAGTCTACCAGCTGATGAAAGGCTTTGAAATTCCATGATTTTGTTGAAGTGTAGTAGAAGAGGAAAATTATTTCTGGACAAATCATACTTGGCACAGTTAAAACTAGGTGATTGTTGTCTTCCTTTACTTGGCAGGTGTTGCAGAGATTCAAGGCCGATCATGTGGAAATAGCACTTGTTATATGTATGATCAGACATTAGTCTGTTAATAAGTTTAATATCATTAGGGCGAAATTTCTGATTTTTGGACCAGTGATGAGATGGAGGAGCATCAAAAATTTTGAAGAAGGAGTTTCCTTTGTAGACCGATTCATTTTTGTAAGTGTTACTCCATTGATTTTTAAGATTGTGAAGGGTCATGGTGGTAGCTTCTTTTATAGATAGTTTAGGATGAATGATACAGCCACATTGACTTGCATGTTTAGAAAAGTAGTCAGCTCTTTCATTAATTTCTATGCCTATGTGCGCTGGTGTCCATACGAAGACAATTTGAACTATTTTGGACATTTTGATTTTTTGAATGATGTTCGCTATATGACAATTGTCAGTGCTTTGGGCTGCTAACAGTAAACAAGCATTTTTACTGTCAGTAAATATAGCGGCTTTTGGGATTTCATCCTCAATGATAATATCAATAGCTTTTTCAAGAGCAACTAATTCACCCGAGAGGGAAGATAAAGATTCCTCGATTTTAAACAGAAAATTGCTATTATTCGAAATATTGCAGATCGCAAGACCTGTGGAATGATGGTTAATTGAGGCATCAGTGGATATTATTGAGAATCCAGAGTTGATGAGATTTGAAATTTTTTGTGCATAAAGTGATTTGAAAATCGCAGGGGAAACATTTTTATTATCAGCCAGACTGTGTATGTTCAGGATTACCGTTAGTTTTAGACGGATCCAAGTTGATAAAATTTGTGAAAAGTAAGGGGTGATGAAGTTTGATTTTGAGAAGTTCTTTGGCTGTTAGATGTAGACCTCTTTCTTTGGGCGCCAATAATAGGCTTAAAGCATAAATGATGTGAACTGGTGTAGATGGACATAATCCAAGGCATCTACGCAGAACGTTGCTTTGGAATGACTTTATTTTTTGGTTTATATACTTGGGAGAGTGTGCAGAAGTGGTTCTGGCATACTCAATTTTTCCAAATACGACGGATTTTGAGACATTTAAAGCAACATTAGGAGGAAGACCATTTTTGGACGAAGTAATCATTTTTATTGAATTTATGGCGGTACTCGCATTGTCAAAGACGGAAGCATAATGCTCATGATCTGCAAGGCTGTTTTTGATGTTTCTACCAAGAAATTTAATGTTTTTTACAGATTTAATTGGGGTTGACTTGACGTAAATAAGAGCCTGTTTCCGACCACCTTTTGCTACATACATTGCTTGAGACTTTTCAAGATTAATGCTGAAGTTTAAAGAGGAACAGATGTTAGCAAATCTGTTCGCTTTAGATTGCAGATTCAAAACTGAGTCATCAAAGGTGAAGTCAGATGATAGAATGACAAAGTCATCGGCAAATTGAAAAATAGCTGTGTTGTTGTCGTTTAGAGTATGCAATTCCATGGTATATATATTGAAAAGCATTGGACTTAAGCAGCTACCTTGAGGAAGTCCGCCGTCAACGTCAACTTTTTCATTACCAAGCATGAGAGTGCGCTTGGAAAGAAAGTTATAAATCCACTTAGTGATGTGTGTGGGACAATTTATATGTACAAGTATATCATTTAACTTGGATAGAGAAACACAGTCATAAGCATTAGAAATATCGAAAGTGGTCATTAAGACTTTCCGACCTTGATTTTTCCAATTGACTATGTGCTGAAGAATATCATTGATGCATATCGTTGCTGAATAGTTTTTCCTGTAAGCATATGACTTGTCAGGCAAGATTTTGTGTTCATCCAAGTAACCAACAAGGCGGAATTTGATCATCATGTTGAGTATTTTGAGAAAAACAGACAGTAAAGATATAGGTCTAAAGTTTTCAAAATGGTCAAGATTTTTATTTTTTTTTTTTGGTATTGGAACAATTTTAATAATTCGCCAAGCATCTGGAATTACACCAGTTGACCATTGGAGGTTGAATGCTATTAACAGTTTAGCAAGTGCTGCTTGTGACAGGGACTGCAGATGCTTATAAGTGACTTTGTCATGTCCACCAGCAGAGTTTTTTTTCTTGGAAGCAAGAGCAAGCTCAAGATCAGTAATTCGAAAAGGTTCTGGGGGATTGGTTGTTGAAGAAGAACATACTGGGAGGTATGAAGAGTGAATCTTGCTTTTAAGGTACATTAGAAAGCGACCATTATTGTCTTCATTCCAATGCGAGGAGAAGTTTGATTGAACTGAGGGATTTGAAGCACGAATGAAATTGAAGTGAGGTTTGCCACCATTGGCAAGATCTTCAATTGTTTCAGCATAGCATTTGCTTTTGGCTTCTTTAATTGCGCATTTCCATTTCTGATCAGCATCGCGAAAGATCTGAAATGCAAGTAAGGTTTTAGAGCGGTTGAATTTCTTGAGGGCAGCTGTTTTTAATCTGAACAGTTTGTTAAGATCATTATTCCACCATTTCTTTGGTTGCCACAAAGAGTGGGTGCGAAAGGTGGCTTTGTTAAAAATATCATTAAACTGAGAGAGTATATCCGTAAAGTTATCCTTAAGTTCAACAGTTGATAATTGTTTAGATAACATTTTGTTGGAGACCAATATTTTGGGTTTAGCGTTTGAAGAAGAGATATTGATGATAGCCGGAAAGTGATGGCTACCACCAATCGTCATTCCATGAACATGCCAAGTACAGGGAAGAGAGGTATTTGTAAAACACAGGTCAAGCACTGACCCCGAATCATAGAGAAGTGATTTTTGGAAGGTTGGATGTCCATCATTTAAGGAGCGAAATTGTGAGTTGATAATTAATGATAATAGTGTGTTACCACGTACGCTGTCAAATTTATCACCAAATGTGAAGCTACGTGCATTGAAATCACCACAGATAAAAACATTGTTAAAATAATCCGTGAAATCAATCAATTTTTGCATTTCTCTTTGAAAATCTGAAGATTTCACCCAATATGGAAAATAAACAGAAGCAATCGTTATATTTGGAGACAAGTTAGTAGTGGTTGCAACAAGAATATCAAAATTAGTGCGAAAGGCATGTTTCTTAATTTTAATGTGGTTTCGTACCAGGATGGCCACACCACCATAGTTGTTAGATCTAGTTTTGGAGATTGAATTAAAATTGGATAGCTTACAAGAAGCATGCTCTTCATCAAATCTAAAAATCTCGGATAGAGCACATATGTCTATTTTGTGATGGTTGAGGAAAAAATCGAGAGTGCCCTTATTGTACTTGAAGCTTTGAACATTATAGTGACAGATCAAAACCATTGTTTAATGTTGTGTTTGAGATGAAACTGACATTGAGGCTATGTCATTTTGATCTAGATTATTATTAAGATTATCAATGTTGTCTTTTATAGATTGCACACAGCACCTGAAAGATGGGTCAGCAAAAAGATATTCTTTGCCGGTTAAAAACTCTGGGACAGATTTATTGATGGCTGAAATAGTTTTTTCGTATTCGTTCACACGATGGTTATTGAGAAGAATTCTTGAAAACGATAAGTCTGTTGGTTGGATATTTTTTTCCAAGAGTTCATTGTGTTTTCATCATTAGCAGCTTCTCTTGCACGGTTTCGTTTGTATGCCATGTTGGGTGCCTTTTTGGCAATAGAGGCATAAGGGAAGATATTGTGAATAGCACGTGCTGATTCCTTGTTGTTATTGAGAGGCAAAGGAGAATCATGACTCGACCGGGGAAGCGCAGGGAAGTTATTATCATCTAGTTCAGATAGTGCATTAAACTTATTAGAAAAAATGTGCGGATATCTACCGCTCGCTTCACTTTAAGAAAGATTTTCTAATGTCATCATCTTTTTGATGAGGAATGCCTTTTCCCTGGCAGGACATGACTTATCCCAAGGGTTGTGTTCTTTTTTGCAATTGGAACATAGTGGTTTTATGCAATTAGCTGAGGGAGGATGTTTCGAAAAGCAAATGCGACAATTTGAGATTTGTTGTTTACATGATTTAGTTGTATGGTTATATCTGAAGCATTTAGCGCATTGAACAAAGTTAATGTGATGCTTAACGTTGACTTTTGTATGGAGAATGTTGAGAGAAGCAGGAAGTTCGCAACCCTTAACAAGAATTTTGACTCGCTCAGTGGGTATGATATTGCCATCCACACGGCGAGTGACACGATAAAGTTTTAAAATTGGAGTTGTTGCATCAATGAGCGAAAATAATTCCTCCATACTTATATCGGTGGGAATATTAAAAATAATGCCCATTTTAGCGATAAAGTGTTCAAATATTTGAGGTTTAAAATTTAAAGGAGCAAGATTAGGATTATGACAAAAATCATCGGCTGCCTTTGGCGTTTTTAAGACAATTTTACATCTGCCAAAACTGATTTTGGAGACGGCTACTACATCAGATACGTTAAGGTTTGTAAGATGTTTGGCAACAGAAATAGCATTGATCGGCTTTCTGGAACCGTCTAGATTGATGGCATCGAGATATACCATGTAAGGACCTGGATGCAAATTGTCATATTTGATCTTGAAATTTGTTACGAAGGAATGTTGATCATTGTGCAAAATATTAGAAGCAATGTTGGAAGCACTCAAAGATTCATTGACTGAAGCTGTGTGAGCTGGTGATAGAGAAACATCTGCTACATCTATTGTAGAATAATTGTTTTTTAGAAATTTTTTGGCTGCTTGGAGGTTCACTTTTAGAGAAGGAACAGTTTTAACATTTTCTTTTTTTTTAAATTTTCGACCCCTGAAGTTAGAGGTCGAAGGCTTGTTAGGCCGTTGGTTGGTCATGCACAAGAAACCAGAGATAGATATCAATAGTGTTTAGTTATAAAATGAAAAACAAAAACAAGTTTAAGCAAAAAAAGTTTATAGTTTATGATAGTTTAAAAGGATAATTAAAACAGTTATTTTTCTTAGATTTGAAAAAAAATTTCAAATTCAATTCATTAATTTTTATTTTTTAAATTCTTTCCGAAAAACACAACCGAATATGACGTTATATTTGAAACGACTGAATTTTATTTTACAAAAATAAAAAAAATTTTAGTGACATTTTAATAATTTTTAAATTGTTCATAAGTAGTATGTTATTGTAACGTTATTAATGGTCACAGCCAGAGATGTCATTTGGCTACCCCCTTCCTAACTAGCTCTATAACCTCAGGGGTGAGGATCTCAACCCGTTCATGACCACGTACTATAACAAATAACACTCCTACCATGTCCGAGCAACCTGGGAAACCTATGTCCCCCCACCTTTAATCGATAACCACGAGCGCACCACACACACCCGCGCGAACCCCAAGATAACCAGCCACCCCCCATCAAACACTCTTTATTCACTCATTTTTACACATTTTATTATAATATTGGGTGATTAACATTATATTATTATTATTCTCTTTTGGTTTTCATAGGGGCCCCCCCAAATAAAATTTTATACATTCAGAAATTGTAAAGGATACTAACATGCACAAAAATTTAATATATATGTATTATGTTAAGATGTAATAACAAAAAAAATTCATGAATACAACATATAACTTATCTGCCGATCCAATTACACCCGTCTGAGCGTGTATCACGATTTTCCGTCTGGATAACGTTGGCCGTATTTTACGCAGATTTTGTATTCTATCAGTGTTCACGTTTATATCTCTCTATTGCCCTTGGCAAAAATCACTTGCACATAGATCTATATGTGTGTTATTTCTTTCTTTCATATAAAAAAAAACTTTTCACATTTAACAATTACTTTTGTCTGACTTTTCTATCCAAGATCTCAACGTTAACTCCTCGACCTCTCACTCAATTGCTTCTTTTTCAGCTACCTCATATTTTTCTTCTAATGGTATCCTTCCACAGCTCAGACCGTTGCAACTGGATTTATTTTTATTTATTTAAGAATACACTAATAAGATTAAAATCTCGTACAGTGCATAGGAAAAAATTAAAGGGAAAAAAAGAAGAATATAAAGATAAATAACTTAATTACATTAATCAATTAAAATCATCTTCACATTACATTAATATTATCACACATTATATGTCACAATACAGTATCATTATCACAAATTAATATATAACGAAAAAATCTCATTCTTAAACTTATTAAAATTTATTATGGACTTGATGTTTCTAGGTAAAGCATTCTATAATTTTATAGCATTGATGAAAAACATTCTAGAGTTTCAAGTTTCTAATATCAAAAAATTAGAATTTAAGCTTAATCCAAGAATCTTAATAGTATACACCGATATTCTGTCATATTTCCTCTTATTATATATATATCTTGCACATTTATTAAGGGCAGTCTGAAGTTTCTTATTAGAAACATAATCCAAATTGCCATATACATTAGCACCATAAGATAATAAAGGTACAACTAGTGTTCTAATTAATTTTAGTTTAGTGTCTATAGGCACAAATGACGATGAAACTCATAATCTTCTCAATATACCATGAATACGCATTACAGTCTGATTAACATGATCTTTGGCATCCAATCTGTTATTAATCTTAAAACCAAGATTCAACGTCACATTAACATATTCTATAACATTATTGGCCATCAAAATGGTTGGTTGTGTATCAAAATCAAAAGGTGCAATAGTTATAGCTTTAGTCTTAACAGAATTTAATTTCAAATAGTTACCATTAGCCCATACAGAAATACTATCTAGATCTTCATTTATTCGTTCAACTAAATCTTCAACTAAACCAATCGGTCTAGAAACATATATCTGTGCATCATCGGCATACAAATGAATGTTACAACTACTACAGCATTTAACAATATCATTAATAAAAATACTAAAAAGAGCAGGACCAAGTATGGAGCCCTGAGGAACTCCAGAACCTATTTTTCCCATACCAGAAAGCGAATCACCTACCTTAACACGTTGATATCTGTTAGAAAGATAAGATTTCATAAGCCTAATAGCATTGCTATCAAATCCAAAATAATGTTTGAGTTTGTCAAGCAACAGATTATGACAAACTGTATCAAATGCCTTAGAAAAGTCAATCATAACTAAAATCGTCAAGTCACCATTATCATAAGCTGGACGAATGTCCTCCATAACTTTAAGCATAGCAGTGTTACAACTATGGCCTGACTTATAACCTGATTGATTGCTGAACAATAAATTTTTAGATAATAAATGTTTCATAATGTGATTAGTCATTAGACGCTCCAAAATTTTAGATAAAGCTGGAAGTATACTTATCGGTCGGAAGTCTTCACAAAGAGTAGGCATATTTCTTTTCCCCACCGGAACAATTAATGCTAATTTCCACCCATCTGGAAAAGTAGAAGTCGTCAGAATGTGGTTCAAGACATGTGTCAATGAAGATATCATGTAAGGAGGTATTAATTTTATAAACTTAATACCAATATCATCATGACCATCAGCATTAGACTTAATAGAATATACAGCATTATGAACATCTAATGTTGTAAAAGCAACAAATTGAAATGTGTCACTATACTTATACATTAGGTCATTAGCTACATGAAAAGAACAATGTGTTTCAATATTACTATTAGATCTAAGAAAATAGTCATTTAATTCATCAGGATTAAGCTCACACACTTGGTAATACCAATCTCCCTAAGATTCTTCCACAGGTCTTTGGTTTTGAGACCACAGTTCAATTTCTTACTAAAGTAAGCTTTCTTCATACTATGAACAATCACATGTACTTTGTTCCTACATTTACGAAAAATCTCCCAATTAGCATCATTAGGAAAATTTTTCCAATTTTTATACGCCCGGTCTCGGATCCGTATTGCACTTTTGACTACATTATTAAACCAGGGTGCTTTCCTTGATCTAGTAACGAAAGTTCGAACAGGAACATAATCGTTATATATTTTCAGCATCATATTAGATAAATACTCTACTTTATCATTAACATTAGCAAAATAATAAACATTACTCCACGAGGCTAAAGACGAAGCAATAGAAAGTTGTTGTAGGTCAGTTGAGTTAATATCTCTATAGCTAAACGTGAGCGACGTAGTACAATTTAATTGTATATCAAATACCACAAATTGCAACTCATGATCAGAGAGACCTCCCACAGAAAATTGATCATAATGCAGAACAAGTGATTTGTCAGAGACACAAACTAAATCCAAAATAGCTGGATTATAATTATGACCATAACGGGTGGGCCAAATATTAATCAGACTAAGCCCAGAGGTTGATATCAAATCACACATTCGATTAGCAACTGTGTCATTCAATAGCAAATCTACGTTGAAATCGCCACATAAGATAATATTTTCATAATTGATAATAAACTCATCGAGAGCATTAAAAACTTCATCAACACAATTGTTTCTGTTAGGATTATATACGCATACTACCAAGCATTTTGATTTTTGGCCACAAATTTCTATTCCTAAATATTCAACCACACTATTACAATCAGACTTTAGTACCGTCCTAAACTTAATACCAAACTTAACATAAAATGCAATACCACCGCCTCTCATGCCAGAACTCCTATCATGACGAATAAGATTGTAATTATTAATGCCATAAAACTCATTAACAATATCAGATTTAAACCATGTCTCAGTTATACACATAACATCCACATCCGTAGATGACAATAGAAAACCTAAATGATCTATTTTGATACTGTTAAAACTTCGTGCATTCCAATGGCATAATTGAAAACCTTTATGGGTTTCACTGACAATTTTCATAACTGTTTCAAAACAAATATTATTATTGCTATTATGTGCAGATAATTCTGTAGACGCCATAATCTAATATCTAATTTTTTTCTTATATAGATTTAACTTATTAATGTAGGGTGGACAAGACTTGCTCAATGTGAAATGATTAACATCAAGACCTAACCTTAATTTCTCATTAGTTTTTATACAATTTATACATTTTTCAATTGGCAACAAATTACAACCTTTCGATTTATGATTTCCATGACATTTTACGCAAATATCATTATTTTTACAATTTTTAGCAATATGATTAAAACCCCTACATTTATAGCACAATATTACTTCAGCTCCATCATAAACTCTACATTTTTCCCAACCAATACATAAGTTTCCCTCAGCAATAACCTTAGGAAAAGATAGTATATCTATTTCAATTATTGAACTATAATAAACCCTGCCACCTTTGTTTACATTATAAGTTCTTAATATCTTTAAAGTACTTTCTTTCAAACTAGGATTTTGATTACGTAATTTATCAATTAATTCTTCATCTGTATAATTAAAGCTCATATTAGTAATTTTTATTCTGGGGCAAGGTCTATTAGGTACAATTATATCGTATATTGAATAATATATCAAGTGGTATAGGGTATTTGATGGTCGGGCTTGACCGACTATAATATTTTGACTTGTTTATTAATCATAATGGGTTCCAAAAAACTGAAGACTAACTTACAATTGCTAAATTAATTATTATTTATAACATATCTATGTGTATTAAAATACAAATACCTATAAACGCATTTCTCACGGAGTAAGCATTTTGTATTCATATGCGTGTTTGTGTGTATGTTTTGTGTTTTACGTAAAAATGAAATGTTCATTCATATACATGTTTTTATATATATGTCATATGCTATTCCATTTAATTATATAAATCAAGACCATGGGAGCATTGCTATTGGCTGTTATGTAAGTGTCAATAATCGTCTAGTAAATTCGGCTTACACATCAAAAATATAAAATAATGATTGTGGCATAGCGTAGATAGTTAAGTTATGTTAAGTATATTAATGAATTGTCATCTCTAAATACGATTGTCTTGTTAAGAAATATCGAGAATAAATAAACGCGTGCATTAGATTATGAGCACTCTTGAAGTACATTACATATTTTAATGGCGACGAAAAAAAAAAAAAAAGGAAATTTATGTAAAATAGAAGTTAAAATTATAATAAGTCTTTTTTATTATCGCGTTTATAAAATCGTTTGCAATTAAATTCAATGAATAAATTTTGTATATAAAGTAAACATTTTTTTATATATGTATAAAGTATGACATCAACAAGCAATGAAGTTTCAATTTTGGGTACCACCTCAATTGCTTCCACGATGAAGGAGTACAGACCTGGTGTGGATAAATGGCAAAATTGGAGAGAGGTATTGGATTCGCATTTTGTGGAAACGGCGGTAGAAGACGATAAAGTTAAAACGTCAATTTTGTTGAAAACGATTGGGTTAGATGCTTATGGTTTGTTACGTGAGTTATGCTATCCTTTGTTGCCTGCTACAAAAAAATATGATGAGTTGTGTGTCATGCTGGAACAACATTTTTCTCCACCAGTAATCATGTATAGAGAAAGAAAGCAATTTTTCGAGGCTAAGAAGTTTGAAAGCGAAACAGTGTCTTCGTGGTATGCTAGAGTTAAAAAACTAGCTATGAATTGTAAATTTGGACCACAATTAAATAGTTTTTTGATAAACAAATTTATTACTGGTTGTGAGGGTAAATTATTTGAGCGTCTTTGTGAAGAAGATGAAGACATTACGTTGGAAATGGCGTTTAAAAAAGCGCTTACTTTTGAAGCTAAATGGGTGGCAAGTAAAAGTGAGGTTAGTTACGTGCATAAGAAATCACGTTTTGTAACAAAAAATAAAAGTAACAACGAAGATAAGTGCAAGCGAAATGGCGATAAAAAAAAGTGTAGTCATTGTGGTTGGAGCAATCATACGAGTGAGAAATGTCGTTATAAGAAGAGTGTGTGCCATTAGTGCAAAAAGATCGGTCATATAGCTAAAGTATGCAGCACAGTCAACATAATAGAAGAACAGGATAGTATCATAAGTTATTGTAATGAAACTGATGATATTAGTAATAATTTTAATTATTCTATTTTTAGTGTACAGAGGTCTCATCCAATCGCTCCTTATACCGTTGTGGTGGAAGTAAATGAAATTAAAATTAAATTTATTTTGGATTCGGGGGCTGCGTGTTCTTTAATGTCCGAAAATGTGTTTGTTAAATTTTTCGATAAGAAATTGTTGAAACCGTGTGTCGAAAAATTGTTTACGTTTAACGGCCATACCATTGGAATTGTGGGTGAGTTCTTTCCAACGATACGATTTGATGATCATGTACAAAAAAAATTACGTATTATAATAACTAAAAGTAGTCATTTAAATAGTCCTATTCTGGGTCGCGATTTTATGTCTCTGTTTGAATTCAAGATTTCTAAAGTTTTAGCCTTACGTAATATAAATGAAGTTATATGACAAGTTAAGAGAGAGTTTAGTGATTTGTTTAGTGGTGAATTGGGTAAATATAATAGAGCTACTGTGAAATTAAGTTTGCAAACAAATGTTAAGCCGGTATTTTGTAAACCTAGGTCTTTGCCTTGGGCTTGGAAACCTTTAGTTGAACAACAATTAAACGATTTAGTAAATAAAGGTGTGTTAGTTCAGGTTGATAGCACAGAGTGGGGCACTCCTTTGGTACCTATACTTAAGCCTAACGGACAATTGCGAATTTGTGCTGATTATAAAAGTACTATTAATAAATATTTAGAAGATGTTCAATACCCTTTACCACGTATTGAAGAATTGTTTGCAACATTAAGAGGAGAGTATTTTTCAAAATTAGATCTTTCCGATGCTTATAATCAATTAGTGTTAGATGAAAAATCACAGATGTTATGTGCGTGGAGTACACACGTAGGTACTTTTAAAGTGACGCGTCTGCCTTTTGGTGTTAAGCCAGCAGCTGCTATATTTCAAAAGACTATTGAAAGCGTAATTCGCGGAATTCCTAACGTTATTAATTACCTGGACGATATTATAATCACGGGTCCTGATTTTAATGATCATTTTACAACATTGAAATCAGTACTTAGTAAGTTACGTTCGGTGGGTCTTAGTCTGAGTGACAATAAGTGTGAATTTTTCAAAGATAAAATATCTTATTTGGGTTTTAATATAAGTCGTGAAGGATTGAGTAAAAATATGGATAGAGTAGCTTCAGTTTTAAATGCACCTAGACCTCAAAATGTATCAGAATTAAAAGCATTAGTAGGTATGGTAAATTATAATTCCAAATTTATTCACAATTTTGCTCATAAAATGGTTCCTTTATATAGGTTGCTTAGAAAAGGTGTTAAATTTGAGTGGTCAAAAGAATGTGAGAATGCTTATGAGTTAATGAAAAATGAAATAAAGTCTGATCAAGTATTAGCGCACTTTGATGCAAAACAAAAAATAGTATTAGAAACAGATGCTTCAAATGTTGCTATCGCGGGCGTTTTATCACATACATATCAAGACGGTTCTCGTAAACCTATAGCTTTTGTATCACGAGCTTTAAAACAGTCAGAATTAAATTATAGTACAATTCAAAAGGAAGCATTAGCGATAATTTTTAGTGTTACAAAGCTCAGACATTATTTGTTAGGAAACAAATTTGTTTTAGAAACAGACCACAAACCATTATTAGCCATATTTGGTGAAAATAAAGGGTTGCCAGCTTTAGCTGCTGCACGTATGCAAAGATGGGCTTTTATATTATCAGGTTTTAATTATGAAATGCGTTATATAAAAGGTAAAGAAAATTCAGCAGATTATCTTTCAAGAATGCCTCAGTGTAGTATAAAAGAAATAGATGATAATGAACATAATTATATTAACTTTATAGAAGCAAACAATAACTTAAATTTAAATTTTCATGTAATAGCTAAAGAGACTGCTCATGATACGGAGTTAGCTAAACTGAGAGAATCTGTGCAAACGTGTAGTATGGAGGCGCTAGAAAAAAAAGAATTTGTTGCTTTTCTTAATAAGAAGAATGAATTATCGGTAGAATATGGTTGTATTTTATGGGGTTATAGAGTAATAATACCTACTAAATTACGGAAAGCAGTTTTACAAGAATTACATAAATCACATTTAGGAATTGTAAAAACAAAAGGGTTAGCCAGATCGTATGTGTGGTGGCCTAATATAGATAAGGATATTGAAGATATGATAAATAATTGTTGGTCATGTAGAACTAGCCAACCTAGTCCAGAAAAATGTTCATTAATTCCATGGAATCCAACTTGTAAATCTTGGTCTAGAATTCATGTAGATTTTTTAGGTCCAATTAAGAATTTTTACTTCTTTCTTATAATTGATTCATATTCAAAATGGGTTGAAATGTTTAAAACTAAGGATATTACAAGTAATTTTACAATATCAAAGTTACGTGAAACGTTTTGTAGATATGGTTTAGTCGATACTTTAGTGAGTGACAACGGGCGTCAGTTTACGTGTGAAGATTTTCAAATTTTTGTAAAACAAAACAACATTAAACATATTTTAACGCCACCTGGTCATCCAGCGTCTAATGGACAAGCCGAAAATTTTGTAAAAACTTTTAAAAAATCAATTCACGCTTCATTAAAAGATAGTGATGAAAATAACTTTGATATTATAATAAATAGATTTTTGTTTGATTATAGATGTAGTAAACATTGTACAACAAATGAGTCTCCGGCTAAATTGTTTTTAGGTAAAGAACTTAAAAATCGTTTTAGTATTCTGAGACCTCCTTTAGTAAAAGAACAAATACAGAATAGTTAACTTGCAAATATTAAAAATTATAGGGGTTCTAGAAAAATTGAATTCAAAGAAGGAGACAACGTTTTCATACGCGATTATTCTGATCCTAATAAGAAAAATTGGCAAGAAGCCATTGTTAAAAAACGTATTGGTCAGCAATCATATCGTTGTATAATAACTCACAATAATAAAATTATTAGAAGACATACGAATCAAATGATTCGTGGAATTGCTTCTCCAAGTGTAGGTAAAAATACACCAAGTACTTCTGACGTACAAAAAAATCAAAATAATACTAGTAATGAGACACCAAAGGGAAGCGAGGAGCGGAAGGAAGACTTGCCTTTATCTGTCAAAAAACGTAAATTACGAAATCTAGAACGTATTAATTATAAAGTATAAAATGAATTCCTTTACTTTTGTTAGTACTTTAAAATTTGTATTATATGCATAAAGTTAAACATATTAATTGTAAAATGTGCAGTGTACATGAATATTAATAATGAATTGTTAATTAACTTTTAAGGAAGCAATTCTCAACTTATGGTGGGAGTTGTGGCATAGCGTAGATAGTTAAGTTATGTTAAGTATATTAATGAATTGTCATCTCTAAATACGATTGTCTTGTTAAGAAATATCGAGAATAAATAAACGCGTGCATTAGATTATGAGCACTCTTGAAGTACATTACAATGATCATTTGGCCTGGTATATAAATTTAAAAGAAATTTTTCAAATATTTACAAATTTATATAAGGTGGATTTAAAAAAAAAATCCGTTGGATAAAAATCACTTTGTTCATCACACACATTATGTTAGATATACAACTATTTATCTATATCTAATACTGCTACTTGGTGAAAATTATTACATAATAACAAATATTTAGAATTAGATTTTCTATTAATTTTTAATGTTATTTTTTATAACATATTTTGTTTATAACGTAGTATAAGTAGTCTCCACCAACCAAAAAAACATCCTTATAAAGGAATTTAAAAAACTAACGATCCTCAACATTTTTATTAAGTAAGCTATACAGCAAAAAAGTAGACTTTATAAGAAAAGATATCTATACAAAATTTTATTTTTACCTCAAAGCTAAATAAATCTCTTTTGAGTAAAATCTTTAACAATTTAATGTTAAAATGTTTTCAAGATTATCGCTTTATAATTATGAATCTTTTTTAGCATCTTTCTTATTATCCTTGACTTGATTTAATTTTTCTTTCAACAACAACGATTCAATGCCCACCTTTTTTAATTCTTCAATTAAATCTCCACTTTGATGCATTTGTAAAAGTATGTCACACCCACCGATAAATACACCGTTTATGAAGATTTGCGGTATTGTAGGCCAATCGGTAAATTCTTTTATGCCTGAAAAATAAGGAAATCTTCAATATTAATCTTTTCTTTTCTATAAAACGAAAGTACCCTGTCTCAATTCTTCACTTTTCAGAACATCATGAGCATCGTATTGTACGCCATGCATACGTAAAATTTGTACAACAGCATTACTAAAACCACAACGTGGTGATTCCGGATTACCTTTCATAAATATTACGACTTTATTGGTGCTAATCAATTTCTTTAATGTATCTTTGTTAAGGATTTTGGAAGCTTCTGCCGTATTCGTTGTATTGCTGGAGTCCAAGAAGAGAGTGCTTTTAATATGCAAATTAGAGCGATTTGTTAGACTTTGTTTTAAAATTTGTTTAAATATTGTAGCCATTATTGATTTTTTTTGGGGAGGTTTTTTATAATTAAAATTTTTTTTATACTTCACGACCAAAAATTTATTATTAAATAATTTCCCTTACACTTTTTTTTACTAAAATAGGAGATGTTATTAAGTTTCTGTATGTACTAAAAATTAATTTTCAGAAAAGATATTTTTTATTCATATATAAGAAATATTAAATATGTATTTATATTATTTAAGTATAGAGAATAAAAAAAAAAGGATTTTTCGCACGCTTTCCTTTACTTAGAACAGATACATTATGATTTTTTAGGTTCATGTTGTATAACGTAGTATTTCGTAAAAAAATATTGAAAAAACAATCCTGTACAATAAATATTAAAAATAATATTTATTACCAAAAGAAAAATAAATATTATTACTTATTATAAAATAAAATAAAATAAGATTAAAATTTTATTATATGGTGCTGTATTGTTTAGTATCGTTTCCTACTTTTTTAAGATGATTATGGTACTTTTAACAACTCTGAATCTTTTAATGCCTTGTGAAATGTCAGAAGAAAGATAGAAGAAGCAGAACATTAATATCGAAAGCAGTAAATTTAATCAGACATTTTAGCAACAGAAAAATCACATATTTTGCAATAATTTAATAAATGTAATAAAACTTTTAACAGTATTTATTGTATAAATGTATAAAGCGTTGTGTGTGTGAAGGGGTGTAATAATACTTCTATGAATCAGTATAATAAACAACAACAAATATTTACTTTTTAAGAAAAAAAAAAAAAAAAAAAAAACAACACGTAATAAAAATAATTGTATTGTGCAAAAAAAAAGACAAACTAGCCATACCACGAAGCCATTAATTTAGGTTATTAAGATTATTTCTAAAAGTATTTATTGTTTACGAATATTGCAAAACAATCCTCTCCCTCTTTATAAATATATAAAGACGCATTGAATAACAATAATAATAGCCATGAATCGTACTGATGGTTTAATAAGACGTGCTGTTCGTAATCGTGAAAATGGTACCGAAGGTGGCGGAGGCGGTGGTGGTGCTTTTGGTGGCAGTGGCCTTAACGCAAACACACTGGATGATCAACGTGATGTGAATGAGAATAGAGATGATGAGGATAATATAGATGATGGTGATTCCAAAGAGACACGTTTAACATTAATGGAAGAAGTTTTACTGTTGGGCCTCAAAGACAAAGAGGTAGGAGATACGTTTTTTTTAAAGAGGTCTCGTGTTATTATTCTCCATTTCCTTCCATTGTGGGTATGTTCTTTTATTGAATTGGCATTTTATGATCATGTTTCCATATCTTACATAAAGTTGCACTCAATGAAGACGTTATAAGTGATCTTTTATGAAGTTGTATTGTTGTAGATCGCTTTGACATCATAACGATCTTCGGCTAATTTCATTATCATCCTTTTATAAAAAGTTGTTTTAAAAAACTATAATATAAGATAAGAGAGTGTTGGTGTGTAGTGTTAAAATGCATAAATTGTAGATCGGTTTAATGTCATTTACAGGAAGAATATAAAAAAATTAAATTTCTATAAGAATCGTTTATACATAAATTAAAGAGAATGTCAAGTACTCTATTTTGTGTAAAGTAATTTGATTAGATTTGATTCGGTTTTCTATAAGTAATTATGAAAATAATCTGTCAACTTTTAAAAATATTTAATTTTTTAAGATTTAAACTACTAAAATAACTAAAACGATGGGTTCATAAATTGACTTAGGTCACTTTCGTAATTAATCATCTCAATCATATTTGTTAGAAGTATATAATGCATGACATTTTTCATTGTATCTACACTTCATTTACCTGATAAGGAAAGTGTTCCATAAACAACAATAAATACCCAGTCTTTCTGATAACATTAGCTTAACAAATGTTAATTATTAGTAATGGGTGAATATCGGCAACAACTGAAGCCCAATAGCGTGAAAAGAAAATATAAAAAAAAATGATTTACAACGAATCTTATTATACCTTAAATATACAATATGACAATTTTATATGTTCGAATTCCAATAATATTTTCTTCCACTTCTTTAGGGCTATACGTCGTTTTGGAATGATTGCATATCAAGTGGTTTGCGTGGCTGTATTCTCATCGAATTGGGTATTAGAGGTCGCATTATGATGGAAAGGTCGGGTATGCGACGACGTGGCTTGTGTTCAAGGTAGTGTCAATAAAAGTACAAAATTTTTCTTTGTAATTTTTATACCCTTACATAAGATGGGGGTTATAATAATTTTTTTTCATTCCGTTTGCAACACCCAGAAGGAGGCGTCAGAGATTTTACTAAGTATATACATATATTCTTGATCAGCATAAAAAACTGGATTGATCTAGACATGTATGTCCATGTGTCTGTCTGATTTCACGGGCGTTAATTTTGAGATATTGAAATTTTGTACGGACACTTTTAATCTTTGCACGCATATCGCTACTTAAAATGGGCAAAATCGATTAAGATCCGTGTCCAAAATCGACAAAAATATATATTTATCCACCACAAAAATTGGGCTAATTAGTTGAAATTTGGCATTTATATCTATAGTTACATACATACATACATCGATGTGCCAAAAATGAGCGTGATCGTATAACAGACACAAACACAATTTACAAACTCGACTTGTAAGCTGATACGTAATATATACACTATTGTAGGGCGTAATCATATACCCGCCACGCCTACCATTGTAGATGTGGAAGGTATTTAAGATTTGGCCTAAGCCCAATTTAGTTTGCTTGTTTTCATATCTATTTATAGAAAAGTTATTTTAAAATCGGATCAACCAACTGGTGATGTTTTATTGGATGAAGCTTTAAAGCATATAAAAGAAACAGCTCCACCCGAAACAGTACAAAGTTGGATTGAATACTTAAGTGGTAAATAGTGTCATAATCTATACATCATACGTTTTTTTCCGTATTTTCTAATTGCATATTTGTATATAAAAAAAAGGAGAAACTTGGAATCCACTGAAACTACGGTATCAATTAAAAAATGTACGTGAACGTTTAGCCAAGAATTTGGTGGAGAAGGGTGTGTTAACGACAGAAAAACAAAATTTTCTACTTTTTGATATGACAACGCATCCCTTAAGTGATAATTTGGTTAAATGCCGTTTAGTACGAAAGGTAAGTAAAGAGAAAATTACAAGTAAAAATATAGGGACTTCCAATAAACATCACTAACAAGAGAATATGTTCAACACTTTAATTAATTTATTAACTCAGAGTCCTGGCACATAAAAGTTGCTTGGTAAAATATCATTATATGGAAAAGCGTTCTATCCCATCGGGTTCAAATTTGTTACAGTTTATTATTAAGTTAATTAACTATTTTTCACCAAGGTGTCAAAAAATATTAAGAATTATGAATTTTGGTCATATAAAGACTTATGTTAGACCTAAATTAGGGGCGTTATATGGAAAGGGGTGCTAAAAATGTCCAATTCCAGCTATTTTCAATAGTTCAAATCTTCAGATCAAGACACACCCTTGTACAAAATTTGTTCTAAATATCTTACAAATTGTGAGCAACAAATTGCAAACAAATTTACACAGACACCCAGAGGGACGGAAGTACATGCTTAAATAGATTCAAATTTTGAATGAATAGGTATAATTAAACATGCCCTTTGACACAAGTGGTGCTGGATATAAAAAAGGGCGTTATATGGGAAGGGATCTTACAAATGGATCGAATAGGTCCGTAGGCAGGCAAAACAAATTCGATTAAACTCAAACTCAGTTTATTGAAAAAAATTAATTAACAAAATCGTAAGCTTTTTTTTAATTTCTCTTCAGATCCAAGATGCTGTTCTTTCCAAATGGATTAACGATGCCCAACGTATGGATAAACGTATGTTGGCATTGATTTTTTTGGCACATGCCAGCGATGTGATCGAGAATGCATTTGCACCGCTAAACGATGACGATTACGAGGTGGCCATGAAACGTGTACGAGAATTGTTAGATTTAGATTTTGAGGCAGAAGCGGCCAAACCGAATTCAAATGAAATACTTTGGGCGGTTTTTATGGCTTTTACTAAATAAAATCTAATTTTCTTCTATTGATAATAATAGTTATTGTCTCTTTATACCCTCCACTTTAGGGAAGAGGTTATTTTCATTTTGATCATCCGTTTGCAACACATCGAAGGAAGCCCCGGAAACCCCACAAGCCATATATATTCTTAATCAGCATGAAAAATAAATCGTTTGAGACATGTCCGTCTGTTGTTAGCACTCTCTCGCAATTTTTGAGATATCAAATTGAAACTGCATACGTATTCTTAGTTCAATTACGCTGTTTCCTATTGAAATTGGGCAAAATCGATCAAGAGACACGCCCACAATAAATGAAAATCTCAACATACCTCGAAAAAATTGTATCTTTAAAAAATTATATATCGCACAATACTATGCCTATCAAGTTGAAATTTAGTATATATATATAAATGGTACCGTTATCCAACGCTATGCCAAAAATGGGCGTGCTTAAATAACGCAAACGCCTATAATTCAAAAAAAAAAACACTGCGTAAGTACATGAAATAGTCAAATACATAAATATGGCAATAGGAACTTATTTTTTATAGGGTTATAAAAGGTGGAGGGTATTTAAGCTTCGGTCTTAACCGAACTATTCTATTTTGTTTTTATTCAGGCTAAAAGAAGACACATAGAAACTATTATAATTTTTTTGTGTTTCATTTAGTATTTTAATAAATACTTTTTATTGATAATTAAAGTCGGTCAAGCCCGACCATCAAATACCCTAAACCACTTGATGTATTTATTACTCAATTTAATTTTTTTCTTTGAAAAATGAAAAATATTGTATATGTTGAATTTTATGATCCATCATTCTAATAGTTGTTTTTAGTGTATTATACTGGTAACAGTGCGATGGGCACGAGATCCCGAGTTCGATGCGAACAACGAAAAATTAATTTTTATACTTAAAAAGTGAAAAATTTTGTTTTTTTTCTTTCTTGTATTTTCAAAAATTTCAAAATGATACAACAAAATTTTTTTTTTATTTTTTGTTTGTTTATGAAATAAAAAAAAAATTATATGGGGAGATCCTCTCCATTTTCAAAAGGGTTTCTTTTTGGGCCAATACATATCCTTGTACCAAATTTAGTCGAAATATCTCAATTAAAGCGACCTTTAGCTTGCGCACAAATTTATGTGGACAGACAGGAGGACAGACGGACATGGTTAAATTGATTCAGATTTTAATTCTGAATTGATCGGTGTAACTGTAGATGAGTGTGGCATTTGCCGTTTAGGAGTTACAAACATCCGCACAAACTTAATATACCCTTTTCCACAGGGTGGTGCAGGGTATAAAAAAGTAATATTAAGAAAAATTGCAATAAAAAAAAAATTATTTCAGAAATATATAATAATTTAAAAATAAAAAAAAATATATAAGGAAATTTTAAAATATATGTTCTAGGAGTAAATATATATTGTATTAAAACAGAACAAAATTATATTTTATAAAATTCGATTTTGAAAAACAAAATTTGTTAAGGAAAAAAATTTTGTGCAGTACATTTACAATTCCAAAATCTTTTCTTATGGAAAGAAATCTTCAATCCCTTCAATTTTTTTAAATTTCTCCTCTTTCCATATGCATAACTGGAGAGGCTTAGGGGGAGAATGCCTTTTAACACTTGTCTTACTTTCTTTTTCATATTCATTTATTTTCTATTTATTTATAATATTCTCTTTATCTTTAACTTCATCTGTCTACTTCTCAGGCAATGCACACTCATTGTTTTGTTTCGTGAAATATATAAAAAATCAATTTTTATCATTAATAAACTAACTCAAATATAAACATAAAATACATACATATATATAAATATATATAAAATAGTAACTGTAATTGTATTAGTGTTTATATAAATAAAAAAATTACATTCATGACACGAGTAAGATGAAATTTAAATTTTTTAAAAAAGACAAATGAATATTAAATAGCCTACTTATAGGCGTGGCAGGACCTAATTATATGTTATGTTGAAAGCATTTAGTTGATAATTCCAGTTTTAATTAATACAATCATTTACATTATACTAAAAACTATCGTATAAATTAATTATCTTATCTATAAAGATTTATTTACAGTTAATTTTGGCATTTCAGTTCAACTGCACTTTAAGTACATTGAAAATTTGTTCCCAGTTCTAAGGAATTGACGTCGCCACATAAGAGCTAAAGTTTTTGTAAATATTAATAGACATATGGTTCTACAACAGCTAATGATATTAATAAAACCATATGTTTACGAAGAGCTCGCGACGAAGCTGAGGAACCTAAATTACCTTTAGTTAATTGATCTTGGCATCGGCCCATCATTTCAATGTCTAATTCAATCATTGATCGGCCATTCACCTCTAACGGTGAAATGCAATAGTTTTTCTGCAAAAATTTACTTAAGTTGTGAGCCCCCTCTATAAGAGGACCATCCAACAAGGTGTATATATTGCAACCGCAAGGAAAATGATTACCGATTAATTGAAAATGTTCGACACCGTCAATAATGATAGCTGCGGGCTTGGGTGTCTCCAAAATATGATTGCCCAACAATTTTAAATGTTTTATATTCGCAGAATAGGTGAAATTTAATTCTTCTATGGCACCAATTTTATTATTAAGTATTTGCAACGTTTCCACTTGTGTCAAGCCAGTGAAAGCGTCCACACATATTACACCCAAATCGGATTCTTGTAAAGTCAATAACAAAACATTGGATAAGCCGCGGAATGTGAACGGTTGCAACTGCTGCAAATCCATATAAGCTAATTTTAATAAGTCCACCGAGCCCATACTAAAAAATGCATCCGCTTCGATACTGCGTATACGAATATTAAATGACCTACGTTGGTTAAGCTGGAAAACGCGGAACTGTGAATTTTCACCAAAGGATTACTTGATAACAATATCAACTTGATGTTGGAGGTGCCAGCGAAAGCATTCGCCTCAATGCGGGTAATTTGATTATGGCTCAGTAATATGGTGGAGAGATTTTGCAGGCCGGCAAATGAGAACACCGTTACACTATGCAAGGGGGTGTACTGTATGGAGAGTTCTCGTAAGCGTGGCAAGCCACGAAAGGCGAATTGTTTAATTTTCGTAATATTGTTGCCGTCCAATGATAGTTTCTGGAGCGCTCGCAAACCGGAAAACGAGTCCGGTTCGATTATTGGAAAGTTATTTTTAGTTAACACTAGATTTTCTACCGTTGGTGGCAGTTGATGTAAAGGTATTTGCACAAGATCTCCAGTATTACACAAGACTTCAGTTTGTGATAAACAAATGCATTCAGATGCACACGATCTGGAGGTTTCGTTTAATTGCGTATTCAATAGGCAGCAAACAGTAGTAATTGCTATGATTAGAAGCCAAGTATTGTACATTTCACAGTGTCCTCTCTGGTGTGTGGTAAAATTTTCAATAATTTCCGAGATGCTTCCAAACACGAAATATTAACTGTTATTTATGGTGAAATTAGGAAGGGGTGAAGTCGGCTGCTTTGTCTTCGATTAGATTAGAATACATCACTTTCATAGTACTTAATGGATTTTCTAGACATTCTGATAAAACTGCCACATTGTTGCACCAATTATGAATTATTTCACCCGTCCCGTAACCTTTAATTGATGTTCCAAATACGTGGGAGTCTTGTTGGAGCGAATTCATTGCGGGACTGGCAAGTCCACTTACGGTTACAATTGTCCTACCAACTCTGATGATCATTTTATCTCTTGGAGTCAGTTTATAAGGCAAACGATGTTTTTTGTAAATAGTGTGCGCATATCTCTTATCCGACCATGCCCATTTTTGATACATCTATGGATGGGGTAATTATATATATAAAATATGTAAATCAAATTTCAATGTTATAGGTTAACTTTTGTGGCAGATATATAGATTTTTGTTGATTGTGGGCGTGACTCTTGACCCATTTTGTCCTATTTTGCAAGTTCACTAAGGTGAAGGGTATTAATTTTTTTATTTTTTTAGATTACTTGATGTATTACAAGGCATAGAAAAGAGTTTCTCTTAAAAGAAACTATCAAATAATTGGACAGCATGAGCAAGAGGAAACATTATCTTCATATAAAACATAACTATCCATGAGATACAGTTTTATAAACTTTTCATTTCCAAATAATAATCCGTTATCCTTTTGCTGTATACATGTTTATATTTTCAATATTCTTTTTTTTTTTTTTACAAACATATTCCTAAAAAACAACATAAAAATTTTGTATATATATATATATATATATATATATATAGAAATATTATAATAATAAAAAAATTATTACATCGAACCAGAGAAGGATCTACAATTTTTAACCTTATTCAGTTCACCATATTTATATATTAATAAAAACAAGCAGCAACAGCAAACTCGATAAAAAAAAAACATAATTAAGGAACCACATGTATACACTCACACGCCCATTATCAATTAAAAATTCTTTTAATTGATTTTTTTAAATACATTTTTTTATATAGATTTATAATTTTCATATTACTGGTTTTCTAATATTAACACAATATTAAAAACACAACAATAAACAAAACACTTCAAGAACGGCTGTTAAAACCGAACACATACACAAAACGGGGAAATTACATTTCAATGAGCAAAAAAAAAACAACTACATGGATGAGTTAACTGTAGAAGTACACAAAAAGACGAAGAGGATTATTTAAAATTGATTTCTTTACTAAATCTTATTCTTTTTTTGTTCCTTTAATTATTTCATAGATTTTATTAAGAATGAATGAAAGTTTTTGTTTAATTTTTATTTTAGTTATATATTGTTGTTTTCTATAATTCCGTATAAGTTTTCTTTACGTGTGTTATTTTAACGATGCATGCGTGCCATGCGCGACAAACGTGTTCGATTTTGTGAATAACTGCAACAAGTTGTTGGTGTTGTTTTTGTAGTTGTTATTGGATATTTTTGATAAGTATATGATAGCTAACTTAACAAATCTTTAATCTCTTTATGCATATGACACAAAAAGTCTACATAACTAGCTGAACCATCTGTACCACGATCCTCAACCAGAAAATGACGAAAAACGCTTTCCATTTTATCATTTTGCCGCACGCAAGTTATCTATGAAGGAGAAAGGAAAAATAAATAATAATTTTAGATAATAGCATTATTATATGTCACCTTTTTGTAGTTGTTTTTTTTTATCAGACGATAACTTATATGTCCACTTTTTATACCCTTTACATAAGATGGAGGGTATACTATGTTTTTCATTGAGAAGGAGAACTTAACGACTTTACAAAGTATACATTCTTGTAAATCATCAAAAATTGAGTCGATCTAGACGTATTATTGGTACTCTTACTCAAAATTTTTGAGATATTGAACTGAAGTTTCGTACGTACAACAAAATCGGTCAAAAGGCACGTCCACAATCGACAAAAATCTATTTATCTGACACAAAAATTGAGCTATGAAGATGAAATTTGGCATATTTATAGATATCCCATTCATCGATGTGACAAAAATGGGCATGATCGCATATTAGATACGCCCAATATTATAAAAAACCGTCCCGACTACGTAATACTATTAGAGGGCGTAATCATGTACCTGCCACACCAATCGCTTCTAATAGATGGGTATTTAAGATTTGACTTAGGCCAAATTTTATTTTTAACTTGTTTTTGCCTACTTTATAGGTAAAAACCTGAAGTAAAATGTGTTCACTTACCTTCATGTACCGAGTCTTTTCTATCATAATCTTGTTAATAATGTGGCGTAAACGATTAGCCAATGATGTATCTCCAGTTATGGCGAAACGTTCAGCATGCACCTGTGCTGTACATTGCACACCAAATAGTGGTTGTATAAAGCTGCTGGGCAATGACTGACCCAACCAAACAAAGAAATGTACACCATTTTCCAATATATAGGCGCCATCCTCCACCATTTTACTATGTGTACAACGTAACGGCATTGGCATATCATTCTCATCAGCATCCGCATCCAAGTTGTGTATGGGAAAGAAACGTGGATATAAATGATTGACTGATATATTCAAGTCCATTGCCAGAACAAAATGTATGACATAGGAGCGATCATCTAGGGTCATATCAGAACCACCCGAAATGGCATCATTCTTCAGGAGACACGACAAATATAATGGCAACAATTTCAAATTTTCGGGTAATATTAATTGACCAGCTGATGTGGGTGCGGTACAATGTTTACGATATGCTGCTAATATTTGTGCTGTACGATGTATCAAAGTGTCCTTAACTTCTTTAGGGGTCAAATCCATTAATTTGAAGCACGCCTGCTTAGCAAAGAATAACACCATAGCATCCAAGTCACAATGCTTGAAGACATCGGCAATGGTGGCAGTCACTTGTAAGGCTAAATTGAAGATACGCAAGCGACGTTGACCACTGCACGATGTGTATAGAAGAGCGATTTGTAGATAAGCATGCTCTTCGGGTGGCAACTTGTCATCGTATTTGATTTCAATGGCCAACGATTTATTGCAATCTGTAACAACAACAAAAATTATTTTTTATTTTTTTCAAATCTTTCTCTTCAATTTTTTTTATCTTTTTCAAATCTTTGCTACGCTCACTTACCAATACTAGCCAACTCAATATCTGTGGTATTGGACATGTAAAAATGTCCATAGAAATCAGTGGCTCTTATACCAGCTGAAGAACGTACTCGCATAACAGCATCAAAGGCTATGGGCCGCGATATATTTTTGATAATATCCTCAATTAAACGTTTGCCATCGACTTCAGCCTAAAAATTAAGAAAAAAATCATTAAAGAGGGTATACTAAGTTTTTCGTTCCCTATGCAACACCCAGAAGGAGGTGTCAGCAACCCCACAAAATAATATATATTCTTCAAACCCATAAAAAACTCGATCTAGACATATCCGCCCGTAAGTTCGTCTATTGTTGATACGCTCACCCTATTGTAAAATTTGAGATATTAAGCTGAATTTTCATGAAACGCACTACTAGTTTCTGCACGCAGATCACTATTGAAATTGATTAAAATCGGTCAAAAGCCACGCCCACAATTGACAAAAATCTATTCACCTACCACAAAAATTTATCTATGAAGTTGAAATTTGGTAAAGCAAATTTCCCCCTTAACCAATGTGCTAAATATTGGCGAGGTCGAATAAAAAAACACGCCTACAATAGCCAAAAACCTATATATCGCCATAAAAATAAAGCTATGAAGGTGAAAATTGGTTTATATATATATGATTAGTCGATGTTCTAAATATAGTCAGATAACAGATACAATTTGCAAAAAACCTTACTCAGCTTTGAAGTTGATATAAAATAAAAACACTATTAGTGGGCAACACCATTTGAAGGGTATTTAAGAGTTGTCCTGAATTAAAATCTAAATCGATTTAACCAAGTGCGTCTATCTGTTCTTGTAAATTTGTGCTTAAGCTATAGGTGGAATTTAAAAAAAAAAACATATTTTAATGAAATTTGAAAATACAAGGATATGTATTGGACCGAATCGGACCATTCCACTCAACTAACTGTAAGATATGTTTGGGTAATTAAGTGGTTTGGGGTATTTTCACTTATTTTACTTATACTTCATATTCACTTACTTGAAAATAAGTATATTTATAAATTTCACCGCCCGTCAAACGGGCTACCTGACCAATCGTGGCTATATCGATGTATGAGTTATTAAATATAAACAAATCCACTGAACAACCATTTTGAACACACTCCTGACCCAATTGGTTATAGCTTTGACATTGCGGTATCAAGACAGTTTTCTCCTTATCCGTGCCCAATAATTTACGATCATCACGATTTTTTAATTTGCCCGGAGCTTCAGCAATGGGTAAAGTGGAATTAAAAACTAATAATTTGCCAACAGCATTTGAAGCTTTTAAAGCTTCAAGACCTGCTTGTATGGCAGGATATAAAACACATTCCGTTTCCTTCGTTTCCAAAAACATTTTCGGGATTTGTTCCAGTAAAGCATCAATAACAGTTTCGGATTCTTCGGGGCATGCCAAAAAACCATCCAGTAAAGGCATAAACATGTCCTGTGAGATATATAAATATATATATATTATTTATATAAATTTAATGGGAATTATTATGAAATACAACCTGAACATCTCCGACCATCATCATTTGCGGTTGACCCAAATTACTTTTGATATTATAAAAATGTACTGTATTGTTGAATGTAATGAAGCCGACGCGAATTTTGGATTTCGTCTGGCCCTGATCCACCGGTAAATTTTTCAATATTCGCTTTATGTGAGAACACAACAAATGCACCAAGCCCGACTTCATGGTATTGTAAGAAACATCAATAACAAATATAAAAGCCGGTATCTCGGGTGTAACATTGTTCTGGAAGACGGGATATAAAAATTAATTGAAAATTTCAAAAAATAAAAAAAAGTAAGCTTACCCGACAATAATCTTTTGTCGCTAAAAATTCATAAGTACCCAAAACTAATTCGGGACGTTCATATTTATCTACACGTTGGCCAGTATGATCCAAATATTGAAAATATTCAGTAGGTACTAAAATAACGGAAAATAATTTTTTTATAAAGAAAAAAGATTATTTTCGTTATCGATCTTTTCTTATTACCTTCCGTGGCCACTTTACACATTAGACATTGAAAACGTCTGCCGGCATCCACGAATTGCATATTCGGTGACATGTACGCTTTACAACGATTACAACGTATTGGACCCAGTGGACCAAAATCAACGATTGGCGGAGCAAATTCCCCCTCCGCTAAACGAGCGTACGGCGATACAATCAAACAGAATGGTAACGAAGCTATTTTTAAAACATCTGTGTTAGAGGGAATGCAGTACAATGAGGACCTGTGTGGATATGAGCGACGGAAAAAAAATTACTTCATATTGAACTAATTTAAAAATTAGAATAGATCGAAATCTGAATCGATTAATCATGTCCATTTGTCCGTTCATGTATATTTAGTCATCCCCAGGGCTACTAAAAATGAACGTCATCGTTCCTTTCTTAAGACTTCTTTCCATATAAGGATCTATTTTAAAATTCCCATTTTTATATCCTGCACCACCCTGTGGAAAAGGGTATATTACGTTTGATACATTATTCAATTTAATTTTTTTCTTTGAAAAATGAAAAATTTAATTTTTCTATACCTACTTGTATTTTCAAAAAATTTCAATATGATAAAAATGTCCGAAAATTTTTTAAATTTTTCTTTGTTTATGAAATGAAAAAAAAAAATTATATGGGGAGGGGTTTTAAAAATGGTCCGATACCATCTATTTCCAAAAAGGTTTCTTATTCGGCCAATACCTATCCTTGTACCAAATTTCATCAAAATATCTCGAAAAACAAGATAGAGAAGTTCGGTTAAGACCCTCCACCTTTTATAACCCTCTAAAAAATAAGTTCCTATTTATGTATATGACTATTTCATAAATAGTGTTTTTTTTAAATTATAGGGGTTTGCTTTATTCAATCACGCCCATTTTTGGCACAGTGATGGATAACGGTACCACTTATATATATACCAAATTTCAACTTGATAGGCATAGTATTGTGCGATATATAATTTTTTAAAGATACAATTTCTTCGAGGTATGTTGAGATTTTCGTTTATTGTGGGCGGTGTCTCCTAACCGATTTTTCCCAATTTCAATACGGAACAGCGAAATTAAACTAAGAATAAGTATGCAAAGTTTCAATTTGATATCTCAAAAATTACGACCGTGAGAGTGCCAACAACAGACGGACACACGGACGGACATGTCTCAGACGATTTCTCTTTTCATGCTGATTAAGAATATATATATAGTTTTTGGGGTCTCCGAAGCTTCCTTCGATTGTTGTAAACAGATGATCAAAGTGAATATACCCTCTTCCCTAATAGGACCTTATATGGGATGGGGTTTTAAAAATGGTCCAATCCGATCCATTTTCAATAGGGTTCTCCTTTGGGCCAATACATGTACTTGTACCAAATTTTATCGAAATATCTCAAAAGAGAAAGGACCTCATATGGGATAGGTTTCAAAAAATAGTCCAATCCGGCCAATTTTCAATAGGGTTCTCCTTTGGGCCAATAAATGTACTTGTACCAAATTTCATCAAAATATCTCAAAAAATGCGACCTGTAGCTTGCGCACAAATTTACATGGACAGCCGGACATGGTTAAATGATTCAGATTTTTATTCTGAATCGAACGGTATAACTGAAGGTAGGTATGGCATTTGCCTTTTAGGAGTCCGCACAAACTTAATATGCCCTTTTCCACAGGGTGGTGGAGGGTATAAAAATTCGTTAAAGAATAGTAAAATAATTAATAAATAATCGCACCACTTTTAGAACCCCTTTCCCTATAACATTTAATAACTAAAAGACCCTCCACATGTGCTTAGAAACGGTTATGGGCGTAGCAGATACATGATTTCCCGCCCTCTAGTACAATAAATTTTGAAAACTTACCTAACAAATCTAGGTGATGAATTGCCTTGATCTTGTACCACGTACTTAGTGGTGACTAAGGGTGGCAACAATCCCGGTTGATTGGTAACAAATGGTCCGCCCGCATATGATTGATTTTCAATCATTACTTGTACGGGATTTGGCATCTGTTCAGGGTCTAAGCTTTTTTGTTTTTGTTGTGATGGATACTGTTCGGGTTGATAATTAAACATATGACCACCAGAAACGGGTTGTGGCTGAAAGTAGTTGTATTCTCATTTATATGTTTAATCCTGAGTTAAGATATTATTAATAATTACCATAAAATTTCCATTAGCTTGTCGTCCGGGCATTTGTTGTAGTTTGTTGTTGAGATGGCATCATTTGTGGTGGATAACCACTTGGCATTTGTGGTTGTGATGGGTAACCCATTTGCTGTGTAGCCTGGGAAGAATATGCTGACATTTGTCCCGGCATTGGTGGCATATTGGATGACATCATTGACCGTCCAGGCATTTGTTGTTGTTGCCGCTGCTGTTGTGCGGGTACTGGATATTGTGGCCCTGGTGGGCTCGGATATTGATTATTTGCATAACCACCTTGCATAGTTGATTGTTGCACCGACATAAGTGGTGGGGGTGGCATCGTAGAATTTAAAGATGGATGCTTAAGGAATACAAATAAAAAATTAAATTTGGAATTGACCAAATTGGGCGCGGCAGGTACATGATTACGCTCTCTAATAGTGATACATTACGTTGGATGGGTTAATTATAAATACTTATACCAAATTTCAACTTAGGTCAATTTTTGTGGTAGATAAATAGATTTTTATCAATTATGGGTGTGGTTCTTGCTCTATTTTTCTCAATTTAAAAAGCGATCGGAACTAAGGGATCCTGTACAAAAGTTCAGCTTAAGTTCTCAAAATTTACGATCATTAGAATGCCAAGAACGCGCAGACAGACGGACATGCATGTCTAGTTCGACACAGTTTTTGATGCTAATCAAGAATATATATACTTGTACAGTCTCTGATATCTTCTTCTGGGTGTTGCAAATGGAGTAACAAATTTTGTATAACCGCCCATCTTAAGCGTAGGGTATAAAAAGTATTTGGCTTAGATAGCCACCACTTTAGGGCATTTTCAATAAGTGGAAGTTTTATTCAAAAACTGCTTAAAAATCTTTAAAAAATTGACCTTTTTCAGTTTTTACTTAACTGTGGGCGTGTTTTTCGACCGATTTCACCCATTTTTAACATGAACCTTCGTGAAAATAGCAATATTTTTGCAAAATTTGAAGTCGATATCTGAATTTTTACCAACGAGAGAATGTTTATTACAGACAGAGATAATTAAATCTATTCACAAATTCATACTGATTAAAAATATGTACACTTTGTAGTCTCTGATACTTCTGTTTGAGTTTGTAAAAATTTCAAATTTTTTACCTGTACCTGTATTTGGGATTGTGGCTGTGGTGGCATATGAGGCAATCCTGGTAGATTGCCACTGTTAATAGTGATTTGTTGTCCACCTGCTTGACTTGATGAAAAGCTTTGCTCCGATATTTTTGATCCTAACACTTGTACTGGTACAGGTGTTATTCCTGGGCTACCCACCCCTACAGCTGGACCGTTTGTATAATTTCCACAATTGTTGTTATTCATTGGTTGTGTGGTAGTAGTGGAAAGTGGAGGAGGCGGAGCAGAAGGTCCGTTTATGTATGGAGTAGCACCAGCAACAGCAGATGTAGGCGACAGCATATGAGAGCCACTGCTACTAGACATTGGTGTCAGTATAACAGCATTGTTGGCATTATTAAATGTACTGTTTGTTAAAGTTGCTGTTGAAACTGGTGGTAGACCGGCTTGGTGTTGTTGTTGTTTCAGATGTGGATTTGTTGGCTGATTCATAGAATTCATTGTCATAGCGTTCATAGATTGAGTTAACTAAAAGAATTACACATTTTTATTAATGTTTAATTTTATATATATATATAAAAACGATTATAAATGTAAAAAGAAAAAAATATATAAAATTACTTGTTTTTTGTAATTTATTTATCTGCTAATTTTGTATAATAGAAATTATGTTTAATATATAAATTCTCTCTCTTTCTGTACAATATTACGTATGGTTTTTATAGACAATAATTACAAAAATTCTCAGGCCAACTGCAGTTCCAACGTAGGAATTAAAAAAAAAAAAATACAAAAATTTTATTATTATACATAATTATGACTTAATGGGGTTTTTTATTTGTTTTTTGTTGTTGCAACAACAATAATATATGTTACTTTTTTTAGGTGCACTTTTTTTCTTTCAATCAAAGCATTACGATCTTGAGAATTTCATTTTATATGGTTTTTTCTCTTTCTCTAATTTGGTATTAATAAAGGCTTGTTATATATGTGATGATAATATAAGCAATTGCAAATAAAGAAAAAAAATCATTTTAACTGAAAGAGAACGTTCATTGTATTCTTATAACACTAACCTGCTGTTGATAATTTCCATTTACAACATTAGTTAGTGCGTTAATTGTATCCTGGACTTGTGTTGAATTTATTTGCAGTGATGACGAAGATGGTGCTGTTGTTGCTGATGGTGGCATATTGTTTGCTGCAGACATTAAATTTCCTACTATTTGTGATGATGGTGGCGGTGGTGCCTGATTAGACCGTCCAGCTTGTGATAGCTGTTCTTTTTGGTGCTGTGCCAACGTCGTTTGCATTGGATTAGAAGCAACCTTCATTGTAGTTGCCTGGATATTAGGCAGTTGTGGCCCATAAGCATTGGGATTCATATTTTTTTCCTTTACTACCACTCGTTGCTTTTTAAATTATTCGTGTGAAAAATGTAGATAATCTGGTTTGGATAATTTATATGTTATAACAAAAACAGGAAAAATTCGCTCGAATTTATTGAAATAAAAAAAAAACACTCACACACTTAGGCACACAAACACCAATTGAATTTTATGAGACAATTAAAATATACAAGAGAAGACGATGTTTTTCTTTCTAGTGTCGTATGTTGTTTTTTGCAAATATTTTGATTATTCTCACTTTCTTTTTAATACCTCTTTAGCCTCAGCTCGAAAATATTATATATTTTCTAATAATTTTTGAAGAATTTCAATTTGAAATTGGAATTTTCTTACTTGTTATCCACGTCAGAGCAGCCTAGTTTTTTCGTAAATTTTCCTTCTCTATTCATACATTCTATTTTTTTTACAGCTCTGTTCATACCAATAGTTTGCCACGTCGTGGTAAAGCAGTGATGCCAGATAAAATAAATTCCTATATTTTTTAGTAAATGAGTTAGGCAACCCTAGTTTAGTGTTTCTTTTAATAATTCTTTATTTACTAATTATTTATAATTTTTATTATAAAGTAGAAAAATTATCACTAATGATGTCCATTTATTAGGTTATCAAGAAATAAATATTAAATATAACACTTAACTATTTAAATAACTAATAAACACAGACACAATCGTCCGTTTTAGAATATCTCTTCAACTCACTACATATAATTGTTCAGTTCACGTTGATCGTGAATTTTAAAAATTATTAAAAAATCGTGTGCTAATAAGAAAATTTTTAAAACGTAACATAAATTGAAATATATTAAAGTTAAATAATTCAGTGCGCTCTTGACTTCTGAACATGACGGACGTATGACTGGACTGCGCGCACTCGTTCTGTGAATGTAACGGGAAATAAATTTTATTAGATAACTGGACATATGAGCTACGTCTCAGTCCACGTCAATTTTACAGTCAAAAAAAAAAAAAAAAAAAAAAAAGTTAAATAATTTAAAATATTTAATAGATAATACTAAATATAAAACGTATTTATTATATTAATAATAAAATCTAAAGCTTACTAGAAAATATTAAAAAAAAAAGAAATCTAATTAAAAATTAGTTTAAATTTTACTTATATTAATATTTAATGAAAGTCATTAACATTTCGTTTATATATATAAAATATTAGAGTGTATTAACTTAAAAAAATTATCAAAATAGAGAATTTTGCAGAAGAATGATTTGCCGGAAAATAATTTCCTAAACGTGTTCTTTCGAAATCGTCATATTAAGCAAAAAAAAGTATAAGTAACATTTTTGTAATTGTTGTGAGAATGCTGAATAAAGTGAGAGTCTATTAAATAAACTATGTAGACGTGTCCGTTATATATTTTGGAGAATAATATAAATTTGTCATCTGATGATTTAGGTAATAAAGATATAGAGTTGTATTAATTATTGTTTGTATATGTTGTATTAAAAAGTATAAATTTTTTTTATTAATTTTGTATTTAAGTGACTGTTCAACCTGCTGGACATATGAGCTGCGTCTCCGTCCACGTCAACTCTACAGTAAAAAAAAAAATATGTGACTGTTCATTAACACTGAATATATTGTTTTTATACCCTACACCTCAGTGATGTTTGTGAGTTTGTTCTTCCGTTTTCAACACCCAGGAGGAGGCGTCAAGTTACCCTACAAAGAATATATGTTCTTGATCAGCGTCAAAAACTGAGTCGATTTACCATGTATATCCGTGTGTCTATCTGTTGTTGGCATTCTCACGGGCGTAAATTTTGAGATATCAAGCTAAAATTTTTACAGGCACTTTTAGTTTTTGCACGCATATCGTTACTTAAAATGGGCAAAATCGGTCAAAATCCATGCCCACAATCGACAAAAATCTATTTATCTGTCACAAAAATTGAGTTATGAATAATATAATAATCAATAAAAATCTTTATATCTGCCATAAAAAATGACCTAGGAACATGAATTTGGTACAAACTTGAAATTTGGTAGTTATCCCATTGACTGACGTGCCAAAAATGGGCATTGTCGGATAATAGTCACGCCCACAATTTACAAAAAACCATATTTAAGGTAAAAGTGGACTTGAATGCTGATACGTAACACATACACTACTAGAGGGCGCAATATATATATATTTGCCACGCCCACCGTTGTGTTCTTTGTTATAAGTATATAATTTTGTTAAAAATTATATATAATATTTTTTTCCCGCTATAGTTATATATAAGTATTTTTGATTGCGTCACTTCGAAGGTCAATTTAGTTAACGGACAATTATTTTTTTCCATTCGCTAAATTGCGTTTTAGGTTTCAACAATTCGACGGTCAACCTTTTCTGTGTTTTAAATATGTGTACAGAAATTTTTTCTGCACAATAAAACTACCACTGTGACTAACGCCACAATAGGTAAAATGAGAATTTAAAGGGATGGGTCACAAGTTGAAGAATTGGGGCGTTCACCTTCCCTTAGTAATGTAGATTAAAAATTTCAAGGTTAGTTTAAGTTCCCTGGGCCTTCCACCGTCCGTTTGAAACTCACTTATCTGTCTCTTGTGGGGCTTGCGCCGTCCTCTAAAAATGTAAATTTCTAAATGAGTTCTCTGGGGCTTCCGCCGCTTGCTTGTTCTCTAACAATGTATATTTTTAAATGAGCTCTCTAGGGCTATCGCCGTCCGTTGAAACTTAATTATCTGTCTTTTTTATGGGGCTAACGCCGTCCTCTAACAATGTTAATTACAAAACAGAAAAGGAACAACTTACTCAGAACTAGAAGACTTGCTCGGGCGCCAAAATGTGAAGGATTTTTACTGTCTTGACCGGGGTAATACCGACGGCACCAGCGTTCGTGAAAATTTTCTTTTCACTGTTTCCAAATCAGTACTTACAGCTGCAACAACAATTTCACCACTACTGTTCTATTGCTTTAACGCACCGCAACACTGCCTCACATTTATTGTGTAATAAAAGGCAAATTTGTAAAATTGTATTCAATGTATAAGGTATGAAACGGTTTAATTAGCGCTGGTTGTGAAATAGTTTAATCAGCGCTTAAGTAAAGTTTGATGACCGATATCGAATGTTCAAGTAAGGTTTAATGACCTATATCGAATGCTTGAGTAAAGCTTAATGACCGATGTCGAATTTCAGTGTAGACTGCTGTCTCATGTGTTTCCCACAAGTACTTGCGCGTGTCTGAAATGCAAGTTCGGCACTTTGACTGAGCTTTGTCCGCTGTTATAAATAATGCTAAAAGCATGATATGATCATTGTTTAGTATTAAGCCGTAGTAAATAGTTAGAATAAGAACAAAAAATAATTATAATAAATAAATATATATTTTTTTTTTTAAATAAAATAAAAGAAAAAATTTTAATTATCGCCCAACGTGGGGCGGCTGGCAATAATAACAATTTCTGAAATTAAAAATCAATATTTAAAAATATTAATTAAACAAAAAAACCTGAACAATTTAAATGATATTAAATTAAAAATCATTATTTAAAAAAAAAAAATTATGAAACAAAATTATATTAAATGAACAAAACAAAATTAAACTAAATTAAACAAACAATGTTGCTAATAATTGAAAGTAAAAAAAATTAAAATTAAATCAAAAGAAGGAAAATGTTACTTATAATTAAAAATAAAGAAAATAAAATGGAACGAAACAAAATTAAATTAACTTAAATTAAAGAAGGACAACATAAAGAAAATTAAAATTAAAACAAACTATATTAAAGTTAAAAAAAGGTAAAAAAAAGGAAAAAGGCAGCCTTTTCTTAAGTGAACTTGAAATTTGTCAACCGATATACGTAAGATAACGATATTTTCACCTAAACTGTTGTTGAATGCTGTGAAATGTGCACCAAAATAATTGAAATCTAAGGAAAATTAATATCCTGTAGGCCCATAATCGTTTGCGGTTCAGCAATCTTCCAAATCAATCCATACGTGCAGCGTTAACTGACAATAATTGGGAAATTACAACAACTGCTGTTGCTGCCGATTAAAGCTGTTTTTATAGGAAAGGTGCCACCATGTGAGTAGAAATAATCAAAAAATTAGGAAAATCTATTGAAAGAAGAAAATTACCTATTTAAATAAAAAATGTTATAAAGGATTTTATTTGAAAAAAAAGTATTTTTTTTTCATTTCATTCATTTATTTATTAATTATTAAAAGGTGTACATAAAGTAACCATGTGTGCCTCCCAGCTCTACAGCGCGGAGCTTATATGAGTTGGGAGTATGCACCGATTGATACATTAAGCAATCAATAACATGATTCATACTGACATGTTTAAAAAATAACTTAACAACTATTTACAACTAAATTATTAAATTAAAAACTTGACAATTATATACTAATGGTCACTCGCATAACTTAGTGCCAAGTGCAACATAATCTCTCTCTTAAAACGATTAGAATTCCGTGTAGTCTGTAAACGGACAGGGAGAGAATTCCACCAACGGATTGCGAAAATAAAAAAGTTACGTTCAGACATAAGGGAAATATGTCGGATGGGTTTAATATTGTGGTTACGGTTAGACATTGAGAATTCGAGTCTGTTAAACAGGTAACCAGGTTCCTGCTGGGTGACAATTTTATGCAATAAACAAAATGATCTGCATTTGAGCAGGTCCTCCAGGTTAACCGATAACAGAGATATCGTGTAACTCGAGACGTGGTCATACCTCCTCAACCCAAAAACATACCGTATAATGGAGTTCTTAGCCCTTTTTAGTTTCAGTTTAGAAATGGAATCACAATTGGCAAACAGCTCACATCCATGGAGGACTTTAGGATATAGATAAGCTTTAGCCAATAATTTTCTAATGTTTAAGGGTGTGAACCACTGTAAGTGCCAGAGTGATCTTAGCATTCCGTATACCTGTCCCACGTTTTTGTTAATGTGTTTCTCCCAGGTGAGCGTTTTACTAAATGTCACTCCGAGGTTTTTAGCAGTATCGACTATCCCAACGTCAGTCTCCAATAAGCGGATTCTAACGTTCCTCAGTTTGCAATATTAGTCAAAATATCATTGATTTTAGTGGCCGTATTGATAATGTGATCTGGGGGTCCACTGGTCCAGATCTGAACATCATCCGCGTACATATGTACTTGGCACCATCTGAGACAGTTAGGCAGGTCATTTACATACAATGAAAAGAGCAGTGGACCCAGAACGGACCCCTGAGGAACCCCTCGCCTAATCGGGAGTAGGTCGGAGAAAATGTTGTTAGCATATACACATTGATACCTGTTAGTGATATATGTTTCCACTAACTGAGCGGATGTGGAATCAAAATTAAACAACTTCCTTAGCTTAATGGTTAATAAGACATGGTCAACTGAATCAAAAGCTTTGGTATGGTCGAGTAACACAAGGAATGACATGTTGTTATTGTCCAATTTGCCCCTAATGCTTTCAGCCACATCAATTAAAGTGGTAGTGCACGATCTGTTTTTCCGAAAACCAGACTGAGAATCAACCATTAGTGAGTTGATACGGACAAAATCACATATTTGTTTTTTGATGATTTTTTCAAACACTTTAGAGAGGAACGGAAGGATTGCTATTGGTCTAAGATCCCCATTGCTTTTCGGGATAGGTATGACTTTTGCTAATTTCCAACAGTTCGGAAAGGTCGAACGCATAATTATATCATTAAAAATCGAAGTAATGCAACGTAACACTATTAGGAGAATCAATTCGATAAATCTAGGATCAACGTCATCCAGACCAATAGCATTCGACTTCGTGTCTAGTATGCACTCCAGCACTTCAGCATCACTCACGCTATTAAACTTAAGTGAGCTAAAACCATAGGCAGTTTCCATTCCTAAATACTGAGAGACATCGGGGGTACTCATTGGTATGCTTACAAATTTTTTATTTATTTCGTTAACGTCGAGGTTAACAGGAGTTGGGACAGTGTTCCTGTTGATACCGATCTCCCTAATCATGGACCATTTCCGCGCAGTGCTGGCAGCAGAGGCAAACCTTGATCCATAATTCGCTATTTTCGCACGCCTAATAGCATGGAAAAGCTTTCTGGGAAGGTGCTTAAAAAATTCATGGTGCTCGGGTGCACGCGTACGCTTCCATGCGCTATATGCCTCGTCCCTGGCTAACATCAATCGCTGAATGTAGTTGTTAAATTTATGCGAATCCCCCCTGGCAATTTTTGGAGGGACGTAGGCATCATACAGTGACTGGACATTGTTATTGAACCAAAGTATTTTCGCCTCACTGTCCGGTAAAAACATAACCTCACTCCAGTTAACTTGGTTCGCTGCACATTCTAGTTCGCTAATAACCACACCCTTAAAATCTCTATAGGCATGGTTAATGTGAGCATTATGAAGTTGAAAATTATACGTCATGAAGATCAGGTCATGATAAGAGAAATTTGAAGCGTTTAGCTGATCGTAAAGGAGGACCTTATTTATGTTGTTGACTAAGAACAGGTCAATGACGGTAGATGTTTGAGCGGTGTAATGAGTCGGGTTTGAGGTATTAACGGGGAAAAGACCAAGCGTATGCATCTCATTTATAAAGCTGTTTTCTAACAGAAGATTGCTATTGAAATCTCCGCTAATGATCACATCGGGATATCCGATAGTAATATCCCCGATTGTCGTTACAAGCTCAGTAAAATCAGTACTACGGTGAGGTCTGTATACGCATCCCAGCAAAAGTTTGTTGTGTCCCCTACTTATATTAATAAAAATGTATTCAATAGGACTGTCTGGACTAGATTTGCGTACCAATGAGCAGTGTATGTGACTTTTTATGAATACGGCAACACCGCCAGCATGATTATAGCGGTCGGCTCGAAAGAGTGTATAACCATTTAAACTAAAAAGAGAACTAAGTTCGACAGGCATGAACCACGTCTCAGACACGCATATGACGTGAATATCAGAATTCTCAAAGATGTCTCGAAACTCGTCAGTCTTGTTACGTAGACTATGGGCATCCAGATGACAAACATGAATACCAGGATGTTGTTTAGTGAAGACTCTAATTATGGTGTGTGTGACGTCTCTTGCTATCATACCCACAGTAGGACTTGTAAAACAAACAGTACAAAAAGCAAAGTGGCAGTAGATATTAAAAGAGATATTATGATTAACTCTATATAAATACGAATAAAATACAAAAAAATTTTCCATGTAAAAAGGGGAACACCAAAAGGTTTGCCGCTAATACAAGACCATAAGTTTATATTTTTCATGGCTTGTTTATTAACACCTGGATCAGTGCTGTTTGGTTTTTAACCATTTCTTGCATCATGGACTCCATGGTGCTCATGAACGTCTGCATCTGTTGTACCAGCATAGTATCTATTAAACATTTAAAAAAAATGTAAAATTTTTTTGAAAAAAGAAAAAGGATCTATTTAAATTAAAAAAATATATTATGAAAAATTTTTTAAAAAGAAAATATATCTATTATAATTAAAAAAAGAAATGAGTAGTATGCGATATAGAGGAACTGGGAAAATAAGGGGGTACAATAGAGGGTAAAAATCCTGGTTTTTATGAGAAAAATTTTGAATTTCTTGGACAAAAACCAAATTTTTTTTTGAAAAAAATCAATTTTTTGAAAATAACGGATTTTATAGAAAAATGTCCCAGCTGGGGAAAGTTGCATTTTAAATGACTCAAGTTGAATTTACTCAAGACAAGAGCAGGTAATAAAAAATGTGAAAGTAATAAAAAAAGGGTCGGTAATAAAAAAGCCATTAAGAAATGAAAACTATTACACACAATAGGCTTAGAGCATACATAAGGAAAAGAGAGATAGCAAACATATGTATTGAAGGAAACCGCCCGCACATGCGCACATATACTACTATGAGTTAAAAAGAAAACATGTTGATCTCTGTGTTTTTTCTGATAGCCTAATGATTTTTCGGTTTTAAAAATTTTCTAAGTAGTATGCGATGTAGAGGAATTAGGATTAAAATGCGTATGGGGACTATAGAATAAAAAACTTCTTTTAAGTAAAATTTTAATGTTCAGTAAAATATTTATAAAACGTTAGGTAATAGTTTGAGCACCGGGCTGACCATACACAAAGTCACTATTTCACAATATTATGAAAATTGTCTTAGCTATCTAACATGGTCGCTAACCTTTTTGAGCTATTGCTTGGCTTTTGAGCATACACGCAATACTTTTTTTATCATTTTACCCTCACATAATGATGTAATGAGGAAAAACCCCTATTTCACAATATAATGAAAAAATGGCTTACCTATCTAACATGCTGTGACTTGACTTATTGAGAATACAATACAATCAATTTTTAAATGGAATTATGGTGAAAGTACTTAGGAGGGTAGGCAATAAAAACATAAGATCATAAAAAACTAATGCATTAGATTATCAGTGTAATAAAAATATTTTTAGGCAATATGTTGAGCAAAGGACTGCCTATACCCAATATCTTATCTATCTAACATGCTGTGACTTGACTTATTGAGAATACAATAAAATCAATTTTTAAATGGAATTATGGTGAAAGTACTTAGGAGGGTAGGCAATAAAAAAACATATTGAAACCATAAATTGATCGTAATACTAGATCAAAAAAAAAAAAATTTCTTAACGCAATATGTTAAGCGGCGCATGCAGCTCCTCTGCAGAACTTTCTTTTAAAGTAAATGATGAAGCAAAATTTAGTTATTAAACTGCATTCCAAAAGAAAGGAAAGTGAATTTGTGAATTTGTGTGTGAAGTAAAAGTGCATATTTTTTAAAACTAAAAAATGAATAATAAAGAAACATTTTTGAAAGCTATGACCACATTAAAAAAAAAGCGAAAATTGGATACAACCGAAGATAAATTTGAACCAGAGAAAGTTAGGCGTCTTTCCGTACAGACGCCCATCATTGATTTTTTTAATTTTAACAACAAAGGAGGAATGGATAATGAACAGACCCAGAGTTCATTAAGTGTAGAGATAATATCTCCAGAGCCTTCATGGTGAGTGTCAAATATTATAACTTTAAAAATGGTGAAAAAAATTAATTTTTTAATACAATTTTTTTGCAGAATAGAAATTATTGATGATGATCAAAACATCATTAGAGCACCATCAAGGTCACCTTTAATTTTTTCAAGTTGCTCAAGCTTGGACAGTGATTTCGATTTGCTTCAATGTGGTCAACTTCTACATACCTCAACTCCGGATGAAGAAAATTTGTCTGTGACGTTTTTTAATGATGAGAAGTATTTCAATGAAATACTAAAAGAATTGGAGCCCTTCCTTTATCAACTAGAGAATGGAAATATATAGATATTATTGTAAATAAGAGCTATTTAAATTTATATATAAACATATATACATATGTAAATGTATATGTAAAAATAAAAAAAAACTCATTTTTCATTTAAAGGCTTCCTCAGTCTTACAGACTTTCAACGAGTATTAGTTTTTGTTGAAATTTCATAGCAAACGTACAGGCTCAGCAATATTTTTTTTTTTTTTCATTCGAAAATGGTAAGTCTACTATAATAATATTGCAAAAAATTAATAAATAAACACATTAATAATTTTTTTTATTTTATTTTATAGTCTTTTTTAGAAACATTAAATGAAGTTGGAAGCAAATTAGGGCAAGAAAATGGTGAGAAAATTACATTACATCTTGATGATGGTGAGGGTAATTCTCTATAGATATTTTTACCTGGAAGATTGGGACAACTTTTTTCATCAAAAAATCCCTACAAAAAATTAAAAGAAAATAATATAAATTACGTTATGTACTGTGGTAGGAATAAATCGAAATTTAATGTTCCTATTTTAAGATTTATGAATAAAGAACAAGATCCAGATATTGAATATTAAGAAAAACTATTTCTAATTTTATTTCTTTTGAATTCTTTCTTAAATAGATATACAATTTTTTTATCATTAAAATTAAAATCGCTTTTACTGAACTGTTTTAAGTAAATTTTTAATGACTTGTGCTGGCTTTTAAATAAACTATAAATCAAAGAATGATGACCACAAGTATTGGAAAAATATCCTTGTATTCGCTGTTTATTATATTGATAGGCTTTAGAATTTCTTCGTAAAAAATTTATAAACTCTTTTTTTGTAGGCTTTTCTCCATATGAATCAAAATATTCAGCATTTTTATTTGTAGAGAATCTGTATTAGCTATTATTAAAGCAGGTCTATGGATAACTTTCTTGGGCAATTTATCTGAAGGAAAGACTCCCTGAAAATACTTTCTTGTTGCTAGATTGCTTCTTAATGCATGCTCAATTTGTATTGTATTCATAGTTATTTTTTCTTTACAAAGTTATTTTTACATTCCTATTTTTGTCAATTTCCAACATAGAATCGTATTCACAGAAAACTATACAGGTGACAGATTTTTCTAATGCTCGAACAAATTTTCCTTCAATGCGTATGCTACCTTGTTTTAAAACATTTGCACAAAAATCGTGGTTGGAATGATCTGGTGATAGATCAAACGCTAATATGAAGCAATTTTTATCAAACAATTGCTTATTTATATGAAGTCCTCGGTCAGAATGTCTTATTCCAATAGCCTTAAACAGCATATAATAAGCCCTTGTTGATTTCATTGTTAATCCACTATAATCGAATTCTAATGGTTGAGATGGTATTTGTACTCCGTTTACTGATAAATTAAAATTTTGTAAATAGAAGTGCTCAAAGGAGAAGGGATCTAATGTTTTATCTCCAGAGAAAGCACTATTATATACCATACGAAACGCCAAAAATATGGGAAGTTGTCCAATAACCACATTGTCTAAAGATAATGCACGATTTCCAGGATACAAAGTAAAAGTTTTTAATTCAACTCTATTAAAAGGATAAAGTGCTGGTTTTTCTTGTAAAATTTTATGATGTGCAAGAAGTACATCAGGGTTAATGGTTACATGATTAATAAACAATTGAGCTTCTAATATTTTTAGATACGATTTTTTATCGTCTTTTTCAAGAAAGTAAAAGGATGGCGTTTCCAAATTTAAAATTACTCTCAAGTCCACGTTATTTAATAATAATTTTGGTTGATTGAATATATCACCATGTAACTTTCCAACCAATTCTACTATACTGCTTTTTTGAAATAATTCAGCCAATTGTTTTTTTCCATCATGGAAAATCTCTCCTGTATAATAATCTGGATACCAGCCAGATGTAGTAAGATGAGTTCGTCCTGCATCAGTACCATAATTTAATAAAGTTTGTATATAGGTGATATAGTGATAGTTATTATCACTTTGCGAAACCAAAACGTTATTTAAGTAGATAGATACGCTCCGGAACATTGAGTGTAGTATATTATTTACTACGCTACATGAGCTATCCTCTAAATTAGAATTATCTTTTGCTTTTAATTGAACCACTAATTTAATATAAACACTCGATAAATCACGATATGTATCACCATTCCCTAAACAGAGGAATTCAATTGTGTTTGGTGAATCTGAATCACTGAATTGGATTATACGAGACTTCTTCGGTATTAAGAATACTGCTTTGTACAGGATGTGGTACAAATAAATCCAGATCGCTTTTCATACACTCCGTATAAGAAGACATATTGTAATTGATTTAAAAAAATATATCTTTAACACGTTTTATAGGATTACTTTTTTTACTGCGATTTGGTTTTCTTGTGTTGCGTTTCGCTTTAAGTGTTTTAATCAACTGGTTTTTTTCTCTTTTTGATACGAGGCTTTTTTCTCCTATTATTTTTTCCTTCTCCTTTTTGAAACTGAGATGTAATTTTAATAATAGCTTTTTCTGATAAGTTAGTTAGAGCTGATTTTGTTTGTTCTGTTAAAATATCCCAAACAGGTTTACGACCAAAATCATTAATAATAGCTGCTCCAATTTCTTTAGCTTGATTTTTTAGGGCTTGTAAACTTGAAATAAATAACGGCTTAATATTTCGAAATAATGACGCAAAGAATGATCCAAGTCCGCGTCCTTGTTGCACTATTCGTGGAACTCTATATAATGATACTATATGACTTAAACTTCCACCTACCTGATTATTATAATATTGTGTGTAAACTGTATCCATTCCTTGTCTTTATATATCTGAGCTAATCGATATTTTACGAGTACTTGGCTAATTTATATGCAATTAATTTTTTTTTCTAAAATGTAAATTGACAATAGTAGGCGTAGATGATTTTCAAAATTTACATTCCGTCCCCTCAGTATTAGTAAAGAAAATTGAAATTTGTTTAATAGTTGGATGATCCAGAGGATGTGTGTTTTTAAATTCAATCCAACTCTGCATATTTTTAAAAGGCAAAATGCGTAAGCATCGTAATAATTTATCACCAGCACAACGCGGCTGAATTATATCTGTATAAATGCATAATGTATAAAACTTTTCGGGAACAACTTTTTTAATTTCATTCAAAAACATCTCAGATATTCCAACTTCCCATTCTTCATTTAGAATAGCCGGTAATTTTACAACATTACGAAATGACCATAATGAATTCGATTTAAATATTTCTAAAGAATTATCACTAATAAGAGTTAAATGAAAACTATCCATACCGAGCCTGTACATATATGGAAACCTTAAAACTCTTAACAAAAAGAAAAGAACATTGTTGTATGATAATCTTTTATTGTTTTATTTAAGTGCTCTACACATCTGTACATATATAATAATTATATTTAATAATAATAATAATAATAATAATATGATGAACACCAACGTTATGCGTTGTTTCCTCAAGGCCACAAAATTAGGCACAATACCAACCGGATACAGGGAAGAACTACTTAGATTATTCTTGGAAATATATCCTGAACTAAGCGGAAATATAACATCGCAAAGACTAGCAGATCAAAAACGACACATTATATCTAAAGAGAAACTATCGCAAGTTGAAATAGAAAATCTAAAATCACAAGTGGCGAACGAACTATGTGTAGAGGAAACTCAACAACAACAAAACGATAGCGGCGCAACACAAGCATACCATTACAGGTCTATGACCGAACCAAATGCCACTGACAGAGAAGGCGAACCAAATGCAACTGATAATGCTGAAGTACCTGACGACACCCATCTACCCATACACAAGTAATATCACCGATGATGAGGAAGTCGCACAATTACAAACAACACTCCAAGAAAACATTGAACGCTGGAAAAATACCTCAATTGCAGACAGAGACATACTCCCAAAACTCGCAGCATCACAAAAAACAGATAGGCTCATAGAAAAAATCAACATGCAAGTTCTTCCACAAATATGTAACACCATAGCAACGCTTGAAGACCTACACCTAATAATATATGCGTCTGCCGTCACCATATTACAACTAAATGGACAAAAGACGTATAGCTCAAGCGCGTATAGACAAAATGAATCAAAAACCAAAACGAAACCCCGGTGGCAAAAACGATTAGAAAAAAAAATTGAAGACTTAAGAAAAAATCTCGGCAGATTAACACAATACGCCAATGGAAACAGGTCCACAAAAATACTAAAACATGTCAGCAAACTCCTACGAAATAACAACCACACAACACCTGAAATTATTGACACTCATAAACAAAAGCTAGCCGTATATGCAGCAAGACTAAGCAAATACACTGAGAGTCACAGACGTAGGAAGGAAAATAACACCTTTTACAAATCGGAAAAAACATTCTACAGACAACTATCAACATCAAACATACCCACCGAGCCACCGATAAGATCAGAAATAACAGAATACTGGAAAAATATATGGTCCGTATCAGTAAACCACAACACAAATGGAGTATGGATCGAGGAACAAAGAATAAAATACCACAATATACCTACGCAAGAAGAGTATAAAGTTGCAATTAATGAAGTAAAGGAAGCTGTCAAAAACACCCACAACTGGAAAGCACCAGGAACAGACAAAATAACCAACTTCTGGTATAAAGCTTTCTCTGCCACGCACCAAAAATTAACGGACATAATAAACCAACTCATAGAGCATCCTGAAAAAACCCCTAGGTTCTTGACGGAAGGAATCACATACATCAAGCCAAAAAATATGCAAACAAACAACCCAGCCAACTACCGCCCCATAGCATGCCTACAAACATTATACAAAATCATAACATCAATAATATGCAAAAAGATACATGACCATCTAACCACATACAACATCCTAACCAATGAACAGAAAGGCTGCAAGAAAGGAAGCTACGGCTGTAAAGAACAACTGATAATTGACGAGGTGGTTATGCAACAAGCATACAAAGACACACGAAATCTTCATACATGCTACATCGATTATAAAAAAGCGTTTGACAGTGTACCACACTCGTGGCTAATAGAAACGATGAAAATATACAAAGTCCACCCGAAAATAATCAAATATATACGTTCAAACATGGCTCGATGGACAACGAAAATTCATCTAAACACGAACAAAGGACCCATACAAACAGATTCAATAAACATCAAAAGAGGCATATTCCAAGGCGATTCACTAAGTGCTCTATGGTTTTGCATGGCGCTAAATCCATTATCAAACATGCTAAACAAAACATTGTACGGATTCAAAATAAAGCATAGCAAACACACACTACATAAAATAAACCACCTAATGTACATGGACGACATAAAGCTCTATGCTCCCACCAAAGAAGAGCTAAACAGATTAATGAAAATAACAGATATAAAAATACAGATATAAAAATGGATTTCGGAACTAGCAAATGCAAAACACAACATGTAGAAAGAGGCCGCTGGACATGTACAGAACAAATGACAATCGGAGAAGATGCACTTGATGGCATGGAAGAAAATGAAACAAATACCTAGGATTCCACCAAAGCATAAAACTTGATCACACGAAGATCAAAATAGAGCTACAAAATCAATACACGAAAAGACTTAGAAATATCTTAAAATCATATCTAAACTCCCGAAACATGTTCAAAGCAATTAACACCTACGCCATACCCCTACTTACGTACTCTTTCGGAATAATAAACTGGACACAAACAGATCTAAACAACATCGAAATAAAAACACGTAAAATGATGTCCATATATCGCAAAAACCATCCCAATTCGTGCAAAGAACGTATCACGTTACCAAGAGGAGAAGGAGGCAGAGGTCTAATAGATATTCACAACCTTCATAGTAAACAGAAAAATAGCCTCAGAAACTATTTCCTTACTCATCAAGAACCACTCCAGAAAGCGATAGCCACAGCAGATAAATATATACCACTTAATATCAGTGCCAACGTTGAAGACAGTCTGCAAACAATCCCCGATAAGCTTCTAATATGGACACAAAAAGAGCTCCACGGTAAACACCTAAAAACCGTAAAAGAACACCATGTTGACAGACAAAAAACATACACGTGGCTAAAGAAAGGATATCTGCAACCTGAAACAGAGGGGTTTTTAATTGCTATTCAAGATTACGTAATAAACACAAGAAGCTATAGAAGAAACATCATCAAAGATACAAATACAACCGACGACAGGTGCCGTAAATGTCGTACGACGGGAGAAACTGTCGATCACATAGCATCCGGATGTCCACTACTTGCAGGAACCCAATATACCGAAAGACATGATCAAGCTGCAAAAATACTACACCAAGCAATAATAAACACATACAACATAAAACAATATAATGTGCCGTACTATAAGTATGTCCCCGAACTAGTGGTTGAAAACGATACATACAAAATATACTGGGACAGAACTATATTAACCGACTCAACAATTCCATACAACAGACCAGATATAACAATAATCAACAAAATAAGCAGAACAACATACATCATAGACTTCAGTGTACCCTGCGACAACAACGTACACGAGAAACATATTGAAAAACTAACAAAATATGAAGAACTGGCAACAGAAATAAAACGAATATGGAAACAAGAAAGAGTCGTAATTATACCATTAATAATATCTGCTACAGGCATTGTACATAAGGACTTCGCAGCAAGTCTCAAAATGATTAATATAGAAGAAAAATTATACCATCCCATGCAGAAAGCTGTCATATTAAAAACCTTTAACATAGTCCGACGATTTATAAATCAATAGCAAAGTACCTGAATAAGTGCAATACTAGATTAATTAAACAGCGTTCTTGACTTGCAGCTAGCTGCCGTCAATTACAAAAAAAGACCCCTGAAGACCAACAGGGAGATCATGAAAATAAAAATAATAATAACAATTATATATTAACCCATTTTAAACTGTTTTCACCTTTTTGTACTGAACGCGTATTGTATGTGTGTTTTTTAGGTTCTTTAGTAATTTCTACTACATTTTTCTTATTCTTCCTTTCCGCAGTGTAAGGGCTTTGAGGAGAATTTATTTTATCTGCGAATAAACGTTTCTTCGGTTTCTTCTTCAATGAATCAGCTGACTTTACTTTAGTAAAATTTTCAATCTGTTTATCAGGTGTAACAAATGTATCACCAGATAAACTCTCATCTGCTCCTAATATTTTATTATCTTCAACTTTCGCCATTTCAGTCTCAATCTTATTTCCATCAATGAAACTAAAATCAATTTTTTCAACATCCTGATGCCGTGGATTATAAGGCTTTACCTTCCTTTTAATGAAATTGTTTAATTCTTGTTTTATTCGTATCCATTTATTAAATTCTGATAGAGATATATCATTAAATGCTGGTAATAGCTTTTTTTTGATAAACTCGGAAGCATATTTATCTTCAAGCATAAGAGTATATGCTTTTGGGTGCATTAATATTACTTGATTCAATTTTTTACTAGAATTAATTCTTTAGTAATTTTCCAATAATTCCACTTAGCAAAGATGAAATCACAATAGGTAAAAAATTTCCTCCTTTTTGAATTAGTACTTTTCTTTTCGACTTTAATAAAGTATTTGGTTTGGAAATGAATCGTAGGCCTTTTTTATACTTTTTTAATTTTTCTAAATCTCCGAATTTCAGTTTATTATTTCCAATTAATGTATTGAAAATAATTTCAACCAAAGTTTTAATTAGTTCATCATCTGCGTTTTTAAGAATGGCCTTTTTTTAACTTTTTATTATTATTATTCTTTAATATGTAAGTTAACACCACCCAAGTTGATACTCCAGAACAATGCTGGAACTGTCCGTTCACTCAGTTATAATTGCTAACTCAGCAAACTCACCCAATTGTTTACTCATTTTTTTATTGCTCTCCGCTCACTCAGCCATAATTACCCACTTAATTATTCATTTATTTTTATATCCCTTTTATCCACTTAGCCATAGTTGCAAACGCAGCAAAACGCATTTCTTTAAAAGCGTTGCTGATCGTTCACGCAATCACAATTGCTGGCACTCATTTCTTTCAAGTGTTAGGAATAGCAAACTCACTAATCCATAAATCAATCACACTACACTTACGCATGCTTATAGGAATAGTATAAATAGCTGTAAGTTAACTTTAAGAATTCAGTCCACTTTTGTACTCATTTAAATAAAGACGCTTTTCAGCGTAAAATTTATTTTTTTAAAAAACAAATTCTAATAAAAATTTGTTTAATTGGCGCCCAACGTGGGGCCCGTGCATATAACAAAAAATAAAAAAATTCCTTTTGGAATAATAGCAACTTTGTTATAATAAAAAACACATTTGTTGAAACGCACACGTTTGTGCTAAATAAAAAAACACGGGCTCGAACCACACAAAAAAAAGGGGAACACACATTTGTTAACCCCTGCCGCGCGATTAAAATTGTATTCCGTCCGTTTCCGAGGTACGGTCACCGGGACAGTTTTTGCGCGAAAAGAAAATCACTTTTAGTGAACAAAATAAGTATTATAATAAGAAGCGAAACCAAAAATTATATATAAAAAAAAAAACAATAAACTAAAGTGACTTTAAAAAAAAAAAAAGGAACAATAATAATAATAACTAAATAATTAATAATCAAGACAAGAAAAAAAAGATCTATCGAAAATCCTGTGTAGAAAAGAAGGTTTTATTCAAGAGCAAGGAGTAAGAAATCTGCAATAAAAGTGACCCATAAAAAAAAGTGGCACATAAAGAAATATAAAAAAAAAATAAAAACGCACAGATGACCTCACCACCCGGCCTAAGGGTATAAAAGGATATCAACAACAGCAGCATCAGCAACTGTAGCGTCAGTAACAACAGCATCAGCAACAGCAGCATCAGTAACAACAGCATCAACGACATCATGCTTTTTCTATTACTGTAAGTAATGCCGATGTAGAATTAAGAAAATTTTTTTTTGTGTGTGTTTAAAAAAAAAAAAAAAAAAAGGAAATAATTACGAGAATTGTAAAGCTAAAGAATTGTAAAACTAAGTTATTCGAATTTATTAGACTTGGCAAGAGAAACAAAACTACAAATTACTGGTCATTTCCTACTTCTTACTAAACTTCCATCCTATTTACAAAAACAAACAAACAAAATGTCCAATCCTAACAACTTGATCAGACCTCCTGTGTTGGCTAACCCTCCACAGGAAAATCAAAACTGGAATCCTCCAAATCCTTTAGGCTCCAATGCTAGAACAGACTTAACGAGTTATGTTAGGCAAATAGTAGATGTAGTACTGAGGGAACAGTTGAATGTACTTAATTTATTGGGTAATCAGGAAAATCAGAGTTTGTGTGATCAGGAGATTTTAACAGGAGACGCGAATGACTTGGAAAGAATACCATACATAGTCAAGAGTATCAGGGAATTTTCGGGAACTAATAACGAATTTTCCTCATGGAGGAAGAGCGTAGAAAGAGTCCTAAAGATTTACGAACCAATTGCTGGATCATCCAAGTATTTTGGGATCCTCAGCGTGATTAGAAACAAAATGCAGAAATGCAGACGCAATCTTGGAATCGTATAATACTCCGCTAAATTGGAAAGCCATGGTGGAGGTTTTGACGAACCATTTCGCGGACAAAAGAGACATAGGTACCCTGGAGTATCAAATGATGAGTTTGACGCAAGGAGGGTTAACAGTAAATGACTTTTATAAGAAAATATATTCACATCTTTCGCTTGTACTGAATAGACTATCCAGCATGAACTTACCACAAGAGGCTCTAATGGCATTAACAAAAACATATAGGGATAAGGCTTTGGACACGTTTGTCCGAGGTTTACGGGGAGACCTCCCTAGATTGCTGGGAATGAAAGAACCAGTGGATCTTCCCCAGGCACTGCAATTGTGCAATAAATTAGAAAATCAAGCTTATAGAATAAGTCACGCTCGCGAATACGGTGGAGGTAGAATGAATCATACCACGACAGAAAAGGGATCAAACACATATCCCAGGGCATCACTTGCTCCTCAGAGGCACCCCCAACCACAATTTCGTGATCAAATCTTTCCACCATTGAACAGAAATGAACAATATTACAAGTCACCCTTACAACAGGTTAAACCAAACTTTTCTTATTATAACACTAAACCAAATATACCACCACCAAGACCCTTCCAACCCAAACCACAACCAAAGCCAGAGCCAATGGAAGTTGACCAGTCCATACGGACACAAAGAATAAATTATATGAATAGACCAGCAAATAGCGATAGATTTAACGGACGTAGACCACCGTCAGCTTCTTTGGTGGTTCAACCTGATAAGAGACAGAGAAATTTTCACATAGAACCAATTAATTGCAGCGAGGAAGATTATCAAAAACAAATAGAGAGGTATGACACAACACAAGAACAGACACTAGCCGACTATATGGGCGACTGGGAAACAGACAATGAACGAAAGGACGAGTTTGTGGACGTCCATTTTTTAGAGTAAGGAACTCCTCATTGCCATATTTGGAATCCAACTTAAGCAGTGGGGAGATAATTAGAATACTAGTAGATACAGGCTCAAATAAAAATTATATTCAACCATGTTTAGTAAAAAAATCAATCCCTAATGAAATGCCATTCTGCGCTAATTCTATTGGTGGCGAAGTAAAAATTACCCACCATACATTGCTTAATCTTTTTGGTTTAAAGGATGTTGAATTGAAGTTTTTTATTTTGCCAACACTAAAATCATTCGATGCCATATTAGGTAACGACAGTTTAAGAGAGTTATCCGCTGTTATTTATCTTGGAGAAGGTTTTATGACAGTAAAAGATAAAATGAAGGTTAGAATTAAACAATTAAGGTCCGAAGACGTTAATACAATCAAAACATTATTTAACCACATGACTTCAACTCAAAGACAGTTTATGTCCGCTCTGACGAACTCATTTGGAAACTTGTTTGCCGAACCTGACGAAAGATTATCCTACACCACAAAGGTAATAGCCGACATACGCACAAATACAGACGCTCCGATACACTCTAGAGCTTATCCATATCCGATGTCCTTGAAGAGTGAGGTAAAGAAACAAATTGATATTCTGTTGAGGGATGGCGTGATACGACCCTCAAGATCACCTTACAATTCACCTGTCTGGATTGTACCAAAGAAAATAGACCATTCTGGAAAAAGGAAATACAGATTTGTCATCGATTACAGAAAACTGAATTCCGTAGCCATACCCGACCGTTACCCTATACCCGATATAGATGAAGTTTTGTCTCAATTGGGTAAGAATAAGTTCTTTTCCGTTCTTGACCTGAAGAGTGGTTTCCACCAGATCCCACTTAAGGAATCCGACATAGAAAAGACAGCATTTTCGGTGAACAACGGAAAGTATGAATTTACACGTTTACCGTTCGGTCTCAAGAACGCACCTTCCATATTTCAAAGAGCATTAGACGACATTCTGAGAGAACATATTGGTACAAGATGTTTCGTATATATCGATGACATAATCATATTCAGTAAAAACGAAACAACTCACTATGACGATCTGAAGAGAATATTTGATACACTAGAAAAAGCAAATATGAAATTACAAATAGACAAATGTGACTTCTTTAAGTCAGAGGTCGAATACCTTGGATTTGTCATATCCGAGGGTGGAATTAAAACCAATCCTAAAAAAGTAGAAGCAATAAAGAATTTTCCAATGCCAAAGACTTTGAAGGATTTACGATCATTTCTGGGTCTCACATGTTATTATAGGAGATTCATTAGGGACTACTCCAAATTAGCCTAACCTTTAACAATTCTTTTAAGAGGAGAAAAGGGTAGAATTTCAAAGAATACCTCTTCTAGGATGACAATTTCACTTGACGAACAAGCAAAGGAATCCTTTAATAAATTAAAAAATACATTGACGACAGAGGACGTTATGCTAATTTATCCAGATTACACCAAAGAATTTCACCTCACAACAGACGCATCAAATCATGGCAATAGGTGCAGTTTTAGCACAGGAAGACAGACCAATAACTTTCATTTCTAGAACCTTGAGGAAAAATGAAGAACATTTCGCTACTAACGAAAAAGAAATGTTAGCGATAATTTGGGCTTTGAACAAACTAAGAAATTACCTTTACGGCACCTCAAGAGTGAAAATATTTACTGACCACCAACCACTTACTTACGCACTTAGTAACAAAAACAATAACGTGAAATTAAAAAGATGGAAAGCCATCTTGGAGGAATACAACTACGAATTGGTGTACAAACCAGGTAAATCTAATATTGTGGCTGACGCATTGTCTAGGGCACCATGCGACGGCCAAATAAACACTCTCACCGCGACCGCACACAGTGACGAAAGTACCTCGACAGCGTTGATCCAAATAGCTGACGAACCGGTTAACGTGTTCAAAAATCAGATTTTTCTCAAAGTGGGAGCCATTCCTTCATATCAGTTCGAGGTGATTTTTCCGACATATCATAGACATACAATAGTGGAACCTTCATATAGTCAAGAAAAACTAATCGATTTGTTGAAAAGATATTTGAATCCGTCCGTAACTAATGGCTTAAACACCGAAGAAAATGTTTTGGGAATTATACAAGAATTTTATGGAACGCATTTTGCTAACTATAGAGTGCGTTTTGCCAGAACATTGGTTAGAGACATTACCGACGAAACAGAACAGGAAAACGTAATCATAACAGAGCATAGGAGAGCTCATAGAAACAGTAGGGAAAACAAGAAACAGCTTTTGGAAAAGATTTATTTTCCGAAGATGCAGGAAAAAATTGATAGAATAGTAAAGCAGTGTAAAATCTGTAAGGAGCAGAAGTATGAGAGGCATCCTGTGAAGCCTGTCATCCAGGAAACACCAATTCCACAATATCCAGGACACATTGTCCACCTTGACCTGTATTATACTGACAATCATATTTTACTCACTGCAATAGACAAATTTTCAAAATACGTTCAAGTGAAGATTTTAAAAAGTAGAGCTACTCAGGATATAAAAGGGCCACTTTCAGACATTCTAATGGCTTTCGGTGTACCCGGGAAGATTATAATCGATAATGAAAAGTCCCTGAGTTCGACACCAATATTGCACTTGCTGGAAGATCAATTGGGCATTGAAATATTTAAAGCCCCACCTTACACCAGCACTGTAAATGGACAAATAGAAAGATTCCACTCCACTCTATCGGAGATCATGCGTTGTGTCAAGGCAGAAAAAATACACACGTCATTTGAAGACCTACTAAATAAAACAGTAATTAGGTATAACTATAGCGTTCATTCAACTACAAATCGTAAACCGGTCGAAATATTTTTTGGACGTAAAGTCGCGACAAACCCATACGAAATTAACCTAGAAAGAGAAGAAAATAGAATTAGATTAAAAGAAAAACAAACATCTGACCTTAGGTATCACAACAAGAATAGAGAACAGTTTAAAACTTATGCTACAGGGGACACTATTTTTGTGAAAACGAACAAAAGAATAGGCAATAAATTGTCCCCATGATATAAAAAGGAAATAGTGAAAGAGGATAATAATAGCACAGTAATAACCGAATCAGGTAGGGTAGTCCATAAAGGACTTATAAGAAAATAATAACATCCACAATCCTATCCGACTCCTACTGCCTTCATCCATGTATTACCTTGTTCCTACCTTCCATCTAACAAACTATATGAAACACAAAATATATTAAAAGACAGAAATCGAAAGAGAAAAAAAATAATAATAATAAAATAAAGTAAAATAGGAAAAAAGAAATTAATAAACAAATATTATTGGTTTAAGAATTATAAAAAATTTTATAAATAAATAAATAGAGAAAACATGATACACTGCCAAAATATATCTTTTCAGATAGGCAGCTTGTAGTAACAACTAAAATAATTTTAAAAAAAAGAAGAGAACAAAGAAGAAAATTATTATATTTCAGAATAATGAAAAAAATTAACAATTCCAAATTAAAAATATAAGAAAAAATATATGAAATGATCCTGAATTGCCAACAAATTATCTTTTCAGATAGGCAACATAAGAAAGTAAATAACAATAGGTTGTCAATATATTATCTTTTCAGATAAACAACTTATATTATAACTAAAATAAATATTATCAATGAAAAAGAGACACACTGTCAAATTATATCTTTTTAGATAGGCAGATTGTAACAAAAATCATTGTAAAAATGGAAAATTTTGCATTTCAGAATAATGGTTGCCAAGTGCGCAGCAGAAATCCAAATCTTAAACTACTCAAATGATAAATTCATTGCCATTAAGGAAGGAGAAGCTAGAATTCAAGAAGGCTCCTTCAAAATAATTCATGAAATAGACTTAGGAAAATTTAAAGATATAATAATGATAACCGAAGAAGACATTGTGCGGAATATTCCAGAAACTCATCCCTATATACCCATATTGCTAAATCATTTAAAAGAATCTAGGGACATTATCCATAGACTGTCCAGAAATAAAGAGAAAAGATCATTGGATTTCTTGGGATCTGTTTGGAAGTGGATAGCAGGAACTCCAGATAAATATGATCACGAAATCCTAATAAATAAAATTAATAATGTATTAAAAAATAATAATGACCAACTCATAATAAATAAATTGACAGAGGATAAAATTAACGAGATAAGTAGAATTACTAATAATATGTTAAAAATATTTCTTAATAATCAAACTGTAAAGAATGAACTAGCAATGACACTAAAATTCAAACTGGAAGTTCTAAATAATATTGAATACGCAGTACATTGGTCGAAAGCAAATATTGCTAATTCATTTCTGCTAAACCAAAAAGAAATAAAAACAATCGAAAAACTACTAGATAAAGAAAATCTACCTTACTTAAATGTTGACGAAATGCTAGAATTTGCCGAAATCAAAATTGCTTTCAATAACGATATAATCATCTACATATTATCAATACCAACTATAAAAAAAATGAACCCTATACTAAACTTTTGTTATTACCAATTAAAAATAAAAACAATGTCTATAAAATCGAATATAAAAAAATATTGAAAGGCAAAAAGAAAACGTATGGAATAATAAATGAATGCGGGGAATGTAACAATTTCACGATATGTAAAGAAAATAATGTATTAGATATAAGTAACACAACATGTATCCCATTATTGTTAAGCAGTAAGTCACACTTCTGTAAAAGCACTAATGCACAACACGTGCCTAATATTGAAGAAATATATTCTGACACTGTATTTTTAAATAATTATAAAGGAAAAGTTTGCGTAAGTGACGACTGCATAGACCTTGACGGTACATACTTGATATAATACCAAAACATGTCAATCGATGTGGGCGGAAGAATTTTTAAGTCCACACACGTTACAAATAACCACCCGTTACCTTCAATTTTCTAACAAGACCAGAACCGAAGAGGTTTTGTCCTTGGAAATGATAAAAGAAATGCACACTGGTAACACCAGGAAGATCGAGTTGATTGAACACCGAAATACGGTGATTACATCCTCTGCAATAACGGTGCTTGTGTCCATGATAATAATAGTGATATGTCTATGGCACTGTCTTACAAATAAATCCAAAAGTCCGACCACAGCATAACATTAAGTGTCGCAGACGCTCAAAATATTCTAAATTGTTCAAACGAGGACGTTTGAAGTTTAAGGGGGGGAGGAGTTAACCCAAGTTGATACTCCAGAACAATGCTGGAACTGTCCGTTCACTCAGTTATAATTGCTAACTCAGCAAACTCACCCAATTGTTTACTCATTTTTTTATTGCTCTCCGCTCACTCAGCCATAATTACCCACTTAATTATTCATTTATTTTTATATCCCTTTTATCCACTTAGCCATAGTTGCAAACGCAGCAAAACGCATTTCTTTAAAAGCGTTGCTGATCGTTCACGCAATCACAATTGCTGGCACTCATTTCTTTCAAGTGTTAGGATTAGCAAACTCACTAATCCATAAATCAATCACACTACACTTACGCATGCTTATAGGAATAGTATAAATAGCTGTAAGTTAACTTTAAGAATTCAGTCCACTTTTGTACTCATTTAAATAAAGACGCTTTTCAGCGTAAACTTAATTTTTTTAAAAAACAAATTCTAATAAAAATTTGTTTAATTTGTACAACATATGCTTCTGCGTTTTCAGTCGCTTTAGATTCTTTTCTAAGATCATTTTCACTTGTATCGCAAAAGCAATAAGAGAAATCAGTATTGAAAATATTTGTTCTATATCTTAATAAATCATTTATATTCTGGGTAAGATCAATTACTAAATATCCGTGAGGTTTGCTTGTCACATCTTTATATATCCTCATAAGGTCCGAAGAATTTTCAGGATGAATTTGTCTTGCCAAATGTTGAAATTGTAATGTGTCTCGTGGATTTTTAAAAACTACAATATACTTTGAATTAAGTGATATATCCCTTGTATGAGAAGCTTTATGAAAAATGTTTTGCGTAACCAAAATAACAGAAAAATTTCTGTGATGAGAACCTTTTGTAAATAATTCACAGACCCTTTTATTGAATGCATCCATCATTAAGGCATCCAATACAATAAGAATGGCTTCATTAAAATCATTATCAAGGCTTTCCGGAATTCCATTATGATATTCTATATTATCGATATGATTAAATAGAGGTTTTGCGCGTTCTTCTCCATAACACCAAATAATCCGTTTTATTTTCTCACTAATTAAATAATCAGCGTTATTAATTAAATTCAATAAAAATGTTGTTTTACCAGATCCTGACGGACCACTTATAAGCATAGTAAAGGGATGTACAAAATGAACAAACATCTTTACTAACTAAAAATTATAAATACAATGAATAAAAAAAATCTGTTTAATCAATATTTTATATATTTACTAGCTGTTGTTCGCGGCTTCACCTGCGTGGAATTCGGTTATCTCGCGAGATAAAACGTTGCCTATGCCCAAAATCCTCTCCAGAATCTAGTGATGCATCTGAAGTGGTATCCACACATGCCGTTGTCAGATTTCAGATTGCCCTACTATTTAAATATTGTGAAATACTTATTGTGAATACATAATTTCTTAATTGGCAATATTACTATCAATGGTGGGTATAAAAAGGGGTTATAGTGACATAAGTACAATAGTTGGACATATGGTCTCGCGAAGTTTTTTGTAGATATTGATATGTTCTATAATATTGTAGAACATTTTTTTGTTTTAACATCAATACTTTCCGCAGCGTATTCGATGAAAGATATTTTATGACTAATTTTTTTACACCTTGGGTTAGTAATAGTAGGAATGTCCAGGGATCCCCAACATTTTTTGGCAATAAATATAGCCTATGTTACTCAGTGATAATGTAACTTTCTAATAGCGAAAATGTTTTTGAAATCGGTCCAGTAGTTTTTGAGTTTACTCGTTACATACAAAAATACAAATCTTTCCTCTTTATAATATTAAGTATAGATTTCACAAATTTCCTCTATTCTCTCCCAACTTTTTTCAATAAAAATAAAAAGATTATATAAATTATATAAAGCACATCGAATTTTAATTCTTTTATGAATAGGACAATTGGTATAATAGTCATCTAAGGTATTATCGTGTCTACATTAAATACAATACTTTTTATATATTTTTTCAAGAATTGTTGTTTTTCTTTTCCAACAACAAAAACATAATCAAACTGATTTAAAGGCGCTAGAATATCACCAATAGTATTATATTCTGTTATTCCATCCGACCAATCAATTCCGTGAATAAAATTAGTACAGAATGTATTCCTCTCTTGAGTCTGTTCATCCAACTCTCTCCGATCAAACGGCGGTTTAAATACAAAGTAATGAGGTACGAGAGAATATCCACTGGTAAATGCTACTTCTTTGGCAAATATACTCTTGTTATTTCCATTACAGTATTGTAAATCGATTAATATGACGCTTGCCTTAGTTATTTTTGTCATTTTGTCGGGAACGCTCATTAAATACTACACATCTTCAAGTGGGTTACAATCTTTTTTTATAGAAAAATAGTATACGATTTTATATAGTACAAAGTATACATATATAGTATATATATATATATATATATATATATATATATTAAAAATGGATCAAAACGTTTGTGCTGCAAGAGAGAGTCTCCCTCCACTTTTACCAAAACGAAATCAAGATCATCAATTAATTTATGGGATGGAATATTTTATTTCTCTAAAACTAAAGATAAAATGTGGGTTTTCACCTGGACAACATTTTAAACCAATGATATGTTTTCAAAATCATACCGCAAATTATATAGGATTTCATCGCGATGAATGGGTTCATCTGATGGCATATAAAGAGTACATACAACTTAGATTGGATCAGTATGATTTTCTAGCAAGTGAAAGTCCATTACATCGTCCCACTTTAGAGAATATAGGAATTACATTTAAGTATAAAAAAAATGGCATTTGTGTCCTTGTTCTTAGTCAAAGGGGGCACAAGATTAAAATAGAAAGCGATACATGGAGGTCAATTATTCAAGTGGGTATCTTTTTATCAACGTTCCTCTGCTGGAATACAATAGCACAAAAACAAATTGAGAATATTTATCACAAACACTTCATACCGAAGTGTATTGAATTGAATAAAATTGATATTCAATTATATGAGTTAAATTGTGCTTATGATCCAGAAATTGAAGTGGATTTATTTAGATTATGTTATGAGTTTTCACGCAAAATTCGTAATAAAGTAAAAAGTGGTATCAAAATTCGTAAAGCACTTTTAAAGTGTTCAAAAAATTAATACAGAAATGAGCAAAAGTCAAGTTGTTAATGAAATTCACCGACAAGCAAGAAAAAACTTTAGAAGAAGACGATTTATTCAACGGGGTATCGACGATACATAGCAGATAGACTTGGTTGAAATGATCCCCTATGCGAAACTTAATAAAGGTCATAAATATCTATTAACCGGTATCGATGTATTCTCAAAAATTGGTTTTGCAGCACCTGTTAAAAAGAAAAATTCCCAAGATGTAACCAAAGCTATGGAAAAAATATTCAAAGACAAGATGACTGCTCCAAAAAATATACAAACTGATCAAGGCAAAGAATTTTTTAATAAGGATTTCAGACCCTTAATGACGAAATACAAAATAAATCATTACCATACATTTACACACCTGAAGGCTTCCATTTGTGAACGCTTTAATAGAACGCTGAAAGGTTTGATGTGGAAAATGTTTAGTATGAGAGGAAATTATAAATGGATTGATATCATAGATTCTTTAATAGGCAAATACAATAATAGTTATCATAGAATAATAAAGATGAAACCAAATAAAATTACTGAAGAAAATGAAAAATTAATTTTAGAGAGAATTTATAATTTTCGAAAAACTTTTCCGAAACCTAAATTTAAAGAAGGTGATTGTGTTAGGATTAGTAAATTTAAAGGTACATTTTTTAAAGGCTATGAACCAAACTGGTCAACTGAAATATTTGTTATCGAGAAGATAAACATTACTAATCCTGTTATGTTATTAAAGACTATAAGAATAATATTATACAAGGATCATTTTATGAATTTGAGTTACAAAAAGTTAAGGATAATAATGCTTATTTAGTAGAAAAAATATTGAAAAAAAGAGGTAACAAATTATATGTTAAGTGGTTAGGATTTGATAATACTCATAATTCTTGGATTAATAAAACTCAATTACTTCAATAAAATTTGTTTTTTTCTTTTCTTTATTATTTTAAATTTAATAGTTTTTTTTCCGAGTTATCACATTCACGGTAATAATACCGGAATTTACCTACTCCTTTATAAAGGAGTTAGGCTCGGTCGACAAAACTATATGAAATATTATTGAAACAAATATGTGAAAAAACATTAATTATACAATATATACACAATTTATATAATTATATAATACAAATATAATTATTAATTATATTGATTTATTCTAAAGTGACCCCATGCTAAAGTACTTATACCATCAGGTAAAATAAATCTTTTGTCGTCGTTATAATTTAAAGTAATTTTGCGGACGATTTCGGTGAGCCCTGCTTCGGATTACTCTTTGTTCACCATAAAAAGTTCGTTTATTTAGAAGGCATTCTTTAAAATTGTCAAAATTTAATTTTTTTACTGCAGATGATTTTACGCCTTTAATCTTTTTCGTTTCATCCTTTTTATTTTCTATACTATTCACTAAAAATGAATAAGCTTTTGCCTTAAGTCCAGCAAAATTTGTCATTATTTTACCTGATGTTTCATCTTTCATTAAGCCTATTTCTTTTTATTTTGCGGGATTATCCCATATATATTATTTACATCATAATCTGATGTATCAAACTTTAAAGGATTGTTTTTAATTATATCATATACATCTGTTGTAGAAGATAGTACAAATGAATCAGTATCCATGTATATGACTTTTATATCATCCGACTGTTTTTTTAAAAAAGAATAATAGAAATCATACATTAACCATTTCGATAACTCTAAAACAGTTACCCCCACATATATAGGTTTGTCATGTATGACTTCCATTTTCGATAGTTCGACCTCAAATAACCCATTATCAAAAATGGAAATACTATGGAAATTAGGTTTAGCAATTAAAGTTCTATAACCTACAGAATTTCTTCTATCATTATAGTGTCTAACAAGTTTTACTTCTCTACGTTTTTCAACGTTTTCCATGGTTTTTCCATAAATGACATTATTCATTAACTTATAAAAATTTTTCTCAAATTCATTTTGAGCATGCTTCCTTTTGATGGTATTTAAAGAGATATAAGGCTCTAACCAAGCACTTTGTACAAAACGTAGTATTCTATGTATTTTCTTAATTATCAAACCATTTTCAATAGCTAACTTTAAATTTTTAATATGTATAATATCATTTTTCTTATTGGTCACATCTGCAATCAACTTTGAATAGTTACCATTGAGAGGAGTTTTATTTTCACAACAAAAAGGTAATGAATTGTGTTTATCGTGTATTTCTGTAGGGTAGTCCAAGTCAACTTCTAATATGTAACCATATTCCCCATCATAATTTACCGTTAGAATATCAAAATTATGCAATCCATCGTTACTTAAAAACTTAAAATCAGAAGTTGGTAATTTTTGTGACATCGCCCATCCATACAAATTATTTGCATCCATATACATTAAATAATTATCCGGAGCATTTGCGTTATAGTCAACCATATATTTATTATTAGCCTCAGACAACCTATGCGTACATTGAGTAATACCACCCCGAATATTTCAATCATTATTCAACGTTATCAATATAATCGTATGGAAAAACCCCTTTGCGCATCATTAACTCAAATTTTGACTTATTATTATTAAAATGCTTACCTAATATCCTAAAGTTACTTTGGGTTAAATAGCTACTTAATTTGTCTAAACTACAATTTGAAAACCTGTTTGAGTCTCTAAAAATCATCTTATATTAAAGAAAAGTTCGGCAAGCTGAATATACTTTTTTCGATATTGAAATATATAATTCTTTATTACACGGAATTACTGATATATCATTCCCTAAATTTTCTACAAACAGATGTATATCATATCGCGTTAAATTATGAAAAACAATTGGGAAAATAAAACGGTTTCATAAAATTAAATTTTTCCTTACAACTAATGTGTATATGTATAACCTAAAAATTTAGCATTAAAAACATTTTAAAATAAATCGCGAGGTTCGCCCTGCACAATTTTTTTCTCACACGCATAGCAAGTATATGATGAAATATTGATCGCACTTTCTTCTATTTGAGGAGGTCTAAAAAGTTTGGCCATATGATTATACTGTGTATATAATTCCTCCAAAGTTTTATTTAAATGATTTAAAAAATCCATGACGCACTGTGAACCTGAATAAATAATATATATGTATAATAAGAAAAGAAAAATTTATAAAGTCAAACATAATTATCAACTTACCAAAAAATGTATACAGCTTATCTTCGTTTGAATTGTAAGCATGCTTTACAAAATATGATACAGCACATGCTTTATGCTGTTGAATTGCAGTGGTTCCATTCCCCCTTTGTATTTGCAGTGGTTCAAGTACTGCCTTCATATCGGCATATATTGTTACCGGTGGGGACATCTTTTTTACTGAATTTTTAAATTGTAAAATTGTTCCAGGTTCTGGATATGTGGTCTTAACTTTAGCACATTCTTTTTGGACCCACTACTTTCGGTGTCTTACTTTGCGTTAGCTCATATATATTTATGCTTATGCGAGGATTATTTTTTTCGAATGTTTGAATTTCATATACTCTTACAGCGTAATAAGCATTATTTTTAAGTTCGATATTTTCAAGGCTAAGCATTATTTTCTTTTTTTACAATTTGTAAGTAAGTAGGTTAGTAAGTAAGTAGGTCATACTCATAAGTAAAATTAGTATATAAGTTGAACAAAATGTACAATTAGTTATCAATCAATAAAATAATCTTAAAGGTAGTTGAACGTTGATTGATCTATATAAAATCATATAAATAGTTACTTACCCAGACATAGCAAATAATTGCTACTGGATTTTGCTCTAATGGAGCAATTGTAAGTATCTATAAAAATAAACTAATAAAAAGGATACTCACCCACTCATAGCATTCTATGCTAGTGGACTTTGCTTTCTAAGCAAATGTGGGTATTCTAAATAATCCAATATAAACCTTAGCATAACATAAAAACAAATTATAACATGGCGATCCTTTGCCCTTAACCCATAAATCATAACATAAATATTACATGAACATTACATGGCGATCCTGCCGACCACGATCCTGAAGCAAAATTTTTTGATCCTGCCGACCACGATCCTGAATCAAAAATTTTTGATCCTGCCGACTACGATGAACCTGAAACAAAATTTTTGATCCTCCCGATCACGATCCTGACAAATTTTTTTGACCCTGCAAACTATGATCCTGATAAATTTTCGATCCTATCACGATACTGCCTAATTTATTGCCATAATAGAGGACACAAAATTTGAAAAATAAAATAAAATGGCCAATATTGCTAAACAAAGCCGATGGCTAATGCCGCGAGTGACCAAACAAGTGGCCTGTTTCTCTACTTCCACAATGTGCCAGCAAGTGTAAGGCCAATTGAAGGCCAAAAGTACCCGATTTATTGAATTGCAAAAGAAGCTGAGAACTAAGATACCGTTTGCCGTAAGCCCCTGGCCCAACAACACCAACCCCACACAGGCGAAATTGGTGGACCTTCCGGCCCTGAACCCACCCGCTACGGTGACTGGGAGCGTAAGGCGCGCGTCTCTGATTTCTAGTGCTTAAGTTTGTTTAATTTTATACATTCATCCACTCGTCACTCACTCTTCTGTTTAGTATTAATATACGTAGAAAATAGAGTAGGCACCATAAATTCTAAGTGTATAATTAAATTAGAAGTTGTAAGATTTCCTTAGAAGCGACACTACATAGAAACAGTTTCAAACAAAACCAAAATAATTTAAGACAAAATGACAATAACAGACGTCAAATAAACTTATGAATCCATCAATATTACAATACCCGGACTTTAACAAAACGTTTGTCTTAACTACAGACGCATCTGATTTTGCTCTAGGAGAAATTCTTTCCCAAGGAGAAATTGGATATGATTTACCAATTTCTTATGCCAGTACGACATTATCTAAACACGACATCAATAAATCAGTTATAGAAAAAGAATTATTGGCAATATATTGGGGAATAAAATTTTTCAGACCCTACCTGTTTGGAAGAAAATTCATAGTAGTCACTGATCACAGACCATTAATATCATTATTTACACATAATAATCCTTCATCTAGAATGACAAGGATAAGAATGGAGTTATCTGACTACGACTTTGAAATAGTATATAAAAAGGGTTCAAACAATACAAATGCTGATGCATTATCAAGAATAAAGATAGATTCAGACACTCTAAAAGATATGATACCAAGACAAATAAAAGTTGTAACCAGAGGGCAAAAATTGAAAAATATTGAGCTAGCTAACGATATGAAAAATCAGAATAGTTCAACTCCCCAGAAGTCTGATCAACTTCATATATGGGATTGCACATCTATTTCTGACATTAATAACTTAAGAAAAATAAAATTTGAATGTATTGAAAACATTACAAGAAAAAATAATGTTAAAATACACACAGAAAGTAAAAATATAATAATAAGATGCAGTGATAATCCTCCGAATTTAGATTCGATTATGGAGAAGCTGACATCACAATTAGAAAAATTAAAGATATTTAATGTAGCATTGAACAAGAATGATACGATATTCAAGTTCATAACTGAGAATGCTTTTAAAGAAAAATTCAACAAGTTGCAACAGAAGAAAAATAAAAAAGAACAATTATTAAATATTATATTATATAAAAACCCTCAGAGAATAACAGATAAAGTGATACAATATAAATTAATTGACGAATTTCATAACAGTCCACCAGGAGGACATTTAGGTATCAGAAAAACTCTTTTAAAATTAAAACAAAGATATGTCTGGAAAAACATGAACAAAATGGTCAAAAAATTTGTTAACAACTGCACAAATTGTCAAGAAAATAAACAGAATGAATATATGTTATCATTTACGGAAGATGACAATTGGGACAAATGGATACCCTATTACTCTTTTGCATACAATACTACACCACATGTGACAACGAACTATACGCCATTTGAATTAGTATTTGGTAAAATACCATGTTTGCCAAGTGATAATTTTATGTCGAACGAAAAAATCTACAATCTGGAGGATTACTCCAATGAATTAAAAGTCAGACTCCAGTATTCCCAAAAAAAGAGCCAAAAAGCTAATAGAATTAGAAAAACGCAAACGTACTTTAAACAGTAACATTAAAGACAGCACCCCTTTAAATTTAAATATAGGTGATTTTGTTTTATTAAGGAATAGGAATAGAAGAAAATATCAAAAATCATACGTAGGACCTTATAAAATAATATCTAAGAATGGAGTAAATTCAGTTATAGAAATTAATAATTTACTTAAAGAAGTACACAATAATGAGTTGAAACCGTATAAAACAAATTAATCTTATACAAAATATATAATGAACACACAAAATTTTTTTTTTCTTTCTATATAAAAAAAAAAAAATTTTTTTTTTTAGGGTAAGGGTGTAGTGTACTATACAATTTTAATATAACTCACTGTACTACACAATTTCAGTTTAATAAATATTTAGCATTGTAAGCATTATATTTGTTAAGCGTAATAAGCATTATTTTTAAGTTCGATATTTTCAAGGCTAAGAGTTTTAGTTGCCGTTTTTAAGTTTTTAAAAAAAAACAACTATTTTAATTTTTAAATTATTTATTATTATGAATACGGATTATAACTAATTAACTGAACTAAAGAATAGATTTTATAGAATTAATTCACAAACTAGATGTTTTCCCTATTTATAGGTTTTTCTAGTTTCTGGTTTGTGTGCATGTGATATGTGGTTTATGCGTGGGAACGCTGTTATTATGATGTGTCGATTGGACATTCGTCCAGACGACACATTTGCAAAATAAGCAGTTTTAGTAATTTCATCTTTTATACAAAGATGCATTTCATTGGAATGCGCGCCCACACATCTGTGCGATATGTTATTTTATTGAACAGAGTGCATTCCTTTTAGCAAATTCAAGGCTATGGGGACATTGCCACTTGGTTGTTTACACAAGTGTTGAACGTATTAAATGACCGTCGCATAATTTGTCACAATTTGCTTGCACATCAAAAATGCAAGACAATGATTGTTTGGTATGGTCGATCGGACAATGTACGCTATGCATATGTATATGTATGCAACTATGTTATATTACAGACGGTTCTACAGGCGATACTATAACACCCCCACCGTTAGATCGAGACTCCGGCGAGATTGGGAGAACTGCGGACTTTTTTCTACTAAGCAAAACATATATCAATATTAATATTATTATGAACATTACAGCGTCTGTTCCCGTGTTTACAATTTTAGTGATTTTTTGGCTTCTAATTGAGCCATCCAACATATCTTTATAATGTACATGTGCAATTGACAATTCTTCAGCCGTTAAATCGGCATAGTTCATAGACTTATTTTCTTTGATTTTTATCAACATTTCGGGTATTATAATTTCGTCATGAATTCTTATTACATAATTAGTGTAGTTCTTTTTTCTTATTTCTACAAAACAATTAAAAAATTTTAATAAAAATGTTCCTTGGAACTGTTTTTGTTTCTTATGACAATTTGTTCTTATACTTTCATTAAAATTCATAAATATCAAAAATCCTGAATTTATCTCTTTGATACTACTTTGGTTACAATTTTTCATTTGGCAATTTGCCTCATTATTATTTATTATGTTAGATAGGCACTTATCTTCTAAACTTATTAAGTTATTTCTTAAATTTTTAAATACATTTTTATTATATATATTATTATATTTGTCTAATAATATTTCTTCATGAGAGAGTCGTATGCACTTATTATTTACGTTAGGCATGGGTACAAAAATCATTTTAGTGTATGTATCATTTTCGAATTTTGGGACCAAAATTGTTATAATTATTATTTCGTCAAAGATTCTAACAGTGACTCTTAAATTATTGTAGGTATCTAAGTCGTTGATTATGTGTAACTCTTTTTCTGTCAATATGCCGGGTGCCACTATACCTAGTTTACTAGTAAAAAGTATTTGGGTTATGTCATCTACGTGGTCACGCAACATTGCAATGTCATTGTTAATTTGGAAAATTTGTTCTAGTAAAGTTATTTCATCTTCTGCGTGGCCTATCCTAACAGCCAACACATTTTTTAGTTTATCAATACAACTAGCAACCCTTGATTGCTGACTATTAATATGTGAAGTTATATTTTGAATTTGGTCGGACAAAACGTTACCAAGGTTTATCAATGAGTCAACTTTATTTTCATTGTTTCTAGCGTCACTTGTCAAGTTTCTTAATGTTTCGTAAATTTGTTGTTCGTCATCACTGTCCATTGTGCCTGCAATATATTTTAATCCTTTACCTACAAAATTTGCCAACCCTCTCTTATTTCTATGTATAGGTACCAAATTATTTATTTTTGTTTTTAAAATAATCAGATTACTAGATACGGTCATTAATATTGGTTTAGGCCTTACGGACAATGTTAAATTATTTATGTTTTGTTTTATTATATCAGTACTTTCTCTATACTTAGTTATATTTATTAAGTGTATTATTTTCTCGTAGTTATTAATTAGTTTGACCTCATCCTGTCTTATGGGTAAGTAGCCATGATTATTTGTGAGGTCCTGGTAGTCAACATATTGTGTTGAATACAATGGTAAACCCAATAGCAGAATTATGATTTGTAGCAACATCCCCAAAAGATAATAGCTTTTATAATTTGCTTTTATATATCTTAATATTTAATACATTTATTCGTCATTAATTTTCTCACTTTCCAAAACCTTTAGTTTTGGTTAAAATTTTGCATTTCTCTCTAAACCAAAATAAAATATTCATTTTTTTTCACATTAAACGTTCTACAGTGTTTTTGTGATAAATATATTTGTTTTTACTATTCTCCCAATGTTGAGGTCGGTCAGTTAATTCTGTAAGAGGTCATTGCCTTATTTTTGTTTCTTTATTCTGTTTCCCTACTTCTGCTGCGATTGTATAACGCATCAACATGCTCGCGCGTCAACATGCGTCATTATTTTTTGTTTTGTTTACAAACCTATTCATTTACATATTCTGCTGAGCAAGATGCTCACTGTGAGTGCGTTTGTTTACGTTAGGTAGGGCGATCTCGTCTACCAGTGGTATATGTCAACACTGCAAGATTGTATGCCCTTTTATTATGCCGCTTTATTTCGGATATTCTATTTCGTTATTATGGAGAGGTATACACATTAAGGAATGTGATGTATCAGAGTGGGTAAATGAGTTAGTTTATTATTATTATTATTATTGATCCTTTGGGCATCTTGGTGGCATCTGATTTCTTCTGATTCAGCTTTTCTTGGGTATAAATTAGATTCATTTTCTCTATTACTTATTCAATACTTTGACAAGTTTTTTATTTTATTGGATATGTTTCCTTTTGTTATTCTACAAGGGTAAATGTTCTTTCCTTTATCATATTCGCTGATATCTAATTTCTTTGCAACGCTACATGGGTGCCTTTAATTACTTATCAATAGATTGATTTTTGTATTTGATATATAAATGTTTGTTAGTTTTTACTTTACTATTTTTCTTTTATTGATAGATTACTTATTCATACGCGAATTCACCAGTATAGGTGTATTTATATATTTCTTTTTAATTATACATTTCATTAATTACCATCAATCAATTACGCTTTTGTATTCTGAAGTTAGTTCAAATCATTGTCAATACCTCCTATATTGTCGTTATCTATTCCCACATTTGCATTAGTAAATTTCTTTTTTCTTTTAATATGTCCTCTATAATATTTATGTCCTTTAGCAGTTATTATGTGATCATCATCTAACTTGCGTACGTTTACTTTTCTGAACTTAGCATAATTTTTACCTCCTCTAACTTCTTTTATATATGTGGGACCTTCTACAATTTCATTATCGTCACGTTTTTCATTTAGTTTATTTATTATTCTTTCCTTAGTCTTTTCTATCCTTTCTTTAATAGCAGGATAATCATTTGGGTTTGTATTTCCCGTTACAAAATCGATTGGCTTTACTCCTATTGTGGAGTGCATTGAATTGTTATAGTACATAATAATTCTATAAATTTTTTCTTCGACTGTTTCTAAGTCATTTTCTGGATCGTGTTTTAACAATCTAATGTGTTCATTTATTGTATTATGTAGCCGTTCGACATCGGCATTAGACGTATGATTGTTATTGGAAGTGTAATGTATTTCTATATTTTGTTCTCTTAAAAATTCTACCAATGGTAATGCTTTGAATCCTAGTTCATTGTCCACAACTATCTTATCCACATGTCCATATGATCCTAAGTATTGGGTCAGAGTTAGTTTGAATTCTGTCCAAGATCTATTTTGGATTTTATATGCCTGTGCATATTTAGAGAATTTATCGACAAATGTCAAGAACAATGTTTTATTCAAACTATAGAACACATCTATGTGTACTATTTCTCTTGGTTTGTTTGGTGTTTCTGTCACCTTAAATTTTAATTTTAGAGGGTTTCTGTCATACTTTTCCTTATTGCAAATGTCACAATTATTTATATATTGTGTAATACGTCGCTTTAATTGTGGGTGATATATTATTTCTTTCAATTGACCCAGATTTTCATTTATTCCTCTATGATTATTTTTCTTATGTTCCTGTTCGATCAATGTTGTCAATTCGTTTTCGTCTGTGATGTCTCTTAACAACTTCTTACATCTCAATATTCTAAAATTTCTATTGGGGCTATTACTAAAATGTTGCAAAGCAACCTCCTTGAATCTGTCAAAAACTGTTTCGTCTGTTATATGTATTGCATTTAACTTATTTGGGTTAAAATGATTCCTTATGAGGGTTATCACGGTATTTTCATCGAATTCTTTCGCGTATACGGTTTTCCTTTTCGAATTAAACATTTCTGAATTTCTGATTCGCAATGATCCAGAGTTTGTTTTAATGAATATTATCTGATTTTTATAGTAGTTAACAGGACAATCTGTTTCGGTAATTATGTCAGCGTTCTCTTCTAAATTTATTTCTATTCTAGACAAAGCGTCTGCATTTCCGTTCTGTACGCCTTTTTTATATACGATCTGGTAATCGTACTCTTGTAGGCGTAATCGCCAACGAACCAATTTTGAATTGGGTTCTTTCACTGAAAACAACCATGTCAACGGTCTGTGGTCTGTTTCTATCAAAAATTTCCTTCCAAATAAATATGGTCTAAAATGTTTAGTAGCCCATACTATGGCTAATAATTCTTTTTCGATTGTACTGTAATTCTTCTCGTGTTGATTCAATGTTCTACTTGCGTAGCATATTGGATGCCCTTCTTGTGATAGTACAGCTCCTAAAGCTATATTACTGGCATCTGTTTGAAGTGTGAATTGTTTCTCGAAATTGGGATAAATCAAAACAGGGTGGTTAACGATTATTCGTTTCAGAGTTTCAAAACTCTTTACATATTGTTCATCCTTAACATTTATTTCTTTAGTATCCTTCTTTAGATACTTTAACATAGGCTTTGCAATACCTGAGAAATCTTTTATAAATTTTCTATAATAACCTGCTAGTCCAATAAACTGTTGGATTTCTTTTTTCGACTTTGGTAGTGGAAATTTAATTATTGCTTCTATTTTGTTAGGGTTTGGTTTTATACCGTCTTGAGTTACAATATGGCCTAAAAATTCGGCTTCTCTTTTCATGAATTCGCATTTATCTAGTTGTATTTTTAAATTAGCCTCTCGTAATCTTTGAAATATTTTCCTCAATGAAACTAAGTGTTCTTGGAGTGAGGTGGAAAAAATAATTATGTCATCTAGATAAACCAAACAGATTTTATTAATGTAGTCATGCAGTACGTTGTTCATTAGTCTCTGAAATGTCGCTGGTGCTGTTTTTAGTCCAAAAGGCATACGTACGAATTCGTAGTGCCCATTCTCTACACTAAATGCTGTTTTATGTATGTCATTTTTATTTATTTCGATCTGGTGGAATCCCTTGGCCAAATCTAAAGTGGTGAAGTACATGCTTCTTCCCAATTTTTCCAATATTTCATCAATATTAGGAATTGGATATTTATCATCTACTGTAATTTCATTTAACTTCCTATAATCAACAACAAGTCTCCATTTTTGTTTACCGCTTGCGTCCAATTTTTTAGGAACTATCCAAACGGGTGCCGAATATGGAGAGTGGCTGGGCCTAATTATTCTATTGTTCAACATTTCATTTATCTGTCTGTGTACTTCGTCTTTATGTATGTAAGGATATCTATAGGTCTTTACAAAGATTGGGTCATTAGTTGTTGTTCTGATTTCATGCTTTATTGCATTAGTGAATGTTAAATCAGAATCTTCCGTATAAAAAACATCTTCGTATGAACTAGTCAACTTCATTAAGTTATACTTTTCTTCCTTATTCAAATGGTCTGTTCGTAATTCTTTACTAGTGTCGTTTCTCAAAGGTTTGTCTGTATCATATATGTGAAAATTCTCCTTGGTTACCTTTTCTGTCTCTAATGTAGGAAATTTAACAATGCTTGGGCATTCGATATTTGCGTTTACTATTGCTTTAACTTCATAGTTCTCTGACTCGTATACTCCTTCTTTTATTTCTACTTTATTATTTTTTGATATCTTTTTCTTTATGTAGACCAATCCATCTTTATGTTGTGTATATAGGTTTAACTTATAGGTTCCTGATTTATTAAAAGAATATTCTCTGTCCTCATGTCCAAATTGTAGGGGTACTTTTTTACCTTCTACATGCAATATATTTTTCTTTAGGTCTATCACTGCTCCTAATTGCAAAAGGATATTATTTCCTATTATTCCATCGTACCTATCATGAAATTGGCAAACTAAAAATTGTACTCTTTGTTTTTCGTTGCCTAATTCTTTAAACAGAGGTATAGAAACTGTTTCATTCACTTCTATTGTATGTTGTAATGTTTTTATTATTGTAAGTTCTGTAGGAGTTCTCCATTTTGGATTACAAAGTCCCGGATTAATTATTGAGTGGGTGGCTCCCGTATCGATTAAGAACTTTAATGGGGCTATTTTTGCTTCTACAGTTATATACGGAAGTCCTCCATTGAGGCATGTTCCTGAAAATTTTCTGTTATTTGGGCATTGCGTTGTACATTATATTTATTTCCGTCGTTATTGTTTTGGTTTTGTGTACGTCTGTTAGGTCTTATTTGTTCAGTACGTACGTTGTTAATGTCCATGGGTTCTGGACGATTCTGGGGAATCATATTACGCGGATTAAAGACGTTATTTGTAGGTCTGTTAATTGGATTTTGATTCGGATTCGGATTTTGATTATTGGTATTAAATTGCCTGGTTGGCTGATAGTTGTATTGGGGGTTATTAGGGTTTCGGTTATAGTAACTAGGATTTTGGTTTCTGTTATTGTTATTTCTGTTGTTATTATTTTGCCCAATATAATTATTAGGTCTATAATTATTATTATTATAATTATTATAATTATGATTTCGATTTCTGTTCTGATTAAAATTACTGTTGTATGTATTATTATTATATCCACGGTTATAGTTTTGTTTATTATAATTATTGTAGCGCGGATTCTGATAACTATCCTTAGACTTGCTTTCTGTTGGTCTATGTAATTTGTCATAACCTCCCTCATACAGTATGTCCATAGCATACTCTAATGAACCTGGATTTCTACACATAAGTATAGTTTTCATGGGCTCAGCCATTTTACTTTTAAAAATATTAAGTGCAGTTTTCTTATTACTGGTTATAACTCCAACCAAAATATTTGCGTCTTCCGTTGAGGTGGCTGTTCTATTATTCAAGTCTCTTAATCTTTCCTTAATTTCGTTATAAAACGTCAAGCAATTACCCTTATAGGTCACAGCGCGTAACTCGTCGTAAAGTTCTTCTATGGATTTTCTTTCTCCAAAATTATTTAATAATGCTGTCTTAATATCTGTCCATGAACTTAAATGACTGTTAATTTCTAAAATTTCTCTAGCCTTACCTCTAGTTTTGCTTTTTATTAGGTCTGAAAAAATCGATTGCTGTACAACGTCATAGTGTTGCAAAACAGGATGTACCCTGTCAATCAGTGTCACAAAAGTGTGTAAGTCGTCCTTGTTACCGTCAAAAATAGGTAAATTGCCCAAAAATTTAAATGGGTCAATGGCTGGCAATTGTATTTGTCGTTCTGTTGCCATTTTGAAAATTCAAATAAGTGCACAACTCTCAAATTTACAATTTTAAGATTTTAATTCAATTCAATTCTTACTTCCTAAGAAACAAGATTTTTAAATTCGCTTTTTCTTCTATTTACCTTTCAAAGGTGATTTATTTTAGTATAAACGTTTCAAAAATCTAACTTCTCAAAAAAAATTTTTCTCTTGTTTTTATCTTCTACGAGTGTTTTCCATTTCACGTAAAAAAAATTTTCTAATATTTCACTTTATATTATCTTATCGTATATAAGCACTCTACTCACTGATATTCTTTTTGTTACTTGATGCTGTTGCTAATGTTGTTGATATTGTTGTTGTTGCTGATGTTGCTAATGTTGTTGATATTGTTGATATTGTTGATATTATTGATATTGTTGATATTGTTGATGTTGCTGATGTTGCTAATGTTGTTTAAGTTTCTGATACCCTTTGGCTGGGTCGTGAGGTCTTCCTTCAATACTTGGCTTTTTTTTTTTTTTCTAAATACCCTTTGGCTGGGTTGTGAGGTCTTCCTTCAATACTTGGCTTTTCTTTTATATACCCTTTGGCTGGGTTGTGAGGTCTTCCTTCAATACTTGGCTTTCTTTTATATACCCTTTGGCTGGGTTGTGAGGTCTTCTATTTTTTATTTTTTATTTTTTTATTTTGCGATTTACATTCGCGTTTTAAGGATTCTGAGATCCTTTGACGATTTTCATTCGTCGATTAATTATTTTTTTATTTCGCGATTTACATTCGCGTTTTAAGGATTCTGAGATCCTTTGACGATTTTCATTCGTCGATTAATTATATTTTATTTCGCGTTTTAAGGGATCATCGTAGATCCTTTTCCGACTGCGCCAGTTTTAGTTGCCGTTTTTAAGTTTTAAAAAAAAAACAACTATTTTAATTTTTAAATTATTTATTATTATGAATACGGATTATAACTAATTAACTGAACTAAAGAATAGATTTTATAGAATTAATTCACAAACTAGATGTTTTCCCTATTTATAGGTTTTTCTAGTTTCTGGTTTGTGTGCATGTGATATGTGGTTTATGCGTGGGAACGCTGTTATTATGATGTGTCGATTGGACATTCGTCCAGACGACACATTTGCAAAATAAGCAGTTTTAGTAATTTCATCTTTTATACAAAGATGCATTTCATTGGAATGCGCGCCCACACATCTGTGCGATATGTTATTTTATTGAACAGAGTGCATTCCTTTTAGCAAATTCAAGGCTATGGGGACATTGCCACTTGGTTGTTTACACAAGTGTTGAACGTATTAAATGACCGTCGCATAATTTGTCACAATTTGCTTGCACATCAAAAATGCAAGACAATGATTGTTTGGTATGGTCGATCGGACAATGTACGCTATGCATATGTATATGTATGCAACTATGTTATATTACAGACGGTTCTACAGGCGATACTAAGCATTATTTTCTTTTTTTACAATTTGTAAGTAAGTAGGTTAGTAAGTAAGTAGGTCATACTCATAAGTAAAATTAGTATATAAGTTGAACAAAATGTACAATTAGTTATCAATCAATAAAATAATCTTAAAGGTAGTTGAACGTTGATTGATCTATATAAAATCATATAAATAGTTACTTACCCAGACATAGCAAATAATTGCTACTGGATTTTGCTCTAATGGAGCAATTGTAAGTATCTATAAAAATAAACTAATAAAAAGGATACTCACCCACTCATAGCATTCTATGCTAGTGGACTTTGCTTTCTAAGCAAATGTGGGTATTCTAAATAATCCAATATAAACCTTAGCATAACATAAAAACAAATTATAACATGGCGATCCTTTGCCCTTAACCCATAAATCATAACATAAATATTACATGAACATTACACAGGCTAACAAGCATTTCATCGTCCCCCTCACTTTGAGCCACGTATTTAACATAATCACCAAATAAACGCAAATTATACTTTATGTGATAATAATCGGCAAATTTAATCTCTAATTGGTTTTTTAAATATTTGTGTATACTCCGCAAATATTTTCTTACGCATGGTTCATCTTTCAAATCACTATATATCCTGAATTGGATTATATATGGAGATGATTGGGGTGACGTAATGTATACGTTTTTACTTAAAAAAACGGCCGCTTTTGTTTTATGTTCATTTGTCCTCAAATGAACTTTGTAGCGGGTTTCCAAAATATCGGTTTTACAAACAGTGCAATGTACACTGTTTATTCTCTGTTTTTTACTTCTGCCTCCTGGCTGAAGGTAGGGTCCAGATCTTTTTTTTGTGCTGGTGGCCGGCTCATCAGGATCTTCTTCATCAATTAAAAATTGTGACGCGCTTTTAAATCTCTTACAATTCATGTAATGTGATTCGAAAGTAGCAAAAACAACGCTACTTTCGCATATGTCACAAAATACAAATGAATTCATTTTTTTTTTTTTGTTATATGTATATAATAATGTATATGCGTAAATGTATATTGAAATGATATTTATAAAATAGTTTTAAAGTTTTTAAGTTAGCTCAATTTTCCTCAGGCCAGCAAGTTTTCACAAAAGTTGCACTTCTTTATTCAATTCACTATTTTATTTTTTAGTTTTAAAAAATATGCACTTTTACTTCACACACAAATTCACAAATTCACTTTCCCTTCTTTTGGAATGCAGTTTAATAACTAAATTTTGCTTCATCATTTACTTTAAAAGAAAGTTCTGCAGAGGAGCTGCATGCGCCGCTTAACATATTGCGTTAAGAAATTTTTTTTTTTTTTGATCTAGTATTACGATCAATTTATGGTTTCAATATGTTTTTTTATTGCCTACCCTCCTAAGTACTTTCAGCATAATTCCATTTAAAAATTGATTGTATTGTATTCTCAATAAGTCAAGTCACAGCATGTTAGATAGGTAAGCCATTTTTTCATTATATTGTGAAATAGGGGTTTTTCCTCATTACATCATTATGTGAGGGTAAAATGATAAAAAAAGTATTGCGTGTATGCTCAAAAGCCAAGCAATAGCTCAAAAAGGTTAGCGACCATGTTAGATAGCTAAGACAATTTTCATAATATTGTGAAATAGTGACTTTGTGTATGGTCAGCCCGGTGCTCAAACTATTACCTAACGTTTTATAAATATTTTACTGAACATTAAAATTTTACTTAAAAGAAGTTTTTTATTCTATAGTCCCCATACGCATTTTAATCCTAATTCCTCTACATCGCATACTACTTAGAAAATTTTTAAAACCGAAAAATCATTAGGCTATCAGAAAAAACACAGAGATCAACATGTTTTCTTTTTAACTCAATACATATGTTTGCTATCTCTCTTTTCCTCATGTATGCTCTAAGCCTATTGTGTGTAATAGTTTTCATTTCTTAATGGCTTTTTTATTACCGACCCTCTTTTTATTACTTTCACATTTTTTATTACCTGCTCTTGTCTTGAGTAAATTCAACTTGAGTCATTTAAAATGCTACTTTCCCCAGCTGGGACATTTTTCTATAAAATCAGTTATTTTCAAAAAATTGATTTTTTTCAAAAAAAAATTTGGTTTTTGTCCAAGAAATTCAAAATTTTTCCCATAAAAACCAGGATTTTTACCCCTTATTTTTCCCCCTATTTTACCCCCTCATTTTCCCAGTTCCTCTATATCGCATACTACTGAAATGTTATAAAAAATTTCCATTATTACTAAAGATTATTATAAGAAAAAAAAAAAAAACCCATTTAAGAATTAAAGTTAAACATAATATCCTTTCCTATAGAAGTTATTAAAGAGAAAGAACAAAAAAAAAAAAAAAAAAAAAGAGAAAGGTAACATTTAAAAAAAAATTAGAAAATAAGTGATTAAAATATTTTCAAAAATTAATTACAAAAAATTTAAGAAGTCTAATCGCAAAAGAATTCCAACGAAAATTAACTTTTAAATTTATTTAATTTTTTTTCCTTGAGTTGACTTTATCTTGAAAATGTTAACAACAATTTTTAATTTTTTGAAAAAAAGGAGCATTGAATTGATTTAAAATGTCAAACCTACAAAATATTTTAAGAGCGCCCTTATTGAAAGCTTAGTTGGAACCTATGGTGGTAGATATTTTCACTAGAATTTTTAGTGAGCAAGGAAGACAGATCATTAGGGATATAATGAATCCCGTGACTGACTTTGGTGCAATGGACGATCAAGGTATAAGACCTGAGCACAGAAATAGGTTGGAGGACTTAGACAAGATCCCAGGCGTGGTAAGGTGTCTTAGGGAATCAAAGGGAATCCCGGGGAGTTCAGCTCCTGGCAAAAGAGTGTGAAGCGTGTCTTAGAAACCTACCAACCTTTAGTTGGTACGGCTAAGTATTACGTTATACTTAGCGTGGTCAGTAATAAGGTAGTGGGCAATGCCTATATCGCCCTGGAATCTTATAATACCCCGTTGGACTGGCGAGCGATCTGTCGCTGTCTAACACTCCATTATGGAGATAAGCGTAATATTCCAACATTAGAATATCAAATGTCCACATTAATTCAGGGATCGGGAACTGTGCAATCGACCTATTCCTAATGAACAGGCATTTTTTGCGAATTCCATAGGAGGTGTGGTGGATATCACGCACCATAAAAAAGCTAATCTGTTTAACATTAAAAATAAAGAGGCTAAATTCTTCTTGTTACCAACGCTCAAATCTTTTGATGCTATCTTGGGTATGGACAGTCTGAGCGACATGAATGCTGTTATCCATACTAAAAATGACTACATGACAATAGAAAAAGGAAAAAGAATTAAAATCAAAAATTGGCAATCAGTAAACGCTATTAACATCCGAGCAGACCATTTAACTGACGAACAAAGGAAAAGGGTCTGCGAAATCGTGCAAACATATCCGACTCTTTTTTCTGAACCCAACGAAAAACTGACTTATACAATTGTGATTAAAGGGGAAATACGTACAACGACTGCCGAACCTGTTTATTCTAAAAGTTATCCTTACCTTAAAGACGAGGTAGACCAACAAATTAAAAAATTATTGGAAGATGGCATTATAAGACCATCAAAGTCTTTTGACATATCCCGACTATTCTAAAGACTTTCACTTAACAACGGACGCATCGAATTTTGCAATTGGGGCTGCATTGGAGCAAGAAGAAAAAAATTGGCCTAATTTTTTTTATATCTCTTACTCTTTCAAAATCAGAAGAAAATATTGCAACAAACGAAAAAGAACTTCTAGGAATCATCTTGGCCTTAAATTCCTTTAGAAATTATTTGTACGGCAGGGCAAGAACTAAGATTTTTACTGATTATCAGCCTTTAACTTATGCCCTGAGCAATAAAAACACTGACACCAAAATGAAGAGATGGAAATCTATACTAGAAGAATACGACTATCAACTGGTTTACAAACCTGGGAAATGTAATGTAGTGGCGGATACACTGTCTAGGAATCAGATTAATTCGCTAACACCCACAATCCATAGCGACAGCAGCTCGGGTCACAACCTAATTCACGACTTTTTTACGACGAGACAAATCTACCTTCTATCTTGAAAAAGTGCTAGACCCAAACCTTGTAAATGGATTGCACACCATCGAAACAATCATGGGAAAAGTGCAACAGATTTATCCGATACTTTTTCAAAGTTATAAAATAAGATTTACTCAAACCATAGTCAAAGATGTTCCGTCTGAAACAGAAAGGGTAGAAATAATCACGAAGGAACACAATCGTGCTCATAGGGGAATAGAGGAAAACATGGAACAAATTTTGCAAAAATTTTATTTTCCCTTAATGAAATCAGAAATAAGGCGAGTCATAGGAAAATGTAGGATATGTTTGGAGAATAAATATGATAGACATCCCAATAGAAACGAAATAAATCCAACACCTATTCTAGAGTATACTGGGCAGATTGTCCTATATATTACAGAGCGCAATTTGGTTCTGACGGCAATTGAAAAGTTTTCTAAGTGCGTTCAAATTAGGCTTGTCAGATCAAGAGCTGTAGAGCATATTAAGGAACCTTTGAGGGAGATTATTATATATTATCGATGTTCCTAAGGTTATTGTCATGAATAACGAGAAGTCTCTAAAATCTTCAGCGATTTTGTTTATGCTAGAAAATCAGTATAGAATTCAGGTTTATAATGTGCCACCTTATTCAAGTAATTCGAATGGCCAGGTTGAGAGAATTCACTCAACGTTAACAGAATTGATGAGGTGTTTTGTGACTGAAAAAAGTCACTCTTCTTTTCACGATTTGCTCATAAGAGCTGTGAATGAATACGATCATAGTATTCATTCCACTATTAAGAAAAAACCAGTCGAGATGTTTTTTGGTTTGACCGTCTCAACTAATCCTGGGGGATTGGTAAATGAAGGTAGGGTAAATGTTGAGAGACTGAGAAGAAAACATTTATAATATATTTGGCTTATTATAACAAAAATAGGAGGCCAATGAAGACTTATGCTCCGGGAGAAGTAATTTACGTCCGTATTAATAAGCGTTTGGGTTCTAAATTAACAACTCAGTATAAAAAACAAATTATGAAAGAAAATCAAAATAGTACTGTAACCACTGCAACTGGCAGATTGGTCCATAAAAGTCTGATAAGAAGAAATTTTGCATTACTTAGCTTATTGTTTGTCCTGTTCGCTTTGTTTGTACCAAGTCGCCTCGACATACAGATCGTGGACTATAGCACTATAGTGCCTCACATTTGGCAAAAATCAAGGAAGGGACGTTTAAGTTTGTCCATATGATAAATGTACTGAAATACGAAGAAGCACTGCAAAATTTCACAACGTGCACTGAGAAATTTACTTTATTATGATATAGATCAAACTATTAGAATATTAAAAGAGATTAATCCAAAAAAAAAAAATAGAAATAGAAGATCAATAGACATTTTAGGAACTGCTTGGAAGTATTTTGCCGGTTCACGGGATCATGACGATCTATAAATGATACAGGACAACTTACAAAATTTAAACGACAACAATAACAGACAAGTTGTGATTAACGAAGCATTTACTACAAGATTACAAAATTTAACAGAGATAACAAATGAAATAATAGACATAATGAACCGGGGGGATAAAAAAATCGATGGGTTTGCTCTACTGCAGCGAGATAGAATTCGCATAACTACTAAATATCAAATATGCGTTGCAATGGGCAGGTCATAACATTTTGAATTCAATGCTTCTTAGTCAGAGAGAAATATGATGAGCGTTTACCGTTCAATTCCGTAAAGGATGCATTAAGATAAAGTAGTGTGAGCGTTTTAAGTAAAAATGAAATAATTTTGTATGTTATCACAACACCACTAACTACAATTGAAACCTATTGTTGTCTCCTCTTAAAACCTGCAAATAAGAATGGAAAATTAATTAAAGTAGATTTTGATTATGTTATTAAAATTGAAAAAGAAATATGTGGTTTAAAAAATAAATGTATTTAAATAAATGAAGTGAAAATTTGTAATAGAGATAATTTAATAGATTTAAGAAATTATACTTGTGTTTTAAGAATACTAAAAGGACTAAATTCATCATGTAATTACAATAGAGATCAGAGTAATGCGGGTGTGAAATTGATCCACCCTTTTAAATAACTTCAATGGTACTATCAGAACTTCGTCCGACAATAACTTTGTTCACGGAACCTACCTTGTCCGTTTCCATAATATGACCATTTACCTAAATAATGACAGATACAAAATCAAGAGTCTTTACCCTTCGAGGCAATGCCGGCCGCTCTTCAACCTACACCCAAAGAGTTGTCTGTTTCTAAAGTACTTTCACTAGAGTCTTTGAATGAACTCCATATTAACAACACTAAGTATTTGAGCTCTTTACGAAGAGAAACCCATGTAATCGGAATGTCTGTGGGAGGATTCATTGCGATTGTGACTTTTGCGTTTGGCTTCATTGTGGTCAAGTTAAGACCGAGAAAACCAAAAACCATGGGGAACCATTCCCTACACTTCCCTAATCCAAATATTCAGTTACCCTCTTCAAATCTCAATTTTAATAACATTCCATATTTTTAAATACGATCGAGGACGATCGCACTTGGATGGGGAGGAGTTATGAAACGGTTTAATTAGCAATGGTTGTGAAATAGTTTAATCAGCGCTTAAGTAAAGTTTGATGACCGATATTGAATGTTCAAGTAAGGTTTAATGACCTATATCGAATGCTTGAGTAAAGTTTAATTACCGATGTCGAATTTCAGTGTAGACTGCTGTCTCATGTGTTTCCCACAAGTACTTGCGCGTGTCTGAAATGCAAGCTCGACACTTTGACTGAGCTTTGTCCGCTGTTATAAATAATGCTAAAAGAATGGTATGATCATTGTTTAGTATTAAGCCGTAGTAAATAGTTAGAATAAGAACAAAAAAATAATTATAATAAATAAATATATTTAAAAAAAAAAATAAAATAAAAGGAAAAATTTTAATTTATATAATATATATTGAGGCCAAAAAAAATAAAAATATCGTTTCACTTAAATTTTTTTCACTTTAATACAATATGTCTGTTGCAATTTAAAGGTTTCATAAATGATTCAAGAGATTTTATATTTCACAATTTAATTCACTATTGTCTGCTGAAATTATTTTTAAATTGTCCGGGAACAGTTATACTAAAGAGTGATCGTTTAACACAAAGAAAGTAACTATAGCATTTTATTATACTCAAAGAAAAAAAATGGATAGTTAGCGCTGTACTTAAAGGATAATCAATCGCACACTCAGATCTCTCAACATCGACTCCCTCGACTTTTTCTCAAAATTGAAAAACCAGCTTCGCATCTCGGCCGCTCGGCTCGAACCCCTCGTTTCATCACTCATTTGTACTCGTTGACGTTGGCGGCCCTGAGTCGGCAAATTTGTTATTATCTTTGTGGTGAAACGAGTTAATAGATGTAACGCCACGCATTTTTCTTCCTTACAAGATTAACAATCAAAGAATATATATGCCGTGAACACAAATATACAAGGACTGATAAATAATTTTAATCAAATTGAAATTTTTTAAAAAGATAATTTAGATTTTATTATGTTATCTGAAACACACATAACTAAACATATTGTAGTGTGTTCGCAATTAAGTGAACACATTCATTTAATTATCATATTTAACTTTTGCTTACTATAACGAAACGTAAATATAGGTCACATTATTTGTATTTTTATTTTAAGTTAATTTTGCATATACATGCACGAATAGAATTTATGTTTAGTTAGCAATTAAAATAGTTTAAGCAAACCGAAAACGGCTTTACTGAACTTCTCAAAGAACTCAAAAAACTGACTGATAAATTTTCCAAGTATCATGATTTGTTCAACAATTTGTGACGAGGAAAGTCGTCCCTCGTTTTCCCCGTCAACTAAGTAATAAGTGTTAACTTATATATAAGGTGTAAGATAGAAAACTTAGTGGTAAAACAAGGTTGTAGATCTGGCTACTACTCGCTGTCACGTTATCGTGTACCGACCGAAGACTATCGGGACACGATTCCAATATTTCCAACGAGAAATATCGAGTTTAGAAATGTTAGCATATTTCTCGATCTCTTTTCTGGTTAGCTATCGAGGTGACTAGACGCAAAGCAAATCGTTCAGCTGTAAGTATTGAAACAGAAGAAAAGTCAAGTCTGTACAATTTCAGTGAGCGATCTAGGGTACAAGACGCAACGTCTGTACAATTGTAGTGTGTGATCTAGGGCACAGGACTCAACGTCTGTACAATTGGAGTAAGGATATTTAGGGTGTACAGGACGCAAGTCTTTACACTTACAGTATGAGATTCAGGGTAAAGGACATCTGTATAGTTGCGAGATAGATACATTGATCAGGGCGTACAGCCTGTAGCGAAGCAGCGAGTGTGGCCAGGTCAGCAGTGTTAATTAAAATAATAATATTGAAATAGAAGTAAAGCTAAAGGCGACATTTGTTACTATTAACAGAGCAAAATTGAAAAAAAAACCTTTTGCTTTGATAGAAAAATTTTGAATAAAAAAATTTATTCCATTAACAAGATAGAATAAGTTTCCTTTATTGAAAATACAATATTATCAAACAAGTATATGAAGAACAAGTGTACCAGCGAATATATATAAATAAAAAACTTCAAAACTTCCACTTTTATTTATAAGGTTATTCGCTTGTTATCGTATTACGTTAAGCATCGCTTTAATTTTTGAAAAATACTCCTTTTTTGTTGGCTTTGTAAATATATCTGCAAGTTGCTCGCTAGTTGGAACATACTTCAACTTGAAACCTTTATTTTCATACACCTCCCTTATGAAGTGATACTTCACATCTATATGCTTGGTTCTCTTGAGGAACTGAGGATTCTTAATAAGCTTGATGGCACTCTGGTTATCAATCCATAAAGTGAAAACGCCAATTTCTTCTGGAACCAGCTCTTTTAATAGTCGTTGGACCCATATAAACTCCCTCACACTTTCACATGATGACATATACTCAGCTTCTGTAGTAGAAAGAGCCACGGTTTTCTGCCGTTTCGACGACCAAGACACTGGACCTTTAGCAAGTATTATGACATAACCACCTGTCGAATGTCTCTTTTCTAAATCACCAGGAAAATCTGAATCTGTAAAACAATCGAGACAAAAATTATCAGTTTTATTGAAAACAATTCCATGTCCAATCGTTCCACAGAGATATCTAAAAATCCGTTTTATTGCTGTGACATGTTCTTCTTGATGATTGTCTAAGAACCGACTAACAGATGAAACAGCAAAAGCAATGTCAAGACGCGTTCCAATGGCTAAATACATTAAAGAGCCAACAGCTTCACAATATGGAAATTTGGATAGTGATGTTTCGTTTGTACTTTCAAAAACATTTTCTATAGGCGTACTCACTGCTTTTGCATTAGCCATGTTGAACTTGTCTAAAATCTTTTTGGTATAAACAGTTTGACGGATAACTGTTCGATCAGTTTCAATAACTATTTCCATGCCCAAATAAAAGAAGGAATCTATCACCTTGATTTCATATTAATTTTTGAGAAAATCAATAAAAATAGTTGATGCTTCAGTTGACTCTGCCGCAATAATGCCATCATCTACATAAATTGCCAATATGAGACGTTTATTATTTATGCTGCCAATAAAAACACACGAGTCAGCTGCACTAACTGTGAAATTGAACCGTTTGATAATTTCCGTAAATCGCTTATTCCAACATCGAGAGGCTTGCTTTAGGCCATAAAGGCTTTTCTTCAATTTACAGACCTTACTGCTGCCATCTTCATATTCGATTGGTTGAACCATGTAAATGTCTTCTTGTACATAGCCATACAAGAATGCTGCTTTCACATCAAATTGCAAGATGTTATATTTTAAGGAAGTACATAAAGCTAAAATAATTCGTATAGAAGTAAATTTTGCTACTGAACTAAAAGTTTCTTCGTAATCGACTCCATATTTTTGCGTAAAACTACGTATGACTAAACGTGCTTTATAGCGTTCAATAGCATTATCCTTGCCACGTTTAATTTTGTATACCCACTTGTTAGTTATAGCAGTTTTGTTTTCCGGAAGATCTACCAAATTCCATGTGTCATTCTTTATGAGAGACCTAAATTCTTTATCCATGGCTTGCTTCCACTGCGCATTAACTTCACTTGAAATAGCTTCCTTATAACTCTTAGGTTCTTCTGTATCTGCAAAGAAAGCACTGTAAAAATTTTTTTCCCTGAAGCGAAGGTTATATTTATGTTTTGGACTTGGCGACTCTTGGTCCATGTTGCCTTGAGGACTTTCAGCATCTTCAAATTCATCACCTTCATCGTCTTCATCAACAGCATCACCTTCATCAACTACATGCTTCTGATCATCCTCTTTAATGTTATCTTATGTATGTTATCTTCTGGCGAATGTGCTACTTCATCATGCTCCTTAAGATCATTTATAATAACTGGAGACTCTCATAATTCTCGAACTAACACATTCCTTCAAATTTCAATGCGTCTTTATAAATGTATCCAAATGCGATAACCTTTACAATGATCTTCATAACCAACAAAAACACCCTTTTTATACCCTCCACCTTAGGAAAGAGGGTATATTCATTTTGATCATCCGTTTACAACACATCGAAGGAAGCGTCGGAGACCCCACAAACCATATATATTCTTAATTAGCATGAAAAGAGAAATCGTTTGAGACATGTCCTTCCGTGTGTCCGTCTGTTGTTGGCACTCTCACGGTCGTAATTTTTGAGATATCAAATTGAAACTTTGCATACGTATTCTTAGTTCAATTTCGCTGTTCCGTATTGAAATTGGGCAAAATCGATCAAGAGACACGCCCATAATAAACGAAAATCTCATCATACCTCGAAAAAATTTTATCTTTAAAAAATTATATATCGCACAATACTATGCCTATCAAGTTGAAATTTGGTAAATATATAAGTGGTACCGTTCTCCAACACTGTGCCAAAAATGGGCGTGATTGAATAACGCAAACGCTTATAATTAAAAAAAAAACACTATTTGCGTAAGTACATGAAATAGTCGTAGACATGAATATGGCAATAAGAACTTATTTTTTAGAGAATTATAAAAGGTGGAGGGTATTTAAGCTTCGGTCTTAACCGAACTTCTCTATCTTGTTTTGTGTCGTTTTATTATGCTGCTTCGCCGCAAAAGCTTCAACCCTTGGCGGTTGAATACCCAATCTGGATTCTTCCATACAAAGACGAGAGGTAAGATTTCACAAGCTTCTCTCGCTCTTTTTGGTTGCTTCCCATGACGCAAAAAAATGTTTTTACTCATTGGGCAAAGTCATTAATATTTTGGTAATCAACATGTTATCAGATATTTGCTCACCCAGATCTGCAAGCTGTTTTGACATCCGCTGTAACTTTGATATATGAATGGATATACTATCTTGCGGGTCTTTTACATATTGAAAAAACTGCTGTTGCAACAAATGTATTGATGCCTGTGACTTCTGCTCATATATACTTTCTAAAGTTGACCACATAGACGCTGAACTTTCACAATGTGAAGCATAGGTTCTTCACCCATGGACACTACCAAAACCTTTTGTGCTTTAACATCCAACATTTTCCACGCTTCTAATTCTTGAGCAGCTTCTGCAGGCTTCTGCTTCACGCCAGAAACAACGTCCCAAAGGTTACTACCTCCTTTACCACCACCTTTACCTGGAACTTCCACAAAGTCCAATTATCTGCAACTTCAAGCTTGGCAATTTTGTAATCTTCCATGACTATGTAGCTATTTCAGGGAAGGGTTAAGCCCATAACCTATTAATAGAGCAAAAATGAAAAACAAGTCTTTTGCTTTTATAGAAGAATTTAGAGAGAATAATCAAAAATTTTATTTCGTTAACAAACCAAAACAAGCTTCCTATGTTTAAAATACGATATTATCGAACAAGTACACGAAGAACAAGTGTATCAGCGAATGTGTATAAATAAACAACTTCAACAGATATATATATAAAATCGCACTGGCCTTCGTACAATTTATATATTTTTGGTGTAACCGTATATATAAGTAAAACCTACGTGATATAAAGTGATCTAGCATACGTACATATGCGTGTAACCGTATGTGCATATAAGTATATACATTAAAACTATGAACTTATTTGAACTTATATATGCACATCTATATGGGAGTAACCATATATATTTATATATAAATATATATATATAACGGTAGCCATAAACACATATACTAAGTGACAAATTGAGCATCACTTTCGGTGCATTACAGTAGGAACCGTTATATAAAAGAAAAAGACAATTTATATATATAGCTAAGCCAAGCAAGAAAAATTCTAAGTGTAGAACACATTCGAGCATTTTTTTTTATTACTGTTGAAAAATCGTTTCTTCTGGTATTTCGAATTTATCTAGCCTTGATCCTAACTTGTCCACTTAAACTAATTGTATTATAATTAAAAATTTACAATCGGTAACCGTGTCGAGTACGGAATTTCGTACTACGTGGTTACGAAAGGAGGAGCTCTCCGCATATCTCAAGGAATTCGGCATCGACTTAAACGACACCGTAGAAGCGATTCAAAAAAATTTTGGCGGGTTCGCATACAGCGGAAGAATTGAAACGACTCCTGACAATGCAAACACATCACGAAGGAACTAAAATGAAGGAACTAAAACTGTCACGGAGAAAACACCCTATGATAAAGAAGCCAATGTGGATGACTAAGAAGAAGACGGTGATGACGCCAACACGATCAAGACGTGTTTTTTGACAGTTTTTACGGGACAACGCACTGACATGGTTCCGGAATAATAATGCCCACTGGGACAAATGGATGGGCTTCAAAGAGGACTTCTTGAAATTTTTCCTACCACCTAGATACTTGGAGAGGGTGGAGAACGAAGTTCGTGCACGTAAACAGCGCCCAAATGAACTATTCAAAAGTTACGTTTTGGACATTCAAACTAAAATGAGACACACGATGATACATCCGCCGCAATGACTTTCAGAATTTGGCCGACCTCTTAGAATTGGCGGGAGATTATAAGTGCATCCCGAATATTCCGCAACGAACGTCACAGGCTCGAGAGTCTTATAGAGTGGCAAACCACTCATGAATTTTGTAAATAATAACATTGAACAGAGGACAACTTACGGAACAGCTAATCGTAGGCCTCAAGGTAGAGTCCCTAGCCAAGTAAAAACGAAGAGCCACCCAGCGAGAAATACAAACTCCAAACCACGCCCAACTACTAGTAATGATGCTGAACAATTACGAGTAGATGTCAGAAGAGCCTGATACCGGTGTGTAGAAACAGGGCATACCGCGAGAAATTGTAGGAGGCCAAAGAAGCTGTTAACGTTAAAATCCAAATCTACGTCACGACCTTGCAATAAGTCACGACAATCAACGAAGATGAATGGAGACCGAAATGACCAGCCTCTTCCTAACCAAAGTACTACCGAGGCGGTAAACCCTGCATCAAGACAACTGAAAACGAACTTGCATCGCCAGACAAGACGGACGAAAACAAAAGTAAGGCCAATTTCTCTGCTCTTTGTATTTCTAGAGCCAATTCATATGCCAAAACAAACGAACGAAGCGAGAGAAGCGAAAGAGTTCACGTGCGTCGCCATACCCAGACTACACAGGGTGACTGTCGCCTTTTTCCGACGGAAAAGAACACGGGGCGTGACCGTCACATACCCGTCCTAGTGAGTGCAGAAGCCGTCGCTCACCTCCACAGTCTCGCCGTGATACAGTATTGCCACTACGTCATCCTACGGACCAGAGGGGTCCTAGCCGCGCTTTACATCAGACCATAGCCCCGCCTTATTGGCACGTAGTCGGTATCCCGACCCCGGTACTGCGTCACGTAGTACCGCAAGTCGAAAAGCTCCGGGAAGAATTGACACCCGCCCAACGGTACAAGCAGCGTTTCGAACTCCGAGAGGGAAGATTCCGAGTCGCTTTTGCGAGAAACGAAAAAATAACAATCTACGAGGCGTAGACTCCCGTTGTATTTCATAGGTTATTTAAGTCCACACATGAAGTGTTATCAATTGTTTTTTTTTTTTCTCAACATCTAAAATATTATATACTGTTTAATTATCATCCACGAAGTATTATCAATTGTTTAACTATCATCCATGAAGTATTACCAATAGTTTATTTACATTTTCGCAACATGTGAAATATGATATAGTGTTTAAGTCTCCACCATGAAGTATTATAACTTTCTTTTTCCCTTCTCACACATGAATCGTTAAAATTAGACTCTAAGCTATTTGTTTATTCTAGTTAAATAAGCAGGAAGGAATAGGATTCCTTTTGTTTTTTTTTCTCTTTTTTTTTTCCTTAAGGGGAGGGGGTAGTGTGACGAGTAAAGTCGTTACCCACTCGTTTTCCTCTCCCCCTAGGTTACATAAACCTTATATTATTAGCATAATATATATATTAATAGAATTAAGGCAACTTTGTTATTAGTTTTAAGTCATCAAGTATATTGGAATATATCCACAATGTTCCAATATGCTTGACAAAACCGAGGTTTTGTCGAGAGTGATCGACAAAGGATCTCTCTCTTAGGTTGCCAACCTTCAACGAGAGAACATTAAGTCACAAGGTAAATCTCTCTAGTGCGATCATAGCTAAAAGTCATAGAAGGATACTTTGTTGTATACCAAGTGCTCTGAGTTGTTTAATGAGACGGTAATTATTAACATAGTTGTTCTAAGTCGTGGCTGCACATGACAATCCTAGTCCTAGTACCCAGGACGTAAGGTCTGGTGTAGTTATGTGAGTGGAGTTACCGACTTCTACCTAAAGCGTGAATCAATCCTAGACACCACTTTAAGCAAATATAAACTGTTAAGCAAAAATATTACTAAATAAATCTAAGGCGTTTTGTAAGTAAGTAAAAGAGCGAGCAGCTTTATTATAAATGAATGGACGAGAACACCCTACGCCGACGGCTTTGTGGCATTGTGGAGAAATCTCGTTACAACATTGGACGTACAGACATTTGCCATACACTGGGAGTACAGACTTTTGCCCAAACACTAAAGATTCAGGCATTTGCCAATACACAAGGCGTACAGACTTTTACCCATACATTGGACGTAGAGACATTAGCCCATACACTGAACGCACAGTCATTTGACCATATATTGTACGTACAGACATTTGCCCATACATTAGACCTACAGATATTTGCCCATACACTGGGCGTAAAGACATTTTTCCATACATTAAACGTACAGACATTTGCCCATACATTGGACGTAGAGACATTTACCAATACACTAGACGCACAGAAATTTTCTAATATACTGCTATATACTGGACGCATGGACATTTGCCCATACATTGGACGTGCAGACATTTGCCCCTATACTGACACTATACATACACTGGACGTACAGACATTTGCCCATACTGGGAGTAAAGACATTTTTCCATACACTGGGCGTACAGACATTTGCCCATACATTGGACGTACAGACATTTTCACAGGATGTACAGACATTTGGACGTACAGACATTTGTCCATACACTGAAGGTTCAGGCTTGTACCAATACACTGGGCGTAAAGACATTTGCATATACATTGGACGTACAGGCATTTTTCCATATATTGTACGAACAGACATTTGCTCCTACACTGGACGCACATTGGACGTACCGACATTTTCCCATACACTGGGCGTAACGACATATTCACAGGATGTACAGACATTTAAAAGTTCACACATTTGCCCATATACTGAAGGTTCATGCATTCATCGATGAACAACGTAGCTGTGGGTTTATCCTGCTGGAAATTTATTAACGGTTGTAGCGGCAGTGGAGGTGACTCGGACCTGGTCGCCCTTTTTTGGACTCGGTCCCTTTTTGCATTTCTCGAGGAGTTATTCCGACAACATTCTATGGTGCGCACATCCAAACGGCCGCATTGCCAGCAGAATATCTTTGTTGGATTTCTACACCCTTTTGCTAGGTAGCCTAATTCACCACAGCGAAAACATGCATTCGCGGATCTGTAATGGCTTGAATACGGTGATTCATGAGAAGGTTCGCTTCGCGTCGCGGTGGCGGTCGTTGCGTTTCACTTGGTATACACTCGAAGTCAACAGCTACCTCTAGTAAGTGGTTGAGGTCACGGAAATCATGGGTAGCATTCTAGATAAAGCTAATTGTAGCTTTGTGGCTTTGTCACATGCAGCAAGTATGTGGTTATGGTAACGTTGCCCACTTGTACGTGTATTGTCTCCATAACTTTCCGACTCGAGATTAAAACCGCCTCGGTTTTATGCTCTGCCAAGTTAAGATCCACGGATCTAAGCCACTTTTGTATGATCTGTATAGCTTCGTTTGTAGCCGCTTCGATTCCACTTATATGTTTATTCACTGTGATAAGTGCAATATCGTTCGCAAACCCTATAATTTTTACTCCTCGGGGTACGGGCAGATTTAGTACGTCGTTGTAAATTAAATTCCACATGAGTGGCCCGAGAATCGATCCCTGTGGTACTCCTGCCGATGCGTTATATGATTTGGTTCCCTTGTTGGTGTTATATGTCTCGTCGAAGTAGCTCCTAATTAATTTGAATAAGTACTTAGGGGCATTTATTCTTCTAACCGCGTTTAAGATAACAGGCCAGCTTGCTGTGTTAAAATGGTTTTTGATGTCAAGAGTTACCACGGAGCAATACTCTTTGGCGCCTCCCTTCCATCGTTTTCCATCGGTAGCTTTTTTCGCTATGTTGGCAACTAATTCCAGAGCATCGATTGTAGATTTGCCTTTCCTAAAGATAAATTGCTATTCAGACAAGGCTCCTAACTCCTCAACTAACGGTAGTAGTCGGTTATATATGATCTTCTCTAGTATCTTTCCTAGAGTGTCCAGCAAGCATATAAGGCGATATGCCTGCACGATTCCGGGTTTAGCTTTCGGTATTAGCACTAGAGTTTGTCGTTTCCAGCATTTTGGAAAGGTACCATACTCCAGGCACTTCTGGTAGGTTTCGACAAATGAGTCGGGTCTATCCTCGATCATAGCCTTCAGGGCTTTATTTGGGATGACATCGAGCCGTGGTGCTTTAGAATCGGCAATATTTTTTGTGGCTGTTTTGAGCTCTTCTTGGTGAGTTTTTTGGTAACTACTCTGTAAGCTGTTCCCCAGGGGTTTACGTTGGGCCTCAACGCAAATCTGTCTAAAGCAAGCCTTTTACTAGCTTGTAAAGAAGTTTTGTAGTAGCTGGGGTGTGACTCAGCGAGTCCAAAGTTCCTTACAAGGAAATTTGTAAGACGGGCTGTTACTTGTCTCTAATTCCTTAGACTCGCCTTCTTTATTCGACGTTTTTAGTGCGGTAACGATTTGTGGTGCGGGGCACGGCGTTACTGCAAATCGGTGTGTGAGCGGGTTTTGTGCGGTGAGTGGTACAGAGCGGTGAGCGGTACAAGAGCGACGTGCGGTGCTGATCGATGAGCGGTACAAGATACAGAGCGGTGGGCACTGCAGGACACGAGAGCGTTACTGGGTTCAAACGGCAAGCGGTACAGGATACAAGCGGCGAGGGCTGCAAAGCGGCGTATGATACAGAGCGATGAGCGTTGCAAATCGACGAGCGGTACAAGATACAGAGCGGTGAGCGCTGCAGGATACGAGAGCGCTACTGGGTTCGAACGGCAAGCGGTACAGGATACAAGCGGCGAGAGCTGCAGAGCGGCGTACGATACAGAGCGATGAGCGTTGCATATCGATGAGCGGTGCAAGATGCGGAGCGGTGTGCGCTGCAAGACACGGCAGTGGTTATTGTGACCACGACGGCGGCGCGACCTAGGCGCTTGCAATGTAAATATTGCAGGATATCTAGGCGCGGGGAACAGGGAGACTGCGTCGTTGTAATAACGATGGCGCGGCCTAGGCGCATACAATATATCAATATTGTAGGATTTCTAGGCGCGATAACAATAAACTGCGACGTGACGACGATGGCGCGGCCTAGGCGCATACAATATATAGATATTGTAGGATATCTAGGCGCAACAACAGAGAAACTGCGCCGTGACGACGATGGCGCGGCCTAGGCGCATACAATATATAGATATTGTAGGATATCTAGGCGCGAATACAGAGAAACTGCGGCGATGTAGCGACGTTGGTGCGGCCTAGGCGCATACAATATATAAATATTGTAGGATATCTAGGCGCGGGGACTGAGAGACGAGCAAAGCGACGGTGGCGCGGCCTAGGCGCATACAATATATAGATATTGTAGGACATCTAGGCGCGATAACAAAAAAAACTGCGACGTGACGACGATGGCGTGGCCTAGGCGCATACAATATATAAATACTCTAGGATATATAGGCGCGATAACAGAGAAAACTGCGACGTAACGACGATGGCGCGGCCTAGGCGCATACAATATATAGATATTGTAGGATATCTAGGCGCGATAACAGAGAAACTGCGGCGATGTAGCGACGTTGGCGCGGCCTAGGCGCATACAATATGTAAATATTGTAGGATATCTAGGCGCGGGGACAGAGAGATGAGCGAAGCGACGGTGGCGCGGCCTAGGCGCATACAATATATAGATATTGTAGGATATCTAGGCGCGATAACAAAAAAAACTGCGACGTGACGACGATGGCGCGGCCTAGGCGCATACAATATATAAATACTGTAGGATATATAGGCGCGGGAATCTGGTTAATGCTATGCTCGCAAGAAAACAAATGGGTTAATTTATTACGTTAGCTTTATTACTTTAAAATAAAAATTCTTGAGCTCACCTTACTAGCTTGACGGCTCCAGCCACACTGCCTCATTTCATGAAATTTGCTTCGCCTTTTATAGTGTGGCAGGGCTCACAATTATATTAAATTTAACTAATATTTATAAAAGATTAACGGTATAGAACTAGCAACAATAACGCAGGAATTTATATATGCTAACTAAATAACAATGATCAACGGTATTATGCTTTTTAAATTAGAAATAACAACAATGCAAAAATTCATATATGCTTACTAGATATCAACGGTATTATGCTTCTAAAATTAGAAATAACAACAATGCAAGAATTCATATATGCTTACTAGATATCAACGGTATTATGCTTCTAAAAATAGCAATAATAAAGCAAGAGTTCATATATAATAACAACAATGCAAGAGTTTATGTACTCGTATGCTTACTAGATATCAATGATCAACGGTATTACAACTACGCTTCCAATTTACAGAGTATGAATTTGACAATAGTTTTTTTCCTTTTAATTACATTAATGGAGGAAATAATTGGCGTGTTTGGTGATACATGTATGTTGGAACAGAATGTGTGGCGCAAAACGAAAGGTAGTGATTTTGCGCCTTACACTACTCCCTCCCCTCGCGGATAAAGATTTCGCCGTTTGCCTTGCGGGTTATCACATAACGACGGTTTCCAATGAAGTATTGGCAGCGGCGGTGCTGGCGTGTTCCTGTGTTCAGCATGTCCGAGCGTTTGCTGAGGTATGCTTCCAGTTTCCCTTTATCATTTGGAATCACCCTCGAATCATAGACGTAGGTCGGTTTTATTCGCGTGAACTTGTGGAGTTCCTTTTGTGTACTGAGGGGGTGGATGGTACAGATCCGCTATTGTCCGGATGGACGCTGTGGGTTGGGTGGACATCCGGTATGGTATTGGAGACCCCATGCTGTACCCCTTATAATGTTGGATATCGACCGGTGCGTTGGGAGAAATCACATGGTTGATATTCGGTCTGGCCCGCTTAGGTACGCATGCCCTTGAAGAACTGGTACTACTGGTACTCCATGGACTTGGCAATACCCCTATTGGACCACTATCGGTTTTGGAAAACAATGGACTATGGCCACTACTTTGTTGGGGTGCTTGTGCTTCGTTCGTTTTTATACCCTTTGAGGTGCTTGGTCTTTCGTCGATCATTTCTATATTACAGGTTTGTGTGCTGACTTCCCTGGTGAGCGGGTTTTGGCGGGTTCGTATCTGGGTAAACATTTCGTCGACTGGGCGTTGTTGGTTCACCTTGTACCGCAGGCAGATTTTGCAACTAAGAACATGCTTCCGTATATCCCTGAACATGCCCGGCCAGTAGTATCTTCCTGTGATGTGAGAGGTTGTTTTTCGAATTCCTAAATGACCTGCGGTTGGGTTGTCGTGGTTTTCGATCATTACTCTCTTTCGGTTGTGAGTGGGTACACATAGCTTCCAATTCTCACCTTCCATATCACCGTATTGCGTCGGGATGTGGTGGTAGAGTTGGCCGTTGGCTATGGTGTAGTCCGCATATTTTTCCGGGTACTTTATCACTTCTGACTTTCGTTTCTCTAACCAGCGGCATGTCTTGTTGTTATTCAGATTGGGTTCCATGGTACGTTGATTTGGTACTATGACTGAGAGGTGCAATCTGTTGTGAGATGTGTTAGTAATTTTCCTTACCGAAGACATGTGTTGAATTTCTGACGTGTGCTTTCTTCCTCTTGTGAACATTGTAGCTTACAATTCAGTGAGATGCCTGCGCAAGTCAGGGTGGTACCAAATGTTGATAAAAATGTTAAACCTAGGATTATGTCCTCGACGGTGTTGTCCATTACGCAGAATTGTAATTCTTTTTTTTGCTTTCCAAAGTGTACCGTGTAATGTACCATCTTAGTAATTTGTACTGCCGAACCATCCATCAATAGGATAGGCGTATTGATAGTTTGGTATCGTCCACACTCGCCGAGTTGTTGTGCCATGGCTGAGCTTATTATGCAACTCGTGGAGCCGGTGTCTATCAATGCTGTAAAATATTGTTGATTGATAGAAATAATGGCCGTTATTTTGTTCCTGTCGATTGTCAGGGTTTGGGTGTGCGTTGGCATCGATACGCGACATCCTCTTTCTTGTGGACGTCGCTCGTTCGGATGGTGTGCCTCTTGTGAAGTGGTCGGCTGGTTGTTGCAGCAAACACGCGTCCTTACCCCTGCTTTACCACACTGCCAACAAAATATACGCAACCTCTTTTGACATGTCGCGCCAATGTGTCCTTGCTCACCACACCTGTGACAAGCCGTTCTGGGATTATTGTTGGGGATGCAGTTCTGGTATTATTGTTGGTGGGGCACTTCTTCCTGGCTGATATGGAGCTAGTTGCGGGGTTTCGGTTGTTTTTATAGTTTCTAGATCTCCAGCTAATTCTAGAAATTCGGCTAATGACTTGAAATCCTTCCTTCGGATATACCACTGATATTCTGGGAGGGCATTGTGGAAAATTCTAGTTAATTGCTCTTCATGTGACAATTCTGAGTGCCTCATTAAATCTTGTAGCGCAAGCAGGTAATCGTGAAAACATTCACCTTGGCATTGTTTACGAGCGCGTATATCGTCACCCAATTTTTCAAAGAAACGAGGCGGCAGGAAAAATTTAAAGAAGTTTTTTTTGAAAGAACTCCATGTTGCCCAGTGCTGGTTATTATTACGGTACCATGTGAGTGCTCTCCCCCTGAGAAGTTCAGGCATGGCTTTTGGCAATTCATCACATGATATTCCGTAAGTATGGGCCATCTCTTCGACACTTTCAATAAACTGGAAAGTGTCTGTGATCTCATCATAGCGTATTTTCCAATCGCGGATTACCTGCATCATTGATCTTTTATCTATGCTGGATTTTGTTGGCTCGGGGCTTGATGATTGAGATCTTTGTTTATTCTCGGCTGTGTTTTGTGATATCAATAGCTTCTTTTGAATTTCTTCGACTAGTTTTTCCAGGTCTTCTTTGCTCAGAGCTTTTGGTTGCGGGATGGGTGAATGACCCCTACTGGTTGGATCATTACTCGGTAATAATGTTTGCACTCTTGATTCGTATTTTTCTTGTAGTTGTAGGACTTAGTATGTCTCTTCTTCGGTATGTTCTAATGGCAGGTATTGTGCGCAGGAGTGCCTAAGTTCGTCCACTGTGCCTGTGGTTTTAAGCCCAAGTTCGTTCATCAATGCCATTAACTCCTCTTTCCGTAAGGAGCGGATCCAGGATGTACGAATTTGAGACATCTTGATTAGTATATTATAATAAACGTGCGGTTGTCAAATATTTTGGATGGCAAATCGTATGTGATTTTATTTCAGAGACTTAAAAAGTCCCTGCTCGGGCGCCACTTTGTAAAGAAGTTTTGTAGTAGCTGGGGTGTGACTCAGCGAGTCCAAAGTTCCTTACAAAGAAATTTGTAAGACGGGCTGTTACTTGTCTCTAATTCCTTAGACTCGCCTTCTTTATTCGACGTTTTTAGTGCGGTAACGGCTTGTGGTGCGGGGCACGGCATTACTGCAAATCGGTGTGTGAGCGGGTTTTGTGCGGTGAGTGGTACAGAGCGGTGAGCGGTACAAGAGCGACGTGCGGTGCTGATCGATGAGCGGTACAAGATACAGAGCGGTGGGCGCTGCAGGACACGAGAGCGTTACTGGGTTCAAACGGCAAGCGGTACAGGATACAAGCGGCGAGGGCTGCAAAGCGGCGTATGATACAGAGCGATGAGCGTTGCAAATCGACGAGCGGTACAAGATACAGAGCGGTGAGCGCTGCAGGATACGAGAGCGCTACTGGGTTCGAACGGCAAGCGGTACAGGATACAAGCGGCGAGAGCTGCAGAGCGGCGTACGATACAGAGCGATGAGCGTTGCATATCGATGAGCGGTGCAAGATGCGGAGCGGTGTGCGCTGCAAGACACGGCAGTGGTTATTGTGACCACGACGGCGGCACGACCTGGGCGATTGCAATATAAATATTGCAGGATATCTAGGCGCGGGGAACAGGGAGACTGCGTCGTTGTAATAACGATGGCGCGGCCTAGGCGCATACAATATATCAATATTGTAGGATTTCTAGGCGCGATAACAATAAACTGCGACGTGACGACGATGGCGCGGCCTAGGCGCATACAATATATAGATATTGTAGGATATCTAGGCGCAACAACAGAGAAACTGCGCCGTGACGACGATGGCGCGGCCTAGGCGCATACAATATATAGATATTGTAGGATATCTAGGCGCGAATACAGAGAAACTGCGGCGATGTAGCGACGTTGGTGCGGCCTAGGCGCATACAATATATAAATATTGTAGGATATCTAGGCGCGGGGACTGAGAGACGAGCAAAGCGACGGTGGCGCGGCCTAGGCGCATACAATATATAGATATTGTAGGACATCTAGGCGCGATAACAAAAAAAACTGCGACGTGACGACGATGGCGTGGCCTAGGCGCATACAATATATAAATACTCTAGGATATATAGGCGCGATAACAGAGAAAACTGCGACGTAACGACGATGGCGCGGCCTAGGCGCATACAATATATAGATATTGTAGGATATCTAGGCGCGATAACAGAGAAACTGCGGCGATGTAGCGACGTTGGCGCGGCCTAGGCGCATACAATATGTAAATATTGTAGGATATCTAGGCGCGGGGACAGAGAGATGAGCGAAGCGACGGTGGCGCGGCCTAGGCGCATACAATATATAGATATTGTAGGATATCTAGGCGCGATAACAAAAAAAACTGCGACGTGACGACGATGGCGCGGCCTAGGCGCATACAATATATAAATACTGTAGGATATATAGGCGCGGGAATCTGGTTAATGCTATGCTCGCAAGAAAACAAATGGGTTAATTTATTACGTTAGCTTTATTACTTTAAAATAAAAATTCTTGAGCTCACCTTACTAGCTTGACGGCTCCAGCCACACTGCCTCATTTCATGAAATTTGCTTCGCCTTTTATAGTGTGGCAGGGCTCACAATTATATTAAATTTAACTAATATTTATAAAAGATCAACGGTATAGAACTAGCAACAATAACGCAGGAATTTATATATGCTAACTAAATAACAATGATCAACGGTATTATGCTTTTTAAATTAGAAATAACAACAATGCAAAAATTCATATATGCTTACTAGATATCAACGGTATTATGCTTCTAAAATTAGAAATAACAACAATGCAAGAATTCATATATGCTTACTAGATATCAACGGTATTATGCTTCTAAAAATAGCAATAATAAAGCAAGAGTTCATATATAATAACAACAATGCAAGAGTTTATGTACTCGTATGCTTACTAGATATCAATGATCAACGGTATTACAACTACGCTTCCAATTTACAGAGTATGAATTTGACAATAGTTTTTTTCCTTTTAATTACATTAATGGAGGAAATAATTGGCGTGTTTGGTGATACATGTATGTTGGAACAGAATGTGTGGCGCAAAACGAAAGGTAGTAATTTTGCGCCTTACACTACTCCCTCCCCTCGCGGATAAAGATTTCGCCGTTTGCCTTGCGGGTTATCACATAACGACGGTTTCCAATGAAGTATTGGCAGCGGCGGTGCTGGCGTGTTCCTGTGTTCAGCATGTCCGAGCGTTTGCTGAGGTATGCTTCCAGTTTCCCTTTATCATTTGGAATCACCCTCGAATCATAGACGTAGGTCGGTTTATTCGCGTGAACTTGTGGAGTTCCTTTTGTGTACTGAGGGGGTGGATGGTACAGATCCGCTATTGTCCGGATGGACGTTGTGGGTTGGGTGGACATCCGGTATGGTATTGGAGACCCCATGCTGTACCCCTTATAATGTTGGATATCGACCGGTGCGTTGGGAGAAATCACATGGTTGGTATTCGGTCTGGCCCGCTTAGGTACGCATGCCCTTGAAGAACTGGTACTACTGGTACTCCATGGACTTGGCAATACCCCTATTGGACCACTATCGGTTTTGGAAAACAATGGACTATGGCCACTACTTTGTTGGGGTGCTTGTGCTTCGTTCGTTTTTATACCCTTTGAGGTGCTTGGTCTTTCGTCGATCATTTCTATATTACAGGTTTGTGTGCTGACTTCCCTGGTGAGCGGGTTTTGGCGGGTTCGTATCTGGGTAAACATTTCGTCGACTGGGCGTTGTTGGTTCACCTTGTACCGCAGGCAGATTTTGCAACTAAGAACATGCTTCCGTATATCCCTGAACATGCCCGGCCAGTAGTATCTTCCTGTGATGCGAGAGGTTGTTTTTCGAATTCCTAAATGACCTGCGGTTGGGTTGTCGTGGTTTTCGATCATTACTCTCTTTCGGTTGTGAGTGGGTACACATAGCTTCCAATTCTCACCTTCCATATCACCGTATTGCGTCGGGATGTGGTGGTAGAGTTGGCCGTTGGCTATGGTGTAGTCCGCATATTTTTCCGGGTACTTTATCACTTCTGACTTTCGTTTCTCTAACCAGCGGCATGTCTTGTTGTTATTCAGATTGGGTTCCATGGTACGTTGATTTGGTACTATGACTGAGAGGTGCAATCTGTTGTGAGATGTGTTAGTAATTTTCCTTACCGAAGACATGTGTTGAATTTCTGACGTGTTATCCCTTGTGCTTTCTTCCTCTTGTGAACATTGTAGCTTACAATTCAGTGAGATGCCTGCGCAAGTCAGGGTGGTACCAAATGTTGATAAAAATGTTAAACCTAGGATTATGTCCTCGACGGTGTTGTCCATTACGCAGAATTATAATTCTTTTTTTTTGCTTTCCAAAGTGTACCGTGTAATGTACCATCTTAGTAATTTGTACTGCCGAACCATCCATCAATTGGATAGGCGCATTGATAGTTTGGTATCGTCCACACTCGCCGAGTTGTTGTGCCATGGCTGAGCTTATTATGCAACTCGTGGAGCCGGTGTCTATCAATGCTGTAAAATATTGTTGATTGATAGAAATAATGGCCGTTATTTTGTTCCTGTCGATTGTCAGGGTTTGGGTGTGCGTTGGCATCGATACGCGACATCCTCTTTCTTGTGGACGTCGCTCGTTCGGATGGTGTGCCTCTTGTGAAGTGGTCGGCTGGTTGTTGCAGCAAACACGCGTCCTTACCCCTGCTTTACCACACTGCCAACAAAATATACGCAACCTCTTTTGACATGTCGCGCCAATGTGTCCTTGCTCACCACACCTGTGACAAGCCGTTCTGGGATTATTGTTGGGGATGCAGTTCTGGTATTATTGTTGGTGGGGCACTTCTTCCTGGCTGATATGGAGCTAGTTGCGGGGTTTCGGTTGTTTTTATAGTTTCTAGATCTCCAGCTAATTCTAGAAATTCGGCTAATGACTTGAAATCCTTCCTTCGGATATACCACTGATATTCTGGGAGGGCATTGTGGAAAATTCTAGTTAATTGCTCTTCATGTGACAATTCTGAGTGCCTCATTAAATCTTGTAGCGCAAGCAGGTAATCGTGAAAACATTCACCTTGGCATTGTTTACGAGCGCGTATATCGTCACCCAATTTTTCAAAGAAACGAGGCGGCAGGAAAAATTTAAAGAAGTTTTTTTTGAAAGAACTCCATGTTGCCCAGTGCTAGTTATTATTACGGTACCATGTGAGTGCTCTCCCCCTGAGAAGTTCAGGCATGGCTTTTGGCAATTCATCACATGATATTCCGTAGGTATGGGCCATCTCTTCGACACTTTCAATAAACTGGAAAGTGTCTGTGATCTCATCATAGCGTATTTTCCAATCGCGGATTACCTGCATCATTGATCTTTTATCTATGCTGGATTTTGTTGGCTCGGGGCTTGATGATTGAGATCTTTGTTTATTCTCGGCTGTGTTTTGTGATATCAATAGCTTCTTTTGAATTTCTTCGACTAGTTTTTCCAGGTCTTCTTTGCTCAGAGCTTTTGGTTGCGGGATGGGTGAATGACCCCTACTGGTTGGATCATTACTCGGTAATAATGTTTGCACTCTTGATTCGTATTTTTCTTGTAATTGTAGGATTTAGTATGTCTCTTCTTCGGTATGTTCTAATGGCAGGTATTGTGCGCAGGAGTGCCTAAGTTCGTCCACTGTGCCTGTGGTTTTAAGCCCAAGTTCGTTCATCAATGCCATTAACTCCTCTTTCCGTAAGGAGCGGATCCAGGATGTACGAATTTGAGACATCTTGATTAGTATATTATAATAAACGTGCGGTTGTCAAATATTTTGGATGGCAAATCGTATGTGATTTTATTTCAGAGACTTAAAAAGTCCCTGCTCGGGCGCCACTTTGTAAAGAAGTTTTGTAGTAGCTGGGGTGTGACTCAGCGAGTCCAAAGTTCCTTACAAAGAAATTTGTAAGACGGGCTGTTACTTGTCTCTAATTCCTTAGACTCGCCTTTTTTATTCGACGTTTTTAGTGCGGTAACGGCTTGTGGTGCGGGGCACGGCGTTACTGCAAATCGGTGTGTGAGCGGGTTTTGTGCGGTGAGTGGTACAGAGCGGTGAGCGGTACAAGAGCGACGTGCGGTGCTGATCGATGAGCGGTACAAGATACAGAGCGGTGGGCACTGCAGGACACGAGAGCGTTACTGGGTTCAAACGGCAAGCGGTACAGGATACAAGCGGCGAGGGCTGCAAAGCGGCGTATGATACAGAGCGATGAGCGTTGCAAATCGACGAGCGGTACAAGATACAGAGCGGTGAGCGCTGCAGGATACGAGAGCGCTACTGGGTTCGAACGGCAAGCGGTACAGGATACAAGCGGCGAGAGCTGCAGAGCGGCGTACGATACAGAGCGATGAGCGTTGCATATCGATGAGCGGTGCAAGATGCGGAGCGGTGTGCGCTGCAAGACACGGCAGTGGTTATTGTGACCACGACGGCGGCACGACCTTGGCGATTGCAATATAAATATTGCAGGATATCTAGGCGCGGGGAACAGGGAGACTGCGTCGTTGTAATAACGATGGCGCGGCCTAGGCGCATACAATATATCAATATTGTAGGATTTCTAGGCGCGGGAACAGAGAGACTGCGACGTAGTAATAACGATGGCGCGGCCTAGGCGCATACAATATATAGATATTGTAGGATATCTAGGCGCGATAACAATAAACTGCGACGTGACGACGATGGCGCGGCCTAGGCGCATACAATATATAGATATTGTAGGATATCTAGACGCGATAACAGAGAAACTGCGGTGATGTAGCGACGTTGGCGCGGCCTAGGCGCATACAATATATCAATATTGTAGGATATCTAGGCGCGGGGACTGAGAGACGAACAAAGCGACGATGTCGCGACCTAGGCGCATACAATATATAGATATTGTAGGATATCTAGGCGCGATAACAAAAAAAACTGTCACGTGACGACGATGGCGCGGCCTAGGCGCATACAATATATCAATATTGTAGGATATCTAGGCGCGGGGACTGAGAGACGAACGAAGCGACGATGTCGCGACCTAGGCGCATACAATATATAGATATTGTAGGATATCTAGGGGCGATAACAAAGAAACTGCGACGTGACGACGATGGCGCGACTTAGGCGCATACAATATATAGATATTGTAGGATATCTAGACGCGATAACAGAGAAACTGCGGTGATGTAGCGACGTTGGCGCGGCCTAGGCGCATACAATATATCAATATTATAGGATATCTAGGCGCGGGGACTGAGAGACGAACAAAGCGACGATGTCGCGACCTAGGCGCATACAATATATAGATATTGTAGGATATCTAGGCGCGATAACAGAGAAACTGCGGTGATGTAGCGACGTTGGCGCGGCCTAGGCGCATACAATATATCAATATTGTAGGATATCTAGGCGCGGGGACTGAGAGACGAACGAAGCGACGTTGGCGCGGCCTAGGCGCATACAATATATCAATATTGTAGGATATCTAGGCGCGGGGACTGAGAGACGAACAAAGCGACGATGTCGCGACCTAGGCGCATACAATATATCAATATTGTAGGATTTCTAGGCGCGGGAACAGAGAGACTGCGACGTAGTAATAACGATGGCGCGGCCTAGGCGCATACAATATATAGATATTGTAGGATATCTAGGCGCGATAACAATAAACTGCGACGTGACGACGATGGCGCGGCCTAGGCGCATACACGCGATAACAGAGAAACTGCGGTGATGTAGCGACGTTGGCGCGGCCTAGGCGCATACAATATATCAATATTGTAGGATATCTAGGCGCGGGGACTGAGAGACGAACAAAGCGACGATGTCTCGACCTAGGCGCATACAATATATAGATATTGTAGGATATCTAGGCGCGATAACAGAGAAACTGCGGTGATGTAGCGACGTTGGCGCGGCCTAGGCGCATACAATATATAGATATTGTAGGATATCTAGGCGCGATAACAGAGAAACTGCGACGTAACGACGATGGCGCGGCCTAGGCGCATACAATATATCAATATTATAGGATATCTAGGCGCGGGGACTGAGAGACGAACGAAGCGACGATGTCGCGACCTAGGCGCATACAATATATAGATATTGTAGGATATCTAGGCGCGATAACAAAGAAACTGCGACGTGACGACGATGGCGCGGCCTAGGCGCATACAATATATAGATATTGTAGGATATCTAGGCGCGATAACAGAGAAACTGCGGCGATGTAGCGACGTTGGCGCGGCCTAGGCGCATACAATATGTAAATATTGTAGGATATCTAGGCGCGATAACAGAGAAACTGCGGTGATGTAGCGACGTTGGCGCGGCCTAGGCGCATACAATATATCAATATTATAGGATATCTAGGCGCGGGGACTGAGAGACGAACAAAGCGACGATGTCGCGACCTAGGCGCATACAATATATAGATATTGTAGGATATCTAGGCGCGATAACAGAGAAACTGCGGTGATGTAGCGACGTTGGCGCGGCCTAGGCGCATACAATATATCAATATTGTAGGATATCTAGGCGCGGGGACTGAGAGACGAACGAAGCGACGATGTCGCGACCTAGGCGCATACAATATATAGATATTGTAGGATATCTAGGCGCGATAACAGAGAAACTGCGACGTAACGACGATGGCGCGGCCTAGGCGCATACAATATATCAATATTGTAGGATATCTAGGCGCGGGGACTGAGAGACGAACGAAGCGACGATGTCGCGACCTAGGCGCATACAATATATAGATATTGTAGGATATCTAGACGCGATAACAGAGAAACTGCGGTGATGTAGCGACGTTGGCGCGGCCTAGGCGCATACAATATATCAATATTGTAGGATATCTAGGCGCGGGGACTGAGAGACGAACAAAGCGACGATGTCGCGACCTAGGCGCATACAATATATAGATATTGTAGGATATCTAGGCGCGTTAACAGAGAAACTGCAACGTAACGACGATGGCGCGGCCTAGGCGCATACAATATATCAATTTTGTTGGATATCTAGGCGCGGGGACTGAGAGACGAACGAAGCGACGATGTCGCGACCTAGGCGCATACAATATATCAATATTGTGGGATATCTAGACGCGATAACAGAGAAACTGCGGTGATGTAGCGACATTGGCGCGGCCTAGGCGCATACAATATATCAATATTGTAGGATATCTAGGCGCGGAGACTGAGAGACGAACAAAGCTACGATGTCGCGAACTAGGCGCATACAATATATAGATATTGTAGGATATCTAGGCGCGATAACAAAAAACTGCGACGTGACGACGTTGGCGCGGCCTAGGCGCATACAATATGTAAATATTGTAGGATATCTAGGCGCGGGGACTGAGAGACGAACGAAGTGACGATGTCGCGGCCTAGGTGCATACAATATATAGATATTGTAGGATATCTAGGCGCGATAACAAAGAAACTGCGACGTGACGACGATGGCGCGGCCTAGGCGCATACAATATATAGATATTGTAGGATATCTAGGCGCGATAACAGAGAAACTGCGGCGATGTAGCGACGTTGGCGCGACCTAGGCGCATACAATATATAGATATTGTAGGATATCTATGCGCGATAACAGAGAAACTGCGGTGATGTAGCGACGTTGGCGCGGCCTAGGCGCATACAATATGTAAATATTGTAGGATATCTAGGCGCGGGGACTGAGAGACGAACGAAGCGACGATGTCGCGATCTAGGCGCATACAATATATAGATATTGTAGGATATCTAGGCGCGATAACAAAGAAACTGTGACGTGACGACGATGGCGCGGCCTAGGCGCATACAATATATAGATATTGTAGGATATCTAGGCGCGATAACAGAGAAACTGCGACGTAACGACGATGGCGCGGCCTAGGCGCATACAATATATCAATATTGTAGGATATCTAGGCGCGGGGACTGAGAGACGAACGAAGCGACGATGTCGCGACCTAGGCGCATACAATATATAGATATTGTAGGATATCTAGATGCGATAACAGAGAAACTGCGGCGATGTAGCGACGTTAGCGCGGCCTAGGCGCATACAATATGTAAATATTGTAGGATATCTAGGCGCGGGGACTGAGAGACGAACGAAGCGACGATGTCGCGACCTAGGCGCATACAATATATAGATATTGTAGGATATCTAGGCGCGATAACAAAGAAACTGCGACGTGACGACGTTGGCGCGGCCTAGGCGCATACAATATGTAAATATTGTAGGATATCTAGGCGCGGGGACTGAGAGACGAACGAAGTGACGATGTCGCGGCCTAGGTGCATACAATATATAGATATTGTAGGATATCTAGGCGCGATAACAAAGAAACTGCGACGTGACGACGATGGCGCGGCCTAGGCGCATACAATATATAGATATTGTAGGATATCTAGGCGCGATAACAGAGAAACTGCGGCGATGTAGCGACGTTGGCGCGGCCTAGGCGCATACAATATATAGATATTGTAGGATATCTAGGCGCGATAACAGAGAAACTGCGAGGTGACGACGATGGCGCGGCCTAGGCGCATACAATATATAGATATTGTAGGATATCTAGGCGCGATAACAGAGAAACTGCGGCGATGTAGCGACGTTGGCGCGGCCTAGGCGCATACAATATATAGATATTGTAGGATATCTAGACGCGATAACAGAGAAACTGCGGTGATGCAGCGACATTGGCGCGGCCTAGGCGCATACAATATATCAATATTGTAGGATATCTAGGCGCGGAGACTGAGAGACGAACAAAGCGACGATGTCGCGACCTAGGCGCATACAATATATAGATATTGTAGGATATCTAGGCGCGATAACAAAGAAACTGCGACGTGACGACGTTGGCGCGGCCTAGGCGCATACAATATGTAAATATTGTAGGATATCTAGGCGCGGGGACTGAGAGACGAACGAAGTGACGATGTCGCGGCCTAGGTGCATACAATATATAGATATTGTAGGATATCTAGGCGCGATAACAAAGAAACTGCGACGTGACGACGATGGCGCGGCCTAGGCGCATACAATATATAGATATTGTAGGATATCTAGGCGCGATAACAGAGAAACTGCGGCGATGTAGCGACGTTGGCGCGACCTAGGCGCATACAATATGTAAATATTGTAGGATATCTAGGCGCGGGGACTGAGAGACGAACGAAGCGACGATGTCGCGACCTAGGCGCATACAATATATAGATATTGTAGGATATCTAGGCGCGATAACAGAGAAACTGCGGTGATGTAGCGACGTTGGCGCGGCCTAGGCGCATACAATATGTAAATATTGTAGGATATCTAGGCGCGGGGACTGAGAGACGAACGAAGTGACGATGTCGCGGCCTAGGCGCATACAATATATAGATATTGTAGGATATCTAGGCGCGATAACAGAGAAACTGCGACGTAACGACGATGGCGCGGCCTAGGCGCATACAATATATCAATATTGTAGGATATCTAGGCGCGGGGACTGAGAGACGAACGAAGCGACGATGTCGCGACCTAGGCGCATACAATATATAGATATTGTAGGATATCTAGACGCGATAACAGAGAAACTGCGGCGATGTAGCGACGTTAGCGCGGCCTAGGCGCATACAATATGTAAATATTGTAGGATATCTAGGCGCGGGGACTGAGAGACGAACGAAGCGACGATGTCGCGACCTAGGCGCATACAATATATAGATATTGTAGGATATCTAGGCGCGATAACAAAGAAACTGCGACGTGACGACGTTGGCGCGGCCTAGGCGCATACAATATGTAAATATTGTAGGATATCTAGGCGCGGGGACTGAGAGACGAACGAAGCGACGATGTCGCGACCTAGGCGCATACAATATATATATATTGTAGGATATCTAGGGGCGATAACAAAGAAACTGCGACGTGACGACGATGGCGCGACTTAGGCGCATACAATATATAGATATTGTAGGATATCTAGACGCGATAACAGAGAAACTGCGGTGATGTAGCGACGTTGGCGCGGCCTAGGCGCATACAATATATCAATATTATAGGATATCTAGGCGCGGGGACTGAGAGACGAACAAAGCGACGATGTCGCGACCTAGGCGCATACAATATATAGATATTGCAGGATATCTAGGCGCGATAACAGAGAAACTGCGGTGATGTAGCGACGTTGGCGCGGCCTAGGCGCATACAATATATCAATATTGTAGGATATCTAGGCGCGGGGACTGAGAGACGAACGAAGCGACGATGTCGCGACCTAGGCGCATACAATATATAGATATTGTAGGATATCTAGGCGCGATAACAGAGAAACTGCGACGTAACGACGATGGCGCGGCCTAGGCGCATACAATATATCAATATTGTAGGATATCTAGGCGCGGGGACTGAGAGACGAACGAAGCGACGATGTCGCGACCTAGGCGCATACAATATATAGATATTGTAGGATATCTAGACGCGATAACAGAGAAACTGCGGTGATGTAGCGACGTTGGCGCGGTCTAGGCGCATACAATATATCAATATTGTAGGATATCTAGGCGCGGGGACTGAGAGACGAACAAAGCGACGATGTCGCGACCTAGGCGCATACAATATATAGATATTGTAGGATATCTAGGCGCGTTAACAGAGAAACTGCAACGTAACGACGATGGCGCGGCCTAGGCGCATACAATATATCAATTTTGTTGGATATCTAGGCGCGGGGACTGAGAGACGAACGAAGCGACGATGTCGCGACCTAGGCGCATACAATATATCAATATTGTGGGATATCTAGACGCGATAACAGAGAAACTGCGGTGATGTAGCGACATTGGCGCGGCCTAGGCGCATACAATATATCAATATTGTAGGATATCTAGGCGCGGAGACTGAGAGACGAACAAAGCGACGATGTCGCGACCTAGGCGCATACAATATATAGATATTGTAGGATATCTAGGCGCGATAACAAAAAACTGCGACGTGACGACGTTGGCGCGGCCTAGGCGCATACAATATGTAAATATTGTAGGATATCTAGGCGCGGGGACTGAGAGACGAACGAAGTGACGATGTCGCGGCCTAGGTGCATACAATATATAGATATTTTAGGATATCTAGGCGCGATAACAAAGAAACTGCGACGTGACGACGATGGCGCGGCCTAGGCGCATACAATATATAGATATTGTAGGATATCTAGGCGCGATAACAGAGAAACTGCGGCGATGTAGCGACGTTGGCGCGACCTAGGCGCATACAATATATAGATATTGTAGGATATCTATGCGCGATAACAGAGAAACTGCGGTGATGTAGCGACGTTGGCGCGGCCTAGGCGCATACAATATGTAAATATTGTAGGATATCTAGGCGCGGGGACTGAGAGACGAACGAAGCGACGATGTCGCGATCTAGGCGCATACAATATATAGATATTGTAGGATATCTAGGCGCGATAACAAAGAAACTGTGACGTGACGACGATGGCGCGGCCTAGGCGCATACAATATATAGATATTGTAGGATATCTAGGCGCGATAACAGAGAAACTGCGACGTAACGACGATGGCGCGGCCTAGGCGCATACAATATATCAATATTGTAGGATATCTAGGCGCGGGGACTGAGAGACGAACGAAGCGACGATGTCGCGACCTAGGCGCATACAATATATAGATATTGTAGGATATCTAGACGCGATAACAGAGAAACTGCGGCGATGTAGCGACGTTAGCGCGGCCTAGGCGCATACAATATGTAAATATTGTAGGATATCTAGGCGCGGGGACTGAGAGACGAACGAAGCGACGATGTCGCGACCTAGGCGCATACAATATATAGATATTGTAGTATATCTAGGCGCGATAACAAAGAAACTGCGACGTGACGACGTTGGCGCGGCCTAGGCGCATACAATATGTAAATATTGTAGGATATCTAGGCGCGGGGACTGAGAGACGAACGAAGTGACGATGTCGCGGCCTAGGTGCATACAATATATAGATATTGTAGGATATCTAGGCGCGATAACAAAGAAACTGCGACGTGACGACGATGGCGCGGCCTAGGCGCATACAATATATAGATATTGTAGGATATCTAGGCGCGATAACAGAGAAACTGCGGCGATGTAGCGACGTTGGCGCGGCCTAGGCGCATACAATATATAGATATTGTAGGATATCTAGGCGCGATAACAGAGAAACTGCGAGGTGACGACGATGGCGCGGCCTAGGCGCATACAATATATCAATATTGTAGGATATCTAGGCGCGGGGACTGAGAGACGAACGAAGCGACGATGTCGCGACCTAGGCGCATACAATATATAGATATTGTAGGATATCTAGACGCGATAACAGAGAAACTGCGGCGATGTAGCGACGTTGGCGCGGCCTAGGCGCATACAATATGTAAATATTGTAGGATATCTAGGCGCGGGGACTGAGAGACGAACGAAGCGACGATGTCGCGACCTAGGCGCATACAATATATAGATATTGTAGGATATCTAGGCGCGATAACAAAGAAACTGCGACGTGACGACGTTGGCGCGGCCTAGGCGCCTACAATATGTAAATATTGTAGGATATCTAGGCGCGGGGACTGAGAGACGAACGAAGTGACGATGTCGCGGCCTAGGTGCATACAATATATAGATATTGTAGGATATCTAGGCGCGATAACAAAGAAACTGCGACGTGACGACGATGGCGCGGCCTAGGCGCATACAATATATAGATATTGTAGGATATCTAGGCGCGATAACAGAGAAACTGCGGCGATGTAGCGACGTTGGCGCGGCCTAGGCGCATACAATGTAATAATGGTGGACTTTGTGTGTGTGAGGATCTGTAATATTATATGTCGCGCAACGCGCAACGTGTGAATCCAGCTGAGAAGCTTGGTATTTTAATGTTGCAGATAGTGAGACATTAACAAGACGAAGCTATGTTTTTAGTCTATCTTTATTTTTCAATTTTCCTTATATAATAATTTAATAATGTTTCCTTATATAATAATTTACAATACTACCTTGCACTAACAAATAACAATGAAAATTATACTGCTTACCTAGCTTAATTTTAATTTGGGTTAATATTGAAAAAAGAGAAGAAAGTTATTGACATAGTAATTATTAAAGTTAAGGTCAGTAGAAGAATGAAAAGAAAGAATACAATTACAGTATGTTACAATTTTTATTAAAGTTAAGGTCAGTAGTAAATGATAAATTGGTGTGCATTATTTTATATGCACACTACACCCTTATCCTACAGAGAAAAAAAAAATTTTTTTTTTGCTTAAACAGAAAAAAATTTTTTGTTTACATTAAAAATAGCTTATGTTTAATGTATTTGAAATGTATTAAAAATAGGGTTTAATATTAACTATTCTACAATTCTAATTATATTCTTATTTTATATGCTTTAGGTATATTATTGTGAAACTTTTTTAACGTATCATTTATTTTGATGGTAGAATTTACACCATTTCTAGCGATTATTTGGTACGGACCAATATATGGTTTATCATTTTTTCGTCTAGTCATGTTCTTTAATAGTACGTAGTCTCCTACTTTCAAGTTTAAAGGTTTGCTTTCTTTAACGTCATTGTTTAGTGTTCTTTTACTTTTTTCATTTTCTAAGAATTCTTTTGCTTTCTGTGTAGAAAATTTTATTCTGTCTTTTAATTCACTATAATAATCCTCTAAATTTTTATTTGTTTCATTTATATTAATGTTATCATTTGGCATATAGGCTATTTTTCCAAATACTAATTCATAGGGTGTGTACCCAGTGGGGTGGTGTTATATGCAAAACAATAATAAGGTATCCATTTATCCCAATTGTCATTTTCTGCGAATGACAACATGTATTCATTCATAACGCGATGATTTCTTTCAACGGAGCCTAAAGTTTGATGATGGCAAGGGGTTGAAAATATTTGTTGAACTTTGAGTAGATCACATACGTTTTTCAGTAGTTCATTTGTGAATTCAGTTCCTCTGTCTGATTTTAATATCTTGAAATGACCATATTTTAGTAATCCTTGTTCAACAATCGTTTTTGCTATTGTTTTAGCATCTTTACTCTGTATCGGACATGCTATTATATATTTTGTTAGTTCACATTGCATGGTTAGTATATACCTAAATCCATTGGCTATTCTTAATAGTCCTACTGTGTCAATTTCTACTACTTCAAAGCTTGTAGTGAGTGTGCTTGTTATAATTTGAGGTTCTTTTACGTGTTTTATTTGTTTATTTATCATACATTCTTTACAATTATTCACGAAATTCTTAATCATTTTATTCATATTTTTCCATAGATACCTTTGTTTAAGTTTTAGAAGCGTTTTTCTAACTCCTAAATGTCCGCCGTGGGGACTATTGTGATATTCATTTATTAATTTAAATTGAGTCAATTTGTCATTAATTTTTTGAGGGTCTTTATACAATATATTATTCAATTTTTGGGCATTATTATTTATCTTATTTAATTTTTCATTAACTTTTCTTTTAAAATAATTTTCATCTATGATTTTAAATATATCATCATTTTTATTTAATGCTATAGCAAATATTTTCTCTTTAATCAATCTTGATGTCAGTTTATCCATAATAGAATCGAAATTCGGTGGATTTTCACTGCATCGCAATAGTATATCTTTTTCATTTATATCTATACTAACTTTCTTCTTAGTTTTGTTTTTGCCCTTGATAAATTCAATTTTTAATTTTTTTAATTTATTTATGTCAAACATTGAAGTACAATCCCAAATATGAAGTTGATCAGGCTTCGGTTGGTTAGTACAATCTGTATGGTTAATATCATTATTCTTGTTATTATTATTATCTTTAGCGTTATCTGCTATCCGTTCATTATTCATCATTTTTAACTTTTGCCCACTTGTGATTACATATATCTTCTTAGGTATCATGTCTTTTAACATGTCAGTATCTATTTTAATCCGTGATAAAGCGTCAGCATTTGTATTATTACTTCTTTTTTTGTATATTACTGTAAAATCATAATCGCATAATTCCATTCTAGTGCCATTTTGGATGATGGGCTATTGTGAGTGAATAGTGACACTAGTGGTCTATGGTCTGTAATAACCACGAATTTACGACCGTATAGGTATGGTCTGAAAAATTTAATACCCCAATGAATAGCGAGTAATTCTTTTTCTATTATGGGTTTGTTTATGTCATGCTTTGAAAGGGTAGTGCTTGCAATGAAATTGGTAAATCGTGTCCAATTTCTCCTTGTGATAATATGGCTCCTAATGCGTAATCTGAGGCATCTGTTGTCAGTATGAATGGTTTGTCAAAGTCAGGGTATTGTAGTATAGGGGGATTCATTAATTTTTGTTTTAAAGTTTCGAATGCTTTTTGGCATTCGTTTGACCATATAAATGGTTGATGCTTTTTTAATAAGGAGTTTAGACATTTTGCAATTTGTGCAAAATCTTTTATAAATCTTCTGTAGTAATTACAAAGTGCGACGAAACGTCTTACTTCGTCTGCATTTTTGGGTGTGGGATAGTTTTTTATAACATTAAATTTTGATGGGTCAGTTTGTATACCGTTTTTGGTTATTAGGTGTCCAAGGTATATAACTTCAGGTCTCAAAAAATTGCATTTGCTGGCATTGAGTTTCAGGTTATATTTTTGTAATCTTGTAAAAACTCTTATTAGATTGTCGTTGTGATGTTTACGTGTGCAGCCAAACACGATGATGTCGTCTACATAGAGAAATGCGCTAGAGTCTAGTCCGCTTAAGGATATTGTGAGCATCCTTTGAAAGCTGTTTGATGAAATTTTGAGACCGAAAGGTAGTCGTTTGAATTGGTAATGTCCTTTGTTCGTTGAAAAGGCTGTTAGAGGTCTGGAGTTTTTGTCTAAATTGATTTGGTGAAATGAACTCGTCATATCTAGAGTAGAAAAGTATTTAGCTCTTCCCAATTTGTCAAGAACGTCTTCTAGTCTGGTAAGTGGAAATTTGTCGTTTACTAATTTGTCATTTAATTTTCGAAAATCTACTACAAGACGCCATTTTTGTGTGTTTTGTGTGTCTTTTTAGGTACTATTAGTAAGGGTGAGTTATACGGGCTTACTGAAGGTTCTACTATGTCATTGTCAATTAATTTCTGCACTTGTTTATTAATTTCTTCAGTTTGTGTTTGTGGTAGTCGATAATTTTTGATGTATACTGGAGTGTCATCTTTTGTCTGAAGTTTCTGTGTATAAAAGTTATTTGTCGTGAGTTTTTCTCCGTTTAAGTGAAATACATCTTGAAAATCTGTGAATATCTCTATTAATGAGTTCTTAGCAATTTTGTCCTCTTGATTTATATTTATGGTGTTTAGTAGTCTGTTTAATCGTTCTTTAGTAGCCTTGTTTTGCGGCCTCGCATTAAGTATATTGTAATTTTGAAGAGGCTCAGATTGTACATTAATATTTTTAAGATTTATAGTCTGTGTTGTTGTGTTTAAAATTTTTATATGTTTTATGCCATTACGTGGAATTATACAATTTGCTATAAATACTGTAATGCAATTACTTTATTTTAATTTTATGGTGATTTTTCAATTTAAGATAATTGTCATATATCGCGCAACGCGCAACTTCTCGTATCCCGCATACGCAGGTATAGTGACAAATTATTCTTAGAGACAAGAACTCTTTTTGATTTTGAATTAATGTCTGTTTTTATTTTGGAAAATACAAATCTTATATACAAAATTTCTTACAATTAAACTAGGTTACTATGATATATGATACACTATTACAAATATTATTAGAGTTAAGGTTATTGAAATAGGAGTATTAATGACTTTGATTATTTGAGTGTGTTTATGTTACAATTTTTATTTAAGTTAAGGTCGGTAATGAATGAAGAATAATGTGTGATATAATATATGTGAAATTGAACTCTATTAAATTTGTGTCAAGTTTGTATAGTAAAGTATGTTACTGTTTATGTTTAAGTTAAGGTCAATACTAAAGAATGTGCACTTTTTGTATGCACACTACACCCTTATCCTATAGAGAAAAAAAAAATTTTTTGTATGAAGAAAAAAAATTTTTTTTGTAAAATAAGTATAATAGGTAAAATTTGTTTACAAAATAAATTAAAAGTAATGTTTATACTATAATAATCAACATAATATCTAGTATTAATTTAATTAAAGTATTTAATTAGTTATTCTAAGAAATTTTATTTCTTGAACTTATATATATTTCATGTCTTATAAGGTTTGAGGATGTTATTGTGAAATGTTTTTAAAGTGTTGTTTATTTTGATGGTGGAATTCACACCATTTCTAGCAATTATTTTGTATGGACCGACATAGGGTTTTTCATTTTTTCGTCTAGTCATGTTTCTTAATAATACATAGTCTCCTACTTTCAAGTTTAAAGGTTTGCTTTCTTTAGCGTTATTTTTTTAATGTTCTTTTACTTTTTTCATTTTCTAAGAATTCTTTTGCTTTCTGTGTAGAAAATTTTATTCTGGCTTTCAATTCATTGTAATAATTTCCTAAATCTTTATTTGTGTCATTCATATCAATATTATCATTTGGCAGATAGGCTATTCTTCCAAATACTAGTTCATAAGGTGTGTATCCTGTTATTATGTGTGGGGTGGTGTTATATGCAAAACAGTAATATGGTACCCATTTATCCCAATTATCATTTTCTGCGAATGACAACATGTATTCATTCATGACACGATGATTTCTTTCAACAGAGCCTAAAGTTTGATGATGGTAAGGGGTTGAAAATATTTGTTGAACTTTGAGTAGTTCACATACGTTTCTCAGTAGTTCATTTGTAAATTCAGTTCCTCTGTCTGATTTTAGTATCTTGAAATGACCATATTTTAGTATGCCTTGTTCAACAATTGTTTTAGCTATTGTTTTAGCATCCTTACTCTGTATCGGACATGCTATTATATATTTTGTTAGTTCACATTGCATGGTTAGTATATACCTAAATCCATTGGCTATTCTTAATGGTCCTACTGTGTCAATTTCTACAACTTCAAAGCTTGTAGTGGGTGTGCTTGTTATAATGTGAGGTTCTTTTACATGTTTTATTTGTTTATTTATCATGCACTCTTTACAATTATTCACGAAATTCTTAATCATTTTATTCATATTTTTCCATATATACCTTTGTTTAAGTTTTAGGAGCGTTTTTCTAACTCCTAAATGTCCGTCGTGTGGACTATTATGATATTCATTTATTAGTTTAAATTGTATTAATTTATCATTAATCGTTTGATATAATAATCAATTTTTGGGCATCATTATTTATCTTATTTAATTTTTCATTAACTTTTCTTTTAAAATCATTTTCATCTATGATTTTAAATATATCATCATCTTTATTTAACGCTATAGCAATTATATTCTCTTTAATCAATCTTGATGTCAGTTTATCCACAATCGAATCTAAATTCGGTGGATTTTGACTGCATCGCAATAGTATATCTTTTTCATTTATATCTATACTAACTTTCTTCTTTGTTTTGTTTTTGCCCTTGATAAATTCAATTTTTAATTTCTTTAAACCATTTACATCAGACATTGAAGTACAATCCCAAATATGAAGTTGGCCGGACTTCGGTTGGTTAGTACAGTCTGTGGTTTTAATATTATCAGCATTATTTTTACTTTTATCGCTACTTAAACTTCTTTCATTGTTCATCATTTTTAATTTTTGCCCTCTTGTTATTACGTTTATCTTCTTAGGTATCATTTCTTTTAGCATGTCAGTATCTATTTGGATTCGTGATAAAGCATCAGCGTTTGAATTTTTCGAACCTTTTTTGTATATTATTGTAAAGTCATAATCGCATAGTTCCATTCTTATGCGCGTCATTTTGGATGAAGGATTTTTGTGAGTAAAGAGTGATACTAATGGTCGGTGGTCTGTAACGACCATGAATTTGCGTCCATAGAGATATGGTCTGAAGAATTTTATACCCCAATGTATAGCAAGTAGTTCTTTTTCTATTATAGGTTTATTTATATCGTGCTTTGAGAGTGTGGCACTTGCATATGAAATTGGTAAGTCGTGTCCAATTTCTCCTTGCGATAGAACAGCTCCTAAGGCATAATCTGAGGCATCTGTTGTTAAAATGAACGGTTTGTCAAAGTCTGGGTATTGCAATATTGGTGGATTCATAAGTTTATTTGACGTCTGTTATTGTCATTTTGTCTTAAATTATTTTGGTTTTGTCTGAAACTGTTTCTATGTAGTGTCGCTTCTAAGGAAATCTTACAACTTCTAATTTAATTATACACTTAGAATTTATGGTGCCTACTTTATTTTCTACGTATATTAATACTAAAGAGAAGAGTGAGTGACGAGTGGATGAATGTATAAAATTAAACAAACTTAAGCACTAGAAATCAGAGACGCGCCCCTTACGCTCCCAGTCACCGTAGAGGGTGGGTTCAGGGCCGGAAGGTCCACCAATTTCGCCTGTGTGGGGTTGGTGTTCTTGGGCCAGGGGCTTACGGCAAATGGTATCTTAGTTCTCAGCTTCTTTTGCAATTCAATAAATCGGGTACTTTTGGCCTTCAATTGGCCTTGCACTTGCTGGCACATCGTGGAAGTAGAGAAACAGGCCACTTGTTTGGTCACTCGCGGCATTAGCCATCGGCTTTGTTTAGCAATATTGGCCATTTTATTTTATTTTTTAAATTTTGTGTCCTCTATTATGGCAATAAATTAGGCAGTATCGTGATAGGATCGAAAATTTATCAGAATCATAGTTTGCAGGGTCAAAAAAAAATTTGTCAGGATCGTGATCGGGAGGATCAAAAATTTTGTTTCAGGTTCATCGCAGTCGGCAGGATCAAAAATTTTGATTCAGGATCATGGTCGGCAGGATCAAAAAATTTTGCTTCAGGATCGTGGTCGGCAGGATCAAAAAATTTTGCTTCAGGATCGTGGTCGGCAGGATCGCCATGTAATGCAATTACTTTATTTTAATTTTATGGTGATTTTTCAATTTAAGATAATTGTCATATATCGCGCAACGCGCAACTTCTCGTATCCCGCATACGCAGGTATAGTGACAAATTATTCTTAGAGACAAGAACTCTTTTTGATTTTGAATTAATGTCTGTTTTTATTTTGGAAAATACAAATCTTATATACAAAATTTCTTACAATTAAACTAGGTTACTATGATATATGATACACTATTACAAATATTATTAGAGTTAAGGTTATTGAAATAGGAGTATTAATGACTTTGATTATTTGAGTGTGTTTATGTTACAATTTTTATTTAAGTTAAGGTCGGTAATGAATGAAGAATAATGTGTGATATAATATATGTGAAATTGAACTCTATTAAATTTGTGTCAAGTTTGTATAGTAAAGTATGTTACTGTTTATGTTTAAGTTAAGGTCAATACTAAAGAATGTGCACTTTTTGTATGCACACTACAATACTCCTTTCTGAAGTTCTTTGTTTAAGACGACTGCATCTTCTTTTAATTTTATGTTTATGGGGTGTATAATTTCTGATCTGGGTGGTATAGTGATTATTTTGGGTGTGTTTGATTCCATTGGCAATATAATATCTTCATTGTCCGTATGGATTTCCAATGTTAATGTTTCGTAGTTTAATTTGCATATGTAGTCCCTCAGGAAATCTATTCGGATTATTCCATCTGTTGTGATTGGAAAATTATCTTTTACCACTTGGAATTCATGGGATATTTCTGTCTGCCCTATTTGCAGTTGTAAGAATGTTGTTCCAATCGTTCTTATTGTTTCTGTTGTTATCCCGGTTAAGTTATATGTGTTGCTTATTATTTTGGCCTTTGTAATTTGTACGATATATGATTTTATTATTGAGATGTCAGCTCCTGTGTCTACTAGAAATTTTATGACTTTATTCTGCTTAGTGTGAAGTGTTACGTAAAAGATATTTTTGTTTGCTATGTTAAGAATTTTGTGAGTTTTTATGCGCCAGTGATGGTGTCGTCCATCACCAGCGGAATTCCGTTTCCCTGGTTCTGTACAACATTTAGGTGTTATTAAAATTATAGGATCTCTGATGGTTCTGTGGGATTTGTCGGAAATTATTATTGTTTTGTATATTTCTTATATTATTGTTTTACATGTTAGGATAATACCTGGAATTATTGCTTTGCATGATAGAGTTGTGTCTGAAATTATTGTATGTGTTCATTGTTGGTATTCTGTTGTTGGATGTGGTGTTTCTGATTCTTTGTGTGAAGTTTCTTTGAGTGTTGAAATTTCTTTGGTTATTGGTCCAGTATGAATTTTGGGGAGTGTATTGGAATTTGTTTCGTGTTTTGTTTGTTCTATTGTTCTGATTGTTTATTCTGAGTATTTGAGAGTTATTTTGAAAGCTATGGTCTTTTTCCAATTCTAGAGCTAAGTTTACTGTTTGGGTTAACGATTGAGTTTGAGCAGCGAATAGGGTCTGCTTGTACCTTTCGTCGATGCCCTTTTTGAATACTGTGAGAGCATAATTGTCATTGATTTTTGTTATGACCTCACGTTTAGCTGTAGTTGCCGTAGTGCCTAAGTCTTGAATTTGTAAGTTATTTAATTGTGCTATTAGGCTAACTATTTTATCTCTATAATTCTCAATGCTACCTCGTTGTTGTAAATTGTTTAGTGTATTATGTATTGTTGGTATTGTGTGTGGGTTTTTTAAAGTACTTTTAATAGAATTGTATAGTTCTTCTAATGTGTTAGGGGTTTCTATTAAACCTATTGCCGTTTTTATTTTCTGAGTGAGCTTTATGTGGTAAACAAATTCAAGCAAATCTGTTTTACCAGCTTCTGAAAGATTTTTGGACAATATCTCAACGAATTTGCAGAAGTTTTCAACTTCTTCAAATTTGCCACAAAAGATAGGCAATGTTTTCATTGCCAATTCCATATTGAAAGCCATTTTAAAATTTCTTAATTGTTCTTCAAGATTTGTATATGTATTCTTGAAGTGGAGTTTTAACTCTAAAGGTAGTTTATCTTGATCAAGGTTTCTAAATTGGTCTTTTAGTGTTTCTAATTCTACCAATTTGTTTTCAATAGTTTCTTTTGTGTACGGACGACTGGGCGTTTTCCTTAAATTTGTTTCAATTTTTATAAGGGTTTGCAACAGTGATGTAGCTTGGTCCATACGAGACTATGTAAAATATATATATTTTTTAAGAGAAAAAAGAAAATAATTTTATTTATTGTGTATTCATTTCAATAATTTTGTATGTCTAGACATTAGAGAGTGTGATACTCCTACTTAATTTTTTATTTATATAATGTTTATAATATTTGTTTACTCTGTATAAACTATATCCTAATATTATTATTATTACTAATACCACCAATGTCTCCGACATTACTTTTATTGTAGTCACTTGTCCATTATTGTGGCCACTGTTGTTGTTATTGTTGACCACGTTCACTTGTTCTTGATGTTTACTCTTCGAAAAGCCCATTCCTCTCTTTCGTTTTTAATTAATTTAATTATTGCTTCTTTATTTTTACCAGTGGCTATGTTTTTAATAATAGTAGACTTTGTGCGATATTATCGAAAGGATTTCTCTCATTTTTGTTGTTATTGCGGGAGTTGCTAAAATTATTTTCCAAAGCGTTGCTGTTGGTTACGGCGACTGCTTTACTTTCTCTAAGCTGATCATCCAAATCTTTTAAGGCTGCATATCGATCTTCCGAGGGAGCTCCTCCCTTCACATTACTATTATTTAAATCATTGGTTAAGATGTTGCATTCCTTAGTGCCAGCCTGAATAGAAATACCGTGAGCATTATAAATTGGTGCATGTTCGAAATCAGCAAAATTTTCTGTATTAGCATTCGCTGTATGAGTATGATTAATTAGAAACGAATCATTAGCTGTCTTTAGGGGCTGTACTTTAGCATAAACATTTGTGGTAGAAGTTTTCAGCGTTGTGGTGATGGGCGATCTGGTGTCGGCAGTGGCATTAAAAATATTAGCTAAACTGAAATCGGCCACAAAATCTGCTTTAGAACCAAATCCATTAATATGTAGTCGTATTAGCAGGTGTGGTAGCTGAACTGTTACCTCTACTATTATTCATACCAAACGCATCCAAACGTATGGTATGTGGCTGCTGTTGCTGGCATTGTTACTAAACCCGTTTTGTTGAATATGATGATTGTTCTGATGATGTTGTGGTTGCGTGCGGCTTATAGCTACGTTAAGTGTTTGTTGTGTTATTTTTATTTTGTGCAAACCATTTCGCAGGATCAAAAAAAAAAAATTTTGCAGGATAAAAACAAATTTTGGCAGGATCAAAAAAAAAGTTTTGGCAGGATCGCCATGTAATAATGGTGGACTTTGTGTGGGTGAGGATCTGTAATATTATATGTCGCGCAACACGCAACGTTTGAATCCAGCTGAGAAGCTTGGTATTTTAATGTTGCAGATAGTGAGACATTAACAAGACGAAGCTATGTTTTTAGTCTATCTTTATTTTTCACTTTTGTTTCCTTATATAATAATTTACAATACTACCTTACACTAACAAATAACAATGAAAATTATACTGCTTACCTAGCTTAATTTTAATTTGGGTTAATATTGAAAAAAGAGAAGAAAGTTATTGACATAGTAATTATTAAAGTTAAGGTCAGTAGAAGAATGAAAAGAAAGAATACAATTACAGTATGTTACAATTTTTATTAAAGTTAAGGTCAGTAGTAAATGATAAATTGGTGTGCATTATTTTATATGCACACTACAACAATATGTAAATATTGTAGGATATCTAGGCGCAGGGATTGAGAGACGAACGAAGCGACGATGTCGCGACCTAGGCGCATACAATATATAGATATTGTAGGATATCTAGGCGCGATAACAGAGAAACTGCGACGTGACGACGATGGCGCGGCCTAGGCGCATACAATATATAGATATTGTAGGATATCTAGGCGCGATAACAAAAAAAACTGCGACGTGACGACGATGGCGAGGCCTAGGCGCATACAATATATAAATACTGTAGGATATCTAGGCGCGGCAATCTGGTTAATGCTATGCTCGCAAGAAAACAAATGGGTTAATTCATTACGTTAGCTTTATTACTTTAAAATAAAAATTCTTGAGCTCACCTTACTAGCTTGACGGCTCCAGCCACACTGCCTCATTTCATGAAATTTGCTTCGCCTTTTATAGTGTGGCAGGGCTCACAATTATATTAAATTTAACTAATATTTATAAAAGATCAACGGTATAGAACTAGCAGGAATTTATATATGCTAACTAAATAACAATGATCAACGGTATTATGCTTTTTAAATTAGAAATAACAACAATGCAAAAATTCATATATGCTTACTAGATATCAACGGTATTATGCTTCTAAAATTAAAAATAACAACAATGCAAGAATTCATATATGCTTACTAGATATCAACGGTATTATGCTTCTAAAAATAGCAATAATAAAGCAAGAGTTCATATATAATAACAACAATGCAAGAGTTTATGTATGCTTACTAGATATCAATGATCAACGGTATTACAACTACGCTTCCAATTTACAGAGTATGAATTTGACAATAGTTTTTTTCCTTTTATTTACATTAACGGAGGAAATAATTGGCGTGTTTGGTGATACATGTATGTTGGAACAGAATGTGTGGCGCAAAACGAAAGGTAGTGACTTTGCGCCTTACACGTTTAAAAAAAAAAATTCGTAAATTCCTAACAAACAAATGTGCTAGAATTAATTCTCAATTAAAGGACTTATAAAAAATTAACAATTTATTGTGGGAATAATAAAAGAAAAACAGTGGAAAAATTAACAAAGAAAAGGAACAAAAGAAAGTGCAATGAAAATTTGAAATATAAATTGGGGGCACAATAAAAGCAAAACGAAACAAACGTAACAAAGTGAATTGAAAAGAACAAATTATACAGAAGATAGACAAAAGAACTGGAAATATTAAAAAACAGTGCGACAGTAGAATAGAAAAATAATAAGAGGTGGAAAATGTGAACGGTGTGATAAAAAATAGATTGGAGTGAAAAAAACACACAACCAAACAGTGCGTTAAATAACAGAAAACAAAGGGAAGTAAAAAAAATTACATTATTAAAAAAAAAAAACAATTTTAAAATTAAGTGACCAAAATAATAACAACCGAAAGATTATTAAAACCCTGAAAAAAAAAGAGGAAAAAAAAACGGGAAATATTAAAGAACAGTGTATCAAAGGAAATTTTTCATAAATTTCTAACAAACACACGTGCGTGGATTAATTCTTCATTGACGGAATTACCTAAAAAAAGGCAACAATTGGTTGCATGAAATAATAAAAAAGGTGAAAAATTTACTAAGTGAAGGACGTTGAAAAGTTTAAAGAAGAAAAAAAAAAAAACCGCAGTACTGCCAAAATAATAGCCATACACGAAAAGCAACAACAATAACAAAACATACAACAACAACAATCTCAACACAACTTTAACCACAACGAGAGTAAGGTGGGTACTTTGATATTATAAAGGATTTTATTTTATTCCCCCACATAAAATGGCCAATTCAGAATTCCGAACCACCTGGATATATCCGCTATGCAAAGACGAACTCGCGGAATATCTGAGGGAATTCGGCATCGACTCTTCAGGCACCTTGGAAGAGTTAAGGCAGCGGTTTAAAAAATTCTTACTCAGTAGTCATCCTGCCGAGGAGTTAAAGGCACTCCTTACGATACAGGCGCACCACGAGGGAACAAAACCATCCTCCAATAGGGCCCCTTCTAGTAAATTATCCTTCTCCGATTCTCCTAATACAATTAAGGTAGTGGTACCACCAGCGAATACTTCTAGAAAATCCCGAGTGGTTGACACAAAACGCTCGGAGGTACAAAAACTCGAGGTCATGGAAACGGTGAGGAAATGGGGAATCTTTTTTGGCGGCGGGCCAAACCCATTCGAATTTATTGAACGTGTTGAGGAAATGGCCGAAACGTATGGCCTAGAACTTTCAATGTTACCAGCGGCCATGCCCAAATTTTTGCGCGATAAAGCGCTGATATGGTACAGAAACAACAATGCGCACTGGGACAACTGGGACCACTTCAAAGAGGGTTTCCTAAAGTTCTTTTTACGTCCGAGGTATTTGGGGAGGGTGGAAGATGAGGTCAGGGCACGGAAACAACGGCCGCGAGAACCATTTAAGGACTTTGTCCTTGACATACAGTCAAAAATGCAGCACACCATGATGAGCGAGGAGGAGAAATTAAATCGCATATATCGCAACGCGCTCCCTGACTACATCAGGCGTAACAATTTTAAGAATCTGGCGGAACTATTAGAACTGGCGGGTGATTATGAATGTATCCCAGACGTTACTTCTCGAATGCCACCCACTCGTGAAAATCATAGGCTGGCGAATGATCGCCCAAATGATAAGTGTAATCCCCAGACAGTATGCCACCGCTGTACGGGTGATCGCCCGAAATTGTAGAAATCCCCGACAACTGTTTTGTTGGGATTGCGGACGAATGTGCGTCCGCATATACGATTGTTGTCGCCGTCAACAACAACAAGGAAACGCCAATGTCCGAGTTCCCACAACAACCTTCTACGGCCCAAAGACGATCTTAAATTGCATGGAAGGTCGGTTAACCGCCACAGTTCTCGTTAATGACGTCGAAGTCACGGCTTTTGTCGACACCGGAACGACAAGTTGTTTCCTTAGCGAAGCTTACGAACGTCAACTTGGTTATGCTGACATACAAGAGAGCGCAGAAATAGAAATAACACTTGCCGATAGTTCACGCCGCAGCATAACGCAAGTGCTTACATGTAAGGTACAATTTGGTAACATGAGACGTAGACTGAAATTCAGGATCATGCCACGTCCTTGCGAGGACGTCATTCTTGGTTTTAGCTTCCTAGAAGCTTTTCAAGCTAATTCACCTGTGCAGGCGCATACATTCAATTCAACCAGCCTTCCACAATCGTTGAAAATGGACTCATTGCCCTGGAGCCAATACGTGCATTCTGTCTGGACGCAAAGGTCGGACAGCAGAGAAGTAAGTGTACCCAACACAGAGGCTTGGACGGTAAAGTCGAGCAAGCCCCTAACTCAGTGCAATTCCGATCAACTCGAAACTCATGTGAAAATGCCGAGCTCAGAAAATTATAATGTAACGCGGAGTTCGCCGGTGGTGAATCCCGACGTGACCCTTACTAGCCGTGTAACCAATGTCTTAAATGAAAATTTAAACAATGCTTCAACACAACAACACACTGTCTGGACGCAAAAGTTGGACAGCAACGGTCGTCACATCATCCGCATTGTAATCGTACCCACCACACCAGAAGTCATATCCAGAACACACTTTTCCCTATAATCAGCGCCAGCGAGATCAGCAGCGACCGAAATGTTCTTTTTCTCAATGCTCCTTCAACCAACGAGACTCCAGACATACGGAACGCCTCGTTGTAGTTTTCCACAACTGATTTGTAGCAGGAATATTGCCGGGGGTATTACGGCAGCTGGTACCACAGGTAGAGGAGCTTCTCGAGCAGCTGCCAACGGGTCGGAGATATAAACGCCGCTACATCCTCAAGGAGGGTACATTTAGAGTGCCCATAGCCCGTAATGGGAAGGTGACGATCTACCAGGTCTGAGGGTCGCCACTGTATGCCAATGATTCTGCCCATATGCTGCATCACATGATTTTCTTCTTTTTCCTAATGTTTCTAATAAGTACCATTGCTTTTTTTTTTTTTTAATCACTTTTAAATTGCGTTATTATAACTTCAAAGTAGAAAAAAAAAATTCAAATAGCACATGTTTGTTATCCGAAGGGGGAGGACGTGTGACGAGGAAAGTCGTCCCTCGTAATAAGTGTAATATATATATTAGGTATATGATAGAAAACTTAGTGGTAAAATAATGTTATAGATCTAGGGAGCTAACAAAAACTTTCGAGTTTTTTGATTTAATTGACCTAATAGCTGAAGGAAAAATTGAACGCTATAAACCATAGGTCAAACAACTTTATTCATAATGTTAAAGATCTCTGGCTACCACTCTCTGCCACCGTGTACCGACCGAAGACTATCGGGCGTACAGCCTGTAGCGAAGCAGCGAGTGTAGCCAGGACGGTAGGGTAAATAGAATAATAATAAATTGAAATAAATATTATATAATTACACATTTGAGCACCTACATAAGAACAATAAAGCTAAAGTAAAATTCATTAAACGTTTCGCATTTTAAAAATAAATAAATGGGCGAGATACCCTACGCCGATGGCTTAACCCCAGCGTAAGAAACACGCTTATAGCGTGATGCTCTACTTTGTTCCCTTATGTATTTATTTCCCCTTTCAACTGTTATATACAAAATTCCTAACTGCGTCACTTCGAAAGTCAATGACACGCTTTTAACTAATGGACTGTTATTCGTCCTGTTGCTAAATAGCGTCTTCCAATTCGACACTTCGAAGGTCACCCTTTTGTATAAAGTGCTTTCTATATTCGCTCGCATGAAGCCGTCGGCTCCAAGGTTCATACACGATATATATTTTTATATGTGTGTTTTATATTTTCTTTTAAAATTTACTTGTATTTTCTTTTATTCAGGACACACTGCAACTTAACTTGAAAACTTGTAAACAATATTCTTTATATTTAATATATATTGCTAAAGTACTGAAGTATCAAAATCAAAAGTATTCAAGACAACGCACACTTCTTCATTTGCACACAATATATTTTACTATATTTATTGTTGAAGTACTGGTTACTGCTTGACGATCACTTAACTCCTGCTCACACTCGACTGACTAAAGACAACCCACACTTCTTAAAATATCGGGCACTCGGCTCGTTTTTCACCACTCACAGTTGACGGCCCTGTTTTCGACGAGTTGTCGTGGTAAAAACGCTACAGCTGTAGGGGGGAAAAAGGCTGTGCATTTTTCTTCCTTACACCACGTCCCCCCTATGAGGACCGTGATGTTCCCTACGCAGTCGTCACAAATGAGTCGTCGATGCTGCTAGTTTGTTCCGACTCTGAGCTGGATAGTATTATCACCGGTTCGGATGTCGGGCTCGCGACTCTGGCTTGATAACCTCGCTCGCCTCGGGTTGCGTATGCTCGCCCTCTAGATCTATGGGCCCTCGGAGCATTCCCACGCGTTTGGGAAGGTCCCGCCTGGTTGAAATCGGGTTTTGAAAAACCGCGTCGTACCTCTGACCGCCACTGGCGAACTCGTTCCCAATTATCACTCATTACACAGACAGTAAACAGGCAGACCTCTGAAATAGAAACAAGAATATTAGGATATTTTCCTAATGCCAAGGTGTCCTGCGGCTGGTTGGTCATGATTCTCGTGCAAGACCTGTTTACGTTTATCTATGGGCACACACAACTTCCAGGAAGCTTCGTCTTCGTCGTGTGTCTGGAAGGTCCTTTGGTGAGGTCTCGGATGTAGCAAAATGACAGGTTTCGACGGGCTGTCGCGACAGAGCGTCGGCCACTACGTTTTGTCCACCGCGTGGGTACTGCACGGTAAACTGATATTGTTGCAGCTCCAGCGCCCATCGAGCCAAGCGCCCAGAAGGATTATCAATGGAGTTTAGCCACTTCAATGAAAGGTGGTCGGTGACCACTATGAAACGATATCCTTCAAGGTATGGCCTCATCTTCCGTACCCCCCAAATGAGTGCAAGGCACTCTTTCTCGGTCGTGCTATAGTTTTTCTCCGCCTTGTTCAAATGCCTGCTTGCATACGCGATCACGTGTTCACTGCCATCGATCTCTTGTGTTAGTACCACGCCTAGGCCAATATTACTCGCATGCGTTTGTAGTGTAAATGTTGTAGTAAAGTCATGGCATGCTAATACTGGCGCCTCAGTTAACCTTGTTTTGAGGGCCTCGAACGCCTGCTGCTGCTCGTCTCCCCATTTCCAGCGTTTACCCTTCTTCAGCAAAAATGTCAGCGGCTGGGAAATTACGGCAAAGTCCGGCACAAATCTCCGGTACCACGACGTTGTGCCTAAATAGCGTCTCAACTCTCGCACATTACCTGGGGGTTTCATTTGAGCTATCGCCGCCACCTTTTCCGGATCAGTCTTGATGCCCTGGTCTGTCACAATATGGCCTAAAAATTTTACCTCTCGTTTAAGGAACTCGCACTTGCTAGCGTTAATCTTCAGGTTCGCCGCACGTAATCGTTGGAAGACTTCCCGAAGATTGGACATATGCTGCTGCAAGGATTTACCGGTGACTTTGATGTCGTCGAGGTACGCAAAAGCGTACGGTTCTAAATCTGGGCCAATCACCAAATCTAAAATTCTTTGGAATGTGGCAGGAGCAGAATGTAAGCCGAATAACATCACTTTCCTCTGATACAACCCACGCCCAGATACAGTGAAAGTGGTGTACTTTTTGCTATCGTCCGCCATTGATACCTGCCAATAGCCATTTTCCAGGTCAAGATTACTGATATACCTCGCCTCTCGTAAACGGTCTAGGATGTGAGAGATGCGCGGTAGTGGGTACGCGTCCGGTTCGGAATGTTTATTTAGGGGAAATCCATACAAACGCGCCATGCCTCATTTTTCTTCTTGACCAAAGTTACTGGAAAGCTATAGGGACTGCAGGGAGGTTCAATGCATCCTTTCTCCAGTAATTGGTCCACTTCTGCATTGATGATCGCTTGCACGGAGGGATTCCCTTTTTGATATCGGATCTTTATCGGATGGTTGTGTAATATGCGTATGTGATGTTCGCCAATATTGGTTTTCCTCGACACATGCTGAAATTTTGCCAATTCTTGGTCGAGAAATGCTGTTATTGACCGTTCTTCGTCTTCGCCGTACGAAGCTTTCGGCACCGCCCCAGTTAAACCTTAGTTGTCGGCGGCCGCCGCTGAGTGACCAACCCGAAATTCCTTAGCATTAGGATCTAATGTCGAGCCGATCGGTGGTTGGACGGGATGTGACTTAGTACGGTTGGTTGTGCTGATAACGCCTCGATGCCATTGTAAACGATTCCGGTCCTCCGACAGCATTCTTGTGGCCTACGCCACGGGTTGCCAATGGGTGTGCCAACTCTTGCGGTGCTGCATCACTAGCCTGCTGAGCTGCGCTGACTTGCACATGGTCGTTCCCATAGTCGACTTGGTTCTGCTGAGATTGTTCACGCCGGGCCACGTTGTGCTGAACTGGTCTGCAATTATCTAGTTTTACTGGAGTAGTGTGCAAATAAAATAATGCACACCTGTTCTTAGGTATGATTTAGTTTCACTGTAATTGTATTCTCATTCTGACCTTAACTTTAATAGAAATTGTAATTATATTCTTACTGACCTTAACTTTAATAGAAATTGTAATTGTAACACACCTGACACACATACGTAACACTCACACTCACTTACTATTAAAATAACCTAGTTTAAGTTTATGCTTACTAATCAATTCTTTGTAATAATTTTAATATATAAGAAGACAAATTTTTCAAATAAAAACAGACTAAAAACTCAACTTGGCTGATAACATATTATTGAAAACCTAAATTCGTCAGTTTGATCGACCTCTTTTTATAGTATATGATAAAAACTTTTTCTTCAAGCTCTAGGTCCTTTTCTTTATTTATGTTGTTAAATTATTCATATAAAAACCAATATTTCGACTACTGTGTTGTAGTCATCATCAGGGTGATTCGGCTAAAATATGTAAATATGGTTTACAACATAGTTAATATTCATGTGATGTATAATCTAATTACCATCTGTACTATACTATTTATACACATATTCAATATTTAATAACACATTAAATTTTGGTAGAAAATTAATTAAATTACATTGCTTACTAAACTGGAGTTAGTGGAAAGAATAAATGAAAAGTATAGGTGAAAAGTATATTACGTATATTAGCTTTTAGTTAACGGTTTATTATTCACTGTCTGCTTAGAGCATCGTTTTGTAAATGTGAGGGCAACCATCTGTGTCTGTTTTGTAATTCATTCTATTCTTCTCCGGTTCTCTCAGTATGTGTAACATTTCTAATGTTAATCTTTTTTGGTAGTTACTCTCTTTGTGAATGATCCTAACATTGTCCCAATCTGGTAAATGACCTCTTGTTTTGCAGTGATCCGCTAGGGCTGTTTTAGGCGTATTGTTCTAATCTCTGCATTTAATGTCAGACTTGTGCCCAGATATTCGTGTCCTTAGTTTATTCTGCGTTGTGCCGATGTACGTCATGTCGCATCTTTCTTTTCCGTTGCCACTGCATCCGATTTTGTATACGATCTTAGATTGGTCATTTTTATGTATTTTACTTTTGGTGTTGGAGAATATTCTTTTCGTGTTGTTGTTGGGTTTGTATGCGATCCCTATATCATTGTTTTTTGTTTTGTTGTTCAGATATATTCTCTCCGTTAGATTTGGAATGTAAGGTACCCCTTTATAAATCTTATTGTTACTTTCTTTGGGCGTTGTTCTATCATTGTTGCTGTGTTTGTTAACTTCCTTTATCAATCTGTTGACGTAGTTATCTGGGAATTCATTCATCTTGAGTGTTGTTTTGATTTTGTATATATTTTTTGAATGGTATTTGTGGTCGCTTATCTGTAGGACTCTCCTAATAAAGTTTATGGCTGTATTCCTTATTATACCTTTGTGCGTACTAGCGTGGTAGTTAATTAGTCTGCCTGAGTCTGTCGGTTTCTGGTACCAATCGACGTTGATGTTGCTATTCTCTCTTATTAGTAGACAATCCAGGTATGGTAATTTTTTATTATCCTCTTCCTCCTTTGTAAATTTGATGAACTTGTGGAACTTATTCATTTCGTTGAATAGTGAACTATAAACGGACCATCAACAGAGTTGTGCCGATATATGCTGACTACCCTGAAACAACTCACTGCTAACCAAAATATAATGTTAAAAACGCTCTAGATGTCAAAGAAAAACTAAGGAATTGCCCTATAAATATAAACCAAAGGATGGCATCCTTCGACGTAGTATCCTTATTTTCTAATATACCGATAGAATACACAGTAGATATTATAAAACAAAAATGGGAATATCTTGAACAACATACTAATATACCTAAAGATCTATTCTTTAGAATCTTGAATTTCTGTATAAAAGATTGTAACTACTTTAAATATGAAGAGCATTTTTTCAAACAGTTAAAAGGCCTCCCCATGGGATCACCAGCCTCACCTATTATAGCTGATATTCTTATGGAAAAATTGCTTGATACAGCCTTGAACAATCTGGAACAAAAACCTGACATCGTAATAAAGTACGTGGATGATTTACTAATCATTGGAACTAATGATGTAATCACATCACTATTCAACGAAATGAATAAGTTCCACAAGTTCATCAAATTTACAAAGGAGGAAGAGGATAATAAAAAATTACCATACC